>OW679198.1:56544211-56641924 GCA_940337035.1 Agriotes lineatus
TTGAATCCATGAGTTGATCAAAATGGGGCTAAATAACAGAAGAAGAGAATTAGAAATATGAACTCTTTACAAAAATTGTATATTGCTAGTGTTACGATTTGCGTTCTTTAATGAAATGAACTATGTAGGAATATACTGTACTTTAGTTAGCTGTAAGCCATCTGTATAATATTTTAAGATAAAATTGGTAGGAAAAATGTCATATTTAAATTACAACATGCGGATGTTTAGAAACGTGCCTTTCGTTTGGGAAGCTGGAGATATTCCAATCTCACGAATAGATTAGAGTAAGTTTATGCAGGGTTTACTTCATAAACCGAAATATTGAGTGATGTATATGACCGGTACGTGATCAGAAGAAGCAACGGTTGCAACTCGATCATATAAATTATTTGCAGCTGGGACCAAATGCTTTTAGTAGAATTTTAATCCTTTATAGCGGTAATTTCCAAAGGGTCCGAGCAAACCACATTTCACCGTGGGAAAGCCTCAAACTTTTAAAATTCATAGAACTATTATGAACTATCACGTCCGTGTGTACGTGCCAAAATTCCAAAATTTAGACCAGCTCTGATAGGTTATTCGGAACTTTGTAAACGCCCACCGAGCTTTCTTGGTCAGAATGGACTTAGAATTAAGTTAGTTAATAAGAAGATGTAAATACGTAAAGTTAAGAAACAACGCTATTAAACTTAAGTGTTCTGTAAACGGCAGAAAAATAAATGTAAGTGTTTGTACTTAAGTGTTCTTATTAATCTCGCAACAGTAGCTTTGGTCTTCGTGTCCGAGTGTGTTTCAACTAAAAGTATTGCCAGTTACCCTGACTTTAGGCGTCTCGCAATACTAGCTATGAACACATCTTTTTTTTCTAGTTTTTAGATTGATCAGATTTTAATACGGTTTAAAACTTACACTTATAAATTAAAGGTTTATACAGGATAAGTCAATAGTACGAGAAAGCTCGATTGCAATTACGCCGTTAAATATATCGACATAAACCAAGTGCCACTAGATAGAAGAATTAAGAATGTAGTTTGTAAAATTATTATGCGCTGTACAGGGTGTTCCATTTTTGCAAAGCCATATTCAATTTAGTTTTTTAATTTACACATCCTGTATATTTTTACATATTTTGATTTTTCCATTTTTAAATACATTCAGTTTTTTAAATTAGCTTCAGCGAGTTATTCGCTTTTAATTGTACAATTGCTTACAAACACTTATTCAAAAAATCACTGGGCACTTGATCGTTGGGATATCAAATTGGAATTTTGCTAATGCTTAAAAACCTTTTTGGAATATCATTTGGCCATGAGAACGCCTATTTGCTTTATGGGGTTGCTCTGCTGTAACACTTTAACTTTTTGAAATTTTGAAAGGCTATAACTTTATTTTTTCAAATAACACTCTCTGTATGTTATTGCTTCGTCGTCTTCAGAGTCTGATTTTACATCTTTGGTACTGTATATATCCTATACCAAAAATGTATAGTTTAGGAGATATAAGGATTTTTTTAAATGCGCATATATCATCGAAACCTATCACTGTGTGGTAACTTGTGTGACACACACCCATCTTACGTCCGTTTTTATTTTGTCCAAATATTCCCTTACACTACGACTCTTATGTGATGGGGCACCGTCACGTTGAAACCACAGTCGTCTTCTCACATCCAAAGACATCATCTAGATACAATTGAAAATCGTTTTGGAGAAAATGCAAATACGATTCTCCATTCAGTGGACTGTCGAAGAAATACTGCCCAAGAACCCCTCAATCCACTATACCATCCCAAACATTAAGCGACTATTGATGTTGGTAGCCGAGTGTTCGAATGAAGTGGGGGTTTCGAGTGTCGTAGTAATGAAAGTTGTGAATATTAACGTTTCCATCTTTTTTTAAATGTAGCTTCATCAGTGAACAGCAAGTTATTGAAAAAATTAATGTCCTGCTGTTCTATATTTCGGACACAAAAACAAAAATATTGCCTCGCGATATAATCGTTCTGTACTAACTAGACATGGTACGGATGGAGTTTGGTTTTGCGGATACTGCAGATACAGGTTTGGAAAATTCACAATTGTTGACTTAAGGACTTGTGTGGGGGTTTTCTACAACACTCTGCTGCACAACCAGATCTTCATTTTCACCCTCGGTTGCTGGGTTTCTACGACGGTGCTTTCCATACTGGGCACTGCCCGTTTCTTCAAATCTTGCTTGAACATTTCTGAAGTTGCTCGCTCTTAGATGCCTCCTGTCGGGGTAGCTTTGCGAATAAATTCTCGACGCCAGCAACGGGTTTCGGTCACTTTCGCCCAACACATAAGCCATCATTTCATCTTTCATTATTTACATTTTCGACTAATTAAAACCGTGAGGTAAAACGAGTGCAATTTAGACATGTGTCAAGCAATAATTAATTAAAAACACTTGTTTTCCATGGCACACTTGGTAAGCATCGATGGGATAAGTCCTATTTATATGCCGATTTATATGACGATCTTTTCGGATCAGATAAGGCTATGACCATCTAGTAATTTTGTTGGCGGTACCTCTGTGGCAACTAAACTCCCTAATGAAAATTGACACTTTTTGTGTTAGGTTAGCTTGTTTTCAGTTTAAGGTTATATTTTCTGAATAGGTACATTGTTGCCAGATTTCTGTTTAAATTAAAGATAAAAAATTTAAATAATTTAACAATTGATGACATAAACAAAAATGAGAATTAATGCATAAGAAAAGCATTCAATATTAATGTTTATTGCAATTTGGATAAAAATTGTGTACATCATATGAATATGCCACTTTATTTTACATGCTTGCTTGCTTGCTGGTGTGGAAGAATAAAGACGTCACAAACTGATGACAAATAAATTTAGTAAAGCAATTGAACAATATTTGTCTTTTTAACATGTGAAAAATGTAAATATCTTGTCAAATGGATGGCTTGCTATTTTTTCTGGATGTTGATTTTAACATCTGCCACATAACATTTCAACACTAAAATAGTAACAAGTAGCTAGGTAGTAAATTATTATACATTATTACGCTGGATTGTTTCTCCTTTCCAAAATTTCAGTTTTTCATATGCAGCAAATATATTCTCTAGTCTCCACATCAACTCGTGTTCTTTTAAATCTGGTCTGTCCTTTTTAAATTGGAGGTAGCATCGTTTAATGGAAATTTTTTGTTGTAACAAAATTATGTTGGGCATTTTGACTTTTCCTTTGACGGAAATTAAAATTATTTTTACACACTTGATAAATCATTTATTTTCTTACGAATATTAAAATAATAAATCTGGCAATGTGGTGGCAGGAAAATGTCGAACAGACACTGACAGAAAAAAAAGTTGCATCCGCTACATCACCGAATCAGTTAGTCCAACATAAAAAGAAAAAATCAGAGCCAACTCTGTCCCAAAAAGGTCAAGAACGGATTATACCTATCTTCTAAACTATCGATATTTAGTTCAAGGCATACATTGTATTAAAGGTGTAAAGTGAGACTCTAAAGGCGACTTAGTAATAAAACAAAGGGGGTGTATTAGAAAAAATTGAATTATGGCCCTTCAAAATTTCGAAAAATTAACGTATCACAGCAAATAATACTCCGAAAAGTTGTTTAGGCATAAACAAAATTCCAATTTGATATCCGAACGATCAAGTGACCTGTGATTTTTTTAATAAGTATCTGTAAGCGTACGCATTTAGAAAATAATCGAATACCTCCAAAACCGCTAAAGCAAATTTCAAAAACTGAACGTATTTATAAAGCTTAGAAAGGAAAAAGTCCAAATATCTAAAATATATAAGGTGTGCCATTTAAAAAAAAATGAATTACATCGGGCCCTGTAAAAAATGGAGTACCCTGCCCTCCGATGTCTTGCATGTAACGGCACTTGGTTCATTTTGATTCTTAATATTATCTTTTTGAGATTTTTTTTTAATTTAATAAATTGCAAATCCACTCTACATTTGACTAATGAGTAAATGCTAAGGTAAAATAAATTGACATGAGGGTTCTAGCCGTTGCTGATTACCCAATAAAGTAATACATTAGTCCTAAACTAAGTCATGTAACCACTGGCGTTTTACTTGTACTTATTTTTTTAACATTAAAAAAATAAAAGTAGCCAACTATATTTTAATATATAAGGAAAATTAATTTTTATTCCTTTAAGACAAAAGAATTGCTTGTTTTGCCCACACTTTAATTTGAAGTATCGGGTATAGTTAAACATTTAAAAATGGTTAAAGATAATTTTTTTGTAAGACATATTAAATTAAATGTTGTCCACTACAGCTGCTAGAAAGGCTGCAATGACCAATTTAAGAATAGCGATTTATGTACCAATTTTGTAACGTGTTGCATACAAGAGTTTCTGTAATTTTGAGTCATATTACTTTTTATAGTAAAAAAATTTACTTAATCTACAAAGTGGTTCTAAATTTTTATATTAGCACTGGTACCAATATTAAATATCATATTGCAACTAGTGCGAATTTATGCATCATTTAGACGTTGAAAATGACAACAAAATGCCATTATATTAGGTCAAAAGTACAGAAATAATATTAATGCGTTTTTTATTTCATTAGAAATAGCAGTTAATATAAAGCAGGAAAGACGTTTTTCAGTTCTTAAACAGTGACAACTATTATTCAATTAAAACTTCAAAATTATTAGAAAAAAGATGCTGTAACTATGCTATATAAAAGCATTGATTTGCAGTCTGCACAAAAATTGGGGTTATTTTCTTTCATATTTGGCATAGCAGCCAGGCTGGAAACTAAAACTTTATATTTCAAAATTTTTGTTTCATTTCACAGGGTGATACAGAGCCCTGTGAAATTTTGAGAATCCATTTTATGAAGGGAACTGCATATGCAATTGAATTGTTAGAATTTAAACTTCAACTTACAGTAGATGCAACCTTACGGTATACGTAACTGATAATTCAAATTATAAATCAAAGAAAGTTAGATCCCGAGAAATAAAAACTATTTAAAGCATAGGTACATTTTAAACTTGAAAAATGTTTTTGCAGCAATAATTTTGCTTTTGATGTTTTCATTTTCATGCTATATGATATTGCAAGACAACTCTGCCTGTATGAAGAACCTGACAATATTTATTAGTTTTTAGTTAGTTGATCACATATAAAGCACAATCAAAGACTAGGCATGTTAATATACATACATATGGTCTTTAGACTTGGCCTGGTTTTGAAAGTTATATTAAACTGTTGTAGATAAGTAGTATATAATGCTATATAACAAGTCTAGAGACCGAATTCTTAGGAATTAAGGCCTTCTATCTAAATTTGTCTACAAAGAGTACCTCAAAATACAATTGCAAAATCCGAGACTACACAATCGTGCCCGATTTGCTATTTTTACCTTTGCAAAGAAAAGGAAAAATAATTCTTAGTATTCGTGTCAAGTACTTCCCTTTAATATGTGTGATTGATACGATCTACTTACTCTTATCAGTGACGTGCAAGCAACTTACACAAAGGTGTGGAAATATTGAAAATTCACATCTAATTTTTATTTGCTTAATTTCATCACATTCGAAGAATCAATATATTATTCAAACATGGGAATCAAGATCAAAGCAAAATAAATATGGTCCCCTTAACCCTTTCATCGCACTATCGTCGTCTAAACTTCACGTTTCACTGCAATACAAAAATGAATTCGCTGAAACGACGAATACGCCCAGAAACGATCTTTATTAACTTTCGGGCAAACTCCACCGACGCCTTTTACGTGGAGTTCCTGGACGACTGACGACAGTTACTTTCCGGTTCAAACAAAGGAATATCCCCGGGGAGCCTCGCGTCCTAAATCCGGTTAAACACTAAATAGAACGGAAGTTGTGATTGCTTAACGTTTGTTTCTTAAATATTGGGCGGGTTCAGGTTAAACGTCAACGATGCACGTAAATCATGCTAAATCCTTGGAAAGCCTTACCCCGTGCAGCTTGAAATACAATCCGCATGCGTTGCACACTGGTTCGCCCTGGTTGTTTCGTCGCCAAAGGGTGGTGGTCGTGGTTCGACAGTTTGCACATGATACTCCACTTCTCCGGTTTCCATTCTGGAATATTACAATTTTTAATTATTGAGCCTAATTGTTTAAACCTCTAAAATTAATAATAATGAATAGAGATGTACCCCCTATCAGACCACTATCAATAAAAATTCTATTCCTGAACATCTATTAAATCCATGCAATTTTAGCAATTAAGATAGCATTAAATAAGTAATTAAAGTAAAATTCGTGGTGCTATACTCCAATGGATAGTTTCGCCTGGGACTTAGAAAACCATTTTTTAAAATTACGTCCAGTTTTCAAGCAGTTGAAATCTAAAATTAACTATTATGCTGTGTTCTGAAAGCTCTCTCTTTACCACTTACCAAAAATATTTAAAATTAAAAGTTTTCTTAAAATAAATCTTAACTATTTTTATTGCTCTTCGAATACCCTTCGAACAATGAATCCACCCCAAATGATTGCAGAAATTGCAAGTGCAAGTGTTATCTGTTCACTAATGAAAACACGAATTTCTTTTTTAGCAATAACTACATTAGTAGGTGACTCACAAGCAGGTTTTAGGAAAAACAGAACAGGTGTAGACTACATGGTTTATTAAGACAAATACAATCTAAATCCATGAACATGACACAGATCAAATTTTAAAAATTGTTGTCGATAGTGTAATAAGACATCACATTTACAAAGCAATTGTAGAACTGTGCATACCATGGAAAGTTTAATAAAAATTGTACTAAAAAAACTTTTGGAAGCGGTTTTAGGGCCGTACAGATAAATACAACAGGTATATTTTTTTAATAATTAAGTTACCAGACGATATTACTCGATGAAACTGTGGGAAGATTGCAATAATGGTCTAAAAAGGTCAAACTAACAATAAACAAACAAAGAGGTCAGTAATGGTGATTGAAAAAAATGCCTAAAGACAGTGGAAAGCCATGAAGACGAAGAACCAACAGAGAAATATAAAAGTTATAAGAAAGAGTCGAATATAGTAGTAGTGATAAGTGATACGATGAAAAACACAGGGTACCAGAGAAAACACTACCAACAGAATTGAAAAATAGTGAATGAAGGTTAAAGAAACTGGAAAGATAGTAATAAGTATATAGAAACGAGTCATTCAAGAAATGTTGGGCCTTAATGACCAGTAGCGTGTAAAAATGGTGCTACAAACTTAAAGATGCACTCAACAAAATTTCTTAAAAGTCCCAACACTGAGACTCGAAATATAAAATAAAATAAATTTGATTAAATTTGGCACTGTAAATATATTTAAAAATCTGTATTTATGAAAATGCATTGCATTGAGTAACTTCTGATTGTAAAATTGCTAATTTTAGTGATTTCTATTGTTTTTTTATAAACCAAAATCATCAAAATAAATTTATTAAACAATTAATTTATTATGTACCCTCAAATAGCAATAAAATAGCAACCCTATTTTGTCTCTGCTAAACCCTGGCTACGCCCTTGAGCCCTAAGGTAACGACATAGTTGCAGGATATGTATAATCAAAGTTATTAGGCTGGTCACAATCCAACCTGTCTATTGAGGTCCTATCAGAACGAGACGGAAGCCTGATGTGTGTCCGGAAAGCTAGCACTTGAATAATACACAATATACGGAAGGGGCCATAATTATATATAACAGCAATGAGATAACATGAACAACAAAACAGAGTGCTTGAGTAAGAAAGAGATGGCCATATGAAAATACTATTTTAGTATGCATGTTTAGTTGACTTAATTGTCATAATTAAAATGAACGTCAGGCCTACCAGAATATTTGCTACTATGTTTATCTCTTTCTTACACAAGCAATACGTGTAATTTTCTTGTTCATGTTACCTCATTTCTGTTAATTTATACTTAATATTTACAAATACCTTTTAGGAATGTATATTTACAAATTAAAATGTATTGTTTCATTATGTAAAAAAAATAGTTTAAATTGCTTAATTTGTTGAGCTACTAGCTCTACCACCTATAATTGTATTTATGAGTACGTAAATCGAAACATCTGAATTTATATGTCAAATTCGAGGTTAGCAGATTAGGTTTTGTGTCAGTCTGTGTCAAAGCTGACGGAAAACCTAACCTGCTAACCTCGAATATGACATACTTACATTGCCACCAATATATTATTCATACACTAAATATTGATGGAAAAGCATTTATAATCACCCTGTATAACACTGAGCTGTTGCCTGTTCAATATAAAAAACACTTAGTAGCAAATGATTTTATCCAATCAAAGTTGCCATCTTTTTACGAGAATTTGACTTCCAAGTAACTTTAAACAAACTGTGGCTGAAAGAATGACGGATTTAGGGAATGACGAGTCCACAGGGCGAGTCGTTATATCTGCAAGCTTGTCGAGTCAACTTACTGACTGGAAATCAAATTTGAGATTAAAAATGTAACTTTGATATGGAGAAAATCAAAACCTCAAATGTATTTTGATGTGACAATTTAACGAATACCTACGTAATTGTAATGTTGTCACAGTAAACAACGTTTTATTCGATTTCAAAGTTATAGCCAAGTTTACGCGTGGTCAAAGTGACAAAAATAGCGCGGCTTATGGGATTTTCTACATATGAACATAATTATTCTTGATACATTTAACATGATTTATATATGTTTATGTAATAAATATTAATATAAGTTGAATAACACTTTGCAATCTTTATTAATTTCTAGTACAAATATTTAATTGCTTATCTTAAGATTTTCTGATACAAGTGTAAATAATTTATTATATAGTTAGTAGTTGTCGAATTTATAAACATGATCAACATATAATTTGTTATTTAATTGTTGAAATAATTAGATACAAAATCTACAACAAACTTTTGAGACAAATTCGATGTTTTGCAATGAGGCTTCGAAAAGAGCTACATAAAATGAATCATTGGTACTAGGGCACCACGTGAGTCCACAACTTTCTCGAAAGTGAATTAGTTCGCTTTATCATAAATCAAACACGGGATGCCTATTTCTTTTTGCTTTTCAAACAGCTAATCCAAATACGCTCCTATCTACCTTCCAAAGTTATTGTGTACAAATACAAATAGAACCCTGCCGTACTTCAACTACATTTTTTAAAATCATACAGTCATATTGAAATATGTATTCCATGGATATACGACATACTAAAGAGTAAAAATTTAAAAAAATTATTTTAAAGATCTACGAAATTTACCAGGAACAGTGTTTAATATTATTTTAAAGTGTCAGATGATATTTATTGTTGAGAGGCAAGAAGGTAATAGGTAATCTAAGTCTAATAAAAAAATACGAGGGAAATTATAGTTGATAAAACGTTTTCACGCCAGAATTTTAAACTCAGATTAAATTATTCCAAATTGTTTTTAGCAAACCGCAATAAAAGCGAAATTTTAAATAGAAATTGTTTATTGAATAACCTTGGCTTTACCTTCGTAGTTACTTTAGTGTAACAGACATATCTGCTCATTTGTTAACCGCCACGCCACCCAGTTAATTATATTATAACACATTATTCCCACTTTTTCTTAGAAAAAAAATTATTCGGGCTGTTAAATTAAGCAAATTCTAGACTTTTGCGGTAAAACAATCACGTAGGCTTTTGTTTGTTTATGCGATTTTTATGACTGCCAGGTGCCTATTTAAAAACCAATTTTATTTTTTTTTCTTTTTCCTCATTTCAAAAATATGAGTATGAGACAATTGAAAACAAGAAATACAGATTATCGAAAATATTCATAGGACATAGGAGTGTATGTTTGTGTTTAGAAAATGATGATCAACATTGTCAACATATTTTATAGCCACAATTTCTTTATTGTTTGCTTTTATATTAGTTTCTACTTCGTTAAAAAGTGCTTTCGAATTCGACTTTAACGCTTTCGGTTATTTTCAAATACGTAAAAGAACTTTTATCAACTCTTGCATAACAGCACATAAAATTCAAATAAAAAAGAGAAATCAAATGCCAAATATTATTCAATATTTCCCCATATTATTTTGCATATACCAAAAAGTTACTGGAAATGCCCTAATTTTCCCCAATTTTGACTGTTGCCCGCTAGACTTACCGTTGGAGCTTTTTTGGTAGTACGTACAGGGGGTCGGTTTACGCCGTTGATTCTGTTGTAAAGTCCGCACGCATTACAGAGGTAATGCCCAGTCCCATCCCTTCGCCACAGGGGTGTGATGCTGGCCCCGCAGTTGACGCACTCCTTGATGTCGATGTCCTGGATGGGAGCATCATAGCCGTCCTCCAGCTGCCCCCACGTGGCGGAGCCCCCGGCAAAATTTTGGTACGAAATGTTTTCAGTGCCCTGGTGCAGGCCTATCGAGCTGGTGGAAGGGTAAGAGGAATACTCGGTGGAATTGACTGTCGTGGGGGCCCATGTGGAGTTTGTGGGAACCGTGTACTGATAACTGTTGCCACTGTGGCCGATCAAGGTTACTTGATTGTTGGGCGATTGGGTATTTTGCAGTTCGTATGAACCCTAGGACACAATTAGATATGTATGTAGATATGCTGAAGTAAAAATGATCGGCATGGTACAAATATTCAAAAACCTAAGTGTTAAGGATTGATTTAGATTGGCTTTTTATGTGAAATCCTAAAGCTAACTGCATAGATATTAAACAATTAATTTAATAGATTGGACAAGAAATGTAGAAAATTGTGTTTTTCAAGCAAGCCATGATAAGAAAAAGGTACATTTCAAAACAATGTGTTCCCAACTACATTCGAAGCATTCAATTAGCAGCAAGCACATTAAACTCGTGGTTTAAAATGTTTATTATTAACTTTCTGATAAATTGAGCAAATCATTTTCAATTCGATGCATTCGGTAGACTTTGAAATATACATAAGTGGAAACTACCTATTGATTAGAATATGCTATGTGTCATTGGTCAAATACTAAAATCGTATTTGCCATCAATTCTTATGCATATACGTAATTCCATATTACAAATTTCCGCACTGATTTAGAAAGTAGTGATTTTTCAGAACAGAATTGTTAATCCACCATGCCGAAGTGAGTTAAATGTATCTATTTATATACTATTTTATGTGTAGGTATACAAGACTCATTAAATTATTATTATAGGAAAACGTGTCTTAAAACAGTTGTTTCAAAACATTATGTCAAAAACATTTACTTTCAAAATTGCTATAAATAAAGATGTCGATTTATTATGAAACTGAATATCTATATAGCTAATCCATATGGATGCCTTCTTCAGAGGTTTAACTAAGAGATAATAAAAAGGTATTTAATTAAGTAAAATAGCAAAAATTAATTATCTGAGTGGTATACATATTTAATTTAACTAAAGTACTAAGCATCAGTTACGTACTTCAGTAGATAGTTCAAAGTAGAAACAAAACATTGAGTATTTACTACTTCCACCATTACTATACAAATTCATTATTAAACTTTTTTCGTTATTATTTTATATACATACTTTATTACCTTCAACAAATTTATAGATATTAACGATACAAGTTTGATTATGAGCATCTTAACGATTGGAGTTTGATTGCTAAAACGAGACGTTGAGCCGAGTTTTGCTGCAATCAAACGAGTCTCGTGAAGTGCCCTAAGTAAACTTGTATTATTCAGTATTTTATCTTTATCAATAAAATCTGGTTCAATGTATTTTTTACATAAAAAAGGTACGGCAATATCTATCCATTGCCCAACTCAGTGCGCTAATATCCATTACCGCACTCAGTGCGTTAATGAAGCTCTCGTTGTCTTAACTTAAATTGATGACTCAATAGAGAGCTTGTAATACTGTTTCGGCAAATCATTTTGGAGTTTTTTGATAGTCAGTTCGAATATGACTATGTATGGTGATATTATCAAATTATAACCCACTCACTTGTGTTCACTTGTTTTTGTATATTAAGTACTATGCATAGATCTAATATATATTTATTTGAGTTTTGAGTATTCCAAAAATGTCCAGTTCATTCATTTAAAACTTTCTTGAAAATCTCTTGTGCGGTTTAAATCTTGTATTTTGAAATAATTTGAAAGTTTCAAAAGCTGTGTAAAGCTAGAAAGTTATGATTCTAACATCTGCTCTAGTTTAAAATTTACAAGAACGATAACAGATGATATTCATCGGTGTTATGTTATAGACTAGACAAATTAATTTGAGTATCGTTAAGAGCTTTATTACCGCACTCAGTGTGGTAATAGATATTAACGCACAATTTTGCAAAACAAAGAATGCATTGAACTGGAATTTATTGATGAAGATAAAATATTGAACAATACACATTTACCTATGGTATTTAACGAAACACGTTTGATTCGTTAAGATGCTCATAATCAAACTTGTATCGTTAATATCTATAAAAATGTAAATGTATGTACTCTTAATTTATGCATTGGCAACCTATGCCGTTTTGATAGCAAAATTCCAGAAAATGAGGTATTTTGACAATTACCTTAAGAGTGTACTAATGAATATGTTGCATATCTTAATTCAATTATGAATTTTTTAAGTAAAATTCGTTATATAATTTCTTTAAAAAGAGCTACAATTTTTTAATTTTTGTAAAGTCCATAGATAACCTCCATCATTTGGTAAATAATATTATCATTTTTTTTAGAACAAATAGAAATTAAATTAAAACTACAACTTGACAAATATGCGCTGCACAATTTAAGTTTTGTATCACTATTTTTGAATATTTTTTTATATATCAAATATCAAATTCAAACATTTGATTTCGTAAAACTAAGACCAATTTATTTAAAAAGGGCCACGTAAAACTGATTTCCATTTAAAAAATTGTAATAATTAAATAGAATTCTATGAACGAACACATTCAACATCTTCTTTCTACTACCTTATTTGCTATCTGGAACAATATTTGCAGCTACAATTTTTATTTGCATTAAAGTGCTACTCTCACTTACTATTTCCCTTAATTGAATTTTGTTTCTATTAGCAACATATGCGGATTTTAATACATTTTGTTTATTTTAGAATCCTTATTAACGTACTTGGCAAAATATTTTGACGTTACCTACTTATAAAATTCACTGTTGATAATTTATTGCTATTATAATTTCGAAAATTTCAAAAATATTAAAAATGAAAGTGAAACACTGACCTGATACATTCTGGATGAAGCCAAATTCGGATCATTTTTATACAACACTGAACTGGGAGGACTGTCTTCGGGTCCTCTGGCAATTCCATAATTTTGAAACTGTTGATACTGTTGTTGTTGTTGGGGATGTATAAACTGATTTCCATCACTGGTAAAATGTGTAGCCTGTTGGTATTGCGAAGAAGGCACAGTGTCCAAATTAGTATACTCCACCCCTACTTTTGCCTCTTCCTGCGGTTCAGCAAATTGGGTTCCCTCAATCTGAATATGAGGAACACTTCCTTGTATGGCCGCCACTTCCACGGTCGTAGTATATTCGATGGGTTGCTCTTGCACTTGGTATTCCTGGGTAGTCGGAGGGTATTGTTCGGCAGTTACCACGGTTTGTTCTTGGAAATGCTGTTGCTCAACTTCGTATTGTTCATCTGGCTGTGGTGCCTGTTCTTCATATTGCTGTACATCTTGAGGGGGAACTGAAGTGGGTTCCTGAGGACTACCATTCATAGGAGTCGACGTTGAGGTTTTCACAATTTCTTCTGCCACCACCTGCTCGATCTTTGGTTCTTCCGTGTTGTCTTCAATGGTACCTGCAGTCGTGATCACTTGGCGTCGAATTATTACCGTGGACATGTTTTTTTCTTGCTCTGGAGAATCTCCTTGCTTCATTTCAGTCTCAGCTTTCATCTCCTTGAAGTTTGGCAGCTTCGCCTTGTGGCCGTCCATCTTTAGAACACAACATCGTTACAATTATTTTCGAACGTTAATCGTGACAAATTCAATAAATATTAGACGAATTGCTCGTTATCTTGCTGTATCGGCAATGGCATTGAGACAGATAAGAACTCGGCTAGTTTCTGAGTGGTAATGAAACAATTTTAAAATTAACAAAAATGAAAAACCAATGACCGAGGGAAGGGAAATAATTGTTTAAAGTTAAACATGTTCCTATTACTGTCGCTGATTGTGCTCTACTTAGTATCGCTCTGTCCCTTTCCTGCTTTACCTATCAGAAAATTTAGACAAAGATACAATGTTAACGTTCTCGACTTCCTTGTTGTCTTAGCTTGTTTGCACAAGACGCGCGACACAAGTTTAAGAGCACAGTTTAACAATTCCATATTGTCTGTCAGAGCAACGTTTACGCCAAGCAACAACTATTTGGCCGGTTGATGACGTTACAGTGGTAGGTGCGAGTTTAAGAATCGGAAGGTGATGCAGACATGTATAAATACAATATTTCCGTTTCCCGTTAAACTCATCTCTGGGTATTTCATCAATGGGCACGCGTACCTTCGCCGTGAAATGGTTAAGCAACCACGTGCTGACTAATTTTTTATATGCCAGTACAGTTAGGGGATTTTGCGGTGTCTTTATAATATGCGTACCCATAAAATTATACCTCTGTTTAAACAATAGGTGTCCACGTTTGTTTAGTGCATCATCCAATAGGCAACAACCTTAGTTTGTCGCTTTATTAAATAGTTGCTTAAATTTATTCAGTTACTTAAGAACCCTTTAAAAATGCAAACAACATTACTACATGAACTCAATTAAGTGTAAGTTTTTATATCGCTGTTCGCGTTTGTTACTGTGCTATTTTTACACGACATTAATTTTAAAAAAAATATTCTAATGATTTTATCGAATCAGTTTGAAGTATTCTGAAAAAGATAATTTTTATTACAGTATTTTATAGAAATTACTAATCTACTCTAAATATCTTTTATTTTTAACTAAAAATAGCTGCTTTTATCTAGCTATTGTGTTAATTAATAAAAAATAATTAATATCATTATTTTAGTTTTATTGCTTTGGAAAACAATAAACTACCTTAACAGTTTTCAACAATTTTTAACAAAAGTATTCCTTACAGCGTTCTAGCGGTCTTAGTATATAATCTATTTGTGTATGGGATATTCAAATCACAAATTTAGGGTATAAAATTACAAATTGTACGGTACAGACCGAAATTAACAATTATCCCGTAAACGGGAAGGGAAAATCCAGAATAAATCGAAAAATTCCAGAGAAAATTGAAAATTAAAATAATAACAGCGAAAGAACTACAACAAAAATATTAAGAACAAATATGGTAAACTCATAAACAAGTACTAATAACCGACAAGCGACAAAAGTTATTGGAAAAAGGTGAAGGAAAGATAACCCCTGGCTTCGGAAAGCCGATAATAAAAATCCGCACCTCCCTAATAAATACCTACAAAAAATAAAGAAATAAAAAATCGCTAGGACAGATAAAAGATTATACGTAGAGAAAATAGCACAAGAAACAGCAACGAAACATGATATAAAACCGTTTTAGGACGTAATACGCAGTCACAAGAAGTATATACAAACAAATAAGGATATTAAAAAAACGCGATACAGTGTATAAAACAAAAACGAAATGAAAAAGAGATGGATGGAACATTTCATGGAATCCTAGACGGAAAAGACATGGATTCCGGTAACATAACCTTCGAAATAAGGGAAAATGCTATAAGACAACTTAAGAATGATAACAGAGCTGGAATTAACAATATTACAGTCTATCCTATTGAATAAAATTTGGTTAGAAGAAGAAGTAGTATAAAAAAACCTGAATGCAAGAAATAATAGTAAAACTACCCAAAAAATCTATCTTGATGCCACCAACCATATTACTATTCATCGAGAGCAAGATAATGACGAGGCTTACGTTACAGAGAATGAGCGTTTTCAACTAAGTCAACCGGAAAAAATGTAGAAAATACCGACCAAAATAACAAATAAACCAATAAATATATCAGAATTCTTAAAAATATATAGGACGAATTGTTCACACAAGGCAAACTTGGGGATGAAATAAACATCAATAGCGGACTCAAACAAGTTTATATTCTGTCACACTTGTTCATAATAATAGTAGACTAGATTATGAAACGAACTCTAGATAATAAGACAGGATTAATATGGAACGTTTTTTTAGAAACTCGAAGACACGGAGCTTGTCGACGATGTATTAGGCATACATCACTGGAAGAAAACGTCATACGCAAAATAAAATGAACAGATAAAGCTCACCATAAACTGCAAATAAACCAAATTCTTGTGAAAGAAATCAACCAAGTCAATATAATAAAAATATTTGAAAAATAAATAGTCAAGACTTACCTACAAGAAGTGTAATAAATATACAGGGTGTTTGTAGAACTCTAGACAGCTCGTAACTTCGTTAATAACAGATATATCGAAAAGAGCTTGCTTTTGTTTTAAATGCTAGTGCACAATCTACAAATTGACGTAAACCAATTTAAGCCATGGCCTCCTATTTTTACGTAGTGATACACAACTTTGGTTTTTTTAAATAAAACACCCTGTATATTTTTAGATATTTGAAATCAGCACTGAAAGTGCTTTATGATGGCATTCTTAAATTTAAATTTTGGAACTTATTATTTTTCAAAATAAAAAAAAAGGTTTAGCTAAAGTGGGCCATGAATTACGCAAAATCACTAACAATCGAACAAGAAATGCAAAACAAACTCCACTTGCTTCTAAAAATTTCTCATGGACGAATTATAGCACCAAACGTGCTAAAACAATTGAAAACTATGTTTTTTTCAATGGAAGAATATGCGTTTCATTCAACAGTTGAAAACTACAATAAAAAGGCTTTGCAACGGTGTACCATATCCGCCATTTCGTTTAGAATTAGCTTTTAAAAATCAAACATACGTAAAACAATTTAAAAATAAATGTTCTGGTTAATGAAACTCATATTATTCCATTTAAAAAACATAGTTTTCAATTGTTTTAGTACGTTTGGTGCTATAATTCGGTCAGGAGAAACTTTTAGAAGCAAGTGAAGTTGGTTTTGCATTTCTTGTTCAAATGTTAGTGATTTTGCATAATTCATGACCTACTTTGGCTAAACGCTTTTTTTTAAGTTTGAAAAGTAACAAGTTCCTAAATTTAAATTTAAGAATCCTATCATAAAGCAACTTTAGCGCTGATTCCTCATATCTAACACTATACAGGGTGTTCCATTTACAAAACCAAAGTCGTGTATCACTGAGCAAAAATAGGAGACCATGGCTTAAATTGGTTTACGTCAATTTGTAGACTGTGCACTGGCATTTAAAACAGAAAATAGGTATTTATGCAACAAGTGCTAAAAGTTGACGTTTATGCACGAGACATGAAAATTATGAAACGAAGCTGAAGGCTGAGTTTCATAACATGACTCGTGCATAAACGACTTTTAGCACGCGTTGCATACAATATTTTATCTAAGACCTTAATTTTACTGTTATTAATCCATAAATATCGATTTAACAAAGGTTTGCATCTACGACACTTCTAATTTATGTCATAATAAACAGTAGGCATGCCGCATGGGCGAATGTATGCAAATGACAGTCGTCAAGGTCAGTTACAAAATGTAATTATTAATACTCCACATCTGACTGTATTCATTACATAACGCTTTAATTATTTCAAAAACACTTTACCTGTAACGCAAGAAGCAACTAGAATAACTTTACAACTTCACTTCCAGTTCGAAATTGTAGTTTTATAACCTCACTACACTTTTAGCACATGGGCTAAAAGTAAACAGCTGATTTCTTTAACCACGGTAAACTATAAAACGTCACTTTTAGTGAAACAAGCTAGCGCTAAAAGGCCTACTTTTAGTGGTGGTCGTTTTTTTCGATATATCTATTATTAATGAAGTTATGAGCTGTCTAGCGATCTGCAAACACCCGGTAGATGGATGGAGTGAGCGAAATATAGACAGCAAAATTGCACAAGTGCAAAAGATCTTCCCAAAATCTTCCGAAGTGCAGGCTGAAAAATGGATCAAGACAGACAAAACTGAAACTGCTTGCGAGAAATGTAAAAAATGTTTTGTTATATGGTGCAGAAACGTGGATAAAAATTAAACGACTACCAGAAAGCTGCAAATTTTTGTAAATCAATGTATTTGAATAATATGTAACATCTAGCCAAAGAAAATTACAAATAATAAATTATGGAATATCACAGGTGATTAAAAAATTTAAATAACGATCAGAAGACGAACGAGGCGATCATTTTGGCGTTACTAGAATTTTGGTTGGGGAAGGCCAAGCTCCCAATTAACCATCGTCAATACCTATAAGACATTTTCTCTCTATCGACGTTACTATAAAATTTACCCCCCCCCCCCTTCATTCAAGATACATTTGTGCCCCCTCTCCCAAATTACAAATTATATCACACAAGCCATATTTTTAGTAACGAAATTCTTGTATATTACACAAAAACCAGTCGGTAAATAAAATATTACGTTACTTTCTATATTGAATTAAAAAAAATACAGAGGTGTACCAATACACCATCCAACTACCTGTAAACTGATACAAGTGTTCTTCAATTCTACTTCAATAATTTGAACTGGGGGGGACGATCTAATTTTTTTCTTGATTTTTATTGCTTTATGTTTGTCGATATTATTTGCTGCGTCATTCTCTATAGCCGAAAGGGGTAAGTCATCTAATCTTTCTTGAGAAGTGCGATTCCGATATTTTTTATTTATTTTTCATATTTCTTTGCTACCTCTGGCGTTTAATTTTAATATTTTAAAAATAGAACTTTCAGTGTCACTTTGATCTCCTCGCGTTTGTAATTTGGTAAGTTGCAGAGTTGTTTTGTTAATTACTCTAACTATTGAGTCAGTAGGCCCTGAGTGAAAGTCCATAATTCATCGCGTTTCGGCATGCGATTTCGATTCCGCAATTTGAATTTTAATTTCATCTAATTCTTTCAAAATACGGGAGAAAAATATAGTTAATGGCTACTTTTAAACCAGTAATTTTGAGAATGACATTACTTCAAAATTCACAATCACATTCGTTTCATTAATATTATTAATAATATCGTAGATGACCCAAGTAAACCTATACAGGTGTATATTCGTGCCCTAATGTTTTAACAGCACACAATGTAAATTAAAAGAAAACCCATATCTGTGCCCTCTCCCTCGCACTGTGAGGTCTTGCAGGTTTTTATTTACGCCACTGTTTTGGTACGAGTACATAAAATTCTAGATCGTACTGCTCAAATTGACTTCCTGTTTTACCAGAAATTACACTAACTTTGATTTTAAAACGAATCACCCTATATATTTTATATTTTATGTTTTTCGGAATTTACATACAACAGTGTTGCCAAATTTGCTTAGGTATTACACAAATATGTAATTATTTTTCAGTTTTAGATAAAGATAAAGTAGTGCATGATGCATATCGTTAGATTGGTAATTAAATTTGCTAATCTAATGTCAAGATGGCCCTTAGTAGGTGCCACTTAAAAATGTGATTTTTTCTTTGAAAAAACGTGTTCAGCAAATTTATTAGTGCATTAAGGGTTTGTTATTGACCTAATTGATAAAATAGCTATTATTATGAGTTGCTAGAGTCACTTAAAACAGATTTTCCTAAGTCAATGTCTTCTATGGCAAAAAATAATATTTGGAAAGAATTTTTTTAATGAACATTTTGCAAGACTGGTAGATTCTGAAAAACAAAATATACAGGGTAATCCGTTTAAAAAATAAAAGTGTCATTTCCAGTGAAACCGGAAGTGAGCTATTTTATCTTAAGGTCAATCGGAAATTATGTCTAGTATCTTCGTGTAACATTTTATCTAAATCGATTCATACATAAAAAAGGTAAAAGCATGGCCCTGGTCTCATTGTCACCTGGGTATGCCCAGCCATTCGTTAGGGATACACCCAAGTTTCGGGCTCATTTTCTTACCCGTATATGAAATAATTACAATTGTCTTTTTCTATGCACCTAAGTTGACCCTTTACTTATAGAGAACTACAGACAAACTAAAAGAAATGGTGCATAATTAACTATAAAAAAATAATATTTAGACGAAAACATTTTTTATATAGTGTGGAAATGAAGTAACGGATAAATTCATTTACTTTGTTAATATTAATTTTTATGAAAAAATATTGAACTGGATAGCGATTTTAATTATAGGACATACATTACAATCACCTCTATGTTGCTACGTCATTTGTTTTAAAAGTTATGACGTCATCGACTTTTTTTTAAATGACAACCTGTATTTTTGATTATTGATTTTAGTAGTACTTTTTATGTTGTTTTCAATGATAGATATAAAATTTTTAATATGTTACATCTGAAATAAAATCGAGAAAAATGGTCTTAAAGTTTAAATATTAAAAACCAATGAAATGAGCAAAATAAATCTAGTTACCTACGTTTGACGGAAGATCATTGAAGGCACATTCGTTTTTATTGAAATTTAAAAAAACAATTGAAAAATACAATGATAAAGAATAAAAAATTCAATTCTCTGTGTCCCGTTTAATTGTACCATTTTTATTAATAAAATAGTTTGCTGACGGTAAATTCTAATTTAGAAAAAGCAAAGGACGCTTATTTTGTTATGACATTTACAAATTGCTTAATTCTGACATGTAACTAATCTTTTATGTTTTATCCACTGGTAACTAAATTTATTTTTCTCATTTCATTGGTTTTTAATATTGAAATTTTAAAACCATTTTACTCGATTTTTTTCGAATGGAACATATTGAAAATTTTATACCGTTCGAAAAGGGATAAAAAGTGCTACCGAAATCAATAATAGAAAATATAGGTTGTTATTTAATAAAAAGTCGATGACGTCATATCATGAAAATCAAATTACATAAGAAACTGAAAATCAGCTGAAAATATTCCATATGGTCAAAATCGCTACAGCCCTTCCAGATTTTTTCATAAAAATGAATATCAACGAAGTTAATAACTTTATCCGTTACTTTATTTCCACACTGTATATAATGTTTGAAGCTTTCGCGGTTACTCGAATTGTCAATTTTATAATTAAATTTCTTCTTAGACCGCGTCATCTTTGTAGATAAACACCCAGCATTTGTTGGTTTAATGTGCCTAACACCTTGTGCACTCAAGCAAGAGTTTGTGTAACAGCTATGTTCTTTGGTGGCTCGTGAACTCTTACAAGCTACCCATGATTTGATCCGTGTTGTTAGAGTACCTTGTGAACGAGGATACTTTTATTACTTTATTGTTTGTGCACCCATATAGACTAACGTTTCGCAAGACATTGCAGCTAGCATCATCAGAGTATCAAAGTTGCTCAGAGCAAACACAAACCCTTGCTTGAGTTCACAAGGTGTTAGGCGCATTAAGCCTACAAATGCTGGTTGTTTATCTACAAAGACGACGCGGTCTAAGCCAAAATTTAATTCTAATATTGACGAAAAAAATATTTTCAAAAGATTAGAAAAACAAAATTTTATTTTTGCGTGAATGATGTTTTATTTTGCATATTATTTTTAATCCATTCAACATATGGTATTTTATACTATAATCTTTTTTGGAAGTGAAAACAAATAATAAAATGGGAAAGTGTAAGAATATGTGTCAGTCGTTAACGACCCGAAGGTTTAAATAAGTTAATTTAATACATAAACAGATTTTTACATTTATTTAACTTCTATTTTTCTGAAGTAGGCCAGACGGCACTCTGGAGAGGGCCTGCCCCTCCCTCCGCCGTTAGTTACGCCTATGGTGGCGATGTACCCATACAACACACTGTTGAAACCAAACTACTTAACTCGGCCAGCACTAGACCATAATATTTTAGGAAAAAGGAAAGTGGGGAAACCAAGGGATAGGTGGAGATAAAGCATAAGAAACGAATTATACAAGCCGAAGCACATAGCTAAAGTACTTTTTTTCTTAGTAAAAATGTGAGATGTATGTACCTACAAAAGTATAAAGTACATAAATATAAGTACAGTATTTTTGAAACAGTTGAACTTACAGTAGATTTTAGGTTGTTGATAACAAAAAACAATACATTTCTGGTTTTCTCCACTTATATGCCACTAAAAACCAAAAATTTCAACTTGAATAATATACACCCAAAATCGACATTTCTTCATGTATCCAACAAAATGTATATTTAATGATCGCTAAACTTTATTAATTTCTGTATTACTTGAGGTAGTTTCCTGTCCTTACGCTACTGTAAATAAATCTATATTATAAACTATTATCTGTTTTACTTTCAAGACTCTAAATTTATCATCTGTAATTAAAGTACATTATTTTTGAAATTAAAAAGCCAAACAACCAATACATGTATAAATAGTATATTACTGGAGAAACTAAGATTTTCACTCACGCGTTTGTCGATTTTATACACGAGGAGAAGCCGAGTACAGAAAGACAAACAAGTGAGTTATTTAGTTCCTCATGAGTGCTGTATAGCGTTTTGTTCAATCCTGCCAATGGTTTTTTGAATAATTTTATAATTTGCGTTATTTATACCAAAAAACAAATTTTGGTTTGAAATATAATTCAGGCGTGTTATAGGTACATTTGGCAGTACTGAAGTCGATTGTCAGTCTATGTCCAATTCGAGGTTCGTAGGTTAGGTTTTGTTTGTTATTTAACACAGACTGAAGCAAAACTTAACCTGCAAATCTCGAATTTGACACATTTTGGGAGTGGGGAATATTAAAAGTTTTTACCTCACTGCTTTCGCCTACGTTGTCATGGCAAACAACGTGAGTGAGAAAAACAAACGCTTTCTCGTTTTGTATCCAAGTAAGAGACAACACGTTTCAGTAGCAGGACTGCACAAATAACATTTTGCAGCTTCAAATCAGATGCCAAGTAAAAATTCCTTCTAAAAAAATTTCAGTGTAGACGTATGAGTTCGATAACAATAATCTACTTATAAAAAAATTAGTTCTCTTACATTCGTGCTTTTAATTTTCTTTAAAATATATTTTTTAGAAAAAAATTAAACTGAATTGAACGTTTCAACGCCACTATTTGGAATTGAATGATTGGTGTTCACTTATTGTTTCACATTTTCGTTTTATATAAAAAAACATTTGACAATTCTGCTACATCTGCATAACGAAGAAAGGGAAGTACAAATGTGAATATCTATTGAACATTGTAGGATGATCTACTTCAATTCAGAGATCTAATGAAACAATAAGTTATTCGATTATTGAAAACAAACTTTTGTAAGTGAGTCAGAAGCGATCGAACATTTTGAGGAAGTCCCGCTTGATGTGCACTATTTTATAGGATTGTCTAAATTCAGATATTTTTTTGTCACCGCAACCTTGAATTTTGTTTAAAACTTTATCAAATTTTATTTTAATAATTTGCAAAGCAAAGCGCCACTAGTAACATTGAAAAATGTTACTTTCGACGATAGTTTCAATGCTAATTGTATGAAAAGCAATTTTTGAATAATAATTTCTCACGATTCTTGAATTATTTAAACTAGGGTGTTTTTCTTGTTCTTTAATATTGTTGAGAGAACCATTTTTTAAAATTTCCTTAATCAATCACTATAATATTTTATAGGTATTAAAAACACTTCCTCCTATTTTTCCATTACAGCTTTGGACAGATGTTTGTTACGATTTTCACAACTTCACCATAGGGTGTGGAGGGGGGGGGGGGGGGTCTAGTCTTCCGTTCGCTACTTAATTGAGATCAGACATTTTGTGAAAGCCCCGTTTAATGCGCACTGTGTTATGTAATTTGAATGAAATTCAGATATTTATTTGTGAATGTAATGTTGAATATTTTTTAAAACTATCCCAATTGTCTTTTGATAGTGCTAAACAAAACGTCTCTAATAAAATTGAAAAATTAAATTTTACTTTCCACTATAGTTTCAATGCTAATTGTATGGAAAGAATTCTTTATTAATAATCTCTCGCGCTTCTTAAATTATTTAAGCGGGGTATTTTTCTTGTTCTTTAACATGTTTGAATAATTTCGTTAACCAATCAAGTATGAAATTTATCTTAAAAAACATTTATTATTCTTCTATTACAGTTGTGGACAGATGTTCATTACAGGAGTCACCCAGCACTCTCGTTCTTAGTTTTTTATTTAGATTACACAAAAAATGTAATTAACAAATGAAATTGTCTGATAAAATAAATACTCCCTATGCATGATACAGTTAATTTCTATACAGTGTTTTGCTATTAGACACAAAGGTTAGTAGAAATATGAGCAATAATATAATGAATATATCTAGTTAAATTTCGCCTTTTTCTTAATTTAGGCCAAAGACAAATAATTTGATTTTCTCTATGTTTAAAGAAGGTGAAATGAACAATTTGCTATGGCTAGAAGTACAGAAATTGTCACTCCTGCAAGCCATTCAAAAGATATGTCTGTGTTGCTTTATATATACATGTTCAAATTAAGAGTCGACTTGATATATTATTAATTACATGTAAACATTAAAAAACCACACATACAGCATTTATTCATAAATATTGTCTTCCAAATAAAATTTTGATATTTATAAGGGCTTTAAATGCACGTCCATAGTGGCACATCCATAAAAGCACCACTAAAATAAATGTATTATTAAACTTTCCTTACATTTTCAATTTTACACTAATGTAGAACGCTTGCTGTACTTATGGGGCCACATTTGGGCTTTGTCGTTTTATCAATCACTGAAAGGTGAAAATGTAAACCACAAAATTAAAAAGTGAATAAGTGCAGGTTAATTACAAATATTGAAATGCAAAGAAACAGTAACGTGTTACATTTCAAACACTATTTTATTCGTAGGCGTCGCATCGTCAATTTAAGCAACTACTAACTACTAATTTACGCACAAGGAGTAATACAGAAGAATTCCATGTGTACACATCCTTTCGTTTGGGTTCTCTCAAATTTAGATATTTGTTCACAATGTAACTTTTCATCGATCGTGAAACTAGTCTGATTGATTATTTGGCGAGTACAAAACGGCACGACGCCGACGCGCTTCTAATAAAAAGTATTCATTTTCTTAGATTACTACAGTTACGAGCTTGCTATTTTACCTAGATCTATTTGTACTTACAAACGTTACATCAAGATCTTGTTTAGTAGTTGGGCACTCTTGTTTGTTAACTGATAAGAGCATCACACCTTAGAGACGTCTGAGACGCAACTGATAACGTACACCAGGTGTATATCACCGTTACCTCACATGCACACATATTATTTGGACACATAAAACGCAGATCGAGAACTATACTTTATGATCCACGTGATCTAGGTGCGGCTTCGCCATCTTGTTGACTCAGGAGCAGCGCCGAGTCGCGAAATGGCGCTGGCTCGGCGCGGCCACCTTCGATTTTGCAAATTTTGCCAAATTTTGTAGGCTCCTATCTGGGGATTCCTTTTTAAATATTTTGATGATACGAAACACTATCTCCGCGATTTCAAATCTCGCCGTCCTTAACCTTATATAAATTTCTAAGATACTATATCTCTTGTATAATAAACCACATATCTTGTCAACACTATTATCTTCCTTGTATTATTTTCTTTGGGGTAGATTTCCAGATTGTTATCAGGCCGTTGCCCTCGACACGAACTGACCTCAACCTGTACCAGCATTTCCGACGATGGTAGAAGGAAATTCGCAAGAACCATACTGAAGAATTCTGATTTAACGTGCAGTAGACCTTGATGCTGTGTCGATTTTAACTGTAATAAATTATCAACCCCGGCAATATGATAAATATTTTAAGCAATAGCTACACCCTGTAAGAATTTCGAAACGGGATAGATCATCCATTATATAGATTTTGGGTACAGATCTGATGTAAATAAATCTTGCTACATTATCAGCATATAATCTAGATGATATTATTGTTGTCTGTTTAGTTGTACGTTGTATCTCTGGTTAGGTAAGTTATATAGCAACGTAATCATAAATGATATGTTAACAGTTAAAAAGCAGCTTGTGGGATAACAGAACCAGTTCACAAGTTAATATCTAACGAAAAGTTCATGATAAAAAACCAAGCGATAACCAGGTTTTAGCCAAATGTAGTGCTACTTCGCTGCTTACCTTCAGCTGGTACCAGAGGGAAAATAAGAGCAAAAGAAAACCGTGCAAGAAGTGAAGTGTTAGTATAAATAATTTAGTGAGTGCGAACGAGTTTCGACGTGGCAAAGCTGATATCGCAACAGGGTGTCAATGTTTGCACAAGCGTGACGCGATAGAAGCTAGTGATTGATTTATGCGCCATATTGGATTGAATTTTCTTAAAATTATTCCTAAATCGTCTCTAAAAAAGCTCCAGGAGATCCGCCCTAGAAAATCTACGCACATTTTCTTTGAAAATTTATCTGCCACGCATGTGTTAAGATAATTTACATGAATACCTATCTACCAAAAGATTAGATATAACAGTAACAGTTGTGAAAACAACACGTAAATCAGTGAGAAGCTTTTGATTCACCTTTTCTGAAAGGAAGTGAAACCACTGCAACGCGTCTTCCATTTCCATCAAGGAATACTGGCAAAAAATGGCACGCCACGGTTGAGGTTGTAATTATCGTTATAAGCACTTATTACTACTAAGCTTAATTTGGATTTGAAAAGCATACAAAAACTTACCGGGCAGTTTAGACGATTTATGCTCTCAACAAAATTCGGTTAGTGGTGGCATCGTTTTTAAGAAACTACCTACAGTTAAATATGTACATTACATCAAATGTACGCTATTTCGAGGCTGCTCCACGGTGCTATATTGCATTTGCTCATATTCAACGCGCACATAGAGCCTAAAATTGTGTACCATTCCAGCCCCCCTTCGCTTGTTTGATAAGAGATATGATATATGACCCTTTCTGTACCTATTAGTTAAGGTGGAAAATCGTTTAATTTTGTTTTGGAGGCTAAACTCGTTTTATTTACATCAGTGATTCAGCTTTGGATTATAGGTACCTGTTCCTTATTTCGTAATTCATTTATATACAGACATTAAAACTTTCCTCTTTGTTTCATTAAGTACCTTTTAAGTATACTTTTTTATATAAAATTCAATTCTATTAACTCCATAACCATATTTTATAAAACAGTCTAAGGATTCAAACCTATTTTTGATGTATTGTTTGCAAATGAGGTAATTAAATATAAAATAAGGATGGTGATAGTTTTACTAGAATTTCTCATGTAATACAGCTTTATAGGTATTTGAGATTAGTATAAATCGAGTAATTTCTTATACTTTCAAATATCCCAGACAGATCAATAATTTCTGATACCACCTTTGTTGTTAGATATATCGCTGTTGTCACTATTATAAAATTGATATATAATATAATTTGAATATTTATAACTAAATGCATGTCAGCAATCGGCAATCGAACACGTTGGAATATTAAATAATACTTTCTCCATCTCCACCAACCTAGTTACTTGAATTAATATTTGCGTCTATAATGCATAACAAACAAAACATTAGATATTCTAATCGAAATTGTATGCCTAACAAATGCAAAGCTTCAAAACAATAAAACTGCAGTAGCAGCTGAGGAAACTCAGGAAACTTGGAGATATTAATGTAATTTGCCGCGTTGTAAGACTTCTAAGTGATTCTTATGTGGTGCAGAGACTTCAATGGCGTTTCTGATGGAAATCATAATAATTTTAGTTTTTACTACCAACAAATAGTCGAACATTACTGGATAGAACGAGCAATAATAAAATGAAATACTTGAAAAATCTGTTTTATATATTAATAATAATAATCACTATACACAAAATTAATTTAAAAACCAAACAACTGGTAATCACAAGGCGAGATACAGGTGGATTTTGGTAAATATCCTAAACCCCCTATCTTCCACCTAACCTTCAAATTATGGTAGGTTACCATTGGTAACACACGTTTGCATATAATTACAATTGTTTCAATATCTTCCATATTTTTTGTCTGGTGGTATGAAGAAATAACAATGAACAAATTGAAAGTTCTCAAATAGCCCGGACTAGTTGTATTCTAGTTTTGCCTTTAATTTTATATACAAAAACAGAGCAAACTTCGCTAAATCAATCAATGGAGGATTAAAACCATTGACTACAATACCAAGATGTGGTTGCTAAAACTGTTGCTTTTGGTTTTTATATTAGTCTGAAAACTTTATGTAAATTCAGGGCATGGTATTTGCATTCTGTAGTCACATTGTATGAATTTTGTTGCAACTTAATTATAGTAGAATGTTGAAATGTCTATTGACAAATGCATAAATTTCTAAAAATAAAACGCTCTTATAAAAGTCAACAGCCAGAAATATGTGCTATGCAAAATAGCAGAGAAAATTATTAGTGCTTATGCTACAAATATCATCAATTAGTTACTTTTTTCGCATTTTGTATAATAATGTGCTATTTTATTAAATTAAAAATCGATTCATAAAGTGGCACTTTGGTGCATAGAAATAACACTTTACTAAATAGTAATGTCACTGTTAATAAAACACGGTCCACCATAGGGATTTGCATAGTAAATTATTTATATTCATTATTTGCTCCCCTAATTATTTTAAAGCTAAATTGTGCCAACATTTTTTGTAGATAAAAAATACTGCTTCGATTCATAGTAATGTTAACAATTTTGAATTTTCCGGGATAGTATAAATCACCGTGGTGCCTTGGAATTATCTTGTTTGTTTATCATAGGACAAACAGAACAAAATCGAAAAAAAGAATAACTCGACATAAAAATTCTATAAAAACAAAAATTTACACCCCAAATAAACTAAATACTACTCTATCTGACCATGCAATTGATAATCATCATAATTTTAATTCTGACACCTAAAATATTGCAAAAAAAAAGTATTTTAAAAAACGCTTTATATATGAAATGATTGAAACAAAAAAAATGCAAATTCTATTAATTATAAAACTGACACAGATAATCTTCATTCTATTTACTGTAACCTTCTCTAAATATTCTGATATCATTAATTAATATAAAACATTTTTTAAATTATTATTAATATCAAGATGTCCTTTACAATCAAAATATTTTTTTTTTCAAGATATCCTTTACAGTAAGAAATTTCAAAATTGACATCTAACATTTTAAAAATTTTATTTCTACATAATCATTTTAAATATCTTTTTAATCAATATTGTGAGAAATATTAGTTTTAACCTTTTACAACTTTATAATAAAAAAAAATTCAGTCTACATAACATGTGGTAAGAATGAATATGCATTGTCAAAACGTCAAATTTTAATAGTTATTTAGACCACAAGTGTTTTAGAAGTGCAACTTTTTTTCATAAGTGTGAAGGATTATTATAGAGTCGCAGCCGAGTTTAATATTCCACACGCGTGAAGAATAAGCACGCTAACACGAGTTGTCTGTAAAAATGTTTAAAATATCATTAAATATTCAAATCCATTTTGAATAGAATTTTATTTGCCTTCATTTTAGTCAAGTGCGTTGGTCCGTTCTGCTAACTAAGAAAACGTCTTTATTTATTGAAATCTCAAATTTGTTCCCGTCATAATAATATTAAAAATAAATAAACGAATAAATAATTTGTAAATAAATAAATTAATTGCAAAATGTCACTTTTTTCACTGAGTGAAAAAAAGTGTTACTTCACACACTGAAATTAATTAAAAAAAGCCTACTTTTTTAAATGAAATTTTTAAAAATTAACGTTTTTAATCGACATGATTTTTTTTGGAATTTCTTCTATTTCATCTATTTTACTAAAGATGAACAGTGACAGACAAAGGTGACCTTAAGTGATTTCCTGCAGCTAGAACCTTTTACACTTAAGTACAGGAAAAAACGCATGCAAAAACCGTTAAATTCAAAGAAAATTCAATATTAATGTCAAACCACCAAAATTACTATGTACAATGATCTGACTTAATTCCTACATGACGTCATGGTGTTTTACTTTTTTAATGAACATGTATATTGAAAGTACAGCGTTATTCAAATTTGAAAACTTAACAACACCAGATTTAATCAATTCAATTTGTTCTTCCTGAAAACGATTATGATTCTCCATCTGCATTTCTGAATGGCCTTCTTGGGGTGCCACTAGTTCTTGGTGTTGAAATTTTCTTTTTAAAATTTTTAACTTATTGGCAATAGTTTTTTCGATATACCCTTCAGTCACACTAGTTGACTGCTATCCTTCATGCCTTTTAAGTATTTGAATGTCAGCCCCACTGTCAGCAAGAAAGGTGACAGACTTTCTCCTCAAGCAATGGAGAGTGTAACATCTGGGAGATTTAAGTATTCAGCAACTTTCTGGGGAATTTTTGCAAAACTGTTGATGCCAACTGGTTGTATGTGGTCTTAATGGTTAACACTTATGATAAATTTCATATCCATTGCACTCTGAACCTACGGTGAATACACGTTTCTTTTTAGTTTTCGTATCATGTAAAGTTGTAACCAAAATTTTCCCCGTATCTTCTATATGTTTAACTGTTAAGTTACACAACTCTGTACTCTGACATGCCCCATTCAAACCCAAATACTAGTACCACTTTCATTAGTACGAACTTATCGTCTGGAGCCCTATTTAAAAATTTCGTGACGTTTTCCATAATCAAAACTTTCGATTTCTTAGCTTCATATGTGCCATTTTGACGTTTTAAAAAGGCATGTAGTTTTGTGTATTGTGATATATCTACATTTCTGTTTATTTGTATAGTACTTTTCAACATATAATATATTGGCCATAAACTGGATGCCTTAAGAGCTTTTGTCTAAAATAATAAATAAAGACATTGTATGAAAAACACTTTTTCTATTTTGTGTTAGCATAACTTCATTCTAGCACCCAAATGACGTCATATAACCTCAAAATAGAAAACATAAAGCGGCAAAATAGAAAAAATAGTATAAAACACTCGTTGCAGAAGATCCTTCAAGCACTCATTTCAAATTCGTGCCTTCTGCAACCTGTATTTTAATATACTATTAAAATATGTATAAGAATAGCTTGCCTTCTCAAAAAAATACGCAAGCATTATAGTTTCATCAGTTCCTAATGCGGTCTTTGTCATCCAATTACAAAATATTTCATATACCGTCTCGTAGTTTTTCTTAGATTTTGACGGAAGTAAGTTTGCAGACGCTTCTCGAGCGACATTTAAAATGTATTCAAAGCTATTTTCTAAATTATTTTCAGTAGCAAGACTAATTTTTACTTCCTTTTACGATAAAGGAAGTGTTGGATTCACCCCAAAAATTCGAAATTCAGTTTTCAACAGATCTTCACGTTTTAGAGTCCCCTGATCCCAAAAAAACATGTTTTTGTTCAATGGTCTGTCTGTCTGTCTGTGTGTCTGTCTGTCTGTCTGTCTGTCTGTGAACAGAATATCTCAAAAACGAAAAAAGGTATGGCGTTGAAACTTCATATATAAGTTTTGTGTACTATCTAGATGCGATAGCAAGCTTTCGAAGAAAATCGCATAACCGGAAGTATGGTGTTTACTCTTTCTAGTTGAATACCTCTAAACTGGGTCTCTTTTGTTTTTTCCTATTTTTTTTATTCACTTCTATTTTAAATAGAATACCCGGTATATTATTTCATTTTTGAATTCAGCTTAAAATTTTAGAGAAAATTTGTACGGTTTCTGTAGAATTGTAATTTTTTAAAATTTTTGACAAATGCTTAAAATCACTGTAAAAGGAAGTTGTGTGCGTGTACAACAAACAAATTCCTGTCAGGTTACTAGATAATCCTACTAGGCTGCCTACTATGTAATGCTTTTATATAAAAATGTTTGTTTATAAATACTAATACAAAATGCAAAAAAATCGTATACACACTTTATAGGAAAAGCAGTTTTACTAAACTTGTGTATTATACTATAACAACACCATTTTAAATTATTTTATACCAGTTCTATTTCACAGTAGTAAATTTTATTTCAGAGAATACAAGTTTCATTTTAGATTAGTCAATTGGTTTTCAAAGCGCGTCAATTGTAATTCAGAAGGCTTCAAATGAAATTCAGAAAGCATCAACTATATTTCAGAAGTCGTAAATTGTATTTCAGGAAATTGTAATGATGTGAGCCCCATTTTGCACTCTCCACCATCCTGCAGTCTAAGCAATGGATAATACGTAATTGGTATTGTTTCAGTTTATTAAGGTTTCTATTTTCTTTACCAATAATACAATCAAATATATTTATAGAAAAAACGATACATCTAGTCGCCTTTGAAATTGTTTGTGTGTACATTTTTATCTTCTCCTTCGTCTTCTTCTTTTCATGGTGTAGGCATTGATGCCTCTTCCGACTTCATAAGTTTTTCCAACATTTTCTTGGTCGCCCGGGGTCCCTCCTCCCTTTTGAATAATACGTGATTATTTGTTTAAGTATTGCCGTGTCGTCAATTCTATTCACATGATCTCTCCACGCTTTCCTGTATTGTGTATTGTCTTATTTTGTCGTTTATGGAAAAGATTAGTAGGTAGTTCATTGCGAATATCTTCGTTTCTTATTTGGTCACGTCTTGTACAGCCTTTAATCCTTCTTGGAAGTTTCATTTCAGCTGCTTGTATCTTTGATCTATCTTTTTGGAAATGGGTTCACGTTTCGCATCTGTATGTAAGGACGACTACAGCCATTGTTTTATAAAACTTTAACTTGATTTCTCTTTATGTTCAATTTTTCCAGTTCCACAAATGTGGTCAAATGTATGTGTCTTGTTATTAATGTCTTCGTCTGTATTATAGCTTATATGTATCACAGCCGAGAAAGTTAAAATGAGATATTTGCCAAAGAGGGTGATTTTTCAAAATTTACTTCTAGTTGCTTCTTGGTTTTAAATACCATAAGCAATAACACAGCCGATAGGCGTTATACCGTGTGAATAATGTAATACTATACATTGGCAACTTTATTTTAGCATTAATCAATTTACCCATGCTAGTAACAATTGTCGGTTTTGAAATTACATTGAAATAATCCAATTTCAATTAATTTATATAGTCACTGTGTTGTTATTTTGTTTTCAAACACCATGGCAACATTAAGTAAATGCCCTATGTCTAATTTTGCATGATTCAGTCATGTACAGTCTTACGTTATTCTCACTGTATATTGATCTTTCACCTTCATCGTCACTTTGTGGTATTATTGAGAGATCGCCTGCGAATAGTAAACAGTTTGAAGTTGTTTCTCTGTTTATTCGTATGCCTGCACTTACTTGGATTTTTCATTCGCGTATGATATTGTCTATATGGATATTAAATGAAGTAAGTGAAAGGCCGCACCCTGTCATAAGAATTGTCTTAGGCCTTAATTGGTCTGTATCTCTTTTGATAGAAAGATGCTCGTATTTATGACGACGTTAGTGTTGTCATCTATGTTTTGATAGCATTAATTAAATGTTGTGGATTTCGCCGAGTTTATTGCGGTTAATGTTATCCGAAGGCCTAAGTAATGCCTATAAAAGCTATATGAGCTTTGAGATTAAATTCTCTCCGTTTCTTTATAATCTGTTTTATTGTGAAATCGCTATCAGAATACAATTGGCTTTTTCTGAACCTGTTTTATTCTTCCATCGTTAGAGCTTCAGCTATGTTTTGTATTCTTTTGTTTTGGTATATGCACTACCTATCCAAAATATTTATTCCACTCTAGTTGTGACGATTATTCATCTCCTTTCTTGAAAATGGATATAACTTCAGTGTTTCTCCATGTATCTGGCAGTTGTGATTTTTGCTCTTATTTGCTTATTAGATGTAAGAATCTAAGTTTGAAAATAGACCTGCATGTTTGAAGAGTTCATTTTTAAGTCATCTAGGCCTGGAGCTTTACTTATTTTCATTTGCGTCATGCAATCATTTCTTGTATCATGACCAGGTCTACTTCGTAATTGTTTAATCTCTGCCATTCTTCTTTGCTCGGTTTCTTCATTTTCGTTGTTGCATAGGTCTTTCTAGTGCTGTGTCTATTCTTCCTCTCGGATTGTCTGTATTTGAGCTACCTCCTTTTTGTTTTATTAAGATGTCTGATTACCTTGTAGATTACTAGCTGTTATGTGCCATGCATGTCTTGTTCTATGTTGTTCCTAATTTGCTCGACGAATCTTTGTGTACATTTCTAATTAGGGCTTTTGAATCATTAATTTTTCTCTATATCTCTCTTTAGATTGTATATTATTTGGCTTTTTTCACTGCATCTGCTATTTCTTTATTCGAAATTTTCAGGCATTTTACATTTTTCGTTTTCTTCTTTGTTTCTACAGCTGCCTGCGCAGCTTTTACACGGCATTCTTTGATATTATTCCATTCTTCATTTATGTCGTCTATTGTGGGAGTCCTCTGTTCACCCTCACGTCTCATACTACAAACCCATTATCATACTCGTATCATTAGGCCCAGTTAAGATTTTTCAAGTATCTTTATAATTATTGTACCCACAAAAGAAAATCTTTTTGGGCAATATTTTTACATCATAATTGTAGCAGTTTTTAGCAATATTTTAAACAGTTTTAGCAGTAACAAATTACAAAAAATAGTCAAGAAACACTAAATTAAAAATAAATTATCGATTCATTTTTGGCCCATGTGATCAAAATATCATTTCGTTCACCGTAGCATGTTTTGGTTGAAGTGAAACAAGCTGTTTGTTGTTTAATAACATATTCCAGTCTGCAAAAATGGTACTTGGTAAAGCTATTGTCAATTTGGTAACTCTGGTAATTCCTGTGGCAAAATTTCCAAACAATTGCAGTTATCGTATTATAATGTATGAAAAATTGTGAAACTATAAAACAACAGGATCCATAGCAGGAAAGCTAAATTTGGAACTAACTCCAAATATTACACCAGCAAATATAAGAGCTTTACGTATATGGGCCAAATGATATGATTCTGGCCTCGTATGTTGGTTTCCAATTCGGGCGTTTAAATCCCCAGTGATAATTACTAGATGGTCTTAATCTTTTGCCTCTCGTTTTCCTCCTTCAGACGCGCATACACAGATAATTGTAAGATGCCTCGGTCCATCTTCATTGTAACCGTTACCGTTATTCTAGGTATGTGAAAACGGTGGCACTCGAACTGCGCACCAACTAGCGACAGGTAGTTTAGTATTAAAAGGGTCGTTTAATCTCCTACTGAATTGCGCACGGTACCTGCAGGTAGTCAAATCGACCACAGTCATTCAAGTAACCATTTTTCATTTTTGGCAAATGCACATAATAGGAAGAAGCAAAGTCGATTTGAAACATTTGTGGACGCTTTTTCACTGAATTAATAGATACAATTGCGACAGGTAGTTTAGCCTTTAAAAGGTATGTTTAAGCTTGGTTACCACGAACTGCGGTAAAGTTTAACTTATTTTCGCTTTCTAATGATAAAATTATTTAATTTAATTTTTAAAAAGTTGTCTAGGTCAGAACTTTAAATTATAGGGGGGGGGGAAGAAAGTAATCTAGACATCAATTCGTTACACGTCATTGATTTACTAAAAATGAAACACTTGCTACGCTCGGTTTTGTAACCGGTCATCCCATGTGTAAATACTTGTGATATAATCTCGACAGGTAAAGACATAAAACATCACTTTATGGTTGCCCCCATTTTAATCCCTTGTGCGCAGTTCAAGTTATAGTAAGGGTCAACCCAGGTAGGCAAACATGTTGAGCGCAATTCGAGTGTTAGATTAAAGGACTAATGGGTTTGGTGCGCAATTCAGTTGCACCGGTGAAAACAACTGTACAATGATAGAAATCTAGGAACTATACTAAATTTCAAATAAGAATGCAATAAGTGGCGCTCTAAACTCAAACTGAGTTTTACACTAGGAAAATATAAGTTTTTTTGACTGCTGGTGTTTTACAATATTTTTGTGATATAAACATTAAACGCCAGCCTTTTTTGTCCACTATTTATCGGTTTTCCTTTTATATTTTTATGATTCATACCTAATTTCAAACTGATTATTTTGAAAAATATTTTATTTTCAGATGGTTGTAATGATGACTTTGTTTCGACCAATCACAGCCATAGTTACTGCTTAGTTCCATGTACTGCATGCTTATTTGAAATTTAGCATAGATTTTAGAGTTTTTGAGTCGTATATTCCCAGTAAATATGCAGCTCCCCAATGCTTTCCGGGCTTGGGACCATCAAATTGGCAGTTAAAACACTGGCCAATGCACGCGAAGCTGCAAATTGTTATGTGAAGCAGCACATAAAAACTTATTTATTCTTTATTGTTCTTGAACTAGCCATAGCTACCAATACTTAGATACAGATATATCCCTTTTTAATCACTCTGTATTATCGTGTTGTCCTGTAATAAAGTTAACGTTTTTTTAAATACCTACAATTGTTTCTTTCTGAAATAAAAGTTACTCCTTCTGAAATACAGTTGACGCTTCTTAATATCCAATTAACCAATCTGCACTAAAATGTATACTTTCTGAAATGCAATTTGCTAATCTGAAATCTAATTTTACACTTTCTGAATTTAAGTTGATCTTTTGTGAAAGACAATTATTGCAAAAGATGTAGCGCATTAGCAATTTTTTATCTTCTGGAACTTTTAATGAAGAAAACATAATAGAACATGTTAACGTGATCATTGAAAGTACAGTAATATGAAAAACTATCACCATTGTTATATTTTTTAATACGGTTGTTCTCCTCTTCCTAAATAGTTCATAGTGATGCTGAATTGCTGGTTTTGCAGATATTTTGTTTTTGCTAAGAGGTTAGATTATCTTGTTCTTTTTTTAAATATTGAAGCATAATGTCACATATCAGCTTGTAAATACCACCTAATTGAGAAAATGCTACTCTTCTATATACAACATACTGCAAGGTTTGAAACAGCAGTAGATTAATTTTATGACAAACGTTCTGCTTTGATACCTCATTCTTTCCGAACGAACAATTCTTAATGATGTTTATCAAAATACCCTACTTATTATTTGTCCTGATTTTTTAAATTTCAAATTGGACATTTCCTCTTGTCTAATTGGACAGCAACTCCATCTTTCTCAAAACATCAGTTTACAGCTTCACCGACTCTCCATAGCACTTTATATTAACAAAAAACAGTTTGAAGCCCACATTTGTTGCATTCTTTATCACCATTCTTGCAGCTGTTTTCTGCAAGTGTTTGTAGTTTTTTTGCACCACTTGCATTTATGAAATTACTATTGATAATCCTATTTCTCGTTTCCAAATGTAAGACTAAGACAGCAAGAGTACAACGAAGACTTAATCTATCCCTTTGTTTATGTCCTTGAAAGACCTAAACCACTACTGAGCAATATTAACATGTTTTAAGCCACATCAATTACCAGCTGTAGGAGATGACCTTGATTTCCACATTAAACTTATAACGGACATTTATGGAATCGCATGATATGTATTATATTAATATTACATACAGGTTATAAAACATCTATTTTCTACATTTTTTTTATGTTACTAAGACATCCTTTGCAGCATTCAAATTACTGAACCTACATTTGCATTCATTTTATAAAACGAAAAATGTTTTAGAGTTTTAGTACCTATTAGTTTCTATTTTAATTAGGTAGTAACTACGAAAAATATTCACTCACTAAAAAACTTACTTTTACGCATCCCTATTGATACCAAAACCAAAATATTTCAAAATAGTTTTCAGACATATTATTTACCGTGCACTAACAGGTAAGAATGTTAATAATTATTATAGAACTTATTTTGCTCATACTAATCATTATTCACTCTTGGTACAGAAACAACTAGTGGTCGTCGTACTTATATGTGCAAAAGGTCATATTAATATATTTATGACATTTATGTTATAGTTGTAAGACAATATCAATATTCTGTAGAATTATTTGGATAAATGAATAATTTTAAACGTCCAAACAATGTATTTACTACGCTCCTATAAATATTAACATCAGTTTTGTCTCCGCTAACAACTTATAAACATTGTATAATAAACGAATACTGTTCGGTCTAGAGACGCTAAAAACATGTACTTATTTTTAAGAAGAGTTATTTTTATAGACATGTCATTTCAATCTTATTATAGCTTTTGATAATTGTCCTTTATTGAATTATTGCTTAAATTTATCATGTTCAGAATCTCAAAGGCTATTTTAATAACCTTCACCACTTATATAAAAAAAATCAACAATAAACACTTACCAAGCAATTTCAAGGAGATACACCTGTTAAGAAAACTTGGATACGTTTTATATATTTTTTTAGCAGGTTTTATTCACATATTTCAGATGTAATTGTCAAATATAATACTTTGAAGACTAGGTATGGTTTTTAAAAAAATTCTTTAAAGTCGTTTAATCTATTATAAAAATATATAATCATTGACCTATTTGTAGTTATAGATCATTATCATCATTAATATCATGAATCCATTGAATAACAGCAGTTTGTGAAATAAGTAATGGAGCGATAATCACATGAGTAATATATATTCCCTTTTTATTAACTTATTTTACGCGTTACAAATTATGAATATTTGACAAACATTTTAATAACAATTGCATACATTAACTTGTAAATGTAAAAAAAAATGTGCATTAAAAGAACATCATCACCGTCACAGTCATCTTGATTATTAAAATTTCTCATTAGGAGATGATAAATAATGGGACTTACATAACTCAAATGATATTCAATATTCACCCTTCAAAGACAATACAAAAACTGATCTGATAAATTTTGAAATTGCTTTATATGTAAATGTATATGTTTACGTTCTCACATACTAAAATTCAGTAATAATAAAATTACTAACATACATGAATGTGGTTCGGTTCTTCTTTTTCTCCTTCTCCGATATACAAACAATGGCCCATTTTTGTGTGTATTCCAAATCGTAATGTTAACTTACGATTTGGAATACACACAACATAACACATGTTTTCTTTGATTTCCTCCATCGCTTTAATGTCCTTAAGGCATCAAGTCTTGTTCTCTATAATCTGTGACCTCTCTTTTCTCGGTTTTTCTCTTTGTCTAGATTCTTCTACTATAATTTCTGCTACTATTTTGGATATTCTAGCTTCCTCCATCCTGCACACATATTCTAACCATGTAAGTTGCTTCTTTTCTATATTGATTATAACTGGCCCTTGCTTTAATTTATTCATTGTGTGATCTCTCACTTTTTTATTACCTTTCATAAGTACTCACTTCTGTCATTGTTATTATTGATTTATATTTATGGACCTTAATCCGGTACATTCATTATAGTAGGCGGATAGACCATGTTTTTTCTTCTTCAACCTTTGGCTATCCAATGTTGAACATAGCTCTCCCCTTTAATATCGTACCGTTTCCCGTTGCCATAGTTTACCGCTATTCTTTTGATCGCCGTCCTCCAGAATGGAGGCCTGCCAACATTTCCTCTCCCTTGCCTTGGTCTCCATTCTAGTGCTCTCTTAGTGAATATGTCTCCCGTCTCCATTTCTGTTATGTCACTAATTGTACAACATCTTTACGCCTGTTTGTTTCCATAGCTCGTTGAACCTTCCACAATTTATCAATAGTTTGGAGGGTACACCTTATAATTTCAAATCCGTATGTTAGTACCGGTAAAACGCAGGTATCGAGGACATTTGCTTTTTATTTGCTGGAGACTGTTTTAGATATCAGTATACTGAACAGTCTCTCGAACGCTATCCACCCCAACTTAACTCTTCTTCCAGTTTCGGCACCTTGATTTGTCTTTTTGAGCATTATATTATGCCCCAGATATATAATGTTACATTTTCTATATTGCCTTCTTCAAAAGTAGTCTATTACTACAAAACTGAGTCGTATGAGATTTGTCTTCTCTAGGGAGGAAAAACGCATTACACGACCCAATTTCCAGGTGAAAATATCCATTATACATGACTCATTTTCTTGTTTCTCTAAAGCGTTGCTAAGGAAAATCGTACGACACTCAGTAATCACCAATAGAAAAATTAGTTCACGAGCCAACAAAATTTCTTGAAAAATTTTCGCGTCCCGCTTGGGCAAATTAATACGACGTTGCTGGACTGCACTCAAAAAAAATCTGGAAAGAATTAATGCTCTTATGAGATTATATGTGAGAATATTCATTTGTGTTTACAGTGCTTCTAAGAATACAATTAAGGTTAATAGTTTTTAAAGTATCTCTTCAAATAAATTCTTATGTTTTAGTAGAAAACATAGTATATACCAGTCGAGAAGAAAGTGTATTTTCCACTTGCGTGAACATTATAGCCCTCGGCCATCACCTCGGGCTACAACTTTTTCACTCAGTGGAAAAGTATCACTTTCTTCTCTAGCAATATAGTATACTATTACCCAATGCGTTGTTTTTAATTACTATTGTGTCAGTGTCTTCTTTTGTTAGTATTTTCGTTTTTGTCGTTTATATTTTAAAGCCTGCTTGTTTTAATCGTTCGTTTAGTTGATACAGCATTGTTCGTCTATCTTGTGCGTTTTTTGCAATTAAAACTACGTCATCTGCATATCTTAAATGTGTTAAAAGTGTTGTGTTTATATTAACAACCATGTCTGGCCAGTGTAGATTTTTAGAGATGTTTTCCAGCGCCGTGTTGAATGCTGTAATTATTGGAAGCAATTCCGTCGTATCGAACGCCTTCTCCTTCTACGAAGACAAGAGTCATATTCTACTCGTTGCATTTCTTGATTGCGGTTTTTAGCGTCTGTAGATGATCATATCTGGAATATCTGCATTTGAAACCTACCTGTTCAATTGGCTGTTCTAGTTTAAAACTAAACGATTTGTTGTTATGATCTTTGTCAATAATTTGTAGAGATTTAATAGAAGACTAACGGGCCTATAATTTTCCAGTCGTCTGGGGTACCCTTTTTTGAACAGTAGTATTATTTTACCGTCTGGTGTCTCACATTTTTCAATGTGTAGGTTTCGGAAATTTTCTTTTTTACTTTATTTTCACCATATTTGACCATTTCTGTAATCTACCGTCCTTTCCAGACACTTTGCCGTTTTGCATTTTTCCTTATTTACATTTTTGTTTTCAATATTTTTCCTTATTAGTACTTCTCTAGTCTGAAAGACGAAGGAAGTATTGTAATTGCTAAAAAATCACCTTCCAAGATTTCTCCAGATCTTCACGTTTCAGGGTCCCTAGATGACGAAAAAAGGGTTTTCTCAATTCCGTCTGTCTGTCTGTCTGTCTGTTTGTTGGCGGTATAACTCAAAAACGAGGCACAAATTCGCGCGTTACTAAATATAACTGCGATGCAGGAATACGAGAGGTCGGTCCTTCGCGGCGCAGGTAGAAATTTCCCGTTCCCTTACAAATCTCACAAAACGTTGTGGGCTGAACACGCGGTCCGCCTGTCGTTCAAATTCGACCACCGGCAACGTTTTTTTTTATTTGAACATTTATTTAATTTATTAGAAATGTGAAGATAGTTTTACTCCTAACTTAATTTGAGTTTTAAAATTATTTATTGTCACAATGTCGACGAGGAAAGTTCTGGGTAAAACCTTTTACAGATTTTTTACATTTTTATTTTCAATATGCTTTTGGTTGGCTGTATTTTGTGATGTGCACATATTTCTGTAAAGTTCTTTGTGATTGTTAAATTTTCTTCGTTCGTTGTTGTTTCTTGACTATCATTGTTGCACAGTTTCGTAATTATTTTCTCTTCTTAATTTAATTGCAATCGTAATACTTTTAAGTTGTAATTTTTGCTATTATATCTTGTACTAGTTTCTCTTTGTATTGTGCAATGCCATTTCCAATTTCTCGTGTTATTATTTTATTAAGCTCCAAGTACTATACACTATTTGATTTTCATTCTGATCTTAATAATATTCTTTTGTCATGTTTCTAGTTTTCTATTCTACTTATAAATATTTATTTTTGTTTTATAACTTAGGCCTTGTTTCCGTATCAGGATATTATCTATTGTATAGTACAGGTTGCATGCTATAGTACTAACTCTTCTATCTTCAATTGATATTACCGCCCCCAAGTACACATATAACTTCCAGTGTTTTATATCCAATACGTATTTCTTCCACTAGTGTCCCTTGCTTGCTTTTCTCCCTTACCTTAGGGTGCTTTGAAGTCATTTTGATGTATTTGTCCTATAACAGGGTACGCACAGATCGTTGTCCCCTTTGTTGCCCTGGTAAAGGGCAAATACGTTAATGAATTTGTCTGATATTTTATTATAAAAAGAGAGTCGACTGCGGTTTGAAATTATTTTAACAGTGTAGCTATAATGTTACATGTAATATCACAATAAGGAACTAAAGTCAAACTGACAAAGTAAATTCGATTTGCCAAATCGAGACATCATACTACTTACTTCTGAAATAAGTATCCTCGTTGGGTTTTATAATGTCGAATGAAAAGGTATTATCAGAAACCCTGAAAATGGTTCTAGTGAAATGCTACTTTGAACTAAAGAACTTGGTTCCAACGATAAGAAAATGGATCATGTGCAACAAAGTAGCCAACATTTACGCGATAATAATTAAATAGAAGTTTCGTAATTAGTTAATATAATTTCAAAATAATTATATACCTTTTTTATGTATTTTTCCTCGGCATTTATATTAATTATTTAACAATTTTGAAAAAATATTGCCTTAAAAGATGCCAAAACTCCACGACGAAACTTTTCAAATACAATGACGATTATTGTTTCAAAAAGGATTTAAGTCTATGAGATTCCTTCAATTATAATTTCTCTTAAACAGTCTTATTCTGAAGCAGATACTGAATTGAAATTAAATTCTTCGAAGGAAATGCAGATTGATAATGATGTATTTGACTGAGTAGGTTCTGAACATCATTCGGCATGTAGAACATAAATATAGCCGTTTTTTCTTTATAATGGGTGATCCAACGGTTAGCGTGGATATTGATTGTCGTTATCTGACATATATCGCAATGGCCATGAAAACATTTGTTGACAAAAGTCAGTTATAGACTTTGGCAATTGCAACAATAGAGTTTTTTTCAACCTCACAACGAGTAAAAGTTATTCAAACGTACTACAAAAATGATCGTTCCGCCAAAAAACCATTTCGTAAAATTCGAGACTACTTCGGTCAAAATAATCGTCCTAGTGAGTCATGAATCCGCAGAGTAGTGCGACGATTTGAAGAAACTGGATAGGTGGAAGATCGTAAAGAGTATCAGCATCTTCGTACAGCTCATTTAAGCAAATATTGCTGCCATGAGTGTTAATGTGCGTGAACAGCCAAGAACTTCAATTGGGTATGACCTATGGCACTATGCAAGGGATTATAACATGCTAAGAGAATTTGTTAGGCCTAAATTGAATGAAATGGATATGAATCAGCTCTGGTTTCAGCAAGATGGCGCAACATCCCATACAAGTCATAAAACAATCGCCTTATTGCGCTCGAAGTTCGACGATTACCTACATCATTTCCAGAAACTGTGAGGTGAATTTTCAGCCAGGATCCTGTGATCTTACTCCTTTAGATTATTTTCTTTTGGGTGTATTTGAAAAATAAAGTGTATACTAATAACCCACAAATACTTCACCAACTGAAAGACCACATTTGAGCTGCATTAGATGCCATTGATCTACTTTTACTGCGAAAAGTTATCGAAAATTTTGACATTCGAATAACCTCCTGTCAAGGAAGCCATGGAGGTCATATGAATGATATTGTTTTTTATACATAAATGCTACATATTAAACTTTCTGATATAATAAGTACCTATTTCATGTGTAAGTTTGAAAAATGAATTTTTATTTGATGAAAGAATCCACGCTAACTGTTGGATCACCCATTAGTACCTCCTTAATGTGCTTCTAAATATTAATTACTTGTGTTGCCTATGTAATTTTATATTTCTGTATTACCTATGTTGGATATTTGTGGTGTTCTTAGTTCATCTAATCATAATAGCTATTTATGCAACAAGTGCTAAAAGTCGACGTTTATGCAAGAGACATGAAAATTATTCATAACATGTCTCGTGCATAAACGACTTTTAGCAAGCGTTGCATACAATATTTTATCTACGACCTTAATGTTACCTTTATTAATCCATAAATATCGATTTAACAAATGTTTGCATCTACGACACTTCTAATTTACCTATGTCATAATAAATAGTAGACCATGCGCGGGCGAATATTTGCGAAGCCAGTGCTGTCAAGGTCAGTTACAAAATGCAATTATTAATACTCCACATCTGAGTGTATTCATTACATAACGCTTTAATTATTTCAAAACCACGTTACCTGTAACGCAAGAAGCAACTGGAATAACTTTACAACTTCACTTCCAATTGGAAATTGTAGTTTTATAACCTCACTTCACTTTTAGCATTAGAGCTAAAAGTAAACAGCTGATTTCTTTAACCACGGTAAACTATAAAACGTCACTTTTAGTGAAACAAGCTAGCGCTAAAAGGCCTACTTTTAGTAGTGGTCGTAGATTAAAGATGTTAATTATACCGCAGAATTTTTGTAATAGCATTTTTTAGTTTGATTTTAAATTAAGCAAAATGTAAATTGAATTTTTTATAGCACTTTTGTTTTGTTGTAAAATAAATATTTTCCACATTCTAATTTTCGTTTATTGCACCACTTCTCAAAATTTTCAAAAAATATATCTGTGAAGTTATATAATAATATTATTAACTTCAGTCATTTTTCTAAACAGATGCACAATGTGAATCTCCCATACACTGTTAAAATTATTTCAAACCAGAGGCTACTCTGTTTCTATAATAAAAAATCAGACTATATTATTATATCTACCTACATTATAAAATTTTTACTGATTTTTCGCTTTATATCTGAATGTACCAACCTTCAACAATACAGATTATTATTATTAAACAGTACGTAGTTTTCAAAGATTGATGCCAAAATATAATTTACCGATATGTGAAATGTGTAATACTTAGAACAGTACAGACTGAACTATGTATTTGCATAAAAAAATGTATTACTGTAACAACCAGCTTTGCACACATAGAATACATATCTGCTATATACATATTTTAATTGAAACAGAATAAAGTTTTCAAATTTAGTATTTGGAAAAAACACTACGATATAGCAAATAGCAACTTTTTATTAAAGGGATGCGGCATATTTATATACCTTAGCCACTAAGAAAAATATAGTGGGCAGTTCTCAGTAAGTCAAGGCAACAGTTAGCAAGAAAAACATTTGTCTATTTAAAAATCCTCAACGGCAGTAGTACCATCCACAATAAGAAACTTACATACTATTATAAAATAAAAATTATTTTATTCGTAAATTTTGTTCAAAATCTGTGTATAAAACACAGTTATAGAGCAATAAGATCATTTTCTATAACTACAGGTATTTGTTTTTAAAAATAAAAACTTGAAAATAATCTTTCTTAAAACAAAATGTAGAATGAAATATATATAGGTTTAGGTATTATAGTATACCATTACAACTTAAAAATAAACAAGGAATTATAGTGAATTCTTATTTGAATTATTTTCGCGTCTATAAAATTAAATATGTATTGACTATTTAATAATTACTTTAATAAGTTTAATAGATAGTTTATGCAAGAGATCATCCGTGTACACTATTATAACGCTCAGCATTTTTAAATATTGCATGCTAATGTGACGATTTTAGAATATTTTGATAATGATCTCTATAACAGCTTAGGATTATATTTCTCTTTCGCTAAAAATACAGTGAAAAGTCTACTTATAAATACATTTAAAAAAAAACTAGTAGTAAAATCTACAATAACAGAGCTGGATATGATTAAAATCACATACACATACAGGATTTGAATACTTTTGTTGATTCAAATTCTTTTTTTTTATAACAGGAAGCTTTTTTGTGGCTCAGATAATTTTTGTGCAGGCGTTGTGCATTGTTTTCTTTATATTAGGAATAGAAAGCGCAAAGGTTGACAAAACCATGATGTTCCCTAAAAACCAAAGTTTTGTTAACAGCTAACAAAAAATAACATACTTTATTAGCATTGTTATAATTGTAGTCTCTAGCTACAATAACGTGACTTTTTTTAAATTTATTTTAATTTCATTAATCAATACACAATTAGGCACTAGTCTCATTGCTATACTAATAAAACAAAACTGCAAAATAATTCAAAAGTTAAACTGAGAAATCAGATCAATATTCCAAAAAAATTATTCAAATCTGTGATACAAACCTGGTATCTATGATTCAAATTACTTTTGATGATTTGGATCGGTAAATCAAATCCATTTGCTAAGGATTTGTCCCAGTTCTGCAATTTAACTACTATTTATGTACAATAGTTCTTCGTTTAGGCTACTTTGCAACTTCACTTTGCAATTGATATAGATGGACTTAAGTCAGTTGGGCCACATCGAACCAAATATGCAGGTAAAGTATCTAAGTAAGGATTAGGAAGACCTGTCAGTTGCGCCACGAAGTATTTCGGCTCACTAATCCTGTAATTATCGATAACCGGTAAAACATTTAAGAAGATGTTTGCAATGTTTTGCTTATTGGTATTAAACTGTGCACTATGGAAGTTTGAAGTTTGAAGTTTACTGTTGGCGTGGCTTTAATAACTGCCAACCACACATATCTTAAGATTGTATCAACAATTTTTTCAGCTATATATCAAAAGTTCAAGAAAAGAACATATCATTATCTGCTAGGAACTCATTATAGCCATAGTACGCGTTGTCAGCCAAGAATGTCGTTATTTTACTGCAAAAGTGTTTCAAATTTACTGTTTTTATAGATTCAGGTAAACAATTGAACAATTTTATACCAAGAGTTATTGGATTTTTGTAAGATTTTGATAATCTCTGGGATGAAATAATTAGCATGTTTGGATTTCTAGTTTGGTCTGAAATGCATGAAAAGGCTCCTGTTCGGATGAACATGTTTAAGTAGCTATAAGTAAGGTGCTGAATAGAGCGAACAGATTTCTTCTGCAAAATGAAAATCTTATTTCTGTCTGTACAACCTCCCCAAAAAGCAATACCATATACAGGGTGTTTCAGAATAACTGTTCCTAATTCTCAGAATTGAGAGAGGGCATGTTATTCAACACTTTTTAATAATAAACTAGTGTTCGGAAATACTTCGGTTTCGAGATAATACATTAAGGAATTGAGCCTTTCAACATGATGGTGCATCAGCGCATTTCGGTTTAAATGTTCGAGATTATTTAAATGCACAATTTCGAAACCGATGGATTGGGAGACAAGGTCCTATTCTTTGGCCTGCACGTTCGCCAGATATGACTCCAATTGATTTTTGTATTTGGGGTCATATTAAATCACTCGTCTATGCGACACCTGTGGACATAGCAGAGGAGTTAGTGGCTCGAATTATTCTTGCTTTTGAAGACATTCGTGATCGTCCGCAGATATTTCGAAGAAGTCGTCGGTCAATCACACATCGTTGTACCTTGTGTGTCGACAACGGCGGCCATAATTTTGAAGAATTCTTATAATTTGTGTGTAATACCATTTTTTAAATATTAATAAAAATTGCAACCGCTGGAAATCAATAAAATCGTTACTTTTCACATTGAGATTATTTCAAGTACTCGATTCGTTAATGTCGTATTATCTCAAAACGGAAGTATTTCCGAACACTAGTTTATTATTAAAAAGTGTTGAATAACATCCCTCTCTCAATTCTGAGAATTAGGAACAGTTATTCTGAAACACCCTGTATAACTAGGAATTGAAATTATCCATAGTATACTGCTAATGTTGTTTTCAGATGTGATATGTTCGACATAATTCGCAATGAGTAACAAAATTTGTGTATTTTTTTACAAGTTCATTTATGTCACCCTCCCAAGATAATTTTTGTCAATGATACGACCTAGACATTTGAAGGCATCAGTCGAACATTGTTGTACGAGAATTCATTTCATATTGCAAAAGTTATAAAAGTTCATGAAATGTTTTTTATCAAAATTTAAAATGAGGTTATTTTCTGCATACCAACAATTTATTTTGCCTATAGACTTTCTTGCTAACTGTTTAAGGGATTCCCAGCTGTTGCTTCTTATTATAAAATTAGCATCATCAGCAAAAAGGACATTTTTTTGTATCGGAAATAGTATCTGGAAGATAACATATAAGAGGTACTAGTTACACCCCGTTGTGTTTGTTTGCTAATCCACTACTTTTCAAGTCGTGGCCCAACTGACTGAGGGAATTATCGGACCTTTTACTGTCATGGCCCAACTAATCGTTATGATATAGATTTCCTTCAAACACAGGCATCTGTCGAACTGATGATTAGAAATAATATTTATACTACATTTTCGCACATTCTTTCCAAATACAATTTCAAAGAACAAACTATTAAGTTCCTTTCTTATATTATCTTATACAACATATTGTCAAACAAATATATTCATATTTAACTATTTTTCAAAGTGCAAACAAAACACATTTACAGCTATTACAAAGGACAACAACATTGTCAACTTGTATAATTACATAATTATATCTTTTAAGGCCTCTTTTTTCAAGTTAGCTATTCAGAAACTACAAAATTTGATTTTTTAGTACTAAAGTCATTAAGGTGTGGTATAAATCACAAAAATAAAAAGCAATTTGACATTAAAGCAACGAGTAACTTAAAAAATTTATTATCAAATAATATAAACAATAGGATAAACATAGGAAAACTTAATTATCTGTCTATAACTACTATAAAATATAAACAATTTGTAACACAATTGCTTAAATTCGAGCAATTTTTAAACTGCAACATAAGAACAATCTTATTATTACAATTCAAGCTATTATTAAATTTATATATACATGATTTACGATGTACTGTGGTTAGGTTAAGCGTACCCAAACCTAAGACCTCCACTTTCAAACAGCAATGATTAGATTTGACACTCTGTACTAGATTCTATAAAATCTAGTACCATTATATTAAAAATATAGAGAGGTGAGGTGAAGTATCAGTCAAATCGTGATTCTTAATGCTATGTGATAAGGTGCAAAAATAAAACCTAAATAGTCTATTAATTTTTGTACCTAAGTACATTACATATCTATTTACAGTGAATTTTATAAAAATAATTGCATTACACTATTTTAACAAAATTAAAACTCTCCTACTCCATTTGTACATTCATATTTTGTTTGAGTATAACAATGTTATATCAGCAAAAACTAATTTGTACAAAACTATTTTGAGATTTTAAGAAAAGTCAAGAGGATTCTTAATTAAAAAAATCACTATTCTTTGGTCAACAGTCAAATTGTGCAGATTATAACTGCACTGAATATTCTAATCATTAATAAAAATATTATTTTGACAAAATATTTAAAAAAGTTACTGCAATGATTACGTCAAAAACATATCTACTTTTTCTAATACACCAGCCACAAGTTAAACTTATTCAAAGAAACTTAAAGATTGCAAAGAATGATATATATTTATATTCATAAATATAATTTTACTATAGAAGAACAAAATGTTTTCCAACTTCCATGGAATGTAAGACGAATAATAATTTAATATTCATTTCAATATTTTTTTGTCATATGGAGTCATACAGGTCTTGAACTTGTAATCATATACAGTCGAGTAAAAATGGAACTATACCATAAAATTTATAAAAATTCCTTAATTACCAGGGAAATTTTCTTGGTATCTGTCCATCTTAGGTCCAGAACAGACTTGACGTTATATTCTCAGCATTGACAACTCCATACTTCATTATTTCAAAATAAAACTTTGAAACTTAATAGAAAATCCCTAATCTCCTGTCAAACTGGCCGAGTCCCTTAAAAATCTGCTATTTTGTGGCATCACCTATGCTTACTTACAGATAAGGCACCCTGAATACCACTACGATTTACAGAACTGTACAGGGACTACTCATAACTGAACTTAGGAAGAAAGAGACACCACCGTAGGCCTGTCTACATTGTGTTCCCCATTTATAATCACCTTTGAGGTGTTATTGTTGTTATTATTAACAATGTGAGGTGAATTTGGGCTAGGAGAGGTTGTAGACGGTGGGCTAGGGCTAGCCTGTTGGAGCATTTCGTAGTAACTACTCAACTGCGGAGAAGACTGTGATGATCCGTATGGAGACATCCTTTGACTGGGAGTGCTGCTATATGCATAACTATTGGAAACGGTTGTGTGTTGCAAATGGTTCATCGATGTGACAGTTCGTAAGTCGTTGTAGTTATCTGGAATAAGAAAAACAAATAACAAATTGAGCTTTAATCTATGTTCTCTTCTTGTAATCGCTAATGAAATATTTGTCCTAGCTAATGAAGATTCAATTTAACTCCAGTTTATCAGTCATCTGATGGGGGTGGAAATAGCATACAGATGTGCATAAACAAGACATAGTTATGTCTTCAACGAAAATGACACTAGTATTCTTGGGTATGATGACAATATTAAATTCTTAAATGTGTAAGAAATTACATACGGTCCTTGCTAAACTTACCTAAGGCCCCATGTTCCATTTTTATCCCTGTAAGGTTATGTTCCAATTTAATGCCTTGTGTTGATGCAGTTAAGGGGTTCGCCAAACCATTTCCATTACTGTTTGTATCTTTACTACCCTTTGGTTTACGCTTCCTCGTCTGCAAATAATAAATTATCAACAATTAGCGTTTGTGCTTTTACTAGGATATTTTATAAAAATTTCCGGATTCTGCATAAAGTACCTTCAGTACTGAATTATTTATTTTTTGTTTGGAAAATCTACAGTAGGTACTAAATGTTTAAATCGTTACAACCTACAAGCAAACCTTACTATAATTTAGGAGATTTTTTTGTAATTTATAATAGAATTCCTTTAACTTTTACATGTTGATGGATGACAATATGTATGACATGAAAATGGAATATAATAAACTTGTTCAAGATTTCTAACAGACCTGTAAGGTCCAGAAAAACTAGCTTTTTTAATTTTTCACTTTTGAATATTTGACAGACTCAAATAAAGAAAATGTTAATAATTTAATTTCAAAATAATGGCATCAGTGGAATAATATAATTATAATAGGCATCTGTTATATTTCTAAATACTTACAATTTTATATATGATTATGTAAATACAATAAATAAATAAATACTAATCTACAAGGGAAATATTATTAGCCTTATTACCTGGATGCTATCTTTCTTCATTGCTAATGGTCGATTCACACCATGTAGTTTGAAATATAAACCACAAGCATTGCAGACAGGCTCTCCAAGAGCATTTCTTCTCCATAGAGATGTGGTGCTAGTATGACAGTTGGTGCAAGTGAGTCCTACACGTCGTGAAGCAGACTAGAGGAGAACACAAAGAACAATTATTACTGGTTCCACTCCTGTAAAATTTGCAAATAAGCGTGCAAAGATACGTGAAAGATTGTGCACATGCACAAGCAAGCTAACATGCAAAGACCGGAGCAGGGCGGGAATGACATTTACTGAAATGTTCTGGAACAAACCTGCGCTGCTCCGGTCCTGGGTATGATGGGGCCACCGCACGCAGATCAAATTCTCAAAAATTTCGATAAGGGTAGAAAGCAGTGAGGAAAAATTTACGTGAAGTATTGAAAGCAAAAGTGATTAAACTCGAAAGAGTGAAAGTAGCGGCAACTAATTTTTGTCGAGGGAATTCTGCGCCCTCTTGTCTACAATGCAAAAGTTCAAAAACGAAATTGCAAACTGTTTTTGCTTCAAGAAAGAAATAGATAACAAAGGAGGCTGATTTAGAATATAAACCTACCAAACGGCGGCTGGATTTTTCCTCGGTGTGCAATGGGCCTCGAGTGGCCCCATTATACCCGTGGTAGTAGTTCTTGTAGTATTCGCCAACAACACCCCCGTGCCCCGGCTCCGCCGCCACTGGAACGCAACAAAAGGGTTAGGCATGCATTGATAACAGGGAAGGACGCGTAACTAAATGTATATAACTGCAGCAGCGTCGCCTCGTCACGGGGTGTTTTTAACCACTTAGCTTTGTTTACATGAAGATCGAACAACCACGAGTTAAAACGGGAGAATTTGAATTTCATATGATGGAAACCCCAACACAATAGTAAATCAAACCCGAACTTGCTCCGATCTTCCTGTAAACAATGGAACATAATTTCTGAAAAGTCAAATACCAATCTACGGGGCTGTTTAACAAGTGGCCTGTTCATGCCATTCATCTTGTGGTAGAGGCCACAGGCGTTGCAAAGGTAATGTCCAGTGCCGTCCCGACGCCAAAGGGGGGTGTCGATGGCGCCGCAGTTCACACACTCTCTACCTTCCGTGAAATATTCAGCTGCTCTTGGATCTACTGCATTTACATACAAAATAATGCTAAAGGTTTGTTATTTTCATTAAGAAGATTATAGTCAATATATACATGGTATGTCTAATGAAGATGATTGTTATATACAGAGTTGGTATTTTTTCGGAGTAGATGGCTATCACTTTATATTTTTGAGATCATTGTCTAATTCTTAACTTTTCCAAATATAGTTTTTACGTATCTTGAAAAATAAAGGTAAGTGCACTATTCGTTTTCTCTCCAGTCAATTTCATATTTTTGAATCTCACCTGTATACGACTCTAACCTTTTACCGGCTACTGTATGTATACTAAAAACAATTTTTGATGTGACGCATGGACGATTATAGTAACTCACAATAAGAGCGAAGCAATTTTAATATAGTTTTGTTTGCAAAAATACAATTAAAGTCTGTATCAAAAGAAACTATTACAGAAGATATTTTGCATTTCAAATATCTTTGTCTAGGTTGCAGACAGAGGTACTTACATCATTCAAAACTAAGTTATAATCTACTTACTATTGAAACCAAAGATTACTGAAACATTATTTTTAATTTACAAACATATTTTTTTCAATCACGACGTATTTTCCACGAATAAAAAAATATAAAATTATACAGGATGCTCCAAAAGTGAACAGCAATGCTTAAACTGTGTTCACACGTGCATGTCATTGTGTTTGCCAAGTCAAATGCCAACTGCAAAACCACCACCAACTTTTCAGAATGTACGAAATTATGGATCAAATCTTAATAAACATTGAAGCTGGCCACCATCTTTTCTTAACTAAATCATTTACTCGCAGTAAAAAATCTGTAATTATTGCAAATGGCAATAGATTGACTTTCATTTCCACAGCAAACCTAGAATGGACCATTTATTGAATCTCATTATATACTACGAGTATAATAAAACTCATAGTCAAATAGTAAAAGTCGATTTACAAGACCATAAGTTACACATTCCATTCGCTACCACGAGAACAATAAGTATCCGAAACGACTTCCAATTACACTCTAGGGGTTCAATGGAAAGAATGTGTATTAACGGGGGCATATCTTGGCACGCGCTTTTAGATAAGAAAGTCTGTAAGAACTCACTTTTAAGTGGTGGTATCGTCCGGCGTGCTGCACGGTTTAACATTTCCGGTCTATGCTCCATACTTAAACAAGTACTTCGACGTTCGACTTACTGTTTCCGTTTGTAATTTTCTTGCCATTCGCTATCTGTAAGCGTCTGCCAAGCTTTAATTTGAGCGTGGGTTCAATCGGTACCAAGAAAATGCATTTTTATACCTCTGTATGCTGTTTTAAGATCAATTTATCCTATAAGATGGTTCATATTTATAGGGAGTATTTTTGTAATTTTATTTAAAAATATCCCCAAATAATATAATAGCCTGAACTGCTAGGAAATTATCTTTTTGCTCTGTATCAAGAAAAAAATAACTTTGTGAAAACATTAAAGTTCTAGTTTAATATTTTATTAGTTTGTATTAATATAAAATAAAAACATGCAGACCACTCAGTATACATACATTTATAGTAGGGATGGATTACAACGACATCGGATATAAAGAAGAAAATGTTCCGGCTAGAGCCTATGGCAGGCGTATTGCTTACTACGACATTGGATATTGCGACTGAACTGATTCTGTTTAGTTGTTACTGCATTCTCCAATTATTTATGATCACAAAAAATCGCCATTTCAAAGCGGAAAGCTTTTACCGCTGAGGAAAAAGATACACTTATTTGGCGTTTTGCGGCAGGAAAGTCGAATGTTTGTATAGCTGAGGAATGTGATACAGTATAGTTTTACTCATACTTAATGCTAGAAATACGAAGCCAATTTTTGGAAAGCAAACAATTATGTGGACAGACCACGGATTTAATAATCCATGCGTAATACTATTTTAAACGCTGTTTTCTTTATTTCCAGCGTGTTTTTATAGTGATCTACGGATATAACGAGCGAATTATCCCTTGGCCGTCAGCGTGCTTCTATATCTGAATTATGTATCGCATCATAGCACAGTTTCTACAACGCCAATTTGCGTTCGGAATTTACTCCCAACAACTTTATATATACAGAATATCGAGGTACTTGACGGATGTGCTAATTATTAATAAAATAGAGGCAAAATTTAAAATAGATAGTTACTCATCCGTTAGCTCTTGATGATACACCAAATAATTATGCGAACTCCTGTTAATATATTTTACTGTAAAGAAAATTTTGTGAATTAATGTAATAATAGTTACCATAGTCCTGTATTGGTCAAATGGATTCTTTTTTTAATTTATCTTTTGCTGGCGTATAATCTATCCATCATGCTATATGTATATGTTATATGTTACATACATCTATTCTAAAATAAAAACTTGGCCCCAACTCTACCAACAGATTAGTTTTTTTGACACTATACTACTATGTATTTCAAAAATTGTATTTTAATCGTTCTAAAAAAATTAGCAGCTCTTTAGTACTGTTTGTGCAAGCAATAGATTTATATACAACAAAATAACCTTTTGAGTTTTTACCTAGAAGCCGACGTTCACTTCCATTCCGCTTTCCATAGGTAGCGAATTTATGAATAGAGCTTTAAATGATTAACGAATGTTTAGCTGCATAATCATGGGCGAATCTCGCCAACTTCGCGCATTATCTGCTGATAAGGTCGCAGACAGCAATGTTTTTCATTATATAGGTCTCTGTGTCCGCAGCATAGTTCGCGAATGAATCTGTGCCCCGCTGAATCTACTATTAGTCATGGATATTCGACACGTGACGCCTGTGTTTGCTTTGTTTTACGCAAGCTGTCAGTCATTAATTCAAGGAAAAGCGTAAAGCGCCCTACAGGATGCCAGGATTCTCAAGATCACACAACACGCATCATTCGCTTTATGCACAAAGATGCCTTTGAGAGAAATTTTTGTGAAAATGTAAAAAATCCTTGTACACGTGTACGTTACCTAAATTTGAACAAAACTCAAACCAATACCAATACACAGTACAACTTTGTATGTAGGAACAGTAGATACCTGACTTACACCAACAAATGTACGATAAACCGTTTCAAAATTTACTATTGTTCTGCACCAGGGGACTAACGACTAGTAGGTACATGGAGAATTAATGAAAACGATTTTTGTTCAAAATTACTTTATTTCTATTTCGAAAAACAATCCATTCGAGCTCAATTTCAGAACAATTCCAAAAATAGCATTTCATCTTAGCTGAACTAATAATAATGATAATTGTTTAAAAATAGAAAATTGTTTACGGTGTCATGTGTCAGTAGTTGTAGTACTACGTACTAACTTGAAACGACGTTAACCTTGAATTGTTAGTAATAGAGACTATACTACAACATAAGGCAACCCTACAATTAGCAAGCTTCATTTGAAAACACGTTGGTGTCGGGTGAATTAAATATGGCAAAATATTATTATAGTAATATGGACGATTGCAAGGACGCTCCTTTCCAACAGAAACGATCTTAAATGAATTATTATAATCAATATAGTCACATTACTTTGTTTACATTAAAATAGCAAAACCGTTTCAATGCATATACGAGGGAGGGAAAGTCGCCTAATTAGTTGTTAAGTAGCACAACTGAGAAAAAAAACTCTGAATCACCAAGCAATAATGCTCTCCTGATTATAAGAGTGGCAAAGTGTTGATATTATACTATTAAACAATTGATTTTATATGCCTAGTCCCAATATTAAACTTGTTCCCCCTTTGTGAACATTTCTGAGTTATCCCTGAATTCCCTCGTATACATACAGTACACCTTATTCAAGCCTAAGCAGTACATAATTATAACTACCTAACCAATTGGAGAGTAATGTCTATGAGGGTTCAAACTTCAAAACGAACAAACCTAACCTAATTGATTTTTCACTTTTGCGGTTTTAAATGTTGCTTGTGCAAATCATTTGAAATTTGTCTAGAACAACACTTCCCTTGTTAGAAGCCACTATTGTATACCAATAGCTTCAATACATATAATTCCTGCAAAAGAAAACACCAAAGGAAAAATACATTGAAGTGTGGACGTGGAATGTACAAGGGTTAAACACAAAACAAAGAGAAGTGTTTAGAGAATTAAAAAAATTTGTATAAAATAGATGTTGGGAGTCTTGGCGGAAATTAAAAGAAAAGGAACGGGAAATATGACTCTAGGAAATTATGTATGTATATCCACTTTTACAGTGGTGTTGAAAAACACAAAAGGGCAACATGTGGTGCCCCCCCCCCCCCCCAAGACGATTCAAACATGAGCAAAAGATGATTTTGAAACAAACATGACGACACTTCTAAGAATAAACCGCCGAAAAAAATTATTAATACTTGAGAGATTTAAATGCTGGAGTAGAGAAACAAAAATACAGTCACGTGGTGGGTCCTTCTGGAGAAGAAACTAGATATAATAATGGAGTAAGGTTAATAGGCATATGTCAAACTTTTGGAACTCCGAATAATGAACGGATACTTTGAACACAAAAATATACATAAGTACACGGGGAACGGGGACACAAACTGCACGGCAATTGAAATCGATTATAGATTACGTCGTACTACGGCAGATTTCGAATATCAAAATTAGAGCATATAGGGGTGCAGAATGTGGCAGCGATTGCCACTTTTTAATAGCTCTTCTATTTCATTATCATCAACAAAATAATGTTTTTATATAAGATGAGACTAGCAGCCAAGTTAAAGCAAAAAGCAGAAGGAACAACAGAACAAAGATACGAAAATTTAAAAGAAGCAATACACGCAGCGACATAGGTACGAAACTCTAGAAGAAATTAAAGAAATAATAATTGGTGGAATAAAAAAGTTAAAAGATAATAAAAGAAAAACTAAGATGTAATAATAAATGGTTGACGATGCAAGGCCATGAGGATAGAAAACGGTACGTAAGGATAAGTAGGGAAGTCAAAAAGGAGGTTGCAAAAACAAAAACTGAATGATGGGACAAGAATTGTACGGAAATAAATTGCCACATAGGAGGAGCTAAAACACAGAAGGCGTGGAATACAATTAAGTCGATTAGAGAAGAAGACAGATCTAAAGCGGGCGTATAAATAATAAAAATGGCTGAATGGCAACCATATTATGCCATCATGCTAACTGAAGATAGAGATCAGTACAAGGACATCCCAAATATAAAACATAACAACCGAAATCAAGTGGAAGAAATAACAGTGGAAGGAATACAAATGGCAATTAAGAACGGAAAGGGGAAGAAGTGGAAAATCGCCAGGCCAAAGAGGGGTTACTACCGGAAATTGAAATTGAGAGATTGAAAACCATATTTTATAAGTGCCTGAGAAAAGGAGAAGAAATCCCTAGGAAAAATTAGCTTTTAGCTAAGGGATCGCAATCGGAGTGCAAAAATTAAAGAGGCATCAGCGTAACAGCTACTGTAAAAAGGCTGTTTGGGAAATAATTAAAGAAAATACAGAAAAAAATAACTATAGTAGAAGAGCAAAGTGATTTTTTTGCGGGACGCCCCTGTACTGATATAGTTATTAACGACATAACGCCGTCGTAAGCATTTAACAAACGAGGGGAAATTTTTGGCCGACGCCGTCAAGCCGAGGCTAATGAATTTATCCGAGTTATTAGTTAGATGCGATAACGGCCGTATGTCGTAGGCTATTCAATTCACCTGTCATCTGTCAAAAAGTAACCAATGAAAATCCAGAATTCTGACGTTTCTTGACCAATCAAAAAAATATCAGTGGATATATCTTCCTAGATGGTATTCAAGTGACTATTCAACACTATAACATATAAGCCAATCACATTGCAGACATTTGCTTTTTTCAACCAATAACAGCAGTATATCACTGAATATTGGGCACCATGCAAAATATTCACAAGACAATGTACGTACTCAAAAAATAAATAGCCTTGTTGCGAAGTATCGCTTAGCAACGATGTTCTGTCCTTAGTGATATCGCTAGGTTACGTAACACTAAACCCCAACAAACTGTGTGGCTTGTTTTAAAAATTTTAAAATGCTGTGTTTTGGAAGTATTCCGCTGAATTTAATTGAGAATGAATAATTATATTAATTGTTGGATTATTTTTCAATAAAGGTAATCGTTATGTATTAATATTGTTAAATAGTCGTCCTAAATACCACTCGAAGTGGATATATTTTTTTAAAATATTTTGCCATTTCCATAGAAATTATTGCAAATTTCACTCAACAAAATCACAATTAAATGTCACTCGCCTTCGGCTCGTGACATTTTTGATGTGATTTTGTATCGTGAAATTTAAACGCAATAATTTATATGGAAACGACAAAATATTTGTCAAAAATATATCCACTGCTTGTGGTATTACCCTTGACTATTTTAAACAAATGTGATTTTTATTAGAAAAAGTCAGTATTAGTGTTCTGTTACTATAGAAATTACGTAGCTAGCGCACTCCTCCTAATCGTACCAAAGCGCAACGGACATTCGTGACACTACCGCAAAAACTGTCGACATAACTTTGACTACTCATGGTATTATAAGTAAATATTTTTCATAACACCTACAAAGTTTTAAATTTTAGCGCAATTTAAATGAAAAAGTTAAATAGTATTAGTAACGGGTGTTAGAAAATGTCAAATTCGATGTATTGTTGGTGACATTGTTAGCAGGTTAGGTTTTGCGTCAGTTTGTGTCAAAGCACGGATAAATTCAATAGCCTCGGCCTAACGGCCTCGGCCACAAATTTATCCTAGTTTGTTAGATGCTTACTAACGGCCGTATGTCGTTAATAACTATTACAATCCGACAACTGACCGATAAAAGAAAGCTCAGAAACAAGGAAACGCATATAATTCTAAACATCGACTTAGAAAAAGCGTACCTACTATACCGTCCCAATAAAATCTTTGTATCAAGTCCTGAATAAAAGTAGCCTTAATAAGTATTATGTAGATACAATTGGAAATCTATATCGTGACGAAGAAAGAGTAGTCAGGATTGGAAGTAAGATATCAAAAACTTTTAAAACAACTACAGGATTAAGGCAAGGGAGTTACCTTTCCCCAACCCTTTTTAAAGTGTATTTGCAACATACTCTACTGCAGGCATGTCAAACTGACGGTCCCCCGAGGGCTATATGGGTGAATTTGTGTTATGAGGGGCACACACGACAACTATTAATTGAACGCATTTAAGCCATTATGGCAAATGACGAATATGATATAGGTTATATAATGCGAAATTGACAGAAGCTGATATAGTCAGCATATTGCCAGTAACCCCCTCTTGTGTCATCGATAGCTTAAATTAAACCTCGTTTAAACCAGCCCCCACAACAACTGCTCCAGTAATAGTACTGCAAACAATGCAAATGCAAGCCGGAAAGAAATATTATATACGCGGCGCATCAAAAAAAGAGTTTATATAAACACATTTAACTGGCACGTTTCACTAGCAGTCAAAACATGGGAAGGAACCGAACAGTCTACAATGACCGACTTCCTGACCGAAATTGCCAATAAAAGATCAGCCCTAGGGCCTTTACGTACCCAACTTTGAACAGGTATCTTATTTCAATCATGTATTTTTATTTACTAACAAGGCGCGCCTTGCATCGGGAGCTCTTTGAATGGCAGCGTCTCACGGCAAGCTTGACGTCATCGTTCCAGGAATTGTCCAGGAATGCACGCATTAAAAACTAAACAGCGGGAAAGACGCAACATCCCGTGTAAGAAGACAACCTGGGTGTGTTTGTAGATCAAGAGATGATGGAGTATGTGATATATCCTAACATTAAGACAGTTCTTCAGCTGACCGTTGACAAAAAAAGTAAATTCAAATTCAAAGGGGTGACTGGATGTAAAAATCGTATACGTACATATCAGTGCTTTCGTAATGTAGTGGATAAATACGTTAAAAATTCTAGAAATACGTTTTGGGAAAAATGCTGGGGCCGTCGATTGTTATTTTTATTTGCGCATTTTTTCAAACAAAATCTATACATACATACATACATATGACGTCATCGATGTTTTCTTTAAATGGCAACCCCCTTTTTTATTACGGAATTTGAAAGAACACATTTTTTACTATCTAAGCTAATTTTTTAGTATAGGTCACATGACCAAAAATTAAGAAAAACTATTTTAAAATTGCAATATAACTTCAAAAACAACGAAATTAAATGTTCAAATTGTGCACCGTTGCGCTGTCTGCCTGACAGTAACCAAGAACATGTCGGTACATGTTTTTTTATTGATTGCTGTCATTGATAAAAACGTAAAATCATATTTCCTAAAATTAAATACATATTTTGCAATTTTAAAATTGTTTTTCTTAATTTTTGGTCATGTGGCCTATAATCAGCAAAAATCAGTTGAGCGTAAGTTAAAAAATGTGTGCTTTCAAATTCCGTAGTAAAAAAGGGGTTGCCATTAAAAAAACATCGATGACATCTCACTTCCTACGCGGGTCACCCTGTATGTATGCAATTAATTTGAAAAAATGCTCAAATAAAAATAAAAATCGACAGGTCTCAGCGTTTTTTCCAAAAGTTATTCCCTGAATTTTTAACGAATTTATCCACTACTTTACGAAAGTACTGTATACTGTATGTATGTATGTACTTAAGAAATATATACAGGTTGTCCGAAATCCATTTTGAACATAGGAAATTAATGAGTGCGACAAGGAAAACATAAACAAAATGAGTAGCAGGACAAAGACAGAACGTAATCATGGCTAGCTAAATAACTAAAATTAAGTCAATGAAACAAACAAACACTTCTGTCAAATATTTTAGCTGTTGTTAAGAGTATAAAGTGAGGTTTAAATATACTATTGTTTACTATTCACATAATTACTTTAATTATTTAAACTTCACTTAATACTCTTGATGACAGATAAAATATTTGACAGAAGTGTTTTTGTTTCATTAACTTAATTTTAGTTTAAAAATTTAGCTAGCCATGATTACGTTCTATCTTTGTCCTGCTACTCATTTTGTTTATGTCTTCCTTGTCGTACTCATTAATTTCCTACGTTCAAAACGGATTTCGGACAATCTATATATGTACAGGGTTATTCATTATAAATTACCCACCCCTTATCGTCGTTATTATTGCCTATAGAAAAAAAAGTTTTAAATAAAAGTTATGTGGTTATAACTGAATTTTGTTAAAATGCTATCAAAAGTACAGTGGCGTGCATAATTAAGGGGATACAAAAAAGTAATATATTTTTTTAAATGGAACACCGTGTATATTATTAAATTTTTGGAACGGCCTTTTTTTCCTGATTTCAAAAATATACCATATGTTACCCTTACCTTATACCGTTTTTGAGTTATTAAACGTTGAATATCTTAGTTAAACTAGTTACTGTAAATAGGAATTATTAAAGTAAGCTATAAAAATGCAACTATTTTGTTTGATAAGTGACATTTCTTTAATTAAATAATAAAAATTAGTTATCATTTATTTATATTTAAATTTCCTGAATAAAACTTTGTTATATTTAATAATGTTAACTAGTTTAACTAAGATATTTGACGTTTAATAACTCAAAAACGGTATAAGGTAAGGGTAACATATGGTATATTTTTGAAATCAGGAAAGAAAGATCATTCCAAAAATTTAATAATATACAGGGTGTTCCATTTACAAAAATATATTACTTTTTTGTATCCCCTTAATTATGCACGCCACTGTACTTTTGATAGCATTTTAACAAAATTCAGTTATAACCACATAACTTTTATTTAAAACTTTTTTTTCTATAGGCAATAATAACGATGATAAGGGGTGGGTAATTTATAATGAATAACCCTGTACACTGAATTTCTTCTAATATTTTTACTTGCGTTTAACAAATTAGATATGTAATATTTCTAAATGGCGAGTAAGTTGACTATTGATGAGGTGATGATGAGTGATCTGATGAGGAATGATGAAGCAATGATTTTTGTTTAATTGAAGTTTTCAATAAACATGTAGGTACAAATTTAAAATTATGTCTTCAACAGAAGTACCTACATAGCTTATAAAAAGGAGAATTAATGGAGTTTTCCAAATAATTAAAGTTTCTAAAAAAAGCAAATAAGATTCTACTAACGTTACTATAAAAATTATTTGTTGTAAAATAACAAATAATATTTCTGTTTTATTTAACAATAGCAAAGTAATGAATTTTTGTATTTAAAAAATGTAGTTATTAATTTCTATACAGTGTATGAGTGTATACTAGTTATACCAGGTACCAGTCTCCTATGAGAAGTTGCTCTAACTTTGTTAGATGGCATGTTAAGAATTTTTTGAAAATTTAAAAGTAGGCACACGAGAATTTCGTCATGAATTAACATACGCCTCGGCCACTGTGGAAATGGTAAGATTTTTTCAGAAAAATTCCTCGGTTATGTTGGCTTAGCGAAAATTTCGAAGAAAATATGATTGATAGACGTCGGATTCCAATTTAAGCCAAAATACAGAAAGAAATAGTCTGAAAGGTTGGCGAAAGTCATGAAAAGTGTTTTAAAAGGACTCGCCATTGCGCCAATATTAGAGGTGACCATTTGGTCAAATTTATTTTCAGCACGATGTAACAAATTTCCAAGGTCCAAATAAATATACATACGTATATGATTACCAAAACAATATTATATTATGGAGAAATGATTTTGCACCAGCTGTCAAATACCCGTTAATTCTTTGATATCGGTTACAATGTATACCACATTGCAACACATACAGGCTGGCTCCAAATTTAAAAAACTCAATGTTGAGGAAGAATTTTTGTGTAAATAGCACATCGCCCAGTTTGGACTTTCTTTATATATTTTCTATATTTACTCGTTCTTACTTACATTTTTTTTTAAATACATAAATGCATTTTTTCGGAAACTGTATTTCGATACAACGTAACAAAATGAAAATCCTGAGTCGTAACAGTTATTGCAGAAAACAAAATTATGAACACACATTTCCGTTTGCCATCAATAATATTGGAAAATTTGTTTTTTTTAGAAAAAAAAACTGTTTAATTGCACACGTAGAAAAACGGCAAATTTTTATGCAGTTGTTGTGAAGCAAAAATGATTTAAAAAGTTCAGAATAATTGCAGTTAACAAAGGTTCAGAAAAACCTGGACCTTTTTATCAATATTTTTCCGAGAGGTGTAGCATTTAAATTTTAGATAAAATAAACAATACTATCTAAAACATCAACATTTGTATAGAATAAATTGGTTGTTTCTTTTCTTTAGCTGTTATAAACAACACTAAATATCGGTTACTAATTGACTTTAACGGCACTAAAGCGTTTCAAATGTAAAAGTTGTATCGTGGATTAAGGAATTTGCCGTTTAGTGATTAACTTGACAATTCAAACAATCTAATAGGCCAAACAACACTAGTAAAGCCAATAGAATAATAACTTGTTAAACAAGTGGTTGATATATTCGTACAATAATTCTTAGAGATACCTTAAAGTTAACTGAGAATAATAAAAACATAAAAATTACTATTTTTAGAATACAAAGTGTGATTACATTTTAGTAAGTACAGTATACCTCGCTTATAATGGGAGTTGAAGGGATAGTATTAATCCATCTTATTCGAGTTTGATTTTTAATTTGAACACAAAATTATATACATTTTTGAAAGTTTCAACAACACAAAAAAATACAAAAATATATGATTACCTTACAAAAAATCCATAATTTTTCTTTAAATAATCTTTCTCTTTAAAAACATGTCATTAAAAACAAATTGTATTTTGTTTAATGGGTGAAGAATTTCACTTGCATCATCCCCATGCTAAAAGTATTGTTATAAGGTATGAAAAAAATTTAAGACATTAAAAAGTCACTTCAACTCGCTCCTCCTACGGAAGTCGGTTAGACTTTTAATGATTTTTTAGTCCATTACAAGCAAAAATTAATTAAAAGCGAATCCCTACCATCCGATATTGTTACATGAGGTTTAAATTGCTTTTTAGTGGGGAATTTGGTAATCGGTCCATTAAAAACGAGAGTCAAATTGCAGTATTGCAGACAGGAGAACTACCGATTTGTAACTGTTGACACGTCAAAAAAATACAATACTCTGCTAAACCCTGCATAACCAATACAATTTTCCACTGAAAGTAGCTACAATTGGAAAAATATTGGCTCTTTATCGAATGGAAAGGCGAAACGAGGACTGTTTGCAATTTACCTTTTTTATGTTGGACATAGGCGGCTGCGATGGTGTTCATTCTAATTTGGCTCATTGATTGTTTACTTGAACACAAAACCATATATATAGTTGGTTCCTTTTCTGATTAACAATTGTCTTACAGCATTACCACTCATATGTAATTCAGAACTCGAACAGTTTTAAATTGTTTTAATGATATTTAGAGATTTTAAAACAAATTTCCTGACCCTTTTATCAAATATGGCTTCTACTTTGAAACATTTATGGGGCATTTTTTAAATTATTTATAAACTGGCAGCAATAATAAACCCACCGAGACCCCATAAATCTATTTTTAACCATCGAATTGTTCGAAAAACCGCACGGTTCGTTTTTCATTTTGGCACGCTAAAACAAAATGAGTTATAGGGACCTCACCAGGAACGAACCCGAAACCAGCATAGTGTTCTGTTGAATTAATGTTGCAATATTTCATAACAAGTGGGACCAGCAACGTCGAACTACACACATGTGAACTCTAAATTGTAGGGTTCCGACCTTTCATCTGTCACTATTATTTTAGTGCCATACAAGTGGCAGTTTTTAAGTTTACTAAGATTTATTTCTGGCTTCTTAATAATGCATAAAATGTTCGGTAAACGTATTAGATTTAGAACAGTTCGATATATTTATATAATAGATTGTTATCGAAGTAAAAACTATTAAGTGATATCTTACTATTGTATTGTTTCCATGTCAAAGAGAGTTTGAGCTGATATAATTAATTCCTTATTTTAATCTAATTTAATTATCAAATAATTAATGCCTTTATGCAAATCATTGCACTAAATGGAATAAGTGCTGTTATTCAATTTGTTTGATTGGTTTAAACTTAAAAAGGTGTGTAAAAGTAACTTCTGAAGTACCTACATTTGAATTTTTGAATTAAACAGTTATGCGCCAAATTTTTTAGACGCTCCCTGTAATCGACTATATCACAGAGTTGTAAAAAAACGCGGATGAGTAATAGGGGCGCCAATTTTTCGAGCTAATATATTTCAGGATGGGGGGACAGCCAGAAACCCTAAAATGCTTTTATGCCTTTTTAATCCCAGTTGTCAAAACCGCAATAACATACGAGTCCCACCGTCCGTCTGTGTTCGCCAGGTACCCAAAATGCCATTAGCCTATTTGTGTGGCTCGATGAGTGATAGAAAGCAGATAAGGGGCGTAAGCCCACGGGATCTATTCGGTATCTTTTACAAGCAGAACGTGTGTGGCTGCGTGGCGATTTTTTGTCCCCGCGCTACAAATTATGTTACATTCCTTTTAGGTTGTGTTCCTTAAGTGGCAACATATGTAGAATATGTTCGGCAAGGCTTGCATTTACGTAAATGAGAATTTTAATTTTCCTTCCTATTGAGAATCAACAAATTACTAAAATGTTTATAAACGTCCCAGGATGTAATGTATAGAATAATAAAGGCGTTGATAGAAACCACTCCATTTCGGAGTTGATAAGATCCCTCTTCTAGTCGTTCTTTTATAATTGGGAATTGGGATATACACCTACTACTTTTTAATTGTTTAAACTTATTAATATTACACGTTGCCAAACAAGATCGTTAAAAAATCGTGAGGTTTTTAATTCCCCATTTAGACAGAAACTGAAAAAATCACAATCGAAATAATGGTGAACATGTACAAAGATACATCTTAATCAGCATTTTTTGATAATACATGAACTTTAATCTGAGCGGCGTCACAAAATCTTATTTTTACAGCGGGTTTAATCCGGTTATCAAAAAATTCTCGTCAACACTCGATTAAGAAGTCTATTGCTGATATCAACCCTGACCTGCACCGAACACCGTGTTGTTAACTTAAATCACTAATTAGATTCTGCCGACTACCGTTTTTATGATGATTCACTAGTACGAAAACCGCAGGCTTCGCTATTAATCATACGCACTCGTCGTGATGGCTTTGCAAATAATATGGAATGTTTCAGCAAAAATTAATTCATTATTTTTCATAATTGGTGCTGATATAGCAATCGTTTTGATTTTAATAATTGGCGATAATTAATACAGCTGCAAGTTTCATTTCGACCAAATTAAAATTTTTTTGGAAGACGTAATCGAAAGATATAAAGTTTTAAATCAGATTCTACTGAATTAAAGTGCAGTATTGACAGACCAGATGTAATCTACAAGGTGGCATTGTTCAGATTGAAGATTAATCTTCCAAACATCTTCTACTCAATTTCAATTAAGCTAAGAACTCGTGGAAACAAATCAGCACGTAACAAATCAGTTTATTGGATGTTTTATACTAATTATAATGAACAGCATATTTCGTTGATCTGCAAAAGTATATTAAAAGCGAAACACTTCCTATATTGCGCCTTCAAAGTAAAACAAATGGCAAAATGGCTTGATTTAAAAAATTATTGCACTTTTATTAATTAAATTTCTTCTCTAGTCTCTACGTTTTTTATACATTTGCAAAGACAAAGCGCTTTTCCAATATGCTTTTGGATTTCCAAACACTAAATTAGCATTTAGTATGAACGTTGGGTTAATTTTTTTCAACATATGATATAGCAGCATGATATTCGAAAAATATAGACAATTATGTACAATATGTCGCTTAATAGTAATATATTATTCCGCAGATAGTAATTATAAATATTTGATGTATCAGTAAGTTGGTATAAAAACATAAACAATTATATGCATACGAGTTATAGTACAAAAGCAAGCTACGACACAAAATACTTATCAACACTTGAGTGATACGTTATTATAAGCGATATATCAGTATACAGGGTGGTGAAAATATAGCGCATTATAACGTTACTGCTCTTTTCCTGGGCATGCAAACAAATTTTGTTCCGATATTCAACTCAATTCTCTTACAATCGGTAAAATAAAAATGTATCTTTAGCAAAAATGTGGCAACGTTGTTTAAGTAAGTATACCGTGCATCGGGCTGTTGCTATGAAACATGATTCATCATGTATCACAAATTGTTCACAATATTGTAAGATCTACGTTAACGTCTTTTGTATATTTTTACAAAATATTTTGCATATAAATAAAATATATTGATTGCAGGGCCACCTCGGTGGTTAAGTGGGTTTGTTGTCTGCTTAGCAACCAGGTGGACATGGGTTCCAATCTGGCCGTAGCCGAGAATTTTCTCGGAGCGGCAGTGGATTTGAACTCATTAGTTAGATGTAAGTTGTTCTGTGTGTGGTATGTTTGCATGCGGGGGAGCGTAGTGTAAGTCGCGTGCGGCGCAGTACCTCCATTGCACTTCCCGCGAGGTATGAATGGTCCTCGACACCGAAAGGTAAAAAGAGGCTATAGATTATGAACGAATGAATATTGATTGCAGGGTTATTAAGGAAGTATATTGGGATAGTACTAACGCAAATCGTGTACTTATTTCTACTTCAAATACAAAAAAATGTAGCAGCAGCTGCTCAACTTAAAGGGCCACAACTTGGTATTAGAAATTAAAAATTAAAATTTATATTATGTGTTATTAGTTGGTGAATGCCTACAACGTAGAGTACAGATAAAGCGCTAGTTTTTCACCAGCGTGTAGGTATATACAACACATATATCCATCTATTCAATGTCAATCATATATCTAATAACCAGGCTTAGGATAAATATGCACGTAAAAATTGGAATATATGCATGCAAATATGCACGAAAATTACCGAAAATATGCATTTAAATATGCTCCTTCCCTAACTTGGTTCAATGTAACATTGTACAAGGAACGCAATTTTTTATTAATGTTGATTTCTTGAGGAATATCTCGCTTCATATACTTCGCTCGAAATACTGTGATTTTTGGTTTTTGTAACTTGGATAAAGATAAGTCGGCAAAAATAAAGGCTTTACATAAATCATAATTAAACTTAGCATGGTGTGGTCCTGGTTTTGGCATTGTTGATGTTTATTAGCAGTTTTTTTATTGCTCAGATGTTTTTCTGTTTGCATAGGCTGAGTAACTTGAACTTTTTTTGAAGCTACAATTATAACTTTGCAACATTTACAAAATAGCACACTACCATTAGGGAAGTATTCAAAATGAAGAACAAACTGGTTTAGAATTACACTTGAAGATATTTTCTCATTTTATTTCTCATTTTAATATGTAGTATTAATTTGGGCTTTGACTTATGTTTTTTGTACGATATTTTAATGTTGACTGTAGAATGGATGATGATAACTAAACTTGTGGTTCTACTACAAAATGAAACTTAAAGAGATGGCAAGAAAAGGATTAGTACAGATTTCCAAAAACATATTTTGTTAATCAACACTAAGCCCCTCTTACATAATTTTCTAGTTAAATGTCAAAACAATATCATCCATCACTCAAAAGTGTAGAGTGAAGCATTATAAAGCCTCATTCATTTGACTTGACCAAAAATAAATTTACCTGGGTCATAATCCCTAGACCGTTCTAAGAATTGATTAAAAAGTATTTGCATTTCCTATTAAAAGGTTAGCATGGATCACCTAAAATGCTTAATCTTAAAAATTACCAATATTCAACCAAAAATATAAATAGATGCACTTTTCAAGCTGTTCTGCTTTGAAAGTCTCAAACACTTTCAAAATAATTACATTTTATACAACTAGAAATCAAAGTTTTTAGAAATATACAGCATTAATTACAAAACTTCAAAATATGCATTTATTGTATAAATGAGTAAAAATATGCATTTGCATATCTGCATATGCAACTGCATAATTATCCTAAGCCTGCTAATAACTATAACTATAATTTTGTTAAAAGTCAATGTTACAGTTTTACCATGCTATTCTTACATGAAAATTTCAAAATATTCGCCGTGTTGATTAATATACATATTCGACTTGGATATACAGTGTGGAAATAAGTTAACGGATAAATTCATTAACTTCGTTGATATTTATTTTTATGAAAAAATCTCGAATCATCGACTTTTTTTTTAAATGACAACCTGTATTTTTTATTATTGATTTTGGTTGTACTTTTTATGTTGTTTTCAATGGTATAAAATTTTCACTACGTTCTATTTGAAAAAAATCTAGAAAAATGGTCTTAAAATGTAAATATTAAAAACCAATGAAGTGAGAAAAATAAATCTAGTTACCGGTGGATAAACCAACAAAAAATAGTTACATGTCAGAATTAAACAATTAGTAAATGTCATAACAAAATAAGCGTCCTTTGCTTTTTCTAAATTAGAATTTACCTTTAGCAAACTAGTTATTATTAAAAATGGTACAATTAAGCGAGACACAGAGAATTGAGTTTTTTATTATTGTATTTTTCAATTGTTTTTTTTTATTTCAATAAAAACGACAAAATGACTTTACCGTCAAACGTAGATAACTAGATTTATTTTTCCCATTTCATTGGTATTTTTAATATTTAAATTTTAAGACCATTTTTCTCATTTTTTTCAGATGTAACATATTGAAAATTTTATATCATTGAAAACAACAAAAAGTACTACCAAAATCAATAAGAAAAAATACAGATTGTCATTTAAAAAAAAAGTCGATGGCGTCATAACTTCTAAAACAAATGACATAAGAAACTGAAAATCAGCTAAAAATATTCCCTATAGTCAAAATCACTACCCACCTTCGAGATTTTTTCATAAAAATAAATATCAACGAAATTAATGAAATTATCAGTTACTTTATTTCCACACTGTATGTATTCTATTAAAAATAACCCATTTACTATATACAGAGTGATTCATGAGTGATTCATAAGTATCGTCATTAAACTTAAGGATAGTTCGAGGACATCAAACAGAACTAGGGTTCCTTGATGTCAATTTGGCGTATTTGCCATTTCCAGAGCACGAACAGATCGTTATTTCCTGTCACTCTAAAGTGCATTAGAGTGAGAGAGGGCAACGATCTGTCCGTACGTATAATTGACATCAAGGCACCGTAAACAGAACAACTTTGCATAATAAACTATACGTCAAAAATTAATAATAATCCCACAAGAAAATAAAACATTTGATTATTTAAACTAATTGATGGTTGCGATAAGACCGAATTTGGATAAAATGCAGAAGCAAAAAACAGTTATTTCGTTATTTCAATCCATTTGGAGCATTAGGTTAATGTACTCTCATCTGCTTTAGCCAGTGGTTCTTAAAAGTTTGCACCAGACCCTAATGCGATTCTTTTCCCGTAAGCAATTAATTTTTAGTTCAATGTACTTCTACTGAGGTCAGCATACACCAAATCACCCTGTATTAAGCACATATAGATATCTAAAATTCTGATGTTTTTCACATACATATTGGTAATACACATCGAGCTTGTTCACATTCACGCTGATCTCGACTAATTTTGACCAATTATTAATAACATCGTAACAACGTTAATAGCTGAAAGCCATTAAAACATCTAATAGGTATTTCTTACAGATCATTAATTGAATGATGTCATTAAAATCAAATGAAAACATTCAAGGCGATATTAAATTTTAAAAATATACAGAAGCTACATAACGTTAAAATTAGACGTATGTAATGAATATTTTGACTACATAATTAATATTATCGAGATAAACAGATGGAATGGGTAAAATCATTTTTAATCTCAATAACACACAGTAGCAAATGGCGATTTTTCTAAGATACCAAATAAAGGGAAAATAACCAGGCATCGGCATTGCATACCTGAACAAAAGGTTCAGGCTCATTAGATGACATTTAAAATGAGCTAAACACCATTAGTAAACTACCTCAAAGTTTAACAACTGTCTGGGCAATGAACTTTTCTTCTCGCGGGGAGCAAGGTCGCGCGAAGCATTTCATCGCAATTTGACTAATATTGTTTTAATTTTGTGCACCAAATTGATCTTTCGGTCACGTACTCGTAGATGAACAGGTTGAGGATGACGCCAAGGATCTTGTCGTTTGCTAATGCCCTGTTAAGGCAGGGAAACTAGTACGACACTCTTTATCAAGACATACAACGCATTCTTCACTAATCTTTTCGACGAACAACAAACTTCAGAAAAACACGACTATACTCTTAAAATTCTAGGTTTTGCTATTATTGCGCTCCGAAGCACATACACAGGTATGTATTGGATTCACGGCTGAATTTATTGCTGAAAGCACGTAATTACAACACGAGCTCCCCTGCACCGTTGATATGACACTTATTGCACAAGGCAATCGGAGAAACATGTTCGAATGATTTGTAAAGAAAGCAGCAACGGGCGACAATTGCGAAAATTGTTAAATGATGATTAGAGTATGAACAATAATTAAGATACAACTTTTTAAAATTACATAGTTACCAGGTATTAATTTATAGATTATAGTATCTATATGTAGATACAGATTAAAAGAAGTATATCTGCACATGTTTGCTAATGCCCTTGTTTTGAAAGTATTTTTGGTATTGTACATACCTGCAACATGCTCCCGATCTAAATATTTTACATGAATTTCAACTACCATTTACTGATATAGGAGATTGAGAAACTACTATATACAGATTATATACCCTGTTCACATTTTTTTTGCACGAAGGTTGGTCAGGGAAGTTTCCCCAATTTAGTTGTGTAAAATTACTTTGCTGTGTTTGTGCGAGGTTTGCATTTGAGGTTAGAAAACATGACAAAACACCTACAAATGCAAAGTTTCCGTAATTCCATATTGAAGCAGAACCGAAAATAGAACATAGGTAAATTTTTATAGATGTATCCAGTTTCAGTAATTGTGTAATTGAAGACATTTTTAATTAAGTGCATGGAAGGTCTTACAATACTTTAAATTTAATTATTTTTCCACATGTACTATCAAAATAAGCGGTCCATCTCGCAACAATATTCTATTCCGTCAATAAATTTGTTAGAGCTTATACAAAAAAAATACGGTTCTGTTTATGTGCAACTGAACAACAGAAATCCATGGTCAACCATCATGCAGTAAAGGAGTGAATGGATTATACAACATAAATCCATCCAATGTACAAATTGCGCCACTCTCTGCTAAACGTCTAGCATCCCCTGTATAGAACTAAAATCCATCTGCCTTAAACTTAAATAACTGCTAATATTCTTTTAATCAATACGAAGCATGTTTAGATGCTAATAAAAGAAAGAGTTCCAACAAAGAAATATCTGGGATATAATCTCCGGTAGTATCATGGCACAGATGACGTAACTACATACGCCATGTGAGATTATTGCAAGCATTTAATCATATCTGCAAGAACACCACAAAAATTCGTCTTCAACTGATTATATAAGATTCATATCCGCACAGCAGCAAATTTAAAAAATGCGTTAATAAATTTTTGTGTGATGTGAAAATTCAGCAATACAAACACTTCAATTGAGCACATTAGTTCGGCAATTGGGCAATTTAGGTTTTACACAGTTCCCGAACTAAGCATACCATTTCGGCAATTGAGCAAATTCGGCATCCGAGGCCAAGTTGATGGCAATTCACCAAGTGGACAAATACCCTGTATGTTCATTATGTTCGTTCTACATTGACATGGAGAGTTTTCAACTTTTAAATATGCCATTTACACACTAACCATCCATTTTATCTATTTTCAAAACAGATACTATACATATGATCTATTTGTTTGCTTAAAAATAGTTGTACTTCATCAAAAGCATTCGTTGTTAATTTAGTGTGGTTTAATAAAGGACGTAGCATAGATGCGTAACTAAACACACGCAATAAATTCAATTTCAAAATGTTACATTTGGGCGTTTTGTTACAATCTCGCCCTTGTGATAAAAGTGAAAAGATGAAGCTCGCGTGTTATGCAAAAATCATCAACAAGTGCCTATTTGTAACGAGTTTTAGAAAAATCGAATGATTACTAATCCTGTACTTCCTGGCAATATCAAAACAGTGAAATGGTTAGGTACTTACACAACCACCATGGAAAATCAACTACAGTATAACGTGTAGTTATATATGCCATTAAAAACTAGATTAAATAAAATTGTACTTACTTGCAGAGAGCGAAGCAGCGGCGGAGAGTCCCGCAACGGGAGGGGGCCTGTTCCTGACATTATTTTGGGGTGTCATGAGACTGTACTGTAGGGTTCCAGGAGTATCCGAAGAGTACTGCCAGTCCGAGTACGTACTGCTTGGAATAGTATAAGGTGCAGCTCGATGTGTTGGAGTATTCGTGTGAAACGTTGGAAGCCTGTTAAAGGCCGGAAGGGTGCTTCCGGAACTGCCAGAAGAAGAGACTTTGGGGTAGTCATCCGACAGGGGCAATCCCGAGGGCGCGTTCACACCTGTAAGATTGATCATTGTCAGGATCTGTTCTTGAAGAACTCGAATTCTGGACGCGGTTCTGTCTTGATAACAGCTACAGTTGTTGTTGCCTCTCATACCTTATGGGCGTGTTTATGATTAATGCAAGTGAGAATAATGGTATTGGATAACTCGAGCAAAACATTGCTAGCTAGCCCACATCTTCTAAACCTAGATGATTAATAAGTAACATAAACAGTGGTTGCACCGATTATCTGAGTTATGTTTATGATTCACGATAACGTTAGCTTCTGCATTCTCAGGCCATTGCTACGCTTGTGCGAAGTATTTCAAAACACGTTGATATAAAAAACGGCAAAAACAAAAATAAAAATCTTAAAGATCTGGCTAACAACTTTCTGTGACTGTACGAAGTTCATAGAAAAATCTTATTTTCTATAGAAACCCAATTTTATCCATAAAAAAGGAATTTATAGGCACTTATAAGTATGCATATACCGGGTGTAATCGTTGGAGTGTAAAAAATGCACACTATGTGAATATTTAGGTTCTAGCGAAGTCAGTATAACAGTTAACTACTGCCTAAATTCTACAGCAGGAGACATTAAACTTCTGTTAAAAATTAAGTTGAATTGGGAAAATTCTATATTATACGTGGAGGTTTTGCATGAATTTCGTGCCAAAACTACTTTCCTTATTTATTTGCAGATCTGAGCTTCTAACTTTACAAGAAAATATTTTTTGCAGGAACTTATAGTCGTTACACTATTTTCACAATATAACAGCAGTGTCAGCAGTCTAGATACTGCTTTAGCTTTTGTCGTATGTATGTAGGTATGTATGTATATGTATGTATAATCTGTATGGCTTTTGTCGTACTATTGCTAAAAAACTAGAACAAAGTTTTCTGAGCTATGTGAATCTGACTTTTTATTTGACAACTGAGATGTGAATACGAGTAAATTTAAAATTATTTCAAAACGTCACCATCAATCATGCTTGAAATTTACTTTCAAAAGCTACGATTATTTCGTTGTTAGAAAACTATTCAGCAAATTGCACATTTATTTAGTTTTATAATTGTTTTATATTGTAGGTTTTGAAGTTAGAATTTAATATGACATAACATGCGACATATGTGCATTATTATGTCAGTTCTAGATATTAACGATACTAGTTTGATTATGAGCATCTTAACGAAACCGAGTTTGATTGCCAGAACGAAGCTGTGTAGAGTTCTGCGGCAATCAAACGAGTCTCGTTAAGTGGCATACGCAAACTGTATTGTTCAATATTTTATTTTCATCAATAAATGCGGGTTCAATGTATTTTTTTTCATAAAAAGAGTGCGGTAATATCCATTACCGCACTGGGTGCGGTAATATCTATAAATTACCACACTCAGTGCGATAATGAAGCTCTTAACGATACTAAAATTAATTTGGTTAATAGTCTATAACAACACCGATGAAGATAAAAGTTACTGAAACAAATAAAATAACAAAAATTCATGGCTAGTGGATTTAGAAAATGTCCTAGTTTTTTTATAGAAAGAGTGAATTGGGTACCTATATTCGTAAATATTCAATTTTTACTGTGTTCGCCCCTTGCAATATTGCCAATTTTATAATTCTTAAATTGCGTGTAACTTTAAAGGTAATGCACAAAGTTAAGAATTATCAGTCTTTTCCATTTCAAGAGGTTGACGATTATACATACATATATTTAATGAAGAATAGAGTAGCACATTTTTTTACAAATGAAGGATTACACCTGTGCATTACATTATTATTATTATTATACTATTTACTTTGACGCCTCTATTTGGCACATTGGTTAAATGAATGTTGTCATGTAATAATCACTTCCTCCTGAAATGTAATCGATTTTTAGTACATTATAGCAACTAAAGAAAAAAAAAACTTGGTTACAAAATATTGCTGTGTTAAATATTGTGATTTGTTCCTTAAAAGAATTTCTCTCAACATATCTATATTTCGACTACCTAGAAAAAGGATCTGAACCTTGAAAATTTTAACAACCCATTTTATCTAAATCTTCTGGTTGTAAATTTCACTGAAAATGTTATAGATATTAACGATACAAGTTTGATTAGGTGCATCTTAACGAAACGAGTTCTGCTGCAATCAAACGAGTTTCGTTAAGTGCCATAAGCAAACGTGTATTGTTCAATATTTTATCTTCATCAATAAATTCAGGTTTAATCTATTTTTTGTTTTGTTGCGGTAATATCATCTATAACCGCACCTGCGGTAATATCCGTTACCGCACTAAGTGCGGTAATAAAGCTCTTAACGATACTGAAATTGGTTTGGTAAAGAGTCTATAACAACACCGATAAAATACATAGGTAGGTATACAATAGTTTGCCTGATTATCACATTTATTCCCGATGCATGGATTAACATCACTGTTTGAAGCTCCCGCAGCATTTCAAATTTCGACTCTTAATTATCTAGATGTAAAGATAGCTATCAAGAAAACAAAGAAATATTGTTTTTCTTGCCAATTTTTTCATAGGTTCATCAATTTACTTGATTATCTAAAAACATACTAGGCAGTGTTTTTTTAGTTTTAAAATACAAAACGCAAACAACGAAGTTGTAGATTTAATATTGCTGATATTAACATTAAAAATTGAGATTCAAATTCCGTTTTCAGTTTCCTAGTCAAACTTATTTACTAGTTCGAAATAGGTAGATACCACATACCATATTACAAAACTTTTTCAATAGTCATTTCTGTCGCCTATACGTACACAAAAAAATATAGCAACTTTTTAAGCAATAGGTTCAGATGCGGTCGTTGCATATGCGGTCAACCCAAAATAATCTTGCAGGTAGCGTTGCATTTGCGGTCAAGAATGCAAATAGTTATACACCGCAGCAGAATTTCACCACTACTTTGTAAAGCAATAACTACGGAACTCAGTGAACACTATGAAAATGTGGAGCTGCTATGGATGAAAAAAATCAACAGGCTTTTAATGAACCCAACGTCTATTAGCTTGTAAAAAAAACTTGCGCAAAGAAACAGAATAGTTTGAATGCGTGCAACTGGATTAGAAAAATAACCGACGCATTCTAGAATTCCGGAAAATTAAAGGATTTTTTAGTTTACGATACCTGTTCAAAAACTCAAATAGATGATATTACATCTACTAACTGCATTTAAAAAATTAAAATAAACAAAAAATACATTGCCAGTCCTAAGCCTGGATAACGTGTGAACTGTGAAGGGCAATCTATTTGAAAAACCTGATAACATACAACTGTATAAAAATATTATAGTAATGTACCTCATTAGTGTTTACTGTTTTATACCTAGCATTTAGATTTAAAGACAAAGTTTTGAATTAATTGAAGGTAAGCAATGCCATGGGATAGGGTCGCAAATCTAAAATTAAGCTATTCTTAAACTAAAATCAAACTCGTACAATATCGCATATTCATGTTCGACGCAAATGCAAAATTATTTTGGGTTGACCGCATATGCAACGATAATGGCCCTGACCGCAACTGCAACGACACCCTTAAAACTATTATTTCTATGTGATGTCAACTAAAGTTTCTTTTAATTTGTGATTTTCTGTCGGTCCATACAAGCAGACACTTTTTTCAATCTACGAGTCCTACGTGAAAAAGTACATCTACTTTGGTAAAAATTGATTTTTTAAATGCCTTTCCATTTCCTTCAATACCGCACATTTTTTATCGATCAAGTGTTTTTGGGGGGAAAATAACTTCTACGGAAAACCCCAGCTATTTAAATCTTCAAACGAGCTAAACGCCCAATTAGAAGAAATATGGGCATCTCTGGGAGTTATACAACCAAAAGGGGACATCATACAGTGATAGCAGTAGGCACACATAAAGCAGTGGCGTAACTTGGTGCCCGCAGACCCAGCGGCCGCGGAAGAGATTTGAATCTATGTTTCAAACGGCAAACCTTTTTAGTTTTTTAAATGCAAAGACTCTGACTCGATGCGAAATAACTAAGAAAGCTCTCTTTTCGAAAGCAACAGCTTTTGAAAAAAAAAATTTTTCTCTTTCATTTCCTATAGACATTTGTTCCTGTGCAAAAAATTCTTATAAACTAGATAAACTAAAAGAGTTTAAAAGCGTGAAACAATTTGCTAAGTATTTAATAGTTGATAATCGGAATTTATCATCATTTTTTTCTGAAAAGGCAACAGCACTGTTATTATTTTTAACATTATAAATGTGTCGGTCGAGTCGGCTGAAAAAGCTTCTCTAAATTACAAATTACCTTAGTTATTATTGATTATATGTATTATTATTATTGATGTTTTTGCCACTTGATTTTATTAAGGACCTATAAGGGGTTCGCAGCAAATGTTTGTGGCGGGACCCTAAATCTGAAGTTTTGCCATTGACTTAAGGTTTTCATTATTACGTTATTATTTCAATCAGTACTTCATATTTCCTTTTATTTTTTAAATAAACTAAGTTGAGCGCACTTGTTAAAGTTTGGTTTTTCTCTTAAATAAAGGTAGATAGTGCTAAAACGCAAATATAATGTATTATTTTTATCACCCTGCAGGATAAATAAAAAACTTTGTATAAGAACAACTCTTATGTGACTGGATGTATTTTTCCCGAGGGTGCGTATTCTCCTTCTTACAACAATACAATCCTTACATGGTTATACCAAAATGTAAATACGAGCTGTAATCTTTTAAGCACTAATTTTAGATGGTTAACTCTTTGGTTTAGTATATTGCATTTAAGAATATAAAAATTTCAGTTACTACTAATTTAAAAATCAACTGCGTATTTATCCTGTTCCCCCAAATTTGGGTTGTGTTAGTCAATCATTGATCTGTATTGTTTAAGTCATACGTATTTCAAACCCGAGTTTCATTAATGTATTACTCTGGAACTATATTTCTCTTACTTTTGTTATATTCTTTATACGTATACTTTTATGAATAGAGAAAACAGAAATCGCAAAAAAGGTTAAAATAAATACTGGAAGTATTTCTCTTGAAAAAAGTTAGTGTGGGCAGTATCATTAGAAGTTCGGCGTTTCGTTTTAGAATTAGTGGTAAATTCACCAGAGTTATGGTGTATTATACTATAAGTCTTTAAAGAGTATATTTTCTTATGTATTTTGCAACGTCCCGACGAATAAGTAGCGTCGATATTAATGATGATACATACATCATCAGACTATTGCCACATACAACCAACAACTTATTGCTAATTGGTTTTGTCAAGTTATACAAGAACAGAACCATTAGAAACCAATTAAGCAATAAATGTCCTTTTTTGTTTTTGCACTATAATAGTAAACAGAGTAATAATTAGATAATATTCGGTTTGTGATTATTTGAGTGGGATCACAAGATAGCAAGTGTTGTTAAGTACAACTCTGGATCAAATTGTTATATTTTTCTGTCACCTTTTAAAAAATTTCATATGTCTTTGATGAAAACTTTTTACATTTTGTTACATTGATTGTATTTCTCAAGTTTTTTTTTTATATTAATTCGCCAAATTACTAAAGTTATAGGTTATTTACACACCGTTTTTGTTACCAAAATACTCACAATTGCAATTGATTGTATTTGAAGTTAATTCCAGTAGTTTCTTTCTTCTTAAAATGAATACACAAGTTCACAGGAATACAAATACATATAAAGATATACATACAAAAATGTGTAACCGTCTACTTTTTCCATTAGTTTCGTTTGCAGTGTATCCTGATTCGAATTAGCAACATTATCTAGGGTTAAGTGGAAGAGCAGTGTACTTTTTTACCCAGCTCTTTCTAACCCGAATTCGATCAAGTTATGAACAAATTTTTATTGTAAAAGTTGGTGGAGCAAGGAAATGTTATTATTACAAAATTTAAAAAATCGATTAATCTTGCAATACGAATACTTATGATCGGGCATCGTTCCAGCATTTTAAAAAGCCGTCACCACTAGCTATTCACAATTTATCAAGTTATTTGGCTGGTTATCGAAACTTATCAGGTGGGGTCGTGCAAAGAAGTCACGATCGCTACCCTTTGAAGTACACAGTTGCGCAATTTATCAATTGCCTATTCAGACGGCCGATTATTTATTTATTTATGTATATTTTGCGTAGGTCAGTTCCTGCCCATACATCCGGCGCCTGCTACTTGCTAAAGTTAAAAAGGACTCACCTGAATTTGTCCACATTTGAGGCGAGGGCTGCGACACCATTTCCGGGGACCCCGTGCTGTAGAACGGCATCGTGGTGGTGGAGTACGACCGGGGTTGCGCGAATACAACGGACTGCAACAAACGAGCGCAAAATTAGCAACGGCCACTGGGTGCGACAATATTTTCAAAAATATCCTACTAAGGTCTCAAAAGTTCTTCAAGGATCGATTCCATTAGTATTAAAATCGCGATGGTGCACGTGACAGCGATTCTAATCGCGATCTGATCATGAATTGAGCAAAGCGCAAGAAGACTGAGCGCGATAGCCCATACCTGAATTCGAAAAACAAACGCACCTCGGCGGAATTAAAAATTTAAAAAACACTTATCGGCACGTACACTAGATTGCCACAAATGGGATTCTACAAGAAATATTCTAATCGGTGTTCACGTGTACGTATCGCAGTATCAGACAAATAAAAAATTGAAAACAAACTTCAGTATCAGAGAGCCACGATAATCGACCATCGTCCACGCTCGCCACTAGCAAAAGTGACAAACTGACAATCAAGACTAATTGTTGGACCGCCCCATCTTTCTTTAGCACAATGCGCTTGGCCTTCTGGAAGGGGCACGTGACCACCGGCTCTGACGTCCCCATATGGGATGCATGCAGTAATTATCACATGTCGGCTGGTAGCCAGAAAATCAACTGGCGCACTCCCATTGTTTGGGCGACTAGATAACATTTTTTGACTTGATGCTGCACATAGTAAACTATTAGGAATTTCGGTGGACAAACACATGGATGGTTCCGAAAACAACGCTAATATTTTATAAAGGCATTTCTTTGACAAAGCATATACTTTGAAGACATGATAATAAGAATAAACTAGATAACGTATGTATTAGGATAAAGGGTAAAAATGTAAACGTTTTGAAAAAGATCTCCTGTTTTTAACTATGTACTACCTATATATTGTGTCTTCGATAAACATGCACATAAGAACAAAACAGAATATGTAATAAGATACCGTATTTGACTAATCATGTGTAGATTTTTTTTAAATATGAACAATTTCATAACACCACAACAGAAAAGGTTTAAGAAAAATGTCTCTCATTACAGCCAGAGAAAAACAAACTAGAATAACAACAGATCAGATAACTAAGTGATTCAACATTCCACCTATTTCAATTATAGAAAATATACCAGGTGAGTCAGTAGGAAATGCAAATATTTTGAGGATGTGTTCAGAAGGTCAAAATAAGAAAAATAAACCAATATGTTTAACTCCGATTCTCAACCCGTACGGAGGATATTAGAGAAGGGTTAAATTAAGGTTTTGTCATTTTACTGAAAACTGGTAAAAGATATTAAAATTAAAATTGGCAGATCTTTTCTATCAACAAAAAGATTTATGAACATGTTGCTAATTTGTAGGTATGCCTTTAACGGGGTGAAATTAGCAACACATAATATATTCTACAAAAAAAACTATTAATTTTAAGAAAAAAACTATTAGAGAATTTAACTAAGTCAGGCTTCTTTTGTAACCAAATTTTTGTCAGTCGAAAGGTTCTGCTAATAAAAACATTTATAAGGGACGGTAATTTCTACCCCGCAACGCCATGCCTAAAAATTGAATATATTTCTTAAATAAACCTAATTAATGCTAGAAAATATGTACCAATTTTCAATATCATTTATGAATTTTCCGTAAAATTTTAAAAACCTAATTTTAACCACTTTCTAATATCTCCGTTATGATTGAGAATCGGACTTAAAACATATTGGTTTATTTTTTTAATTTTGATCTTCTGAACCTATATCTTCAAAATTTTTCCTTTTCCTCCCGACTCGCCCTATATGTAGGTGAAAAACAAAAAGTTCTGAAAACGTTCCTTGTACAAATAATTATAATAATGTACGTGTACAAAACTGACATAAGTTAGTTATTGTTATCAACCCTATACCTATATTTACTGGCAACAGAGCAACCAACCACCCACTATAAATGCCATAGCAAGAGAAAAGAATACCCAAAACTCAAAAGGTAATTTCTTTGCATAAAACTCTTCGTTAAAAGTGCAATCCTTTTGAAAAAAAGTTGTATGACATTTTCTACTTGAGTATACACCTATGTATCAGCAGCCCTATGGGCCCCTGCAACTAAATCCAAATTGGTGATAAAAAGTTAAACTTCAGTGCCTTGGTATACAAACAACTATTACTTCGTAGAAACTAAAACTTGGTTGCCTATGAATGCAGTTATCCCAATGTTTCTTAAGTAGGAAAGGTCAAACGCCAACAAAATGGTTCTATCATTAAACATTTTGTGTTTTGTACTATTCTTGGTTGCAGAAAAAAGAGTATGTATTATTCGGATTAAAAATGGCTCTGTTGGCAATTTTTGCGTTCGCTCGGTTATGATGCGCTTCGCCTCGCAAATGTAAACATAATTGCCTGTCAAACAAAGTGTCACTTTTAATCCTGTTAAAACAATATACATACTATTATTCTATTAAAAGTAAATGCATCTTTAAACTTACGTTTAAAATTTCTCTTTCATAATGTATAGAACATGGCAACTAGTAAATCATCGAATCTGCTATACAATCTAATCATTTAGTTGTGTATAATTAAAACTGGTACATATTTGGGAAAATCCATTTCGGTTTTCGTTGTACAAAGACAGAATAATCTAAAACGTCATTATCAAAATTAAACTTAATATTAACGTTGCAAGATTAGACAATCATGTTTTTATATCTTAAACAATATTACGTCGCCTGTATATACCAAAATTCTAGCAAAATTTAGTGACTACAATGTATGCAACTTTTCTTTCGATAAAATTTAATATTGTTATCTAGGGAGGGTTTTAACCACGTGTAATTAGTAAATATAGCCCACTACATATACAAAATGTATAGCTATCTCACTGCTTACCGTACGTTTTTTTTGCCACAACTAAATTGGAAACTGTTGCTACTTGCTGTATATCTATGTAATTGAGAATTTTTAGGCCGATATGCACACATTGGTGCAATAAATAGGCCAGGTTTTGAACCTATATCGTTAATTAACATAGAGTTCCATTTTTTCTTGCTTCTGTAGCCACGAATCAGGCTCAATTGACAAATAATCTACTGCAGGTAGATCCACTCCATCAACATTTTATTATATCTACAAATCAAGACATAATTAGCAAAGCAACTGTCTAGTTCGAGACCTCTTTGCAGGTTTACTTTTATTTACAATTAATAAATGAATTCCTGAAAATGTACACATTTACTTTCAATTTTATACAATTTCATAGTGGTAGGGAAAGTAGAAACGTCAGTAGCCATCCATAACAGATATTTATTTTTTTATGAAAATAGCAGTAGTCTAACAGATTCTTCTCACTCAAAAGCATTCTAGATAAGTCTTTTATCAACAAAACAATTACCACAAAAATCACGTAAAGAGTGAAACAAATGATAATCACTGTTTAATGATATTTATTATCTCGCAGGTAGCTAGCTAACCGTTTGTCATTTCTACAAGGTGGGCTATAAAGGTTGCATCACTTGTTTGTTTATTCATTATGCCATTAACAAATACTAAATATAAACATTTAATATCACATTAGTCAACAGTTCTTGATCAGGTATTTAAATTTACGTTATTTTTGAACGAATATCGACAGAATATATTCAAATGCATAAATATAAACAAAACTGTTTTATATGTAGTTCGTTTGATTATATAACTTTTGTCAATGACAGTCTTTTACATGATAATTAAATAGTTCTTTGACTTAAGTATTTTATGTTTATTGGCAAGAAATGTGGACATTCTCACTTATTAGCCAACTATTTATTCCATTAGTTTTACTCGGTAAAATTTCAAGTGCTACAGTTCAGTTACAAATTATTGTATATAAGAAACGACAAACGATTTTTTAATGGTGGATATAAATGCATTAATCATAAATGGGGAAAACGGAATCAGATTTCACACGTAATGGAGCTGGTATTAAGATAGTAATGTTATACATTCTTCATTATTTATAAAAATAACAAATGTTAAGCTTGCACGGTATTAGTTGTTGAAAAATTAAGAGAATAAATAGATAATTATTTGTAGTAATATTTTCTGAATTTCTACAGACAATATTTATTTTTCTGCAGCCGTGCTGACAGTTGATTTTTGGGGGACGTAATTATTTCGCAACCGTTATTAGTAAAGGCCGCAAAAACAAACTTTGCGGCCGCAAACTTATCGGCACGGTGGCGCAAAAAATTGATGTGTTTTGGATTATATTATGCGTTGCGATTGCACACAAAAAATGTGTATGCTACGTTAACGAAATGTTTGGCTTCTTCGGAATAATTTGGTGGACTCGACTTCGTCTCGCCGGCGAAACATCCCTCGCCAAACACTTATTTCGCGGCCTAGGTATACAAATAACTATTATGTATCTAGACTGAGAAATTGTCTTTTTATGGACGACGTCTGCAAGCCCAGTTGATAGCCGAGGAAAGCAAGCAGGCAAGGCCATCAAAAGCAGGTATCGTCCAACGTGCATATTACATTTTTCCGTCGACCGTCATAATTGGAAAAGAAGTGTGAATTACTTATAAGAGTTGTTGAAGACGAAATAAGTTTGTGGACGCAAAATTAATGGCGTCCAAAAAGTGACATTTTTGTACGTAAATGCGTCTGGGAATATCTTATTTTATAGAAAGGTCGTCGGAAAAATACAATATAAATAATTATACTCTATTCACATCTTTGTGCATGAAGGGTGGCCATGGCAGTTTCCTCAATTTAGTTGTGAAAAATTACTTTTTTGTACTTAAAGTAGGTTTAATTTGAAGTGATGGTCACCAAATGCATTTAGGTTAGAAAACGTGACAATTCCTTTTCAAATGCAAAATATTTTTATGTATTTAATTATCGTATAATTGTAGACATTTTTAATTAAGTACAGAGAAGGTCTTACAGTACTTTAGATTTTAAATATTTCTCCACATGTACTATCAAAGTCCATCTGGCAACAATATTTTGTTTATGTGCAACTTAGTAAAAATCCAAGGCCAGCCTTCATGAAAAAAAGGAGTGAATGGATTATACGTTCAGATACTATTTTCTTTGTATATATTCAAAACTACATTATAAAATGCCTAATGATTGAATTTATGGAAAATATTATTGACTTGATTAGTTTGCTAATAGTTATTTACTATACAAGTGGGATAAGTGCATCATTAATATACGTGGTGTGTGTAAGCATACAAGTATATTAACGATGTATTATCACACATGTATGTATTGTACAAAATTTTATCTACAAATAAATGTCCAACATTGAGAAAAATGAATGAAGAGAAATGTCAGATCTGTCACTTTCAAACATATTTTAGTAGGCAAACGTCATTATGTCCTTCATTTGAAATTATTTCAGTTAGGTAATAAAGCCATTACACCACTCAGTTACGTAATGAAGCAATTACATAACTGAGTGGTGTAATGAGCTTCATTACCTAACGGAAATTGTGTCAAATGAGGGACGTAATGAGTTACTTATCCCACTGGAGTAGATAAAGGAATATTATAAACTTCGATGCTGATTGTACATAATATTTCTAAGTTCTAGTCACAATCAAACTTATTTTTCAATTATTTATATGACACAACAGAATTAAATACAGTAGCAATTGTAAACTTGTAAACTCTGTAACAGTTGCATCTATTATACTTACGCTTCTACGAACAGCAATCTCTTAGACTTTAGACTTTTAATTTTACCACACTATGATTTAATTACACTGTTAACTAAGAATTTTCACTGGTAACATTGTGAAAAATGCTAGATCGGAACGGACTAAAATAATTAAAACAAACTTTAAAAATCTAAAAATTATGCATTAGCCACATTTTTTATAATAATGTCTTAGTACCATTGTGACTTATAATTTTCAAAAATACAAATATGTATTTAACTGAACGAGCTATTAATTGAAACAGTATCATAGCTTAAAAAACAAAAGGGTTCGTGAATAAATCCATCTGAATTAACTCTTTCAATTTTACATACAAATACCACTTTCTAAATTTCGATCTTTGCAATGTCATATTGTAAACATCTATTTATACCCCCAATTTATATACACACACGGTTCAACGCCTCAACGCGAAAACAAGAAGGCAAAACGAAAACGCCAAAGGCGAAACGTAAGTTCGATACATGAGTCCTTATATACCAAGCGATGAGTGCAAGACCTTGGAAGGTTGCCATATAGATGAATATTGTTGTTAGTGGAAATACACTAAAAACTAATAATACGGCTCATATAAGCACACTTACTTCTGCATCCACTTTAGTTTTCCATTTTGCTCACGTCCATGCGGAACTTGTGCAAGGAACATGACACCTTCATAAACATATGCACACACGTTTTAAAAATTTATGGTTTTATGGATTTGACAGATTAGTTTCGTGTGAATGAAATTTTTATTATTTAGAGATATTAAAATTTACTTTATGCGAGTTTTATCTTAATTTCCACCCCACTTTAACATCATGTTTTTCAGGTTTCCTACTGGCCCACTGGGATCAAAAGGGAATATGGACAAAATTGAGGTTTTGGCCAAGGACTGGACGTATTCGTTAATTTGGAGCGCATTGCAGCACTCAGGCAAAACAATAATTTAGTACGGTGTAAACGTTATCAGTGCAGCCCATAACGGGCACATTACCCTGTACTTGATAAGAAAGCCCGCATGCTAATAATGCTGGCGGAAAACATAACTAACGCAAGTAATACGAAAAACATGTACCCTATGGCGTATGAAATTTAAATTTTCAGGCCACATCAACAAAATGGGGCGCAACTCAAAAACTTGATGCTCCACTACACCGCTGCATTAATTTTCACAGAGCTGTTGCTGCTTACAAACTACTGTGTCTGATTACAAAACATAACAATTTGTTGTGCTTTTGCAACCTGCTAATTGCCGGACTAGACAAACTTTAAACAAACGGTGCATTAACCTGAAGGGATACACAAAATGCAACAGCAATATTAATTATGAAAGTCATGGTCAAGTACGAAAAACAGGGATACCTGTATGATCAAATTGGTTGGGATTTGAATAAACACTATCGCTGATTAATGACTAAAACGTTTTAGACAGCTGGAATTGCAGCACTGAAAAAATGAGTCATACATGCATTTCATAACATTAGCAAGCAATACCAGTGGAATCATTAAACAGCGGCCCAAATACTTTTTTGATTTTCGTATATGACCAGAAAATGTCAAAATGGTACAAACAACAATCGACCACACTGTAACAGTGTGAAATGGGTAATAACTACTAAATCAGACTCCTCAATTTGAGCAGGCGCTGGCAGGTTTTTCCCCGATTTTGGATTTTATCCACTGCCTGCTGCTTGACCACAATTCCTGGAAAATCATAGCTGCCGGATTTTTAAATCTATTTTAATAATATACTCGTCATGTTTCGGCTCATCCAAGAGCACAATTTGTTCATTATTGCGAGTTAGCGAACCCGCCATCTCCCATCAGGTGATATACAAAGCATGCAACTGCAATAATAAATGTCGATTATCTCTCTCTGATTATATCGTATCTTACAATGCAGTGATTCATAGGGCCCAGAGAGCAGCACAAGAAGTTTTTGCATACTTATCGGCAAAACAAAGAGATCTACTAGAGACTAGACTAAACAATTGGCGTGAATTATGCAACTGCATATTTTATTTGGTTTTTGTTGCATATAACATTGCCAGGCGTCGTTGCGGACCTTCCAGTGTATTGGAGGTCTGGAGATAAATGTATTTCAACGATTGTTCATGGCTAAATTTGATTTTGATTTTCGCATCTATCCACGCAAATCATCATGAAATTGAATCAACATATCTAAATAAAATTATAGATAGCGATAGCGCCATCCTTCATACAAATCTCCCAACTACTGGTTCGGAGTTTCAACAATCATGACGATGCGGTTAAAATTTTATCACGCCAAGTCACAATCATTTATAAACATTTAGCTACCATGGCGATAGGTGCCTTCAATAATGCGGTACAAAATTAACCGTGTCTGCTGTTAGACTACCAGACAGCGTTATCAGGGAACTATTAGGAAAGAAGTAGGTATATGAGTCCTTATCTTAAAAAGTTTCAGTGTTTTGGTGGGTTCCAGAACATAAGTGTTTAGTACGCAGTACGACTTCAACCTGAATTTTTGATAGCAGGCAACGGTACGGGTCTGATCGATGTTTTTGGAAAATGGCATTAAACTAAAGCAAATTGTTTAGATTTTTCAAGATCAGCTGTGCAAACATTTGAAGTTCCTAAACTTGAACTTGCAAACTTAATGATTTGGGTTTGAACATTTTAAATGGCTGTAATTGTACACAAATATGCAAAAGTAATCCATAATTATTTTCTGTTCACCTGTGGATTGACGTACAATCTACATAACGTTAGGAAATTTGCAGTTAACTTTCAATCACTTAACAATGTTTTATTGACTCACCTGTGATTTTTATGCGTCTGACAGTTACAATGATAAATACAAAAAAGTTTGAAAAATAATTCGTCTTCTTCTTAATGGGTGACCCGATACCTGCGATGTCCAGTTTACTGATTGCATAATTTCCTCCAAACTTGTCTGTTTAGTGCTCTTCTTCTAGCAGTTCTATCTACCCCTTTGGTGTTGATGGATTTATTTATTACATTGTCCCATTTAATCTTGGTCCCTTTCCTTATGGCTCTTTCTTCTTCCATTCTTTCCAAGTGCCCAAACAATCACATCTGATTACTTTCTATTCTTTTGTTCACTGCTTTACTGTGCAAATATTGTGTAATCACCTCATTTGGGATTCGGTTTATTTTTGTTACGCCTTTGACTTTCTTCCAATATATATTCTGGGCCTGTATGTGACTATTTTCCGTGAGTCGCTGTTACGCGTCATGATTGGTACTAGAATGTAGTTGAATGCTGCTATTTTCTTTGGAAATTTTATATAAACACTTTCCTGCTCATCGCTTGGTAGATTCTGCCGCTGCCTATTGCCCCTAAATCTCTATCAAAATGCTTCCCACTTGTTCAATTATTGCATTATGCAGATTCGGAGTGACTTGTTGATAAATCTTATCACCCTAAGTTGTGTTGTGTTTCTTGTTGTTGATCAGCACATATCATCTGCATACACTGCCTCACGGATAAACACATACCTTAAATTGAGTTGCCTATCCTGTTTCTTGTGATTAACTCTAGTTTCTTGTAATGCTTTATCCATGACTAAAATATATAGTAAGAGGCTCAGTACGCTTTGCTGTCGTAGGTACTTCCTACGTTTGATTCAAATGCTTCTGACATTCTATTGTGTGTTCTTTTAAATTTAATGTTTTCTTTATGTAAACTTTTGATCACCAAGATCAGCTCGCCTCCTGCCGCTTCTTTTTTTAGCACTGTCCATATGTGTTTTCTTTTAGCCCATCAAACGTCTTTTCTATATCTATGTAATCAGAGTAAAGCTTCTCTCCCGAATGCATTCGCCTTTCCCATCCACCTTGGGTGCTTTCCTTCTGAGCCGGTTTTTTTAGAATGCTTTCATATACCTTTGCTGTTCTACTTGGGAGAAATATTCCTCTATATAGTTGTTTCATATCTTAGAATAGCTCTTTTTAAATAATTGTGTGCTACTTCCACTCTTTGGGTACGGTTTGTCGACCCTTCCATTCACATCATTCGTAGCATTTCATCTGCAATCTGCTCCCGTTGCCTTGGCCACCTTAATTTTTCCTAATGCACTTTCGGTTTCGTCCTTGTAATTCCATTGGTCCCCCAGTTTCTATTTGTGCCACCTCCTGCAATATTTCACTGCATCTGCATCTTCTCGCACCTCTTCTTGGCCTTCTAATTGTTCCGAGATATAGTCCTTGCACCTTTCCATAATTTCCTTCCTTGGTTAGAAGCTTCGCTTGTTTATTTATCTCTTTTCCCCTTTAAGTTTCTTAAGACTTTAAAGAATAGATTTTAATTTTCAGACGAATGGGATTCCGTGCATCTTCCAAATTCTCTTTCCCTTTGTATAGTGTATCAAGTCTCTCAAGTATATTCTCTGTGTTTTTGTATTTTGCGTAGTTCTCTTTTATCATATTTTCTTCTTAGCTGTGGCTACTATCCGGATTTCGTCATTCCGCCATGGAGTTTATTTCCTATTGTGCCCCACCGTTACCTTACCGTAAGGTTTCTGTGCTGAATTATGGGCGATTTCTTTAAATGTTACATGTTCTAAAAGCTCTCCTGCTTTTGTTGCTATACTCCTTGGTCTTGGTTGTCTTGGAGAAATAATTAGCTGAGTAAAGTTTTAAAAGTAAAAAAGGAAAATGTAATCATTGAGAACCGTTCGTTATTCAGACGATATTGCTTTGATCTATTCGTGAATACCAGCAAAATTAAATTAATATAGTATCAAAAATAAAAGGACTTCGAAGAATTCAGATGGTGAAAATTATCTTTTCAAACACTTAGGCATCATAATAAATCAAGACTGGGACGAGAGATGAGAAATCACAGCAAGAATAGAAGAAATCAGCAGGATATTTTTCTCTACTACATCAAATCTCAGTCTAGATTTTATATTACGAATAATGATGTGCTATACAACTTCCATGTTAGTGATGAACATTGGACCCGGATATGGGTTAAGTGAGTATAGCAGACGTAGAAGTACGTAGCCCTAGGAACATGCAGAAACAACTTCTATTAACTTTGAAAGAGAGAAAAAACTACTCGTCTATAATAGTTGAAGGTTTGTAAGGTAAAATACAAGGGAAACGATCAGTTGGAAGACGCCAGAATTAATTAATAAAAGGTCTCTGTCGGTGGTTGTAAAAGTGATGGGGAGAAACGAAGATAAGAAAGATGCAATTACGGACGTCAACTACTGCCATCAACGATTATAAAATACAACTACTACAAACAAATAAAAACTGAATCTGAGACACATCAATTTTCCGTCGTAAAATCTAATGTATGGGAGAGGGACACATTAGGATGTTTCATTTTTTCAATTTCAATTTATAATGGAATAATTTTAAAATAATATATATAGGCAACCCATTTAACAGCCGCTGCGCGTTACTCCTTAAGGCTGTGGCTCTTGACTATTTTTACTATACGGTTTCACGCCACTGTAACATATTAAAGTTTTTGTGTGATCTTAAATGTTTAGCTTTATTTCGCTAGTTTTGTTTCTTGTGTAAACGAAACCTTTTAAATTACTTTCTGCTGGCAGTGGGAACTCGGGGCACTTTGGGACAAAAAGTAGGGGACAGTTCCAATGTGCCTCAGCTTAATATAAACTGCCGAAATAAAATGTTTGAGGGCATCAAATATGGTGGAAACAAACATGTGTTTATTGGCGTAAAATATATCAAGTCAAATCAAAGAAAAGGCGATGTAGCGGATGATCTTGTGATTTATGAGAAAGATGAGTCAGACTGCATTAATGAATTTAACGAGGAAGATTCAGATGATGAATTTATGAATCACACGCAGACAATAGGAAGACTAAACAATTGTTAAGATCAATAAGCAGCAGAGATGAATACGTTACGGTCAATTCTGGGGAAAACTATAATGGGTATAATAAGGAATCAGGACATAAGGGAACAATGTGGGATAACAGATATCGTAAAGGTTAGTAAAAACTGTAGAAAAGAATGGAATAATCATATAAATAGAACAGAAGACCAACAGTTAATTGGAATAGCACGAGATTTAAAACCAAGAGGCAAACGGCCAGTGGGACCACCCCCATCCCCAATACGATGGGCTAAAAGTTGAAGGTCATATCTAAGGACAAGAAAACAGCGTGAGGAAAAACCGGCCAAGATCCTAAACAAAAAATAAGAATAAGCATTTACGTAACATATTTTACCCCTATTAGATTCTCAAACCGAATTGTCAAACATATTAATAGGTAAACTACCGTATAAAGAAAACAGTCAGGGTTCTATGTGGGGCAGTAAAAAAAACTGATGATGGCCAGTTCCAATTAAATTTTTGCATGAAAAAAAGGCAATGGTTTTGTATTGTACAAGCTGAATAAAAATGTTTCCTATATATTGGAGTTTCTTAATATTTTTAAGAAAAAAATGCTTCTCGCCTCTGAGAGTGCTTTCGTTGCATCGTGTGCACTTACCCCATATTGCGTTCTTAGTTTTCACATCCTCATTTGAAACACTTATTTGTTTAGTTGTACGAAAGAAAAATAAAGATTATACTTTCGCTTATTTAAGAGTTTTATATATACTTGATCCTTAATGTCTACGTATTGCCCCAGCCATGTCCCATTCTACCCCAAAAAGGGGGCACGAGTGGCGCATTTAATTTAAATTTTTGAAAAGAAAATATTAAATTTTTGTGAACGAATTTGGATTGCCTAGATATTGTACAGCCGTTTATGTTTTGACTGAAAAATAAAATGATTTCGTTCAGAAATCTCCAGATTGGAAAATGCATCAATGTGCCCCCCCCCCCCTCTTCCTTACAAAAAATGTCAGTTATCAACCTTTTTTTTCTAAAAAAACATATTACATTTTTCTATTTTATTAGAATCTAAATAATATGTAATATTTTAGTGTGACTAGATATTTGCCTACGAGTAATTTTACTTTAGATATTATTAAAAAAAGTAATAGTTTTGAAAAAGTACAGAGCCATCAAGTGATTTTTATTGCACTAATAAAAAGTAAAAGTATGTTAAAGTTATATTTGTTCCTGTACAGCCGCCACTGGTAGTAGAAATATTTTCTAACCGCTATGTGCATCCGGCCAGCGGTTCAATGCGTAGCTTTTATGGTTATTCTTACAACTGACATAAACGAGAAAAATCGTACATAGAAAAAAGCGAATATAAGCAAATACCTACAATATTATTTTCTCAATGTAAAACAGTCACGTCAGGAGTAATTTGCTAATGCCATGAAACTACTGTCTTTATTTTATAAAGACTTCCCCATTTCTTAAGAAAAAGACAAACAAATGTATTTTTAATGAGAAATCTGTTTAAATCTTACGAATTTTTCTGGATATTTCTCAGTATTCGAAATAAAACGTACCGTACCGTCGAAAACTTTTATTCTCTAGACTCTAGAGGCTTGTGGATTTAAAAAATATATTTTGGTAGCAGTGTTGAATGCAGGGTGGTAACCGGGGGGGAAATTCCCCCCCCCCCCCCCCCGGGCAGTACAAAATTCCCCCCCGGAAACATTACCACTTCATATTCATGTTTTTTTAATCTATAAAAGAACGGGTGGTTTGCGCGGAAATAGGTAAAAAATACGCAGACGTTTCATCCCCCCCCCCCCCCCCCCCCCCCCCCCCCCCCCCCCCGGAGTAATCAGTCTGAATTCAACACTGTTTGGTAGTGATGTGTAAAAGTGCTTAATAATATAGCCTATACAATTTTGACAGAATCGCTTAACGGTTACAGAATGTTTAGTACTGAACACAAAGTGCTGCTGCGTATTGAAAATGGAGGAAATCACTTTGAACATCTGTAGTCGTTTTTGTTATTAACATTTTTACGTATTTAACAGAAGTTTTTGTATTTGTTAGAATGACATTCCTAATATAACCTTAAACTGCCAGATGTAAAACGCTATTGCCACAACGACTGCCAACATAAATTTAACACGAACCAATTCCCTAGCCCTCTAGACGACAAAAGTTTTCGATCATATGATACAATACGCTAAGAATTAATATCACATGCTATTTGCGTATGTATACAATATACAGAATTATATATAATATTTAGTGACTCTCTGACTTAAATATGGCTTTTCATCACTTGCAAACCATTCCATTTCCTATATTATATTTACTATAGAAATATTACGGAAAAATCACAAAGCTGACATTAATTCATATATGTATGTACGTTCTTCAGTTATATTGTTGCTTCTATGGAAATATATCTACTGCATTTAAGATGCGTTTTCCGATTTAAAAAAATCGTCTTTCTGAAATGTAATTCAATAAATCTGTCACGTCTTTCTTTTATTACCTTATCTTGAAATTTCCGCCGCATGCCGTGGTACTACTTTGCGTAAAACGGCTAAATGGCCATTATTCAAACCATATAAAGGTCACTTTCGCACATCTACATTTGTTTGTTCAGACGTATTTCACTCGAAAAGCCACATCCGGACATAGAAATAACCAAACCAAACGCAACGAAAGTAAAATTTTGTATAGAACTTCCTCCTCCTTTAATTGTCTTAAATAATTACGGAATTCAAAACTCTATTTTCCAACTTTTTTCGATTATGCAAAACGATTACAAACAGCAAGTAGTTTACCGGACTTTTCGCTTCGCGTATGCATAACCGGAAACGTTTTTATCAGTGTCACTTTCCTGTTACGCTGCAAGTCGCATACTTGGGTTCTTTTTACAACCAAAAATAGTCCAGCATTTACCAGCTTGCTTAAATTATAGCACCAGGAGAGGAAGTAAATCATCGGTCCGGTGGATCCACGTGCAAACTCACGTGTACGTGAACAAATGTTTTTCAAATTCTGCCGGTACACGAGGTTTTACTTAAGTGACCGGTGTTCGATTTCCTGATTCCGCACGCGTCTATTGTAAGACGACATTTTTTCCAATTTCTCCACATTTTCACGCAAGCACGCGTTTATAACTAATTATGTTAACAAGGCTTCACTTTTAGCGTACGACATTAAGCAATTATGGCGGAGGAGCGTGTTAATTGCTGTGGCTTTTATTAACTACGGTGTATCATGATTTAGGAATTATTAGAATGTTGTCTACGTATAAATAGCACAGTCAATTGGAAGATTTGACGAAGACACCCTAAACAATAATGGTGAAAGACTAATAGAACATTCTCATCTGTACTATTTGAAAATGACCATAGCTTGGTTTCAACTCGAATATATGCATCGTTACATATGGAAGCTAAAATCTATAAATCTCTAATAGAGTATATCTTAGTTCAATATCGTTGTTAGATGTAGGGGTAAAAAGAGGTGCAGAATGTTGTTCAGAGCATCCCATTCTTGAGGCTAAAATATACTTTCCGTATAAGAACTACCAAAAAGCTCCTGTAATTGTTGACGAAAGCGAAATTGGTAATATTGATACCGAACAGAACAATTGAAACAGTTTGAATTTCTATACATACTAAGATTGAAAGATAAGCGTTAAATGTAGAAACGCCACTTAGTAGGTACCGAAGAACTATTCCGTGCAATTCAAAAACGTTTACGCAAGTACCTAGTTAAAGAGATGAATAGGTGTGGACAAAACACTAACAATTACGTAGCTGATAAAAGAAGTGGAGAAATGCACTGAACAAAAGATATTATCGAATAAGAAATGGTTGCAAACAAATGATGTAGTAGACAGAAAGTATAGACTAGAACTCGAAATGAAGCAAAAAACTAATATAACCAAGAATAAAACAGAGTAAAAAATATGTACTGAAGTACGTAAATAAATATAAATCAAATACATGTTCCAATCAAGCATAGAAAGTGACAAGAGTGTTAAAAAATGAACTTTATAAATATGCAAATGGTTATTAACGCAGGGCAGAAATGAGTACATAAAGAATAATGAAGATGACTGCAGGGTCAGTATCTCTTCACATACTCATACAGAATCAACTGACACAAGAATACAACTAATAAAATGAAAAAAACTGAAAAAGTTTCACATGAATGGAAAGGAACCTTCACTACTTCTGTCTTTGGTCTGTTTAGAATCTGTCAGAATTATCGAGTCATCAAGCTCCAATGCAGGATTGCACGACATTTTTTTAACAAGAGGAAAAGAATAAGAATTAACGAAAATTAAGCAGCAAAGGTCTTTATGCTAAAACAAGATATTCAAAAGCAATCGGCACGAAATAGTACCACACATACAACTATCATCAATTGATAGCTGACAACCAGGTAGTCATAAATGGTGAAGGGGGAAGAAGATGCGAACTATTTCGTTATACAGCTCCAGAAAGTGTGACAAAACTAGGAACTAAGCAGGCGTGTGCTGGCCCGCCGTAACCGGGCATTTGCCCGGTAGGCCATACGACGTCGGGCCCTGGAACTAATCTTACAATAGTCTGTTCTTTTGTATGTATTATATTATCTTTAACCTCTTTTACCTACCGGTGTAGAGGCTGGTGCTTTGTAAGCTATCATCTGGCGGTGCAGTGATCAACTTGCCTCGGTTTTGGGTTACAAAGTTTGACCGCACCTTTTGATCTTCGTAGCAACCATTGTGTTAGGTGAGTGTGCTGGTGATGTGTTGACCTTGTTACTCTATCTCTTAGGTCTGTGGTTCCGAGGAGAGCATAGTTAATTTGGTGTCCAACTGAGAATGGTCTCACCGAACTCTTTTAAAAAATATCAATGATCAAAATGAAGATTGCTTTAGTTTGACCACATTAATAATATCATGATGGACCAGTATAGAAAGCTTCGATTATTGTAGATTCTAAAATCAGTCAAAGACTCTTGAACCTGAATTTGTGAAGTTATTCTAGCCCCTCAAAAAGAAAAAAAAAATAAGGAAAGACGTTTGCCAAATTATGACCACAGTTATCCAAAAGAAATATTGAAGACGTTTATGAAACAGCTAAAGCTAAATACTATGATCAGATAAACAAGGACAAAACTGAAATTCCATACGAGTACTAGACGCTATTCTGGCAATCTAAATGCAATACTTGTGTACCATTATGTATTTGTGGCTTTATAAAATTATAACTGAACTTAAACAACGTTTCAATGTAAGGGGTGTTTTTTTAGAGGGATACAACAAATAAAACACAGAAAGATGTTTTTAATATCCATGAAATCGGCTTTATTTGAAAGATAATTTTATGACAATTATGTTTGAATATGATTTCGGGCATGTGGGCATGTGACCGCCGCGATTGGCGTATACATGACGTAATCCGAAGGTCCAATTTTCACACACTCTTTTCGCAGTAAATCAGGCTGTATTTCATTTCAGCAATAACGCGTCGAATTTTGGCTTTCAAGTGCTCAATTGTTTCCGGTTTTTCGCCATAGACATGCGACTTTACATATCCTCCAAGAAAATAATCTAATGGCGTCAAATCGCACAAACGAGGTGGCCAGTTAACAGATCCACGAAATGGATTTTTAACTGGCCACCTCTTTCGTGCGATTTGACGCCATTAGATAATTTTCTTTGAGGATATGTAAAAGTCGCATGTCTACGTCGATAAACCGGAAACAGTTGAGCACTTGGAAGCCAACATTCGACGCGTTATTGCCGAAATACAGCCTGATTTACTGCGAAGAGTGTTGTGAAAATTGGACCTACAGATTACGTCATGTACACGCCAGCCGCGGCCGTCACATGTCCGAAATCATATTCAAACATAATTGTCATAAAATTATCTTTCAGATAAAGCCAATTTCATGAATATTAAAACATCTTTCTGTGTTTTATTTCAATTTAAAGTTGTATCCCTCTAAAAAAACACGCCTTTATATGCTAGACGTCGAATTCTTCCAATTGCCGATATAAATTTGGCGAATGCTGTAATTGAGCAAATGAATTTGGCGAATTTAGGTAATAGGACTCAGCATTCGCATTTCGGCAAC
>OW679198.1:56642024-56753130 GCA_940337035.1 Agriotes lineatus
AAAGAAGATTTTTCAGTAATTATTTAAAGTAGAAATGGATGCAACTTTTTCGTATACCTAAACCATTGATTTAGCATTTTTATTAATATAATGGCCAAACAACTCAAGTGAATATTCGAGCATTTTTATAAGACATTCATTTTAGATTTTTTATCATCATTCAAAACCCTAAATATACATATTTATCCTAGATTTTGTTTCGATTTTTTTTTAATTTTTTGATGCAATAAATTTTAAATTACAACTTAATAGTACAACATAGTAAGCTAAAGGTTTGCTTATTCCTTCAAATAATAAAGTAAATCCCATCAATAAAATATTTAAAAACAGTCGACTTATAACAAAATCACAATGATTAATTACACAATGACCTTTGCATTTAATTAATCTTATAACATCGATATTAAGGATTGCATACCAGAAATAAAGGTATACAAACATCTGCTGAAATGTTGAAATAGCAATGAAGAGGAAGGTATGTTATACATATTATTATTAAAATGTATATTGTAGTTTCAGCTGTATTTACGTTAATCTTAAGCTATATTTAGTTTTTAAGTAAGTATGTACATACAAACATAATCCCCCCCCCCCCCCCGCTTTAATCTTAGTTGAAGCCTAAGATTCTGTAGTTAAGAAAATCTATTAAGTTAAATAAATTATTATTATTATAGGAGAAAGAATGCAAAATTTTACCCAAAACATATACCTATAAATATATATTTTTTCTATTATAGCAAATGTTAAGTGTACTTTAATTGACTCAAAACAAAAGGTCAAGTGTTACTTTAACAGCAAGGGTAGATAAAGTAGCACTTTAACATCAAGGGTAGATAACAGTAATTTAATTTTCTAACTTTATTTAAATTAAATATTACAGCTTCGTATTTTCCTAGCAACCCAATCTAGCTATTGAGATTTTAAAATGTAATTGACTTTCCTTATTTTCTTTTGAAATTGTTAGATTTCTTGCTATAGAAAAAAAAATGTATTATAGACGACGATCAAGTTATTACTATCAACTCTTGAATCATTAACGTTGAGACGAAGTCTATTTAATTACTATTTAATAATTTTATACAAATAGAAGCTTTTTTTTTAGTTAACTGAAAGTCAATTTTATGTTCTAAAACTTCCATACAAAAACTACCGAAATAAATATTGAACTCAATGCAATTCTAATTCAAGAGATAGAGACAGTAATGAAGTTGAATCTTGTTACCAAAGTAGCTTTTGTAAACACATCAAATGATATGATTAATCAAAGCCTAGTGTTTGCTCCACCAGATTATTTCAGTTTTTATATTTATACGTAAAGAAATTGCATAGCATTTACTTCAAACAATTTTATTTCTATAATTGGTACTTAAAAAATCTTAAAATTAATTTCAAAACCGTTATGCAATTTAAATGAAGATTAAACGCTATAAATATTTTGTTATAATCCTTGAAAGCGATTTATTTTAAAGATATTTTAGCTATAAGGCTCAAAAATTGAAAATTACAAGTATTATTTTGAAATATTATTTTGTATAGGTACCTAACACTTTTAACTTTATAAATTAGGAAACGCAACAGTTGTATATCCAGCAACTGTTAGCTTTAGTTATATTTTCTATAAAAATAGTGGTTAAAATGCACTTATATTTTTCAAAGAAAATTATAGTTACGCACTTTCATTGCATCATACGGAAATATTTTTAAAAATTTTGTTGTATCTATAACATGTACTTTTAAGTACGTGTAAGGTAAACCTCTGTCACATTTTTACCGTTCTCCAAGTACGACATTTTCATTTCATGTACACTAAGAGATTTTACATGCAAATTTTCTTGAGATTCGAACTCCACAACCGAAATTTTTCCAAAATGCTGTCAGAGGTTAAAAGATTAATGCAAATAGATACTTGTTTATTTACTTATTTAAACACTTTTATTTAAGGCTTCAAGTTGTTAAATTTACAACAAAAAGAAAATTTATAAATGCGGTGGCTTAACTTTTAATAACCAGAAGCTAGAGTTCTGTCTAGGAATTTTAAATTTAACGTTTTTAAGTACGTCGGTGTGTTATCCAAAAGCACGGCGACATCTTTCATATCCAAAACGGCCAACCTCACAAAGCACAATAAAATAACCGTAAAAGGAGACCAGCTCGGCGGAAACCTCCTAGTTCTTGTGCAAATGTCATAAATAACTCCACCGTGGAACAAACCACGAAAACATTGTTCATAGAGGCCAAAGTCGGTTGAATAAATAAATTCGCGGAACGCAGTTTTGATGGCGTGTTTGTAGTTAATTTTCCGTCGTTGCTGAACCCGCGTTCTATAATTCCTTCTATTCCGCTCTGCCCGCCATTTTGATGCGATAACTGCTGCTGTAATGCATGAATACCAGCAATTTTTATGCATATTTTTATTGTTTAAGTGGAGCACAGTTGTGTATGCAGGAATTTATTAGTTGAATACTTTTTCTTATTACTCATGCGGATTTTTTATGGTACGGCCAATTACTGTTTTCACCTTGGGTTTAAACTTGAGCTTCAAGGGCTTTTGGTGTTCGTTACTAGGAATTTCATTTAATTAATGCCAGTAGTTGCTAATATAGGGGTTTAAGCCTGCTTGCTACACTTTGCACTATTTCGTCCTCTTTTTCCAACTTGATTTTGTCTGTATTTTTATATATACCTGCGCCAAGTCAAAAAAATGTTATTGAAGTCCTTCGCCAATTTCAGTTGTTTATACTTACAAGACGCTGGTGCTATTTGACAATCTTGTAGATATAGGCCGTTAGCTAACTCGGTTTATGGTATTTATATTTTAGCAATATAAATACGTTTAATTTCCGCAAACATATATAACTGAGATAAACCACTTTACTATAGAATTGAATATCAGGCTCGCCATTGGGTTTCGAGGATTCCCAGGAATATAAAATTTAAATTAGGACGAAATTGTGTATTGATTTTTAAAATAGAATTCAAATGTGGCTTTAGATTTTCATTTGTTTTCATAATTTTCGATATATTAGTAGGTACTGATTTTTTTTAATATAATACATTAAAGATCGACGTGAAATAGTTTTTTTATAGTAAGCGCTTATTGATTAAACGAATAAAAGCTTCAATTACATTTCTATTATAACAAACGCATTTGCGTACATTATTTAATTAAACTGAAGTTTTTATTGATTTGTGAAAAAACTAATAAATTCTTATAATTATTATCAATTGCAGCCTACCGTGCCAACACTATTATTTAATTGAGTAACAATTTTCAAAGCGTGACTAAAAGTGAATCAATGTACTAATCGAAGCTTTAATTTGTTTTCGGATTGGACAATCACCGTCTACTAGCGAAAAATTATGATTTATAAAAATAGTGCAAGGATATTCCTTCCAAGGGTGTTATAGCCCTCCGTGACTTGAATTTAAAATTTAAAAAAATAGTACCAACATCTCGAATTTATAAAAGCAATTAAAAATCTGAAGTAAGGTTGGGATACTTTTTCAAAGTGTCCTAATACTGTTCATGTGAAAAAAAATTGAATATTTTGTGGACGTAACTCGAAACCAAGGAGACAGATAGGTCCAATTTCATTTTTGTATTCAAGATTAGAATACGCAACTTTTCCCGTGGTCGTATTTCTTACAGTTTTTAAATCCTAGAATTAAAAATTAAATAATTTTCCCAGGATACAATTAAAGCTATTGAATGCAACTTTTGTAAAAGGCCATTTAACATATTTATTATAGTACGGCTTATATACGTTTTCGTGTGCTAAATCAGGATAGATAAGAGTTATAATTACTAACTATTAAAATAAAATGAATTTAGGGCACCATAATTGCAATATTGGATTTTAATTAGAATTGTGTCGTACTTCCTACATGCTAAATAAACACATTTGATGAAAGCTCTCACTAAACTAACATTTCATCAAACTTAGAGTCCGACAACGTTATAATTTATTATAATTACCGTTACCTTTACAAGGACTTACAGAGAATAATTGAATCTTAACTGTTAATCTTTTTAAACGTTTTCCGGTTTACGCCAACACATCATACACAACTACTTAACCTAATCAGGTTTGGAAAAGATATCGTATCATAGAGCGTGAAAATAAAACTAATATTGTATATCAAAAATAGAAGAAAAGATGACTTGCAAACATTAATTCTCCCTGACTGGTCTTCTGAAGGGTCGTATTAGGCTGATGAGAGGCTTTTTGCAGTTTTTCGAAAAAGGTCATTTATTATAAACGATTTAGCTTGTTTTTAAACTATGAACGCACCCAAAACCAAAATTATGACAGGCCTTGCAAAACCATCCGAAATTACAAAAATTGGAATATACATATGTAAAGTACCTAAATTGAAATGTTTTTAACCACACAAAAACAATTCCTGCTGCCAAGAACAATTACCAGAATGGATTTATTTTTATATCTTAACAGTAATCAATAAATAATTTGTTTGGATATTATAAATCCAAGCAGAGACAGTATTATTGTAAATTAGCTGTATGAACTGGCTTTCTTTTTTACTCTACGAGTAGAAAATTACAAAATAATATTGGTGCAGTGATAATAAGTAATATACATTTATTTTTAGTGAATGTAAATGTCAAATATTAATCTGAATTTGTAAGAATTTTAGCCATTTGCTCTAAACCAAATTTTGAGCATATTTTGCAGCATTATGCAAAGAAAGGCAAGAAGACAAAATACGAAAATTAAGAATGACAGAATTAATATTTTAGTTTCTTTAACTAAAGGTGCTTGACTATTAACATGATTCGTTTTTTTGTAATTTTCAACCAACCCCCACGCGGTGTATGGGAGGTTATTTTAAATAGATTTAGCTTAAACTTTTAACTTTAGGATATTTCCCTATGATAGAAAATAAATATCTGTCCCAGGAATTATTTTTAACTATTTATAAACACAGTTATATATTAACTTATACATTGCAATTGGTGTTACTCTATTTGCTCTACCGTATCCATTTGTCATTTGTCCTATTATATTGTTTGAGTAACTTCTGTTCTGTTTGTCACTACCGGGAATCCCCTGGCTTACAACAATGATAAATTTGAAAATAATTGCTTTCTATTTTATTAATTGATATTTGATACATTATAACAATTAAAGAAAGTAGTAATGACATTTTATATTAAACATTATACAATTTTAATCTGCATATGATTTCATATTATTCGTACGTTTCACTTTAACATTTGTTTACCCCTATGTATCTTTCTAAAGTTAGACACTGAAATGTTAATGTTACGCAGAAAACTGCAAAGAAAACTATAAACTTCCGAGCCTATGAATAGCTTGTCAATTAAAAAAAAAGCTTGATAACGCTATAGTTATCGCCGTCCACTTTATTAAGGTGTAATTAACAACAAAGCGGTTAGATAAACTCCAATTATCTAACAGTTTACCGTAAGGTAATGACTATTCTACATGGCGTCACAAAATAAACAAAACTAAAGCAGCTTTAATTTTAGCCAAAATTGGTGCTAAAATTATCAATCGGTGATAGGCAGCAAAGTGAGAGGCAGTCGCAAAAATCCGTAAGCAGAATCTGAACGTTTGAATTCGATTTGACCTCGATCGGAAACCGTAAAGATCATTTAATAAGAACAATAAGGTTTTAATAAGCGTGAAAACTGTAGGTTCTTAGCTTCGTTCAACTCATACCTGATGTTATGCGATATCAAGGCCCTTGCTAGCTATTTCCCTATTGGATTTTTTTGTTTTACGTAACTGGTGTGTAAACTGTTTTCCATTTTAATCAACATTAGCGGGGATTAATTGTGCTAAGAAGCTGGCTTGCACCACTGTTGATTTGCGCTGCATTGGCAAAAATTCCTTGCGTTTTAGGTTATGTACAGGAGAATTTATCCTTGAAATTGTTCGAGGCTTGCGGCCAAACGGCTCCGGATTACGAAATTAATTAAAACGGGCTTGTTCCATCAACAGCCTGTGAAATATTGCTTCTTCAAAACAATAAGTTCATAAAATTCGTAATAAATAAAAACTAAACGGGTCGGAAACCATGAAAAATCTCAGGTGACAGACAAGATGGCATAGTGTGTTAATGGTGCAATACAAATGTTTATTTTGAACAAAGATACAAGGAGATGATTTGAAAATAAGAATTATTCACTCATAGAGAAATATCCTTTTTTAACGTAAGCTATATTTAAAGCAATAATTTTATTTTTAAGCTTGCCACATTATTTAAATCTTTGATAAAATAGAATTTGCAGGGATTTAGCAAAACTATATTAAATTGTAAAAATGGCTTATCAAACTTTGTAATTATTTTTTACACCGACAAATAACTTACTCTTTACGACCATTCTAATAAACACGTGATTTGTAAATTTTATTACATATAGTTCTTTTCCACCCTAGCTCTTCTACCGTGACCCCTGGAACCGCTTTCGCATTACGTCAGGGGGTGCGAGCTTCACTATTATGCTTAAAACTAAGTTAAACCTGGAACGCCCGGGCTGGGAATCGAACTCTCCCTCGAATCTCCACATTTTTACTCTGGCCGCGATGCAATCGGCAAAAGCACGTGTTCACTGAGGCGTATAGCTAGCCATTAATTTCTACTTTCGCCTGGAAGCATTTAATACCTTCTTCTGTTAAAAAGCAGATTCTTGATTGATTTTCAATATAACGATCTTGCTTTATACATATTACTTACGTAAGTTTATTCTAAGGTTAGGCTGCAGTGAATTATTGCTTTTATCAACGAGTGCTATAATGATCATTTATAGTTATACTTATAACTTACACATAACTGCAGGCAATATAGATTCACTAGATTTAATAAAAAAAGCTTTTACACTCCTGTATTTTCCTTATTTATTTTCTGATCGATTTCAAATGTTGGCCAATTATGCTACCCCTTAAAAAGCTATTTTTACAATTAATTGTTAAATAACGTTACTGCCAACCAGTAGCATACGATCAAAAACAAAAGCGAAAAATTTAAAAATAATTGAAAATAAATAAGGAAGACACAGGGGTGTGAATGTGAGAAATGAAACACGCTGTATAGTCCTACAAGAAACACGTTTGTTAAGCATTCATAATTATTTTTCTCAATTTAAAGTGTTCTGATTAAAAGTTTCGAAGTTCTGCTTTTTTCTTTATTCTTTAACATAGGTACATTTGTACTTTTATGTTACAGAATTATAGAAGTTAATGGCTCACACTGACTTGTGAATTCTTCTTTCAAATATAAACTTCTATATTTTTAAATTTGAAAATCGGATACTAATTCTGAACGATATTGTAGTTTTTAAGTTCTGTGAGACAAAATACTCATAGTAGTCTAACATTTAGTTAAAAACATGAAATTTGCCTTGAATTTAAGTACTAAATTTTCTTATTTTATGGGGAAAATTAAAAGAAGTGAAACTTCATCTCGAGGTTAAACGATTCACTCATGGACAAGGTTTAACTTTATCGTCTTGTATAATAAATAACTATTATTATTAATCGTTTAACGTCGAGACGTTAATGATTTAAGAGTGGATAATAATAACTTTATCGTCGTGTATAATACAAAAGTGTATTCAATTCTTATAATTTCATTAATCAATAAATATCTAAAACAAATCAATTTTGTATTGACAACTGTGAAAAGTCACAGTAACAATTTGGAAAGTACTTATCAAGAGATCAAATAATTTATAATTAGAGTCGCCTGTGATTCGTGTTGTATGTTTGGCAGTACTGAAGTGTATTGTCAGTCTTGGTAAAATTCCAGGTTAATAGGTTAGGTTTTGTTTATTATTTGACGCAAAACGTAACCTGCAAATCTCGAATTTGACATAATTTGACGGTGCTACCAACAATGCAGTAGTGAGTGACATAAATAGATAAAACCCAATTTTTTCCACGACCCGGAGTAGAAGTCGGTTTCTATAGCATCAAAATTATGACAGAAGTAAAACATTTACTCCCTAGAGACTAAATAAGACAAAAATTTTCCTAGGGAGTTTTCATTATAACTGACACAACAATTATGTCAAATTCGAGGTTATCAGGTTAGGTTTTGCGTCAGTTTTGACACAAACTGACGCAAAACCTAACCTGCTAACCTGGAATTTGACATAATTGTGAGCTCTTGTCATAATGACTTACAGTACCACCAACTTTAAAATTTACCATAGGCTACTAATTTTAAAATAATTGTAACTAAAATGGCAATAAATGACGTTTAAAAAACGGGTTTTCATTTTAAATCTTCCTGCAACGTGAAAAAAAATAGTATATGCCACTCGGAGAGAATTCTATTTTGCTTCAGTGCAATTTCTGACTCGAGGGCGAAGCCCGAGAGTCAGAAATTGTACCTCAGCAAAATAACGCATTTCTCTCCCTCATTACATAATCACTATTATGCTTCTGAAATGAATAGTTAAACTACAACTTTAACCGTAACAATTGAATAATAGTAATTTGTATACCAAGGCACTGAAGTTTAGCTTTTTATCAGGAATGTGGATTTAGTTGCTGAGGCTCGTAGGGCCAAAGCAAGTAAGCCACATAAGGAATAAAAAGGAACTTCAGTGCCGAGGAGTACATTATGTTTTATTTGAAATCGAGAAATCGTGAAATTACAACATTTTAACCAACATTTGTAGGTTATGTTAACGTTGGTTGACGTTTATCTGTCGTCTCGCTACCTACAAAAAAGTCGTAAAACAATAGATTACTTTACTGCCGATTTCTCATATTTTAATTACGTTTTCGAGGTACTTTAATGCCGATTTCAAATAAATAACTATTTTTGGGTAGTGTTCATAAAAGACGTTTTCTGTAACGAAAAATCGTAAACCAAGTGATACGTTCTTTAACTATTTTATGAAATTATGAATTGTAAATTTGACAGTTGTAACATTTGAAGTCCTTTTAGAACATATTTCGAGTTAGACGATATATCACTCCGCAAAGAAATAACGTGTACTTATACAACACGTAGAGGCAACTTTTTTACTCTTTTGAGTAAACGAGCTGCGTCGACGTGCATCAACCTCAAATTCATTAAAAAAAAGTATCGCTTTCATCACTATTTGTACACATTTCTAAATTTACAATTTAAACATTAGTTTATATCTCATTGATCTTATGGTTTCATACAAATCTTGACAGTCATAATCATTGCACCATAGCTGAACATAGCATGTGCTATAAATATCAACTCACGATTTCCAATAATGAGCAAGTCGAAGGCACATAGGGTACAGAAGGAATGCTGATACAGATACGTGGTGCAAAAAAATGTAAACCAAGAGGTGTCTTCAAGCTTTTATGGTCATTAAGCACCTACAGCGTCTGTGGTACTTCTTTGTACAGGTCAGTTGTAGCATGACGTTGCCCACGTGCAACAAAAGCCTACACTGGTTAAAACTTCGGTGGTTACAACTGGCAACATTTTTACGTGTGTTGTGTGTGTGCTTTTGTTGAAACTAATTTAACGATCTTGTATTGATAATTAGTACGCGCAACAAACGGGGGGCGGCTTGGTGATGCTCTGACAACTAGTCGGTTGTATATGTAGAAGGTTATCAGAAAATTGGTTCCATAGCTTTTTCAATTCCTCTAATCTGTATGGTGTTCATTGACTACATTTTTATATATTCTTTTTTTTAGACTGTTATTGTAAACCAATTATTATTTTACTTTAATCGTTGCTTTATACTCAATTAAAATTCTTGGGTCATCTTAGTGATGTAAATTACCTAGATATTTATCTTTAGGGGGTATTTACCCCCAAAATGGGTATTTATCCGGGTATTTATGGCCTGATTTACAAACATCATAAAACTAATCTAAGCAGTATGATTGGTTGGTAAGTTAAGGTGCTCTATTCGGATTATATAAAAGTGTACAATAAAATAGCTGCCCCGAGAAGATCTACTGCCCAAAATATATGATTTTGTGATTTTTATGCCGTATCAAAATTGTTTCTTAATCTGTACCTATACAGGTAACGAGATTGATGGTTAATCGTTTCCTTATAAGTCACATTAAAATTTTCAGTATTTATCAGTTCACATTTATTATTTATCTTGAATTGCCATTAGATAAAATGGAGTCCATGATGCACTGATTTTACGGAATATTTAAAAAAATTTAAAACGGAAACTGCATTCATTATACCTCATTGTGACAATCATAAACGTGAGATACTAGTGATATTTGCAACTTGAGTTGCAGATTTTACTGTATCTCAATTCTGAATGAAGTAAAAGTTATCTTAGCTTTATAAATATTACAAATTTGATAAATACCCTGTTTTTAGGTATTTACCTGAGGCAGAGATAAATACTCAGGTAAATACGCATTTATAAATACGCTACCCACTAAGTATTTACCCAACCCACATCACTAGGTCGTCTGAATCTTTATCATATGATAAAAAAGAATATTTAGTATTTAACGGTTGACAAGTAGGTGTTCGTTACAATTTAGCACGATGACTGTCATTTTACGAAAAAAACAGCTTCTAAATAAGGAGGGTAAAACAAATTCAACGAATTCCCAGTTTATTTTAGATAAAAATGGCCCTTTCAAAAACACCCACAATGCGATTAACTTTCTAATCACAAAATATTTGCTTAATTTGTAAATAAAAGTCGTTATAAATGTTCGGTTACTAAGGGTAATACTGCAAAATATGCTAATATGTACTTCGTTTTTATACACAACTTAGTATTATCTGTAACCTAATCTACCTGGCGGTGTAGAGGCTGGTGCTTTATGCGCTGGTATCTGTTGTATACACTTCAAATTATCAATAAATTTTAATATAGGCTGTGTAGTAGATCGTAATACAAACTACAAGAAATCATGATCTTCAACTGTCAATTTTGGAAAACGTGCGATATGTATGATATATTATTATTATTAATATTTACAGAACTGTGAAATTTTATTTTTTTAGGTGTAAATCTCCACACCTTCCTTGTTGGTCGCTCTAATATAATTTGAAGTAAATCTTTCACTGTAATTATTAGAACAATTTGAAAAGCAATCGTTACAAAAGAACAATAAATATAACAATAACATAAATAATAAAATGGTTCCAGAACTGCATTTTTCACATTGAACTGCTAGAAACATTTAAATAAATACAATTAAACCCAATTATTTCTGTAAGGATTGGCAATAAATTTAGCATCGTGCAAATTTATTAAAATAAATATTTCCATTATTTTACCGTGGATTTTTGAACTCTACACACTGAAGTAAGAAATTCATACATCTGTATTCATTTAATAATTCCGCTATTATTACAGACATTATACGGTTTCATTTTGTTTCTCTACGAGTAGGCGTTTAAAAACTTAGCTTTACATTCTTGTTTGCCGTCTTCATTATCACCACAGCAGTTTAAAAAACCGCAAGCTTCTGTGGGTAGCTATTCTGTTCAATGCAAAACAATGACTACATAACAATATTTACGTGAAACTGTAAACTACGCATCTTTACTTCTACAATTTTTAATATAAGCGTAGGTGCACTGCAATGTTGCAACAATCGGTCTTGGTTATTTTATCAAATATCTCAAACTGATTCTATAAGTGAGTATATTATTGAAACAGCAGAACAGTCACTCCATTACAAACACATAATATAAGTAATTTGGTATGTATAACAAAACAATTTTTGTGCATATCCATGTATAATTTTAACAAGATTCAAATATTCACATTTATAAAGTTTAACTATTTTTCTCGCGATAAGTTCTATATTTAATACAAACGTCCATTCACAGACCGCATAGTTTCTAAAAGTATGCAGAGATTATGAAATGTAATAATATGGGACAGCGCCCAGTCAGTACATATCTATCACATTTTTATGAAACGATAATTTATACAATGCAATTCATAGCTGTATATATAAAAAGTTGAAGTATCTGGCCAAAGAGATTCAATTAAACACTTAAAAATATTTTCAAATACCTAGCCGTAGCATTTCTAAAACCAGTACACAATGCTTGATTGGAATTTATGAAAATTCAATTGTTGTTTAATGTGGGAAATCGTATTATAGAAAACAAATACTTTGATTGATTCACTCATTGAATTATAAAACGACATTTTCGCTATTAGTACCTACAAATGTTAACTGCTGCGCTTGCTACACGAACTCGTAAGTAGTTTATTTTTTTATTATTGAGTATAATACTAATCCAAAATTTAATGTTTTATTAGCATGTTAACATACATAAGTTTATTTACGGTTATGGTGAGGTGAATTATTGCTTTTATCAACAATTGCTGCCACTACAATGATCATTTATAGTTGTACTAATACATAACTGCAGGCACTATATTTAATAAAAAAGTTTTTACACTCCTGTATTTTCCTTACTTATTTTCTGATCGATTTCAAATTTTGGTCAATTATACTACCCCTTAAAAAGGTATTTTTTATCATTTTTAAATAACCTTACTGCAAAAAATCACAGCGGACAGTTTTATCAAAAAAAAAATTGAAATCGATCTGAAAATAAATAACATTAAATTAAACACGCTGTATAGTTCTACAAGAAACACGTTTGTTAAGCATACATAATTATTTTTTCTTAATTTAATGTGCTCTGTTTAAAAGTCTCAAAGTTCTAAAATAGGTCATCTGTGAAACTGCTTTATTCTTTAACATACATTTGCAATTTCATGTTACAGAATTATGGAAGTTAATGGCACCCAGTGACTTGTGAATTCCAAAATAAAAGAGTTGATGTTTTAAGTACAGAATGGAATATTTTCAAATATGTCTTTCTATATTTTTAAATTTAAAAATCGGATACAAATTCTGCACCAAATTCTAGTTTTTAAGTTATATGACACAAAATACTCATAGCAGTGTAATGTTTTGTTTAAAAAAATGAAATTTGCCTTGAATTTAAGTGCTATATTTTATTTTTTTGTGGAAAAAATTAAGCGGAGTGAACCTTGTCTGTGTACATGCTATTTACTTATATAGCATAGTGCTAAATTCATATTTCACAGTTCTATGTTTGCTGGACAGTAAAAAAGATTTGTGTTAATATGTTAACGATGCCATTATACATAACGACATTTTTAAAGATGTTATGTTACATTACCATTCAGTTTTTTAATCTGATAAAAGACAAAGGCAAGCTACTAACTAGATGTTATACAATTTCCCAAAAATCTTGTGGATAAATAAGTGTGTAATAATAATACCGTATGAGCAAAAAGAAAATTCATCAGGTGCCTTTGGAATGTTGAAGAAAATATGAAACTGTCATTTGACATTTGTTACAAAGTGTAGTTATGATCTTCTTCTTCTTTTTATGCAGGCTTTTGGAAGTATTTCTGTTCCGTTTATTGCGGGAAGTCTTGATCAAGGTTATGATCACTTTATGATGTTAGCCACTGTCTACAAAATGCAGTGACAAGGATTAGGTATAATTTTTTGATGTTATAATACACATGAATTCAAAATTCCAAAGGCATCTTTGATGAATTTTCTTTTTGTTCATACTACAGTAAAATAACATCATTGAACTGCATATACCTATGCTCAAATCATCTAAAATCATATAAACTATAAAATCATGGATATTTATCCTAGGAGGAAGTACGTATAACACACAACGAACAGCAAATGAGTGTAAAAAGTAGAAATAATATTTTTTGCGTAGTGTTCATAAAAGTCGTCTTTTGTAACGAAAAATGTTAAGCAAATAATACTTCCTTTAACTCTTTAACTAGGTATTTTATGAAATTGTCAATTGATAATTTGGCAGTTGGAAATTTTGAATTATTGCTTTTTATCAACAATTGCCGCCTTTACAATTGTTATTTATAGTTATACTTATACATAACTGGAGGCAATGTAGACTCACTATATTTAATTAGTAGAGTAATAGAGTATGTTATGATACCAGTGCATAAGTACGCCTTTAATGCACGTGTGACGAGTTTAAAAGCACGACGCAAAGTGGAGTGCTTTTAACGTCGCTAGTGCTTAAATGGCACATATACACCTGTATCATACGCTATTTTTTCTACGATCGTAACAGAAATATAAAAACTTAATTTGGTGACACTTTTTCCGTCACATTGTGTTAGATATTCTAAGTTATGTTAACATTCAAACTTACGGCAAAGCGTGTTTTAATATATTATTAAAACACGCCACTAATGACAACGTGCTAAAAAGATCGAATTCGGGCGCTAATATTAAGAGTGCTACAAATGTCACTTTTGACACTGGAAACTGTGCAAAAAGTTTTACTAAACGAATAGCTTGATTGAGTACGAGCGAGCAAAGCGAGCGAGTAACTTAAAAAGCTATATAAATCTAGTAAAACTACTTTTCTTACGAAGTGTGTATACTATTTTTTCGCATTTTGTATTAGTATTTATAAACAACATTTATGTAAAAGCATTATACAACATGTTCATTAAAAAAGACGGCTGTGGAAATTCAAATGTATGAATAATATGTTCGTGATACTGTAAGTCTATGTCAAATTCGAGGTTAGCAGGTTAGGGTTTGCGTCAGTTTTGACACAAAATGACACAAAACCTAACCTGCTAACCTCGAATTTGACAGGGACATTACCATATAGTAAAGTGACATTTTTATGCACCAACGTGCCACTTGATTAAGCGTTTTTGAATTTAATAAAATAGCACATTATTATACAAAATGCGGAAAAAGTGTTTATATAATTTCTTGTTTGTTCAATGTCTTATTCAGTTATTCTTTATATCGTAAGGTGCAAATAAAATATTTTTAGGGTTTCACATATCTACCCGTATATCATTTCATAAAATACAAATTGAAGCAGTTATAAATATACACACATACACAGTTCAAATATAAACATTACTTACAACTTTACTGGGAGTAACTGTTAATAAATGATTTGCATTAAAGTTTAAAATGTTACACTTTAACCAATTTAATTATTTTTATTACTTAAAAAAGTACAAAATATACGTTCGAACGATTAATAAAATTCATGGTGGATTTGGTTCAAATTCAATATTATACTTTTTCCTAAAAATTAATAATAAAAATCACAATTTTTGGGCGATAAAATTAATAACTGTGTCTTGATATAACAATAATATCAAATAAAACATTTCTAAATTCATCATGAGTGGTCGGACGAATGGACAGTTTAAAAACGTGTATTATAATAAATAGCAACAGACCAATAAAATGCAAAAAAAAAACAGAATTACAAAGCAACGCGAGGCCAATGCAAGATAAGGAGATAGTAATCTCAAACGAGGAAAATCCTGAGCCAATCAAAATGGAGCCTGGGCGTTTTCTATTATATTAGTTTAACCATAGGAAAAATGAAATTTTTACAATAGGTAGTAGCAAGATTAAAACGCATTTAATTGAGATTATAAAGCGTTATGTTTTATAGCTAAAATAAAACCGTTGTAATGTTAAGAAGGTTAAATGTCAGTCGTGTCAATTAATGTATAAACAATTTCATATTTCAGTTTTAGAGCTACGCGCTGTGCCGTCTGCTGGCGTCACGTTTTTCATTTTGCTCCAGCACATGGAAGACACAGAAAGTATGCAATTTGTTGAATTTAGTAACAAAACTGTTATAAATAGCAAAAGCAACTTTTAGCTTTAATTGAATTTTCCATTAGGTAACTGGAATTCTTCAAAATAAGGTGACTTCATTTCTAGATCTTTGAGTAACTTTGTTTTGTTTTTCTAAGATGGCTTAGTAATGACTTCTCTTGTGATTAAGAGTTTTAAAAACACGAAGGGCTTATAGACAATTATGAACACTTTGTTTACTATTAGTGTTTAATTATTGGACAACAACATACCAAAGATGCCTACGACTGCAAGGGAATAACAGCAGAAGACAATACTTGTTACGAACAACACGCAATGTTATTGCCGGCAAGTCGAAGAGCAATTAAAACCAAGACCGTACATTAGCAATATAGCTATAATTAGGTATCGCAATTAATACTGCGAACAGCAACCAAACAGGAAAAAAATGAAACGCATTCTAACCCCCCTTATCTGCCAAACTAACAATTTTCAAAACGGGAGACATGACTAGTCGGTCAATATTTTCCTTGAACAGTAAATATTAAACATGGAAGCTCCTGGCGAGCTCTAGAAATTATAATTGTCGTCTGAAAAGTGAACTTGTGACCTTTGCTCAGACTTTGCCCCATTGCTCGGATACAGCAGTTTCATAAATTGTATAAATATACTCTTATTTTTCTACGGTCGTCTCAAAGGAAAAAATAAAACGAATTAATTCGATCGTCTTGGGACGCCTCACGACGAGGAAAATGTGAATATAAAGTGGCAGAGATACTGGCGGCCCGATAAAGGATTAAAAGTACCATTATCGCTCCAATAGTACTACATGGCGATACGCAGTTATCTTGCCAAAGAATTCAAGCTATGGCATCTATATCAAAATTTGATTAAACGCCAATTAATGCAACTGCTGGATTTCCGCAATTCATGGCAACGGCCAATTCCTGCAGGCTGTTATGTAATTGTAAATTTTACAGCATCACAGATATCCAAACAACTGAAATAATCTTCTCTTTATCACGATTCGTACATTTTTTTTATTTTGAGAGACTGAGGCCACGCAAGCAACATTAGAACCGGATTTCGATTTCTGCTATTACAATCTAACCTAACAATTGGAGTAGTATTTTCTTGTTCTTTGGCAAAGGCATTTTGGAAAATCAAAATATATTAGGTAAATTTAGCGATTAACTAAGTATTCATAGGTTTTGGGAGAACGAAATATGTTTTAAATTTAAAAAAACATATTGAAGGAATCTTTTCTTCGTGCTATTTCTATACAAAGGGAGTTTGAGTGTCAGATTGCATCATGTGCCTTATTATTATTACTTAAGCTTGCATATATACCGTATATTTTGTCAAAATATGCAAAGTAAGTAATGTGTTGTTAAAGTGTTCTATGTTTATGTCACAGCAACTTTCTAAGTTTACTTTATAGTTACATTTTGCAGTATTTATACTCGTATGGAAACAAAAGTATTTGGAAAAAACAAATATTCTAGGAAAGTACCAAAATACTTATGTCTACTGAAAGAATTGTCGATTATTCTGTTTCCAGCTATGATGTATTTGAAAATATCAATCGTATAGTATAAAATCAAAAGCAATATTTTCGGAATGAAAAATTTGATAGTAGAACACTGTTTTACAACGCAGTTAAATAGCAACATTTACTGGATTTTTTCATAATATATCAATTTTAGAGCTATGATTATCTAAATCTCTGAAATTGGAACTATTTGTTTATTTTTGTAAATCTAGTAGCTGTTAGTTTGATAATTGTGAGACTTTTCATAATTATTTATTGAATATTTCTTGTAACAATCCGAATTTTTCCTAGATCAAAGCAGATTCAATTGATATAAATAATTGCTTATTATGAACTAGCTCTAGATAAAGCAGATGAATTGTTTTGACATCCAATAATTATTATTAAAATTAAGGCTACTGCTAAAGCTTACATAATATCTGTTTTATATGGCACACTTCTCAATGTCTAAATTTTTACAGGTTCATAAAAAGCGAAAATATGAAACCCAATTAATTAGTTCCCCTCCTAATAAATAATTTAGGCAATTATGCAAGCGATTTCCAGAACCATTGTGGCCTACCCAAAACGGATTTTTGCAATAATGGCCAAAGATAATCGAGATTGATGAAGTACGACCGATTGCATTATTTGTTCTATGGTTAAAAATAAATCATTTGAGCGTAATTAAGAATTCAACCTTTGCTTATAACCTACATCTCACATGTCCTACACGTTTATAATTTCTGCGTCAACGCCGGGTGCACATTTTCCTGGCGAAATTTGCACAATTTTGCTATTTGTTAACCGGGCAGGGGAAAGTGAAAAACCAACCTTAAAATTTAGGCTTAAGCGTTGAACTTCAAATTAGACTTCAAAATTGGTTAAATAGTAAACTCTAAAAAGTGAAAATTCAATGCGGCCGGGAAGTCAGTTCCAAAAACTGGGAAACCCGACTGTAAGGTAGCCAAGGTGCGACTTATCGCATTTGCGGTGGAACTGTTTGGAAAAAGCTACGCTCAGGCGGGCTACGATAAAGTAATCTATGTATATAAAATTTTATCTACTCACCGTATGCTCGTTGATAATCTGGTTTTGTTGCCATTATCGGTCTTATCAACTACTATCAGCAGCTACTACAAGCCCGTAACACTAACGAATAGTCGTCGGGAAGCACAGTAACTTGAAGACGGTCCTGCGGAGCGCTGCGGCTGCGGCACGTGGTGGGGACCAAGAGTTTTGCTTTTCCCGAGGAGTGGGGAGTAACGCCTTAATTTTACTTTTCTTTTTCGTTTTGGTTTCCTCTGTATGTAGAAAGCGGCCGGCCGGCCAAAAGCCGCTAATTTATGGTGTTTTCTGGCCTCTCCTGCGCTCTTCGCGCCGATCGCCCGCGTTCGTGGCCGCGATGGTGTACAACGTCGAGTTGGCCGTGCCGGTGCGGTGCCACTTGCTTTTTTTTATTTTGGCCGTGCAGCTAAAGGCAGAGAGGGGATTTTGAAAATTAATAATAAATTGTTACTCAGTTATATCGTCTTTTTAATAAGCAAGGTCGGTAGCTCGCTACTTTCACACATTTCAAAACTTAACCTTAAATTTTGGTAGTTGAACAACTATGCAATAAAACTTTTGTATTTCAGTCAAATGTTGCCAATACTGGTAGTAAATAAGTTAAACTTTTTTCTATTAATTTCTCATTTTTTCTATTTGGGGCTTATGTACTCGTAGAAATTATGTGTTAAAACGTCTACCGTGTATTCCGTTAATAAAATACATTCATATACAGTGAAACCTCTGTTAAACTATATTTTTATGTATTTTTGCCTCCTTGTAACGAGCACTGGGGCACAATTTTTTAACTGCACTGACAAAATACATTGCTTAATTCACTTGTTTTCACAGGTAACAATAATGTTTTTCAGAATGGTTTCTATGGATAAGAAGTTTTGGCTGTTGGTACATAATGAAATTATTACAAGTGACTTATATTGCATACACAGTAATATGAAATGGCTGGTTTTACTGAGTGATTTACAGGTTACGGATCATGCCTAAAAAACGACTGAAATAAACAATTGAAAACATTCAGTGGAGCTGAGAAAATCAACGATATTCCCTAGTTGATGTTAAATTTAACGTATGCATAACATAAATGACATTCTAGAACAAAAACACGAATTAACAAAATTCTGGCACGCTAACAGTATAAGTCCAAAAGGAAACAAAACTACATGTGCCTGTAATGATAATTAATGTTACAAATGTATTTTTTCCAATTATTACAATTAAATTTGCTACTACTATTTATATTCTATATTCCGGACAACTTTTTTTACTGCTTACTTTATTATATTTTTGAATATTGGCTGTATTTGCTGTACCTAATTACAATGATTGTACTTAGATATGTTTATCCGGCTCGAAGGACTAATTTTATGTCGCATTCACTTTTTTTAGTATAAAAATGATTTATTTAATTATCTTCCACTCTAGTTTATGGTTAAGTAAGATTTGCATGAAATGTGGTTACACAAAACATTTTTATACAAAAAAGAAAAGTTGACCTACCTGTTTAACAGAATTTCGACTTGTCCCCGTCGCTGTTCGCTATACAGAACTTTAACTCTACAAGATTGTCAGAATTAATTCCAGAGTTTTAAATTAAACCAAACCATGTAGGTAAATACATGTGTTGATGCTATGATTCTTTTTAAGGATCATCGAGATGTGCAAGATGTAGTGTTCGTGTTTTCAATAAATAAGGTCGACACTTCCCTACTTTTAAAGCCGTTTAAAAGCTTGATATTGAATTTTGGTAGTGAAAGAACTAAAGAACCACTATTTAATAGTTAATATTTAAAAAAATTGATGTTTTAAAATTCACGCATATAGTCGCATTTAGTAAATATGTAAAATTATTAATAATATATACTTGTTTTTATGTAAATAATTTTGTTGCAAAAATATGGGTTGGTAAATTATTTCAGAAAATTTGCATTTTGTTTCCATATTTATTCTGCTAAGATGTTTCTGAATTAAATTTTCCATAGTTTTATATTAAACTAAAGCAATATAATAGTATATTATATACCAAGGGACAAAAGTGCATCATTTGATCCCGCGAGTGAAGCAATAATCACTCAAGGGATCGAAGGCACGTTGGTCCCTAGGTATATACGCCATTTTTTCACTCTCGGATCACAAATCATGAAATAAATCTGATTTTGCTGGTTTTAAAATGTATACGTTCGATTCGGAAAAATGGATGGCTTAGGAAATGTAAATGAGTAAATAAGGTAATGTAAATAATGTCATTTGGAAGTACCACAGTTCCACTTTTGATCTTTGAGAGATTAAATAAAAATGTAATCCCTCAGGGATTAAAAGTGGCACTTTGGTCCTCCAAAATGACGCCTAATAGTATATTATATCATGAGGGACTAAAGTGCACCATTTAATCCCGCGAGTGGAATTTGTGCCTCGAGGGCGAAGCCCGAGAGCAACAACCACTCAAGGGATTTAGGCACTTTAGTCCCGAGGTATACAGGGTGTAGAAATGCTTTACGCACCATAGGGTTTTCAATGGTAATTTTTTCATATGACAATATTTGATTCCATAATTATTTTAGAGCAAACTTGTACATAGGTTTTTTGTAGAGCAAGCAATTCTGCATCCATTTATGCCATCATTTTTGTCATTTTACGTCAGAAAACCTAATAATGAAAGAAACTAGAATTATCATTTTTCCAAAAATCGGTGCAAATTGTGAAGTGGTGGTATTCTGGAAGCAGATCAGGTGCAATAAGTGCCATGGTTGCCGCTACATTTGACAGATGCGAACAAATAAACAACAAACTAATTTGTTGATGCTTTGAGATGCTTCAATAATTTCAAGGCACCAGTGATTTGTCTAAAAATGGTAATTTTATTGCTTTAAATTTTCGGTTTTCCGAAATGTAAAATGACAAATGGTGGCACAAATGGATACAGAATTTTTTTCTCTACAAAAAACTTCCATACAAGTTTGCTCTAAAATAATTAGAGGAGCAAATATTTTCATATGAAAAAAATACCATTGAAATACCTATGGTGCGTAAAACATTTCTACAACCTGTACATACTATAAGCTATTTTTTGCACTTTTGGGAACATTATCGTCAAACATTTCCAAAATTTGGAATCTGTCAATTTGGAAACTGACAATTACAATTTATTAAAAATTGAATAGCAGCAGGTCCTGGATAGCCTGAATCAGTTGGCAGTACTGAAGTGTATTGTCAGTATATATGTCAAATTCGAGATTTGCAGGTTAAGTTTTGCGTCAGTGTGTGTCAAATGACAAACAAAACGTAACCTACTAACCTCGTGTGTACATAATTTTACCATAGTTAGGTACGGTATCATTTTTACTTTAGTCCCTAGGGATTAAATGAGCTACTTTAGTCCCTGTTTACGGGGACTAAAGTATTAACTTTAGTCCCAGAAGTGCAAGAAATATAGATCGTTTAGTCCCGGGAGTGCAAATAGTATATTATATCATGAGGGACTAAAGTGCATCATTTAATCCCGCGAGTGGAGTTTGTTGCCTCGAGGGCGAAGCCCGAGGGCAATAACCACTCAAGGGATTTAGGCACTTTAGTCCCGAGGTATATACGCTATTTTTTGCACTTTTGGGAACATTATCATCAAACATTTCCAAAATTTGGAATCTGTCAATTTGGAAACTGACAATTATAATTTATTACAAACTGAATTGCAGCAGGTCCTGGATAGCCTGAATCAGTTGGCAGTACTGAAGTGTATTGTCAGTATATGTCAAATTCGAGATTTGCAGGTTAAGTTTTACGTCACTGTGTGTCAGATGACAAACAAAACCTAACCTACTAACCTCGTGTGTACATAAATTTACCATAGTTACGGTATCATTTTTACTTTAGTCCCTAGGGATTAAATGAGTTACTTTAGTCCCTAGGGATTAAATGATCTACTTTAGTCCCTGTTTACGGGGACTAAAGTTTCAACTTTAGTCCCGGAAGTGCAAAAATAGTAATTTATTATACAAGACGATAAAGTTAAATTTTATCTACGAGTGAATCGTTTAACGTCGAGACGAAGTCGAGACGTTAATGATTCAAGAGTGGATAGAAATAACTTTATCGTCGTGTATAATACAATATTTTTTTCTATAGCAAGAACTTTAACAATTTCAAAAGAAAATAAGGACAGTCAATCACATTTCAAAATGTCAGTAGCTAGATTGGGTTGCTACGATAATATGCAGCTGTCATATTTAATTTAAACAAAAGTTAGAAAATTAAATTACTTTATCTATCCTTGATATTAAAGTGCTACTTTATCTACCCTTGCTGTTAAAGTAAAACTTGACCTTTTGTTTTGAGTTGATAAAAGCACACTTTAACATGTGCTATAGAAAAAATATGTTAATTATACTACTTATAAACTGTTTTCAAGGCTTTGTTATCATCATGTAATGTTTTTATTGTTACAAATAATGTAGCAAAATAAATGTCTCGTACATAGTCTGTCTTACTACATATTGAACTGCTTATGATTTTGCTAGTTTCATATTACTCTTTTTCTCTTGCATTAGCATTGTGTTTCGTGCTAGTTTTTCAACAAAATCGTCTTTTTAATAAATAAGGTTGGTTGTACTCTACATTTCAAAAGTTAACAAGTTAACATTAAATTTTAGTATTTGAACAACTAAGCAATAAATATATTGTTTATAATAAAAAATCATGCCACTACCTGTAATTAGTAAATAATTTAAACTGTTTAGCAATACCTACTATGTTTCTCTCTTTAGGGTTAATTAAAATTAAATCTGTTCACAAAATAAAATATTTAATAACCATTATTGGCGCTCACATGCGATAGAATTTTCACTTACAATATCATGAGTAGTCAAAGTTATGTCGAATACTTTTGCTGTGGCATTACGAATGTCCATTGCGCTTAGGTTCGATTAGGACGAGTGCGCTAGCACGAGTCTTAATCCTAAGCGCAATGGACATGAGTAGTGATACCACCGCAAAAATAATCTACTTAACTTTGACTAAGAATGGCATTCGAGAGACTATTTAATGAACCAAACTACTTTTTCAAATTAGTTTTCAGTAAATCTAGCAACAAACTACGCAATTTCTATAGTAACAGAAAACTAATATTGACTTTTTCTAATAAAAATCATATTTGTTTAAAATATTCACTATACCACTAGTGAAAATTGTCGATTATTTTCACTAGTGAAAATTGTCAATATAGTTCATTTTTATTGGCTCAAAGACGTCAAATCTTGTATTTTTATTGGTCAGTTTTTGATAGATGGCAAGTGAATTGAATAGTCATATCAATTGGATAGTAGATAATCTTAGATCAGTTCGGTATAAATTGAAATATTTAAATCAATTTTTAAGACTGCGAAAAATGAAAGTTGTTTATCATGTTTTGTTACAGTCTCGTATTCTTATGGAATAATTGATTTGGGGATGTGATGCGGAGGGGTGTCTAAACAAATATTCAATACAATAAATATTGTAAAAATTGTTTCCCAGAGAAAATAAATATTCCTCTCATTTGCTACATGAAGGGGCAGACATTTTAGAGATAAAAGAATTTTAGTTAAGTTGTTACTAAACCATTTCTAAATAGAAACTTTACTGAAGAAATCCACCATGATTATTTTACAAGATAGGTATCAAGCAAAAAGCTGTTTAAAAACTGTAACTGCTGAAAAACGTATTGTGCAGAAATCTGTAAATTATATAGCTTCTAGATATTTAAATAAACTTGCTTTAAAACTAATGAAAGTGCATAGATTGTTTTCTAGTTTCAACAGGAATCTATATTGTTATGTGGGTTTGTGATTTTAAATTATTATTATTAGATTTTTATTTAAATAAATGACTCTATCTGCTCAAAGGATTAGGTTTTCTACATCCTAGCAAATATGATTGCATGTATAATTATAGGCAATACATTTGCTATTAAGATAATTGTTATTATGGCTTTTTATCATTTTTTAAAAGTAATCGCTTCAGCCACTGCTTGTTTATCAAATGGAACCGCTATAAAATTAGATATTTCAACTGACGGGAATAACTTTACAAACATGACGCTCCAACCTCACATTTTATCAGAACAAGTTGACTTCGTATTAATAACTACATCAGTTACGTAAGAGTGCGTTGCCTAAGTGATTTAACAAACTTAAGTAAATAGAAGCCACAACAAAACATTTACAATGCGCTTCTTCCGGAAATGTGCAAAAACTGACGCCACTTAAGAAATTTCAGCAAATTCTATTTTTAGGATAACTTTCTGACCGTATTTGTTTCCATGACGCAAAATAGGACACTAGGTGCCCCACAGCAAGTCCCACGACAAACAGGGGCTCCTGTTTCTCTTCTTTTGCTGTAACAAGCCAGATATCTCTTCGAACGCTGCCTGCGGCTTGCACCGCTCTAAAACTGCTTACAACTATGTCTTTACCCCAGTCCTAGGGCTCCGCACTGCTCATCACTAATGTCGCTGCCTCCTTCCCGCTTCCAGGGCTATGTTAACCTCGCAACAGCTCCAAAAACTGCCACAGGAACACCTATTACCACTCGACGTCCTATTCAACACTTTTTAAAACTAGGGATGCAACGAATCAAAACAACCATTCTACAACCTACCCAAAAGACACTGAATTGGAAAAAATGCGTGTTTATCTGCTTTTAAATGGATTATTTATGGCGAAGCCAAAATAACTATGCTATTCATACAATTTTCAAAAATTAAACTAGCACATTTATAGAACATTTTGTAAAATAATAATTTGAAATGCTTGAAATGTTATTAATTGCTATCATAATTTTACAGGCTTTAGAAGTGTTCATTGCAATATATAAATATTTTTAGCTAAGCGCGTAATGTATTTTAGTCGATCATTAAGCAATGTATGCGACTGTGTATATCTATATTTTTCTTTTTTCTATCTTCTACTTCTACTACATTTCTACTTTGTAAAATTATCTAAGTTCTATTATTATTATGTTAGACTGAACAACATACGAACATGCTTTGCCTTTGTAGGTAAATAATTGTTTATAAATAATTACAATACAGGTTTAAATATTATTTTATCTACTCCGGTGGGATAAGTAACTCATTACGTCACTCATTTGACACTATTTCAGTTAGGTAATGAAGCTTATTACACCACTCAGTTATGTAATGGTTTCATTACGCAACTGAGTTGTGTAATGACTTCATTACCTAATTGAAATAGTGTCAAATGAATGACATAATGACATTTGCCTACTAAAATATTTTTGAAAATGACAGATCAGACATTTCTCTTAATGCACTTTTCTCAATTTTAGGCAGTCGTAGACAAAATGTTGTACAATACATGTGTGATAATGCATCATTAATATACTTGTGTGCTTACATAACTCGTGCTACGCACTCGTTTGTAACTTACACACACGTATATTAATGATGCTGTTATCCCACTTGTATAGTAAATAACTATTATTTTATCCTATTATGTTACTATGATAATAGCTCCTCAGCAACGAGTTGCGTTAAGATGCATTTAACAGCACTACAGTTGTTAAGAAACATAACGTACCAATACTTTATTAGCATTTAATCACATGTTGGCAGTACTGACGTGTATTGTTAGTGACAATGTCAGTCTATGTCAAATTCGATGTTAGTAGGTTAGGTTTTGTTTGTTATTTGACACAGACTGACGCAAAACATAACTTGCTAATATTGAATTTAACATAACCTGACAGTGCTACCAACAATACAGTATTGAGTGATGCCACCACAGCCATAGCAGATATATGTCTCGCTGTTGTGTCATTAATAACAATTTTTCATATTTTTTGAAAAAGATTAGTATTTTAGGATGAAATAAACCGTGTCACGATATACGTAACGTTATCTGCTTTCCACATTACTTGAGAATTTTAAAGAACTCGCTCCTAACGTCGCTCGTTCATTCAAACTATTCTCTCGTAATGTAAAAAGCTTGATACCGTTACTTGCATCGTAAGTTACTATGATGTAATTAATAATTAATATTATACTATATAATTCTAATAATATGGAAATTATGTGTTGATCAATTATTTTATGTCTTGCTAGTCCGTTATTTATTGCACCTGTGATACGAAATATATATGTATTACACAGGTCCATAACGGCCCGAGAATTATGAGTAGGCACTTACCTCCATGCTTGGATGCGTACTGAGCAATGGTTGATCATCTACTTTCTAATTCATTATTTAAGTTATTAGGAAACACTAGTAAGGCATACAATTTTGTATGCTCTACGGGCATTACTTGATATATATGTCTTCGGGCATAAAGATCTTCATAATGCTATTAGTACATAAATAACTATTTTTTTGGTTTAAAACCACTATTTATTCGGTTAATAAAATATATATATATATTGTTAAGGCTCTACGTTACGGCGCCTATTTAAATATGCACTGGCTACTCTATTCTAAATTGAATTATGCCTTTTAGATATTCAAAAGTTTAAAATTATAAAAATGATAACACTTGAGACTCTTTCAGGGGTTTGGGTTCGATTATCTATTTGCTTTGTTATGTAAATTTGATTTGCAAATATTTTTCAACTGTGCATTGTAATTAATTGTCACCTATTATGTCAAACTAAACGCCAACAGCCTCCAAAACCAAACATGACAAATGCCCATTTCTAATTGTATACTATTAACTTTATATGATACGGTAAGTAATCGTTTATAATTAATTGCACTTTTTAAATTGTCTTTTATTTGCTTTAGCGTTGATAGAACAAGATTATTACCCACCTTGTACTGCTCTTATACCACCTCCAATACAGCAATCCTTCTGAAGTCAACAGCTTGAACCCTTTCTTAGTTCCTGCTGTAATGTACCGCTCACAAACACCGACAGTCAACCCTCACTAACCAACAGCTGGTGACTTTCGAACTCCCGGCAGCTTTCAGGATAAACTGTGCCTCACTCTGTTCGCGTATCTGCTACCTTCCAGAATGGACCTCCTTTTAAACAGCTCTCTGGCAAGCAGCTGTCACAAACGAACTCCCAATGTCACACCTCCTCCGAAGCTTCAAAACTCATAAACCTCTGTCGTCAGTAACCAACAGAACACCTCAGATATGATCCTGCCTGTGCTATCCTCCTCGAAACGGATCTTCTTGCTTCCTTGATGTCTTCAAAAATCCTCCAGTCATCAATACTCAAACTGATGTAATTACTTGTCAATTATATCTTTTAAAATATAACTATTCCAATATAAATCTTTAATTCTTCACTTCTTAATAACTCTTATTGTGTCTATTTAGTTTTACCATCCATCAACCATCTTCTGTAACTTATTCTTCATTTCTTGTACTTATTTCTTGATATTTCACTTATATTAGTTACCACGTAGATTCATTAATTACCCTTTTTAACTTTTCCAAACTAATACATTCAAAATAGGGTACACTTTCTATATTTTTTTATTAGACCAAAATTAAAAATTACATATTTTATAAGTTGTTTTTTCTAATTAATGGAACAAAATACCTAACTACCCTCTATTTCATTTTTAATGCCTTCTATATTATAATATTATTTGACCCTTACCTACTTTAAAATTATATATTTATCAGAATCTGCATTTGTCATTATGATTGTACTTTCTATCTATCCTTTCTAGATTCAAAACACCTGCGAACGGTCAATAGTTATCATTTCCTTAAGAATTTGCTCTGATTTAGATTTTTTCAATTAACTTTTTTCAAACATCCTCTACCTTTTGAATGGGTCAAAATAGATTGTATTAATATCCCAAATTTCTTTTATAGATTCCAAATTTAGTCAAAACCAACACATAGTGTATTATAACAATATATATTATGCTGGTTGCTCTTATTTATAAATTGAAGTATATCTTTGAATATAAAAATTATTTAATTATTAAAATTGATAGCGCCTTTGAGACTCTTTCAGGGTGGTTCGATTATCTAGTTGCTTGTTAATTAAATTTTATTTTAACAATGCGTTTGAATTGTGTAATGACATTAACTGTCATCTTTCAGGTCAAACAATGTTTTATTAATAATCTCAATCAAATATGACAAATGGTCATTCTATTTATATTTTATTGACTCAATATTATACGGTAAGTACTTGATTATAGTTAATTGCACTTTTTAAATTGTCTTTTATTTACTATAGCGTCGATAGGATAAAACTACAACCCACCTTGAACTGCTTTCACTCTTTCTGTTTTAATATCACCTCCAAGACAGCAGTCCTCCTGATGTCAACAGCCCGGATCTCTATTTAGTCCTGCTGTGATGCACTGCTTACTGACAACAGCTGTCAACTTGTCAAACCCTTGGCTGTTAGCAGGAAAGACCCCATTCTAGTTGACTAGTTTCACTGCTACCTTCCAGAGACTCCCTCCTTCCGACAGCTTCACGGCAAGTTTGTTATCACAGATGATCACCAATTAATATCCTTCTTGCTTAGCTCCAAACTTCAGCAACCTTGTCGTCAGTAACCAACAGAATAGCTCGAATCCAGCAGTCCCTCTGCTATCCTCCGTCAACGAATCTACGTGTCCTCAGTACACCCTCTACAAACCCAGCACTTGACAATTCTGAAACCAATGTAACTTCTGATTAATTGTATTATTCAAAATAAAGTAATTCGATCCAAATCTTATTTTCTTCTTGCTTCTTCTGCTTGCTTCTATCTAGTTTTACGACCATACAATTCTCTTCAATAACTGTTACTTCATTAATAATGATCTTCTTTATATTTCTCTTAATTTTCACCTCGTAGATTTTGTTAATCCTTTTATGTTTTCACACGCTAACATATTAAAAAATAGGGTAATTTCTATGTTTTTATTCAGACCGAAAAATTATATCCAAAGGTAAATTTTATTTTTTTATGAGTTATTATTCCAATAATCGTAACAAAATCTGCTTAACTACTATGTTCTAATTATTCCTGCCATCTATAAATTAAATTTATTTGAGTCTTACCTACTTCACCATATTATTTTAATAGAAATTACATTTGTCATGTATGATATGAGCATATATTTACTTTATAACTTTCAAAACCCCTACAGAATACTCAAATGTTATTCCCTTTATCTTAATTTGCCTCAAATTCGAATTCTTTTAATGAACTTCATTCAAACAGCCAATTCTTTTTAACATTTTCTAAATTGATTCTATTGATCTCCCAAATTCTATTTTTACATTTAATCTTCAGCCAAAACTGCTCTTAATGTACAATAACAATATATATACAATAAAACCCTTGTTTAGCGGTTTAAAAGTTCCAGACATTTATACCTATAGTTCTTGTAATGAAATTTCAGTATTGGGTGATCTATGACGTCATAATCCTACCACTATAATAACACAATGATCAATTCAAAACACGTAATTTCTTAGATAAAAATCAGTATTTGTGATAAACAGTGTTGCCTTTCTGGTCTGGGTTGCCAAAGTTAGGGTTTCTCAATGATATATGACATTGACATTAACGTTTGTTAAATTTAATAGAAATAGAAATCTTTATTCCCAAAAGATCAAATTACATCGTGGTCTCGAGATTGTCACAAAATAAAGAAAAGATTGGTACATTTTGTACGTACATAAATGAACATATCAAATAGTAATTCAATCTCCACACATAGTTAACAATCACACTTGATGGTGTAAATATTCGTTAAGATTGTAATGCGCCTTACTAATTAAACAGGCCTTTAACATTTTTTAAAACTTATGTAGATATTCTATCATTTTTAGGTTATCAGGCAAGTTACTACATAACAACGCAGCAGCAACTTTCGGAGATTTTACATACACACTAAAGTTATAATTTCGCACATGTACCTGCGGCATTCTGTGATCTAGTGGGGTAAGAATGTATTTCACTGTTACAGGTAAAACTGCCTTTACTTTTTAACACACAGTACACACTTATTATAGATATAAATACCAAAGACCGTTAAATATTATTTCGCTACAAGATTGTCTTGTAACAATTTACTAATGAAATATAACTATTAGAGCTTACTTTACGAAAGTATCTAAGATATAATTACTTTGTGCTTTATGAACAAAATATCTTAGAGACTAAGTATGTAGTTACTTTAAGTAACTAGATACTTCGAAGTATTTTTTAAGATACAGCTTTGTACAGCGAAACCTCTGTTTAACGTTTTAAAAGTCCCAGACATTAGTAGCTACCTATTAGGGATGTTCCGAATATACAAAAATTCGTATTCGCGAATACGAAGAGCGAATACAAATACTCTTATGAATATTCGCGAATACGAATACAAATACGAATATATGACCTTGAGTGAATAATATCAACATCAACATCGTTTTTGTAAGCGCTGCAAATTTTGGAAATAGTATGGAAAATAGTTTTGTTTTTTATTTAATGTTATAGAATGGTTAATATTAGAAAAAAATGTTTTTTTTAATGTATGAATACCTGTTTCATATTTTTATTAAAATTCTTATCTATATTTCTATAATTTTAATGTCAAATACTCGTATAATATTCGTGTTAATTTTGGCGAATACGATTACGAATACAAATATTTAAAATATAGCGAATACTCGCGAATACGAATACGAATACGAGTATTCGGAACATCCCTACTATCTATAGTTCTATATATTTTTCCCTCCGTTTAAGGGACACTATATTACACACTACACACTCGGACACAATTTTTTAAAACTGTACTAACAAAATACGTTGCTTATATTTTCATAATTAATTTAAGCTCAAAGCACACGTTGATGAATATAATATTTTTTCAGTATGGTTGCTGTGGATAAGAAGTTTTGGCTGTTGGTACATAATGAAATTCTACATTACATATATTCTGATTACTACGCAGTAATATGAGGTTGTACTGAGTAATATTCAGGTTACGATGATGTCTAAAAACTCTGAAATTAAAAAGTTTGAACAAAAATAACGCTGTTAGCTAGTTGCTATTAAATTTAAATAAATGACATAAAACAATATAGATAAATTAATAAAATTGTGGGACGATAATAGTAATTCCAAAAGGAAACGACGATAGTGTGGTGTGCAAGTCTCACTAAAGCGCATCCTAGAAATATCAGGACGTATTAGGTAAGTATTAACGTATTAGTCTGCAATCAATTAAGTCAGAAGCAATTTAAAACATTCACCTATGCTGTATGCAGTAATAAATCTACTACTAGTTATATTCTATATTCCAGATTCATGTATTGCTTACTTTATTAAATTTTTAAATATTGACATTATTTGTTGTACTTAATTGCAATTATTGTAGTTGAATATGGTTATCCGGTTCGATGCACGAAGGACTAATTTTATGTCGAATTAATTTTTTTTTAGCATAAAAATGCTTTATCTAGGTATTTGCCACCCCGGTTATGTTCAAGTAAGATGTGCACGAAATGTGTTAACTGAGTCAAATAAAAAAAATTATACGAAAAAGGAAAGTTTACCTATTTAATAGAAATTCACTTGCCCCTGTTGCTGTTTTCCCTGAAAAAGGTTCACTCGATAAGATGTTTCAGAATTGATTCCATATTTTTAAATAAACTAAACAATATAGATAAATACGTGCGTTAATGCTATGATTCTTTTTCATCATGATCATTAGGATGTAGAAAATGTAGTCTTGGTGTTTTCAATAAATAAGGTCGATACTTCGCTACTTTCAAACCATATATCTAATACTTACTATATTGCTAGCGGCTATGAGTGGGAAACTGGCCGATGAAGTGAGACACACAACCAACTCCTTAATGTATACGGTGAGCTGTGCGCAAGCGCGGCGGCGTCGTCCGCCCAATGGGGAAGTGGTCAAGTTTAAAATTCGCTTCTAAAGGCGGAGTTCGAATTCCCACGCATGCGCATGAGACGCGTTATACTCTAAGTGAGACTATGTCGGCGCCGTAATGTTTTCTAGCGTTCCGAGGCCCTGCTAGCAATATATGTGTATTATATATATGTTTCAAACATATTTCAAAGAAACTCAACTTTACATTATGCTATTTAAAGAACTAAGAAATAGTTATTTTGAACTTTTAATTTTATTAACAATTGCTACTATTTATTGTATTTAGTTTTTGGTGAAAAATTTGAGTTGAGAAATTATTGAAAATTAATAACATATACATTTTGTTTCCAACCTATTACGGTTATTCAGTTAATGAACCCGCTACACAGATGTTTCTAGAATAATTAAAAGCAATTTAACTGTGTTGATGCTACGACAATGTTGTTGATTTCGCTATCATGAAAAATAAATAAGTATTTTGTTTGGAAAATCTGCAGTTAGTAAATATATTAATTAATTAACTATACATACACATATTTTGTATTTATTTTTTGTGTGAAAGATGTGTATTGCTAAATTATTGCAAATTAAATTATAAATTTATTTTCGATTTCAAAACGATATAAATATGTAGATTCTCTGACTTTTTTATTGATTTTGCCAACAACATTATCAAGATATAATGTTTTAGATTTTGCAAGCATTTTCGAGCAATAAAAACCAATTTCGTAGTATAAAGGCATTTAAAATATTTTCATGTTCTTAATAAATAATACTGGTAAATTACTTACAAAAAGCAAATGTTATCTTAAATTTTGTTAATTAAAGAACGACATAGAAATATATTTAATATATTATATTTTAAAAATTTTATGTAGAAAATTCATGCAAATAATTCTTTCTCTTCTTATTAATATAGGCTAATAGCCTGTTCTTAGCACGAACTGCGGTTTTATAAGCCGTATACAATTTACTGGTTTCATGTAAATCGTTTAGTATGAGAATATGTATTGATAAATTATTTTGATAAAGTTACGTTTATTCCGTTAAGAAGTTTTTGAATTAAAATTTGCACAGCTTTAAAATAAACCAAAACAATGTAAATATGCTGTCACTACTTCCCACAGTATTTCAAAACCGTACCTACCTTAACTTCTGTTAGTTAAAGACCCAAAAATAACTATTTACACAATCTACCAATTCAAGGCAATAATTGCAATTAGAAAATACTTCAAACTAATTTTCAAAAACTGTCTGCACATATATAAGGCAAAAGAGCTGAATTGCCTATCCAAGGGTCACTTCAATGTACTTCCCAATACACATGTAGGACATGCAAAGGAAAGCATCATGCGCTCTTGTATGAGGACCAGTTTTTTCGGTACAACCAGGACCTGCAAAGGACGTAGAAATTCCTGTTGAACCAAGCAACATCACTTCAGCACTTTGTTCCAACGGAATTCAAACGCTGCTACTTATTTCTTATGCGCAGATCCTTGATCCTGCCGGAACCCCTCACTCTGTTCGAATCCTGTTGGATTCAGAGTCTCAATCCAATTTCATTACTTCACGTCTCTGTAAAAGCCTAAATCTATAAGTCAAAGATGCAAACGTTATTGTTTCTGTGTTAAGTAAAGTCACTTCCCATATTCATTTGAAATGTGATGTCGAGCTGTCCTCACATCACACGCAATTCATCATAACAGTTTCATGTCTTGTTATAGATCAGATTAGTGGCGTCATTTTCAGTTTTCGCGTTGATCGCACCAGGTACAGCATCCCAGACAACATCAGATTGTTTGAACCTTCATTTAATATCCCTGGAGATATAGATATTTTGTTAGCTGCTCCAGTCTTCTGGAATCCCTTTAGGCCCAATTCTTCAAAAGACACGTTTTGGATGGGTAATTTCCGGCCCAACCAGCTACAGTCTGGTAAGCGAAAGTCATTGTAGTATTAGTTGTCTCGAGGACACCCCAGATCCACTTACTAGATTTTAAGAGCTCGAGTACCACCCAGTTGAGAAAGTTTTCTCTAAGGAGAAAAATGCCTGCGAGGCTCATTTCATTCAGAATACACGTCGAGACGCCGAGGGTAGATTCACAGTTTCAATCCCCTTCAAGAGACCTACGACTATTAGCTTGAAAAGAGATTACAGTCAAACCTAGTTCTTTCAGAAAGATGAAAGAGTACGAGGATCTTGGTCAGATGTCCGTAGCTAATCCCACTCCTTCAAAGAATTCGTATTATCTGCCCAACCACAGAATACTGAAAGAGGAGAGCCTTACTACTAATCTCAGAGTAGTCTTCAATGGTTCTGCGGTTACTTCTATAGGGTATTCTTTGAATAGCATCCAGATGGTTGGGCTGACCATACAGCAAGACTTGTTTTGGATCCTTGTTAGATTCCGCAAGTATTTCTATGCAATATCCGCAGACATCGAAAAAGTGTATAGGCAGGTGCAAGTAGAGCCTAGCCAGCGCAATCTTCAGCGCATCCTGTGGCGATCTACCCCACAGAATCTCTTCAGACTTACACTTCAGACTTACAATCTGAACAGTGTCACATATGGAACTGCTTCAGCCAGCTTCCTTTCAATTATTTTTTACTCGACTAGGCATTGAATCTGAAGATTCATTACCCGAAATCGTCAAGATAATAAAGATTTTTTACGCTGACGATCTGCTTACAGGCGCCGACACCAGATCAAGCGCTTCATATTTGCGCAAGTCTTCTCAATGTCCTTAAGTCAGATTGTTTTAAACTGCGGAAGTGAATCTCTAACGACCCAGCAATCCTCAATGATATTCACCCAGGTGTTCTGGAGTTTGCCTCCCATGAGTACACAAACACGTTCAGTCTAATTTGGCATTTTCACACTGACCAGTTAATGTATTCAGTATCAAACTCCTCCTGTGGAAGGATGACCAAGCGTATAATTCTCTCGGAAATATCGCAAATGTCCTATTCTTTCGGTTTCCACACGCTATCACTAATGTCAAGATCTTTTTGCAACAGCTATGGATGGAAAAGCTATCTTGGGGTGATCAAGTCCCTAACAGTATCCAAGCTAAATGGAATTCATACCGCAACGAGCTCACACTCTTCAATGATCTAAAAATCCTTTGCCACGTTCTTTACAAAGAATACACAGCGGTAGAACTATATGGCTTCTGCGATGGCTCTAATCATGGACACGGTGCATTCACTTACTTGCGCTCAAAGAACCATAGCAATCAAATTTACATATCATTAGTCTAAAAGAGCTGCAAGAGTCGTTCTTATCCTTAGTCAAGATTTCGTAAGCCAAGTCAGTTCCTGAAGAGCTCAAGCAGCTCAGTAGGTACGAATCCGGGAGGAATCCTAGTACATTGAAAAGTCTAAACCCACGTTTAGACTCGAACGGAATAATTCCAGTCGGAGGTAGACTCAGCAATTCCCAATTTTGATTTAACAAGAAATTCCCGATGGTAGTGTCAGGAAAGCACTATCTTGCTAAACTTATTGCTTCTCAAGATCACATTTGTTTGCTCCACAGACGCGCACGGCCTACACTTCGGTGGAAGATAACACACCGCCCCTTCAATGGAGATTAGAACGCATCATTCAGCTTTAACCTGAAAAGGATGGAGTCAACAAAGTAGCCTCCGTCCAAACGCTCAACGGCATCATATGTCGTTCCTTCTTTAATCTCTGTCCCCACCTCGGTGTAAGTAAAAGTGAAGTTAAGGGCATTTTTGGGTATTTGTGCATTTGTGTTCTGCTAGTGAGTATTAGTAATGGATATAATTTCTTGTTTATGTTATTCATAATTATAAATATTTCTTCTTGTTGAATGCTATACTTTCAAGGCCGGTGGCATATTCATAAATGTTTGTATCGCCCTGTACATTAATTTTTATGTCCCCTCCTTTCTGTGTATCGGAGCCAGCCCGTCTGGTTCAAATTTGCGGCAGCTCTGGGCCGTTCAACACAGCTGCAAAAACAGTTCCAAACTTCATTTTTTATATTACGCTAAGTAAATAACTTTCTTACGTCAATTAGTGTTTTAATTAACCATAGAGTTCACAGAATACATGAATATAATGTTAAACGTCCGGCAAGCAGCACATGTGGCAATAAAGCATATGCAAAATCGCTTAAACTTTAAAGGTATTGTTACCTATAAATCTAAATGGTCAAAATGGGATTGGGCAGGGCGCATTCATAGAAAGAAATATCGGTGGGCAAAGCTATCAACAAAACAAATTGGGTACTAGTGCTAACGATTAGACGCAGAAGTATAGATTTTCAAAAAGATTGTGTGATGGGTTCGTGAAAGCAACAGAAGCGAATTGGAAAATTAAGGCATGGATGGGCTAATGGTGGTGATCTATTGTCTCAAATTTATTATTATATTATATTAGTAAATTCAGGTCTTATATGTGTAGGTTTTGACGATGGTCGGTCGTGGGGCTTGGCCCTCCCAGCCAAAAATTCTAGTTACGCCAATGGATGGAACCGGTAACTTGCGAAATACAAAAATTGCAAGGAAACTTGAACAAAGACTTCACAACCATGAAAACGTTGAAGCCATTCAGCTCATGGACAACAGGAACATAGTGCGAAGACTCAAGAGGGAAAAAACCTTGAGTTAGTTTAAGTGCTAGTGTTAGTGTTAAAAGCAGAGACAGTCTTAGTGTAACTGTGCAAAAAAAGTGTGTCACTTTATTTATCAGAAACTGAAAGACATCAATGGGCCAATTCCTAAATTAAGTACAAAACTAGTAATTTAGGTTAGAACAAAATTGCTTATTAGTCTAAAAAACTAAATCATAATTGCATTAAGTGCTAAAAGGTGCTTAAATATATATTGTTATGATATGTAAAAGGTAGTTTTAAAATATGGATGATAGAAATGATAAATTTGGAAGGTTAATTATAATCAAATTCTAAAGGGTTTAATAAAGATTGGGTGTAAAGTTCAATAAGAATGATAAAACTATTTAAGACAATGAGTAAGGTAATTTGAGGTATAAATAGCAATTGAGTATTCAAATTTTGCTGGTTGCAGTTAATTTTAATAAGTTTCAAGCCAAGGTTACAATTGACAAATGTATTTGTTATAATAATAAGAATTGATAGCATGTAATAATAGGATATTTAAAATTTATAAGAGGGCAAGAAGAATTGTATCTAATAGAAATGAAAATTTTGTTTAGTTAGTTGTAAAAACAAACTCGTAAAAATTGTGAAAATAATCTTGAAATGTTTAATTTTGATCAATAAAAGTTAGAATTATGCCTTATTTGTATAGTTATTTGGTAGTATACAAATTTAAAGGATATTAACAAATCTACGAGGTGCAGAAATGAAAATGAAATAACAATTTATTAAAACTAACCATCAGTGAAGAGATTGTATAATACAGTGAATTAAATAGAAAGAATTAGGGAACTACTGAATTGAAGGAAATTGGATTTATTGGTGAAGGTGACACATAATTAAATATTCATTGGTTACATTGGTGGTTGTATGGAAGTGAGGTCATTCATCTAGAAGGAGGTTAATAGGAGTGCCAGCTGGAGTTGGACAGCTTCTGTGGGGGTTGCTGAGTGCAGAGGACTATCTAAGGAATAAACAATTCATATTCTTTTTTGGGTATTTTGCCACTAAAAAAAGTGGCGAAATACCCAAAAAAGAATATGAATTATAGATTCACGCCACAAAGAAGTTTCAGAGATTAGGAATAAACAAGATAAGATCAGATTCATTTATAAAGCTGAAACTTACCAGGAGTCTATTGGCGTGAAGGTGACGTTTGATGAGGGAAGCGATACCGGATTCTGCGGACGTTTGGAGTTGGTTGACAGGAATAAGCTGTAGGTGTTGCATAAGGTGAACATCGGGATCTCTTGAGGATAGGAGTAGTGGTATTTAAATATTGGCAGTGCGAGCTGAAGAAGTGATAAGGTTTGTGTTAGTAATTAATATCAAAGCATTTTGAATAACGAACAATAAAAGAAAGAGTAAAATACAAAACCGTAATTACTTTGGTGAGTTAATTGATAGTCATGTCAATGTAAAAAAATAGATTTGTCAATACCTGGTTTGAGTAAATGTAGAAGTCAAGTTGACATTTGACATTAAATAGTCAAGAATTAAAATAAAAAACTTCAACTAATAGAGATCTAGATTTGGCGAACCACCCTGAATAAGAGTACTTAATTGAAATAATTGATTTGAAAGTAATTATAGGTTTATTAACATGGTGCATTACATTGATTAAGGGCAAGCTCAAAGTAAAATAGTCATTACATAAATTATATGACTAGTTCAAATGTGGAGCTATCACTAAACATAACAATATATATAATTTTTAAAAAGATAGTTTTGTTGTCTAAAATTAGGCCGATAAAGCCGACTTTTCATCAAACTTTAATGAAATCAAGTAACACACAGAACAAATAAAAATAACACACACACTCTCTTCTATTCTCCACCCCTCCTTTCTCTCACAGATCCTACAATTCCCGCTATTGGCTGAAGAGGGAAGCAAGGTCCCTATAGCAGCCCGTCCCAGTTGGGGGAATTGAAATTACCTTGAACCTTTACTTACCTTAGATGGTGCGGTGTTCTCCAAAAGTTACCATACAAATTTATTATAACTGCAAAGCACTACAAAATGCAAATATAGACAAAGAAAAGAAAAACCTAGTATCCAAAAAACCGCTGCGCTGTAAACTAGAATTGGAAAATAAAATTATATAACAGGTGATGGGTTCTAACTATGTGGGGGTGGAGATATTAAGTGATTGCAATTTGCTATTAGAAGCTCAAACACATACATGAAAGCAGTGAAGGTATCAAGTTGCCTAAGACAGACGATATGGAGGAACAAATACAAGCATGTTGAAAATAAGGACAAGATCTATAAGGTCATAGTACATCCCTATGCTAACATACGCCATAAAAACACATGCCGAAACTAAGAAGCCAAAAAATTAGGACAGTTGAAATGAAAACACTACGATTAATTCAAGGACTCACATTGCACAACCTCCCGAACAAGTGAATCTATAAGAAATGCGTGCAAACTACAAGATATCGTAAAATGGTCGAAAGAAAGAAGGGTTGGAATGAACAGAAGTAAGGTTAGTGAAGATAAGCAGAGATAAACACCCCTAGGAGAGAACATCAGTGGGAAGACCTCCAAAGAGGTGGAGGGAGAGCTGGGTATCATCGTTAGTAGAGTAAACGGGAAAAATGCTAGGATAAGAAGAAGAAGATAAGAAGGAAGATACGAGTATAAGAGGAGCAAATAAAATCAACATCTCTGTAGCCGTGCAAAAAAGGTTTTGTAAACATTTACAGAGTTGCATTCTTCTTAACAGTGAAAGGTTTATTTGGTGCATCTACGTTTCATTTAGACATTTCTAGTAGATTACAATGATTACATTCTTTCCAATTGTATTTCAGAAATCTTCAATTGTATTTCAAATTAATTTTAGAATGTATTACTTATTTTTCAGATTAGTAAATGACATTTCAGATAGTATAAATTGTGTTGTCAATTGAATTTTAGTTGTAATTCAGAAGATAACAATTAATCGAAATTCAAAAAGCATCAATTAATACTGAGCTTTAGCAATAGACGATATGCCCGTTGAACGCTAAAATGCATTTAATATTTAATTTACCTAGGTTTGGGTATTGTGCTCAAACTTGTTTCTGTTTATGTAAGTTACTGTTTATCTTACATATTGTAAAATCATATATTTTTCATATTTTTCTGTAATAAAATTAATTCGTTTTGAAATACAATTGACTTTGGAATACGATTCGACTCTTTCTAAAATATAATTGCCCCCTTCTGAATTATAATTAATTCTCTCTAAAACTAAATTGACATTTCTCAAATACAATTGACAAAGGTGTTAAGCTCACCCCATGTGTCCTCCTCGACTCCGTCCATCTTTACAGATGAGTGGTGATTATGGTTATTAGTTCTCTTCAAGTTGTGCTGTTACTCTTCGGATGGTGCCGCGCCAACGTTCTCTGTTGCCGGTATTCCTTACTGCCTGTTCGACATTGGTATTCAAAAGGGTTTCAATTGTGTCAATCCAGCGAGTTGGTGACCTTCCTCTCCTTCGTTTGCCGTTAGGTTTTCCTTGGACCACGAGCTTTTCGAAGTCATCTCTGCGAGTGATGTGGCCAAAGAACTTCAGTATATTGGCATATATAGTGGTAGAGAGCCTCTGTTTAGGTTTTATTTCATTTAATATAGAAACATTTATTCTACGGGCTGTCCATGGAACTCTGAGCATTCTTCTCCACACCCACATTTCAAATGCCTCTATGCGCCGACGATCAGCAGTCCGGACCGTCCAAGTTTCTGATGTGTATTTAAATATAGAGAATACCAGAGTTTTAACAAGGTTAATTTTGGTGTTACGTGTAATATTGTGGCTTCGCCAAATTTGACCCCATGTGTATTATATATATATTTCAATAATTGTAGTCAACAAGTCAACAACTATGGTGAGTGAATGGCCCCGCGAGCAAATGCTCGATTCTCAGGCGGCCGGACTGGCTTCTGGTGGTAGTTGTTAAGGCCTAACAAGGAAACTCTTCCTCAATTTCGACGGTCAAGGCTAGCCACCTACCCGACTTACGAGTTAAGAGGGTTCACAGAACCCACAACTGTGTGGAATTAGCAGGCCACTGGTCTAATGTAAGAGGAAGAAGAAGAAGAACTATGAAAATGGTTCTTGTAGATAAGCAGTTGGATAAATAGAAACATCAATTTGAAAATTTGAGTAAAGTAAGTTGTTAGAAATGAAAAGTTAAGAATGAATGTGGAGAACTTGAAAAATTACCAAAGAAAACTATTTAGTACTTTAATTTAGTTTGTTCGTAATTTAAGTATTTGGAAAATTCTGTAATGCCAATAACAAAATTATTTCGTCTGAAATTCTAGTACTTACCAGAAATATGCCAAATATACAATTCTAACGTATTTGTTGCTCGCTAAGATTGTGTTAGATATATTGTTATGGTTTATTACTTGTTGGATTGATATTAATTTTTGTTATTATTTAATTTTGTGTAAAATAAATGACTCTATCTTATATAGATCGGGTCTCTACATCCCAGCAAGTATTACTTTGATTTGTATAAATTATTGGAATACATTTGCTATCAACTTGATTATCGTGGTATTATTTTTTAATAATTTAATTGTAAACTCTTCATACAATGATGATTTAACTACTGGGATCGCTGCAATACTGGATATTATTTAACTAATGGGAACTTAATTCAAATATGACGATCCAACCTCACAATTCGCAAAACAAGTTCTCTATTATTCGACAATTATCTGTGATTACGTAATTAAAGCGTTGCCTAGGTGATAACAATTGGAGTAAGTAAATACATGTCACAAACAAAAAACACTCAAAAGACGCGTCTGCCGGAATCGCACAAAAACTCGACGCCACAAAGAAAAATGCACTAAATTCAGTCTTGTACAATAAACTTTCCTGACCTTTATGTTGCTTTTCCAATGGTAACTAGGGTTTAACTCGTTGGCCTGCAGATACAAGCCGCGGAACGCCCTACAGAACGACTCCTGTAGCTCGACCGCTGCGAAAAACTCCTCTAATTCAGCGGTTGCCTCAAACTAAGGCTCCAACTGTTTCTCACAAAGGTCGCTACCTACCTCTAGTCACGGGGCACCAATTTCACTGCTCGAACCTCGTACACAATCTCAGATAAACCAGCTAACACTCGATGCACAAATTCAATACTTTCTTATACACCTTCAGAGATGTTTCGAATTAATGCACTCGACCACAGCACACACAAATAAAATAGAATTAATTTTCAAACACACTGAATTGGGAAAAGGCTATTTATTCACGTATTAACAATTACTTATTGGGAATTAAACCACTTCACAGCTTGGCTTCCTTTCCCAAATTGTTTGTCTTCGATCTTACATAATTTCATAGCCTACTCTGATTACATTTTGTTCAAATCAAGGCTAACACTATTTTTAATACCTTTTTACAAATTATTATCAAAGCCAATGCTATTTTATACAACTTGCAAAATTAAACTAGCACATATCTGGAACGTTTTATAAAATAATATTTGAAATGCTTGAAATGTTATAAATTGCTATTATAATTATAAAGGCTTAAATGTGTTCATAGCAATATATGTATGTGTCTTCTTAAAATCAACACAAGATGGGTATACAATATTTTGAACCCCTGTCTTATTTCAAGTTACATGGTAATGATAATGACCTAGATTCACACATCTTAATATTTTCCTAGTGCATGTGGAATATTCACAGTTCAACAGAAATTCAATAATTTTCCATCAACTGTGGGAACTGTTAACAATAATATGATAATTCGAAGCCACGCTTTCAAATCGTTATCAATTTTTAGGCAATATGTTAAAGTAAACATAAAAACAGTTGACAAGCTAACCAAGATTGCAAATTATTACACAAAAAAAAGATTACAAAGTGATACAATTTCTTATGGTTATTACATAAACAAACAACTATTTAGCACACATCTATTACATTTCTTGCAATTTTGCTCTCCCAGAATTTTATTATAAATATAGAGAATATAAATCAATCACAAACTAGGTATTATTCTAACAAATATTTCCACCTTTTTTCTGAATATGAATTTGTGACTTGTTTATTCGATGTTTGTTCTCTTTTTTGGAATTTCAAATTTTGACTTCAAATTTAGATAGAACATGAAAAAGTAGAATACGGATGCCTAAAGAACCAACTCCCTACTTTGTAAGGAACATGGACAAAATCCCGGGCAATCTTCGATATTCGAATTTGTCCATCTGTGCATTTCATCGGAATTTTTAAGTTATTCTTATTTTTCATTCTTTGTGCAATCTCTAAGGCCTATTCCCAGTATAATTCTTCCGATAGCTCTGTGCTTTATGATATTTAGAAGCTGCGATATTAAAGAAAATTGTTTTTAAGTCACCCATTTTGTAAAATCCAAGATGGCGGCCATGTAGGACTCGGGGCAAATGGAAACATTGTTTTTCTTATTGCTTATACTATAGCCTTTCCAAAAATGTAACTCTTTAAAAATCTCCAAAAGAATCCGGCGAAATTACATAGTGAAAAATAGTCGAAAGACTTTTATTGCACAGAAGTGTACATCTGTTGGCGATGATTTTGCTTAGCAGCTTATTTTTGTCAAGTAGTAGACTTATCGACCTCTGGCTATTTATTTTGAGTGAGTTTATCACCGTACTTTTGCAATAACACTACTTGAGCATTTGTCTAGAAATCTGAAATTTTATCTTCTTATAGAGATTCGTTCAGGATGACTTCAGTCGACCCAAGTGTAACCACTTCGTCAACTTTTAACGTTTGTGTGAAGTTCTAAGCCGACGACGACGTTTAGAATGTATATTGCTTGGTTCTGGATTCGTAGAGAAGTATATAAGTTTTTGTAAAAGTCTTTAATACTTAGAGTTATTTTGTAATGTAGATCGTATCAACTAGCACAAAACAGTATGAAGAAGACAAGGGCGGAATGTGAAAAAACTGTTGAAAAAGAAGTAGAACAAGGGAAACAAATATGCCTTCCTCATTATATTTAATGTAGTATTATAATTTAAGAATATACATATCTTATTGAAAAAAATATATTACTCCACAAATATTCCATATACAAGGTGTTTCAAAATGCCACCGAATAAATATAATTGCGTTATTCTGTAGCAAAAAATAAGAAAAACCCTAATAAACATACGTAAAAAAAATATTTCAAAAATATCCTTGACCAAAAAATTCGTTTTTATAACGTTTAGATTTAGTAGGCTGGTATTTTGTTTTCATTATCAGTTTGTTTTATTTACAACTGGCAGAATTATTATGGGTGACACAGAAGAAGGAAAGCACTTCAAACAGTAACTATAAATTTTACTAAATTTGTTGTTTTTTTTATAAATTCATCGAAGAAAAACCGAAAATAAATTATTTTGAAACCCACGCTTATTATTTTTTACTTTTTACTATTGAGTAACGCCTACATATTGTATGTAAACAAAAAACATATGTTAGAAGAAAACACCACCCCACTAAATTATAAATACGAATTACTATCTTTAATTTTTTGATCAAGGATATGTTCGAAATGAATGATTTTGGCACATACGTTCATTAGGGTCTTTTTTAATTTTTTTATGCAGAATAACGCCCTTATATTTGTTCTGTGCAATTTTGAAACACCCAGTATGAAACATTATATTTTTATTAATGTTAAAAGTGTGAAACCTAATTGTTATAATAAAATTATGTATTGCCATAAGGTCTTGGACGTAAAGCGTATTTTTAATATCTTAATCATTTACACTGTGTTATCCATAATCTCTAGCTCTTTTCTGTGTTGTTGCTTCCTATATTTTCTTTACTTCTCAGATTTCTGGATTTGATTCTACATCTTTGCTGGTTTCTTATTCTGTCTCGTATTGTTATTGTTTTTGCTCTTCTTAGATATTTTCAACGCATGGACTTAACTTTTCATTTTTCTAGTAAGCGGCTAGAATTATTCAAACATATTATATTAAAAATCATAGACTTTTACAAAACAGTGTGTGAACCGCATATGGTAATACTTATTAAAAACTAAGGATTAACAGGCAAATATTTAAATAGCTAAAATATACGAAATTGAAATGCTTTACTAACTATTAAATAATTAACATGAGAAAATTATTCAAATTATTGATGATGAATCTGCTACTAATATCTGGCGGATATTAAAGCTTATGAGTAATATAGAGATAATCTGATTTAGTAAAACCTGCACAATTAATAGGAATACTCGAATTACGGGCGTGTATGTGCAAGACCGCCATTTGACAGTGCACACTAGTAGCATATTTACCATGTTCAGCATTTGAAGCTGCGACTCTGTTTCTATTTAACCAACCTCGCATATTTTATCGTTTTTGAAATCCCCATGAGCCTCGGAATTGAATACCCTGCATACCACTGTTGTAGACCGCAATTAAGTACTCTTTTTTTATAAATTCTATAAATCATCTGCATTTTAAATATGCCATCATACTGCTGACTTTAGTCATATAACGACAGTCGAGAGAAGGGAACAAGCACAATTGCAGGCTTATTGAGCTTGAAAAGGTTAATGTGATATTTTCCATTAATTCACTTTAAGTGCCCGCAATACTTGCAATACAAATCTATCAATAGGTAGCAACAATCAACACTATAAATTTTACGAGTACCTACTAGTTATTCCCATTTTAAACTAACCTCGTAGGACCAGTTCAACCAGCTTTGTTAAAGCGTTCGCTTTACAGGTCTCACAGGTTGCGACTAATACTAACAAATTAATAGTGTTGTATAATATGATCAAAAATTACTTTCATCTAGTATGTCTATGGAATAGTTCCTACAGGTCACAGAAACTAGATTGACTCTTAAGGTAGGTCATGAAAGGCGCTGCGATCATATTTGATGAATTTGCAATATGTGGAAAGTTGTCAAACATAGAACGTTTGGTTACATTTTAAATGACAAGTAATCAGTGACGGTGGGTAGAGGGATTCCGTTTGCGCAGTGACTAACGTCGTATGACAGATTCTTTGTGTTTTAAAGTGTGAAAATTGCTTTTGCTGCGATAGAAGGTTTAACAGAGCCTGGTTGTTCAACTGAACACCATTATTTTCGCCATCCACCATACCGCAATGTTGCGTACGCCTCTGATTTATTGCGTCATTTAGCTTAAATAAGGTTAACAATTTAATGCCAACACTTTACTTTAGTTTATTCTCAATCAATTCTTTTTAAAATTGAATTTTAATTAACTCATTTGCCCTTTTTTAATTATGGATAATCAAGATTATTAAACTGCTAGCTTCGGTAGAAAACACTTGACTGAAACACTGCTCGGATTCTTTATAATCTAGACTGCTTATATTCTGAAATTTGGTTTTCTTATTTTGGACAACTCTTACATCTGTCACCTGACACTTCAAATTAGTTTTGTGGAAAATTAATTACAAATACTTTCTCGTTACATTTTTGTCATTCAACAATATCAAATGGTAAGTACTTCCTTAATTAAAATTACCTCACTTCACTGTTTCTATATTTTGTTTCAGTTTTTATTTAAATACCTGTATTCTGTTACCTGTTATTGGACTCGACACTCTCCTCTACCAAGCCTAATGCATCCAGAAATCTCACCAAGATCTCCCAACTTCCAGTAACAATGTCTGCACGAAGTCCGCCAACAAGACACCTGGATCCTCAAAGACTTCCTTGCCCAAACCCCAAACACACGACAAGGCACCTATCAACCCTCTTTAGCAGCAATGTCCTCCCAAAATCCTCAAGCTACCGACAACCTGGTATCACGAACCTCGATTAGATGCAAGTTATAAGATGTCACTTCAATGACAAGCTTGTCGAATTAGAACTCCTTCAGATGAAAATCTCCTATCCACCCCATAAAACGTTCACTCTGCTAATGATCTCGGTGTAAACCACTTCCAGTAAAAACCATTTCTTGTTATCCAATTTAGATGATGCAATGTAATTTGACAATAAACTCAATTCAACATTCCCTTCCAGAAATTTGCTTTTGTAGATTATAACTGTATTACTTTGGTATTCTCACCACATCCTTTATCTTCATCTATATAGTCTGCACATCTTTTATTCTTGTAACATTTTACTTCTATTTTTACACAACGCCAATTTTGTTTCAATTTTTAACCCTTTTATACACCAAATAGCTTTTTAAAACTTTTATAAAGGGTTTATTTTTATAATTTCAACCGCTACAAATTGTATTACATCTTTTTGTATCAAATTTTTACATACTAATCAATAAAGATCTCCTTAGTGATCTAGTTTAGCATCTATTTCACAGTTCAAAACACTATAGAAGATTTATTATATTTGTCTAATACCCACTATGTTAAATAGTATATTTCGAAAAAGTATTTTTTTTTAACTTTTTAATTCCCCTGTTCTTTTCAGATAAATTAAATTATGTTAAAATCCTACTGTTTCTTATGTAGCTTCATTTAATTGAATTTTAAGTTCTATTCATTTTCTTTATCAAATACATTTTTAATAATTTTGATATTCATTTCATACCTAAATTCATCTTTGTAATTTTTAATACTGTATTCTTTTAACCTTATTAATCTGATTTTAAACCCCTGCACCAATACCATAACAATATATATAAAACACAACTAGTACTGTACTGCGGAATACCACACAGTTAGATATATAATTTCAGTTTTCCCTTACATATTTTATAAACATTGAATATTTTTGTTTTTCCTTTAAATAGAAGGGCAAGACAGACAAACAAATACAATAGCGATCAAGATTGCCACAGCCGTTACGGAAAATATTTATCAAAAGACAAATTTGTCGAAAATAGTGCAAAAATAGATGGGACGCAATTGAATCATCTACGACTTTCAGATGATGTAGTGCTACTCATTAACGATCCTGGAAGGCTGTAAATCGTGATCGTGATCGACGCACTGAACGATAGATCCATGTTAACCGGGCTACAAATCAACAAAACCAAAACCAAAGTTATAGTAGGAGAGCTGGTGACATTTTTTAGTGATTATTTCCTTCATATCCATAATAATGCGTAATCACTATGATTTCTATCAATTTAACAATGACAGAAATTCAAACGCTAAATTTAACAGCGGTTAAATATGTGTCAAAATTTAATCGCTTATGCATAATTTTAACATGATTATTAAAGGTGCTGCACCAACTGAATTTTATCTATTTATTCAGGAAATAATCACGCTGAACATCCCGCGTGCATGTAAACTAGCCTGAATAAATTTTGACGATTTTCTGTCAGAATGTTTTGCTCCGAAGAAATATATCTCGCCCCAAATCGCTGCGCACTCGGGATTCTTGTTGAGCGGCAAATTTACTTAACATATTTCTTAGCAAAACATTCTGACAGAAAACGTCAAAATTTAATCGGCTATTTTAATGCACTTGGGATATTACTGTTAATTATTTAGTTAAGGCCTATTTTTTGAGAGAATGTTGCGGGAGGCACGTATAAGTGTAATCTGTAAGGATTATCCTTGATAACGATATCGGAGGGAGGCAGAACACCCCCAATTTGCGCTGTAAGTATATTTCAAATTCGAGGTTTGCAGGTTATGTTGTACGTCAGTCTGTGTCAAAACTGACGAAAAACCTAACCGGCTACATGTAAAAATTTCGTCGTGCTCACACGTTTAAGGTGATCTGCAACCCTTTTAATACCGGCCAATCAATCTGCCAATGTTATAGCATGATTTAGAGGTTAACAGGTAAACAATACAAAAAATTACAGCCTTAACTAAATAATAATAGTGTTCACTACTTGTTGGCAAGTTGGGGGTTTTCTGCCTCCCTCCGATACCGCTATCAAGCATAATCCTTACAGATTACACTTATACATGTCTCTCGCAACATTCGCTCAAATAGGCCTTAACTAAATAAACACTAAAAAATGTCATCAGCTCTTAGACTATTATGATCACCACCCAAAAGGCGGTTCTAAAAGATGTAGATAATTACATATTATTCGGATATACGCTTACAACAGAAAAAGACAACATGAGTGAAAAAATTAAACGAACAAAAAGATTAGCTTGGATTGCGTTCGACAAACTCTGATATATTCTAAAATCGAAAGTCCCTTAATACATTAGAAAGTGTACAATCAATGTGTTCTGTCTGCGCTAACTTACAGTTCTGAGGTGTGAAGCTTTACAAAAAGCAGTGCCTCAAAACTAGCTAGAATGCAGAGAAAGATACACGTTTTGCATCAAACTTAGCGATATAAGAACCAAAAAAAAAAAAAATTAGCTCACATATTATACAACTTAAGTGAGAATAGGCTGAACATCTTACTCGCACTCAAGGCAACACGTCACAAAAAATGTATATTTAGAGACCACGTAAGACAAAAAGGAGCCAAGTTGGACCCGATGATACGACGATAGGCGAAAGATTGCAGGATTCAGTTGAATACCGAAGTGGAAGAAAATAGGGAAGTTCTATTTCCAATAGCGGATCGACATAACTATAGCCCCGGAGTGAACAGAACCCAAACAACGAATACAGGAATAATTACAGAGAAATTATATAAACATTGGTACATGGAACTTAAGAAGTGCATATCAAATAGGAGTAGGTACTCCAATCAATTGTTGACGAAATGGACAAATATAAATTACACATATTGGCAATCCAAGAGTCTAACTGGACAGAACAGCAGCAAAATTTGATAACGATTTGCAAGTGTGGCTTCGAAAAAAAATTGCAATTATCATATTATTGTTTGCAGTTCCCACGGTTGATGGAAAATTATTGAATTTCGGTTGAACGATGAATATTCCACATGCACTGGAAAAATGTTAAGATGTGTGTATCTAGGTCATTATCATTACCATGTAACCTTAAATAAGACAGTATTTTCGGATATATACAAAATTTCATAAGAGGGAGCACCACATACATTAGAATTTTATATTTTTCGTATTTCTGGTAAGTACTACTAGAATTTCAGATGAAATAATTTTGTTATTGGAATTACAGGATTTTCCAAATACTTAAATTACGAACAAGCCAAATTAAGGTACCTACTAAAGAGTTTTCTATGGGAGTTTTTGAGTTCTCCAAATCCTTTATCTAATCGACTTGTCCGTCCGGGACGCTGTTTCAGCAGCCAAACCGTAAGAGATAGAGAAAAAAGTTATTAAAGTTATATGTTTGGAATGGTCATGTCAGGTCAGGAACCGAATTTCAGTCTCTAACACTAATTATTATCTTAATTATCCTTTAGGTTAGATTCTAGGCAAATTTTATCAAAGCGAATGCGACTGGTAGTTTGCTACCAACAATGACGTCATATACGTACGTGTGGTGAATACGCGTTCTATTTGCATAACGGTCTTTTTTGTTTTATTAAATGAGACATTTGTCTCACTGGACTGCTAGTTAATTCCTAATTTTCCATTTCTAACAACTTTATACAAAATTTGAAAACTTACTTTACTCAAATATTAAAATTGATGTTTTTCTTTATCTATCTGTTTAACTATAAGAACCAGTTTCATAGTTTTCCTTCTTCCTCTTACATTAGATTAGTGACCAATTTATTTCACATAGTTGTGGTTTTATGAGCCCTCTTAACTAGCAAATCGGGTAGGTGGCTATCATTGCCCGTTGAAATTGAGGAAGAGTTTCTTTGTTAGGGGTTAACGACTACCACAGGTGTTAGCGTGATAGCCGAGAAGCGTACGATTTTTAAAGTCCGCTGGGAATCGAACCCGGGTCGGCCGCCGATAATAGATGTGGGGTGAGCTTTACACCTTTTTCAATTGTATTTCAGAAAAGATCAATTTAGTTTTAGAGAGCATCGATTGTAATTCAGAAGGGGGCAATTGTATTTTAGAAAGAGCCGAATCGTATTTCAGAGTCAATTCTATTTCCGAGCGCGTTAATTTTATTACAGAAAAATATTAAAATATACAGTGTGGTCCATTAAGTGTGCAACCGAAATTTAAATACCACCACAAGTTAGTACATGTTCGATAACCATATCAGATGCCCTTAGAATGGGTTCAAGTCAAACAGCATACAGGGTAGGACAAAAAATATGAAAATACTAAAATGTGAAGAAATATGACATTGCATATCATATTTCTTCAGGTAGAAGAATTTTTGCAGCTAATTTTGTTGTTTAAAATCAAACGTTACTAATAGTTGTATGTGAACTTATTAGTTGTGTCATATCATAGTGGATTTTTTCAATTAAAAATCAATTTAAAGCAACGTTTCGCTATTTAGTATAGCTTCTTCAGACTTAAAATACATTTTGTTTATGACAAGTTAAAATTTTGTTTTGTTTTTTGTTTTTCTTAATTGTTTAGACATGTTCCAAGTTGTATAAGGGCATGGTGTTATGTGTTTGAGTTTGATTGCCAAAACGAGGCGGTGACCGGAGTTTTACGGCAATCAAACGAGTCTCGTTAAGTGCCATAAGCGAACGTGTATTGTTCAATATTTTATCTTCATCAATAAATTCTGGTTCGATGTATTTTTTTAATAAAAAGCGTGCGGTAATATGCATTACTGCACTGAGTGCAGAAATATTTATCTATTACCGCACTCAGTGAAGATAAATAGTATTATTATGGTTAGAAGAAGAGGGGACGTAGCCGATATGTTTATCGGGTATGACAACACTACATATTTTTAAGCGTAAGTTATTTCATTACAAGAACTACTAAAGCCAGCATCGAGCTTCAAAGTACTTAGACAACATCTACCTGTATTCGATTTGTTACCGCTATTACGCAAGTGATCGACTTTCAGCTGTTTTTAAACAAATATTGTCGAATTTTAACGGTTTAATTAAATGTTGCCATATTTTTGTTTGTTAAATAGAGGTGTAATTCTCTCTGTTGTGGTTTAAATGGTATAAGCAAAACATATATAAATTATAACTCATGTGCATGTAGGTAATGTGGTAGGATTTCAGATATTACATAATATAACAAAACATTATCAAAACATTCAAAATAACAAAATGCCTTCAATGAGTAGAGTAGGCAAATGCGGGTGGCCCTTTAGCATTTTATTATTATTATTTAAAAAATCAAAAGCTTTGAAATACGATAGCAATTGTTGCAAAATGTTTGGATATAAGTACAATTAGTTAAAACGGTTTGTTTTGGCCCCAGAAACAACCCCCCAAAATGTATATTAAATATCATAAAATGCATTTAATCGATTTTATTTTCAAAATTTATTTTTATTATTTATTTGGTGATAAAATCTAGTTGTCGAATGAAATAACTCCTTTTTCAATTTTGTGTTTATATCTTCTATTTAGATTTGGTATGGTCTGCAGAACTTGGGATTTTAAGTATTACAGAAATTCTATTTCTTAAATAAATAAGCTCATTAAATTGTTTATCAGTGACAGTAGCACACAGCTATTTCATGTCACTAATGTCCAAATCTCAATGAACCTGTTTGTCGAAAATTTATGGTACCCTGGTGAGTTGTTTACTCAGTGCAAAGGGGCGGTTCATCCTGGTATTTACTTTATTATTCACAATCACTGTGGTGCATTAAAATAGCTGTGTTTACCCAGATGCGTATTGTTCTCTGTACAGTCAGCAAAGTGTAATTTGAATGGCATTGCAAGTGGTCTGTGGTGTTATTTACAAACAAATTTGAGAAGCAGGTTGTAAATAAATTTAGACGCAAATGTTTGGAATGTCATTAGCAAACAAAATAATATCTTTTTATTAATGCATACCCTTGTATTACTTGTAACCTATGTAATATGTTTCTAATGCGTCAATAAATGTATAGTGCGATTTAAAAATTCACTAGTATAGCCGAACTGCATTGCCGGGTTGTTTATTAAGTAATCAAATATACATTTTTAGATTCAACAAAAAAATGCAAAGAAAAGGAAGTGAATCGCATTTGACGACTATCGAAACGAATAAATTACACAATTGTAGCTTAGTGTAATTATTTTCCTTAAAAGGATTGTTCTGCTACTATTTTATGCCCAATTTATTTTAATTTTCCTTTATCAATTATCGTGCGCAAGTGTGGGAAGAACCACACAGAAAAATGGCCTATTAAAACATTGCGTAAAAACTTCTATGGTAACTCAAACACAAAACGATGTTGCTATCATCCAAAAGTTACGAATTGCTCTCTTTAGTAGACGCTGCTGTGGTCATTGCTTAACAAAAATAGTGTTTCAGAAAGTGGTTTTGAAAACGGCTCTTTAAATATTCGAGTAGCATAATTAGTAGTATATTATGTAACAAGTTTTATAAACGACACTTTAGTCACGAGCCGAGTTTATATAGTGTATTACATATTACACTTTTTCTACGACGACAAATTTAGACAATATAACATCATATTACTTCATTAAGATTTTGAATATTATGTTAGGTTAAATGATGCTTGTCAAACGTCGAAGTTGACTGTTGAAAACTAGCTTGTTTTCAGTTTTAGCTGTGGCTAATAAAACAAATACTGTCTGAACCTAACTTCAACCCGTGACTAAAACGTCGTTGCCAACTTCAGCCCGTGATTAAGGGGCTCTTTAGTTACAGGTTATGATGGCGTGATTAAAATGTCACTTAGCGACGTGTATGTTAGTATGTTATATGCCGTTTTAGTTAGAAAAGTAGAAAATATTATTAATAACAGTAAGATGAGAGCTTTACTGAAAAAGATCATCTTTTAATTAGCAATCATCACAACTGTTTGTATTAATCATGTTTTTAAATTCCTAATGTATTTAAAATCAGTTTCTTTTACTATTAATTTTAATATGATGATAGTTACCCATATGTGCAACAAGTAATGAAAGCAAGTATTTTTGTGCATAGTGGTACATTGAAACTCGAAATTTCATTAAAAAATCCAAAATTTACAACTGTCAAATTGACAATTCACACTTTCAATAAATAGTTATTTTCATGACAAGCGTCGAAAGTAGCAAGTATCGTGCGAGTGTTGATTAGACAAACGAGGGCGTAGCGAAGCGAAGCCCGAGTTGATCTAAAACACGAGCACAGATATTTGCACTTTCGGGCGAGTTATGAACACTATTTTTTAGACGACCACTCAAAGTAAATTCTATTTTTAAGAATTGTTTTTATTTTGCTTGCAAAATTGATCGTTATATTATTATTGGTACAATTATAAAAAATTAGAGTTTGTTGGAAGCAGAGCAACGAATAAAGCAAAAGCGTCTGGATTATTTGAATCACGGTCTGCTTAATTGTGTGACAAACGTCAAAGTGACGTTTGTCACACAATTAAGCAGGCCGTGATGAGGCCGTGATGTGAAAAACTTTGTGCCGTTACGATATGACTAGCACGATATAATATCGTGCTAGTGTATGAAATTGTCAACTTTCTGTAGTAGGCTGCTATCGCGATAATGTTACTTTCATACGTGGTCGTCTAAAAATAATTTATCCCACACCTCCTTACTATGACGCTAGAATTATGCTGATTTTGGTTGAATTATATAGATAGGTCCTAACCCACACTTGACTTATAAGTACTTCAACTCACTCCCGTGTCTTATTAATACTGTACCTCACTCCCAATTAATTTGTCACATCCGTCTATACAAAATTTATGTTTTTTTAAATTTATTGAGCTGTTGGAAAACATTTTGTACGACAGGCGTGTATTATTGCAAGTAATTCATTCAAAAAAGACCCCATTCGGCCTAGCGACATCGAGGGCTCAACTTTTTTGTGGTGGAGTATTTTAATATATAACACTTGTACCATAAATAACTATAAAAAAGGACGACTTTCCTAATCACTTTGCAAAAACATATTTGGTATAAACTAATACACAAACTTGCATGAAATATAATACAATTTACTCAAATTTCTCCTTGATTCTAAATTTAGAAAAAATTGTTAATAAACGAGAAGAAACTGGGGTATAGTATTATTCTATTGTATAATAAAATGATTCGATTGAAAAATTGTTAGCATTATTTCAAATAAAATTCCTACTTTTAATAGGAAAATCTACCAACCAAAGGTGTGGAAATAATTCATGAGTTTCATATAAGAACCCTTATTATCCTCATAACATTTACAAATGTTAGTTATTATTATTTTTAATATGGTTAGAGACTATTAACCTGAAGACTGCAACTATTTCAAAAACTACTGGACAAGTACTCTTATTGTTATTTGAGACAACCTTGTTATACCCTATCACATTTTGTAAACACCAATTACGCAAATGAAAGTTTAATGAGTCACGCAAATGTGACTCATTTGCACAAGCAAATGCTGAAAATATAAAATGTACCATTATAAGAATTTTCCAGTTTCAAAGATTTATTTTTCAGTTATGGCGTTATATTCTTTTATAATATGAAGTACAGTTTCTTATAAAAAAATCGAAAAAGTGTATCTACATTTTTACTTTTTCAATGACACGTCGCGGGTATTATTCATTTTTCAAATCTCATTTATAATTTTAGAATAATACTGTGGGAAAGTCAAGAAATGTTCTTGTTTTGATATAAAAACAATATTAGGACAAGACGTTTATATTTCATTGAGACTAATCTTAAGAATTAACAAGTTCAAATTGAGTTTAAACAATTCAAATTGAAAATAAACAATTTCAAATTGGTAATTAAGAAATTCAATTTGGGAATAGACACTTTCTAAATGGGAGAGTCAATTTCAAATCAGTATGTACAAAAATAAGCGCTTTGCTGGAAAGTGAACCGAAATTTGAAATTTGTTTCTTGGGGTGTTAGAGAGGTCCATCAAAGCTTAACTTCAAGTTGTCGACCAAGATTTCCTATGTGCTATTTCCGCCATCTTAAAAAAAAGGTGCGTTTGGTTTTTTTGCGATAACTCAGTTCCCGTTAACGTTACGTGAAAATAAAGTTGACCTATTTAGAGTTTTTTGTGCTCTACAGCGTGAACGGGTCGAGATTTTTTTTGCGCTTCTTCGCTTTTATTTCGTTTCTCGACCAATTTAGCGAAAAAGTGCTCATTATAAAACTTGTAGAGCTTAAAAATACCTGCAATTTGGCCTATTATAAATTAAAATGCGACTAAAATTACGGCTTGTAGAGCTGACCAAAGTCGTAATGTCGCAGGGTTGGCAAAAACCCGGGTTTTTTCAAAAATTATCTGCCCAGTGGGTTTTTTCGGGTTTGTTGGGTTTTTCGGGTGAGAGAAAAATTCACTGTTTCTTGCATTTAGGTGATTATGTAAAAATCTAACTGAATATTAATTTTTATTATTAAATAAAAGGTAATTTACCTAAGAAATATAGAAGTAAACGTTCTTTAAACACATAAATCATGTAAATGGAGTTATATATATATACTTAAAGTAGGTTTATCAAATTATATTTTGTAGTAAGGGTTTCCATTGTCATTCAACAAAATTAGATGTAGCCATCACACGACTTTCTTTTACTGCTTGTAAAAACTTCATTTTGCGACTTGGAAACCTATAGTTATTGAAAAAAAATTTTGGCAAACGTTATGTCTAATTACTAAATATTAAACAATTAGAAAAGTGATTCCCATTATTTTTGTAAAGAATTTAAAATTTTGCAATTTTTTCAAAAACTGTCTTATAAAAAAACAAAATATTTTGACAAAAGTTATAGACCATTGCGTAATATATAATAAAGTTTTAATATATATATATTTCCATTAATTTTTGGGCTTCAAGAAAATCTTTGAAAAAATTTAGTTTGCCATTTTTCCAAAAACCATACTTTCTACAAAACAACTATACGAAAGAAAATGGTAGATAATTGCATACCATATGATTTTGTTCTATGAAATTAAATTTTTATGAGCACTTCCGGTTGACCCATTTTAACAAAAACTCACTGGGATCTCTGAATTTATATCAGAAATGATGATATCAATTTTCAGGCTGATTCATTATTATTACACTGTTTGTGCTGTAGCGAGGACACAAACAGACTGATAGAATCAGACTCAGAATGACAGACATACATCACTTGGAAAACCACTTTTTCTGGTTCAAAAAACAAGAAAACGGATATTTCCGCAAAAATCTCTAGTCATGATTTACTAAATGATTGAAATTGTTATTAATGGAAGATTTGATATCACTTACAGCTTTAAAATACTTTTCTTTGTCAATTTTTTAAAAATCCCACGGATTTTATCAAGTGGGTTCAAAAACCCAGTGGGTTTTTTCGGGCTGGGGACAATCATGCCAACCCTGTCAAGTCGGAGCGTAATTTTGATTTAATGTATCGTATTATTACATAAATGTCATTACATTAATAGAATCGTGATATTTCATAGAAAATCTTAGTGGACAACTTGAAATTCAACTTTTCTGGACCCGCAATATTCTAAAAAAGGAATTTAACATTTCGGTTCTTAAGAATTTTGACTATTAAACATTGTACTACGTACACTTAAAATTCGAGCCTCAAGTTGACTTGTAACTTTTGTAGACTATAACATGTTATTTTGTTGTTTGAATTGTAAAAACGTCGAAAACTACGATTTACAAAAAATATAGGTATTTACAATTAATTGTGAAAACTTAGCTTCACTTTTGTACACAAAACCTATAAAGTTTATTATTCATCATCAGCGTCAGGGATTAAACCTTTTGGTTTGTTTCAATCGTACATCTTAAAGCTGGTCTTTCTAGCGTTTTTTTGGTCATCCGTGTTTTCTTCATCCGCCTGTAGGCTGGTAATAAAGCAGATGTTTCGGTATACGGGAGTTATCCATCCTATAGAGATGTTCCTGCCAAATGGTTCTGTATTGTTTTATTTTTTTATTTAGATTGGAGATACCTAATTTTTCTCTAATTTCCTCCTTGTGTTTATGGTCCAATATTCTTCTTGCTTGACTTTTAGTAATCGTTCAATTTTCACATTTGTATTGCAGGCCATGCTCCTTCATAGAGTGTTAGTGCCTCACCATTATTATTATTATAGCAGTACGGGAACTGCCATAACCTTACAAAACTTAAGGCGTGTTTCTCTCCTTGTGTATTTTAGATATCTTTTTATTGTTCCACATTAGTTTAATTTCGCGATTTTGTTGTTGATGTCTGTTTGTTCTCCATATATAATTTTGTATCCTGAATAACTGAAGCAATTGACTTCTGCGATTAGTGTATTATCAATAAATAATTTTCTCTCAAAAGTGATGTTGGCCTTTAAAAGCTATCACCTTAGTCTTTGGAGTAGAGATTTCTAAATTATATATTTTTGATATTTTGTATCGTTTATGAGAAGAACGGATGCCTTCGAAATGTTTTGGTGGCGTAGAATGTTACGGATCGCATGTTCTGCGCATAGAACCAAGCGTTAGTTATAGAGGAAACCAAGGCAAACAAACGCCTCTCAAACATCGTTTGCAGATACTTCAATTCTTGGGCCGTATTGCCAGTAGAACTGACAACTTAGAGAAAACTATTGTTTAAGGAAAACCACACGGAAAAATACAGAGTGGCAGATTCGCTAAATGATGGCTTGATATCACGCGGGCAGTATTAGATGAACCACCTTCAGTTTTCATGGGTTGAAATGCTGAATGTGTAATGGACCACCACTCATCAATCATGATGTAACGATGAGAGAAAAAGATAGTTTATGTATTGCTCAATTATCATTCCAAATAGTTAATGAAGTATATTTATTCTAATAATGTAGCAACATTTTTCTATTTCAGAATACATAAAATAACATGTTATATCCTGCAAAAGTTTCATATGAATTTGAGGCTTGTATTGTAAATGTACGTAGTACTTTGAACAATGTTTAATAGTAAAAATTCTTAAGAACCGAAAGTTTAAACTCCTTATTTGGGATGTTGGAGGTCTAGGAAAGTTGAATTTCAAGTTGTCTAATAAGATTAACTCGCCTCGGTTTATAGCTCAGCGGTAGGGTTACTTCAATGGCGTCGGTTTCGGAAGAGGAGGGTGGGCGTTACCCTCAGCTAGACACTGGATTTGATTGGAACAAAGTTTATTATATTTACACTACTAACTAACATACAGATAAGCTTATAACTAGGTAACATATATGTACAGAAAAAGAAAATGGCGGATTGGCATCCGCAGTTGGAAGCTGGTGTGGTCCTTCGGAGGCGGTGCCGGCGGCTAAAGTGGCTCCGTGTCCAAATCCCACGAAGACGGCAGGCTCTCTGTCCAGCGAAGGCGATTGGCTCTAAGTCCAACGAAGGCGGTTGGCTCTAAGTCCAGCGGAGGCGATTGGCTCTAAGTCCAACGAAGGCGATTGGCTCTAAGTCCAACGAATGCGGTTGGCTCTGAGTCCAGTAGATGCGGCAGACAGCTAAGTCCAGTGGATGCGGCAGGCTCTATGTCCAGTAGATGCGCTAGACAGCTAAGTCCAGTGGATGCGGCAGGCTCTATGTCCAGTAGATGCGGTAGACAGCTAAGTCCAGTGGATGCGGCAGGCTCTATGTCCAGTAGATGCGGTAGACAGCTAAGTCCAGTGGATGCGGCAGGCTCTATGTCCAGCAGTAGATGCGGTAGACAGCTAAGTCCAATGGATGCGGCAAACGGCTATGTCCAAGGAAGGTGATAGGCTCTGGAGAGGGCTGGGGCTGGTAGATCCTTGGAAGGCTGGAGCTGCTAGCTGGTCCTGGAAGGCTGGATGCTGTTGGCTGACTCTCCTGGGTTGAGTCTGCTGCTGGATTGACCCACCGAGGCAGAGTGATTTACTACTGCCAGCGTCCGACTATTTAAAGGGGCCCGTCCTTTGTCAGATGCGATCTCGCAGCTCATTGGTCGAAGTCGAAGGGATGTTTTGGCCCGTTTTTGATGTATTTCGGATTATCGCGTTTAATTGAGCGGCGTGATCAATTATCGACTTGATTTGGGTCGCAATCAATAGTCGTTGAAATGTTGATTCTAACGACACCCAATTTGCTAGGTTTTGGTAAAGATTAATTGAAATTGGAATTTTTTAATTCCGTGTTTGGCGCAAAACTTACTTAAGCATTACTCTTATTGCGTATGTTAAGAAGTTATTTTTGCTTCGATTGGTTGCGCGCTAATTTTATATGAATTTTGATACTATTCACGCCTTCCTGGGATGTTTCCTTCCGCTAATTATAATTTAATTTGTAATATTGCACCCTTGCCCGCTGTATTCGGTCGTGGCCCTGATTTCTCCGTTACAAAATGCGTTTCCGCTGGGCCGCTGTGTACGCTGAATTTCGGCCGCTTTCTAGAGCGAGCTCCGCCCGCATGCATTCGCTGGCTGATGGTTTTTCTCGACCTGCCCGGGTGCTAGAGACTTGGGGTTGATTTTATCAGGTGGCGGCTAATTTTTCCTATCGGCAGGTATCCTTATGTGGGGGTTTTGATTGGGCGCACTCTGATTTAAGAGCGTTTTAGTAATTGAACTTTGATTATTAATTTGGTAGCTCGTTCGGAGTTGTTCTCAGCGGCGCCGTTTTTGTCGGCTCCCGGATTTATTGGGGTGTTTTATGTGCTTGCAATTTTTTTTGTTTTGGGGTCTGGCGAGCCGTTGGCCCTTTATTGTCTTTGTTGTGCAGAGGTTTGCACTTGAGAATTGGTGCTCCTTTGAGCTGGCATGCCGCGATTTATTGTTTTATTTTTGTAACGGTTTTCTTTTAAATTCGTGTAGGATCGGGGCGATTTGCTGGTGAACAGATGTTTTTGTAATTTGTTCGCTGCCTGCTTGGCGATGAAAAACTACTTCGTTGTCTGTTAACCGGTTCATATTAAGATTTTCTATGAAATATAGGGATTCTAATAATGGAATGAATTTACAATAGATCAAATTGCAGGTATTTTCAAGCTCTACAAGTTTTATAATAACTACTTTTTGGCTAAAAGAAATAAAAGCGAAGAAGCGCGAAAAAAAATCTCGACCCGTTCACGCTTCCTTTTCGAGTTCAATATCTCGAATAATATCGCTCGTACGTGGAAAAGTAATTAGACATCAATTGTAGAGCACAAAAAACTCTAAATAAAAGGTCCACTTCATTTTTACACACAGTTAACGGGAACCAAGTTATGGCAAAAAACTCAAACGCACCTTTTTTAAGGTAGCGGAAATAGCACATAGGAAATCTTGGTCGACAACTTGAAGTTAAACCTTCCTGGACCCATCCCACACCCCAAAAAAGGAACTTCAAATTTCTGTTCATTTTCAAGCAAAAATGACATAGTGACTGGACTATAAACAATGTCAATTTAATAACATATAAATGTCACATTTGTAACTACGTATGTTGTGCGTATTATTTAAAGAATGCCTGGTTGCATAAAAAAGCAGAAACTATAACTTAAAGAAGCAACTGTGCAGTATTTATAACAATAACGGAGATTGAAAAACCTTGGCCAATACTATGGGTGTAAAGAAAAATACTGTGTAACGTTGGATCAAAAAATAAGATGAACCTGAAAAAGCACGAGGCGGAAGACGTCCTGTAAAAATTACAAATGAACACCGTGTATTCATGGAATAGCGTATTGAACAAGATCCGAAAATTACTTTTAAGTTGTTAAAAGAGAGATTGTTGCAAACGTTTGGTATGACAGTCTCAACAGAATGCGTACGGCAACACTTGGACGAATTGTTGTATACTCTCAAGTATGTAAGAAGTAAACCAGAAAAGGCAAATACTGATGAAAATAAGAGGAATCGACAGTTGCACAGAATATGCCAACAATATATATGCACGAAACTAACTTCAATCTGTTTATTTCACGGAAACAAGGAAGATAAAAAAAAGGTGATCGCTGTCGATATGTCTTGGCAGGCAGCAGAGGATCAAATACTCACATTATTGGTTGCATTTGTAGTACGGGACTGATTCAACATGAAATTAGAAGAGGTTCATTCGGACAATTAGAAGCTAATGAAATTATACGAAATTGTCTTTGAAATGCAACCAATGTTTATCAATCACCAATTGTCTTAGTAATTGATAACGCACCTTGCCATGCGTCCATCAAAGAGGTATTTGAAGAGGATGAGTTTGCAAATCACCAGTTACTCAGATTAAGTCCATATAGTCCAATATTAAACTCTATTGAAAATACATGGTCAGTCTTGAAATCTGGTATAAAAGCTGATTTATCGGCACAGATTTTGGCTGGGGAAGGTAGGAAAAATTTTACCCAAACAGAATTTCGTCTTCAAAGATTAGAAGGCATAATTAATGAACATATTGGAAAAATTACTGTTACTAATTGTGCAAGATTTGTGGTAAGCATCCAAAAATGTATACCTGCTGGTCTGAATATGGAAGATCTTCGTTTTTAAGATGTATAGTTATGTTAATTACAATTAAGAGGTTGATATTTTTAATAGTTATGTTTTTAATGTTTTGTAAAAGTTTTATGTATTAATTTGTATTAAAATAATATTTTGTTATTAAAAATTTCTCAAATTGACATTGTTTAATGTCAACTTGTTTTTGTTTACTCTCAATTTGAAATTGAATATCACATTTAGAAATTGTTAATTCTCAAATTGAGTTTGTCTAGTACCAATTTGAAATTGTTTATTTTTAATTTGAAATTGTTTAATTCTCAAAATGAAATTCATTAGTCTCAATTTGGACTTGAAAAGTAGTCCAGTCAAATGGTAGAAAATAGGACAAAGTTTTGGTGTAGTTTTGATATGTGGTTATTATATGTTTTTTGGGTCGCTGTACAGGAATATCAGGTTTGCCAATAAGAAATTTGACCGGAAACACGTTTTCTAAGCTAAATCGGTGTAAAAACGATTTTTTTTAGTTTTTCTAAAATTCCTCGAAATCTATTCATTTTTTGTAAAGGTTGAACTTATATGAAATTAAAGAGGATAAAATTTCCTACATTTTACTTGAGGCTTTTTCTCCGATCAATCGTTCAGCCGCGACAGCGCCGCGAAATTAGGTGTTAAAAGCAAAAAACGGGAATTATCCCAGTTTATTTCAAAATAACTCGAAAACTATCCATTTTTTGTAAATGAAAAATTGTGTATGAAATGAATCTTCATATATGAAATGAAAGAGGATAACATTTCGAGCGGGAAAAACTGCAGATATTACATACTGCAAGCTAAACAGAAAATTTTATGCTATATAACTCACTTCGCGGCGCCTTCGCGGCGCCTTCGCGGCGCCTTCGCGGCGCCTTCGCGGCGCCTTCGCGGCTATACCGTTGATTGGAGAAAAAACTTTACCTACATGAAATATAGGAAATTGTATCCTCTTTTATTTCATATAGGTTCAAAATTTACGAAAAAAGGATAGTTTTCGAGTAATTTTAGAAAAACTAAAAAAACGGTTTCTTACACCGTGTTGGCAAACCTGATATTCGTAGAGAGCGACCCAAAAAACATATAGGAACCAAATATCAAAACTCCACCAAAACTTTTCCCTATTCGCCCTTTTTGAGCACCATTTGAGTGGACTAAAGGTGTAGTCGACCAAAGTAATTCAATATCACCTCCATTGCTTCAAGCAACTGCATCACAAATATTGACAAGTTTTGGCGAAAGTCGTTAGGTAGGTAGTACTATTGCGGAAATATAAAGCGGGACACTAAAATTTGTCTAAATGAATTCATTGTCGATGCTATCCCAAGCTTCTTATATTGCATTAACCAGTTCCTTTTGGTTCATTGGCATGTAGTAGATATGATTTCATAAACAATTAGGAGGGGAAAATTACAATATTCAAATAGTTATAAATGGTGCTACAGGACTTGTCCCGGTTTATGTTTCCGCGACTGTACATTCGAGCTCTGCAGCTGTCCAGAATATACAAAGTTCTTCTAGTATTAATCATATAAAATTAAATTATTTGCCTAGTATAAACATCTCAAATTGTGAAAATTGCATTTTAAATTTTAATTTAATAAGTAATGGACTAACGTAAGTAACAAAAACTTGACAGAAAGTTCTAAAGCAAGTAGAAGTTTATTTTTTAACTGTGTTTATTGTTTTATAGTTTTGACACAAACTCACACAAAACCTAACCTGCTAACCTCGAATTTTACATAGACTTACTGTGCCACCAATGACATGTAAACAGAAAGTTGGGGACTTTGATTCAATTTATTAATCATATTAAATATTGTGATATAAGTGATAGGCATTCTTTGTATTTTGGGTTGCATTCAACTTTTGGTCAGAAGTAACCCACTCATGACAACCCTGTATAATGAAAACTACAGCTATGTCGCTATCAAGAACAGGAAATCAGAAATGTTTTTAACAAAAGAAGGGTTGAGGCAGGGAAGTGGTATGAGTCCCATATTGTTTATAATTTTTATAGATGAAATCACCAAAGAAGGTCATCCAAAATTAAAACATTAATTTTAGGATGTAGACATCGTTATAATGGAATAAAGTAAAATGGGGCTACAAAACAACATAAATATTAGGAACGATACACTACAGAAATATGGAATAGAACTAAAGATAGAAAAAAACGAGAGTAATTGCAACATGGAGCGAACCCAAGACACCTAACATTAAGATATAAGGAGGAGAAATTGAACAAGTAACGAAAATATTTAGAATTAATTATGCAAAACAACGGGGGACAAAACAAGGACATAAATGAGAGAATGGGAAAAACTTAAAATTGATCGCATCATGAAACTTTCTAAGGAAAACCGAAATTACAACAGAAACGAAATTGACGTTATTTAAAACTATTTATAGACGTACACTCGCTTATGGAAGCGAGATATTGATGTTAAAATCCAGATAACAGAAATGAAATATTTAAGAGTAGTTCAAGACGTAACCAGAATGGACGGAGAAAGAAATGTGGAGATAAGAAGCAACTTGAAAATAGAATCAGTAATGAAACACATATAAGAAAAACAATAGGGATGGTAGGGTCCTATACAACGCATAAAAGAACATCGACCAGTTAGAAAAGTAAATGAAGCCAGGGCAAGAACCAAAATAGGAAGAGGAAGACCACAAAAAAATTGAACAGTGTAGTTACAAAGACAATTATACGGACAGGTAAAAAATTACAAGAAGCAATGCAAATGGCGAAAGATATGAAACGTTGATAAAGATGTGTTAAGAAATGAACAAATATTGTACATAAAAGCTCACTCCTTTGACAATTTTTAGTTGCCACTTTGAGACTGGGACTAAAGCGTATAGAACTATAGAGAGAATATTTGTTTAAGTTGTTTGTCGTCCACTAGGCATAATTAAAGTGCGTGAGAAGTGTATGTTAAAAGATGAACCGAGACCTGGACGACCTTTAGTAACTAGTTGTGTTGAAAACGTTAGTGCTACCAAAAAACTGATTAAAGAAAATCGAAATAGAACTACTCATAGAGAGATTTAAAAAACTAGGTATCTTCCACAGTAGATATCATTTTACATATAACATATGTGTTAGCCTTAAGCAGTACCTTTGTTATGCAATCCAATTTGGATAACCATCTTGCTCTTGGAGCGGTAAAGTTACTGGTAGTGCTATCTATTTCAGAGATGTTACTTTCAAAACTAACGACAACTATAAAATATCTGTTATTTCCTAAAATGTATAAAAAGAAATTACACAATAGATGTTGGCTAACTAACTATGTCGTAGCTGCTGGGAACAAAATGAAAGATCTGTTCTGGCCGTGGACCCAAACTGATAGTGATGAACTTCATGTTGTGTGTAAAAAGAAAAGAAAAAAATATCAAGTTAATTAGGCTGATGGTGACATTCGAAAGTGAAGCGTGGACTCTGGAAAGAAGAACAAATGTTAAATGTTTGGAGTAGGAAAGTGCTAAGAGTATTTTCAAGGAGGGGTGGGGGGAGTACGTGAGTAATGAGTGGTTAAGAACTAACCAAGAAATATTAGCTCTTTATATTGAACCGGATAAAGTACCAAAGGTAAAGGCAATCAAGATAAGGCGGTTTGACCACCCGGAAAGGATGCAAGATTTCCGAGGAAATCCTTTTTGCAATGGAACAGGGCGACAGAAGAAGAGGTCGACCTACGAAAAAGTGAATAAAGGGTGTCGTTACCTAGCAGCTACGACAGAGTTGGGTAGCCAACATATTTTTGCTTAATTTCTTTTTATAACATTTTAGGAAATAAGAGATATACAGGGTGCCCGGATTTCGTAGGGACAACATGGGTAACTTTTGTATTTGAAGAGATAGAGAGATGGTTAAATTAACAAAAAGGTGCAGGTTTGAGAGCTCATTAAGAATCCATCTTCGAATTTTACTTGTCATGGCCCATTTGTCTAAAATAAAAAAATAACAAAATCTCCTCATTTCTTTTATATGCCGTAACTTTTTTGTCACTTAAGATATTGAGATGCGATTTGAACTAATTTGCATGGTAATTTAAATAATTTTATTGGCACTTAATAAAACCAATTTTATTTGTGTACATTTTTAGTAATCTAACCTAACCTCAAAATTTTAAATTGGTACCGTGCAATTTTTTTTTGGCCCCTTTAAGAGAGGATTTTTTTTCTGAATGCAATGATGTATTACATGATATGGAAACTTCTTCAACATTTTTAAAAACTGAGCTTATTCTTTTTACAGGCAGAAATCACTAGTGCTATGATCACAATAACTTTGTTTTTTGTTTATCACGTTATCTGTGAAATTATGTTTCGAAACAAAAAACAGGCTTATCATCATACGTGCCTGTCAGTAGTGTGAGTGTTATTACTTCAACTTATAATGGAAAATTTTGAAAATATGATGTATTTTGTGCGTATATCAAGTGCTACGTAGAACTTACACGTGAAACATACGGAACACACTGACACTACTGGAAGGCACGTATGGTGATAACCGTGCTTTTTGTTTCGAAACATAATTTCACAGATAACGTAATAAATAAAAATCAAAATTATTGTGATCATGACACTAGTGATTTCTGCCTGTAAAAAGAATAAGCTCAGTTTTTCAAAATTTTGAAGAAGTTTCCATATCATGTAATACATCATTGCATTCAGAAAAAAAATCCTCTCTTAAAGGGGCCAAAAAAAATTGCACGGCACCAATTTAAAATTTTGAGGTTAGGTTAGATTACTAAAAATGTACACAAATAAAATTGGTTTTATTAAGTGCCAATAAATGTATTTAAATTACCATGAAACAAAAAAGTTACGGAATATAAAAGAAATTAGGAGATTTTGTTTTTTTTTAATTTTTAGACAAGTGAGACATGACAAGTAAAATTTGAAGATGGATTCTTAATGAGCTCTCAAACCTGCACATTTTTGCTAATTTAACAATCTCTCTATCTCTTCAAATACAAAAGTTACTCATGTTGTCCCTACGAAATTCGGGCACCTTGTATATTGCTACCAACAAAGCTGTTTTGAAACTTACTGTACCTTTTATTTTTTAAAAGTTCAATCACCATAAATCCTACCTTGTTGTAGATATCTTCTTGCATATAATTATTATTAACTCGGCTAGCTCTATTTGTCTTAATCTGCAGGGTAACTGTTGCATTATTTTTTATAAGACACTGCAGTCTATTTCAATGTTCTTTTTCTAGTTAAATAAAATATTTAAAAAAATATATTTATGTTTTATTAATGTATGCAATAATAACCTTTGAATGACACTTTATCAGTTTTGTTATTAATACATCAATATAAAGGTAATTGTTGATGTTTATTGAAGTTACTGGTGACAATTTAAACAATTGTTAATGACACTTCCAATAATTAATTGCAATTTTTAAACTTTAGGTTTACAAACTAATCTTAATCAATAAATCTAATTTATGCATTCAAAATTCCTATAGGCCGTTTATTTCTTTTTACTTATATTGTTCATAGCTCAGTACTGAGGATTGATTTTTAAATTGAACTCACTTTGCTTTTTCACTTGTATCCACGTGGTGAATTCAAATTCGGACTTCTTGGAGTTCATGCTGTTGATGTACTCGACCAATCCACTTATTTTGATAATGTTCATCAAGATATTATCGAACTAAGGCCTTATTATGAGATGGCGTACCGTCATGTTGCATCTTACCAGTACAGAAATATCAGCAAAGAGCTCTGGAAGATCTTCAGTTACAAAATTCAAATATATTTTGCGTTTAGTCTGTTTGGAAGTATAAACGTTCCAACCAATCTATTACCCACCATACTAGTCCAAACATTTACTGAAAAAGTGAAAATCTAAACTGAAAGTTTCTTTCGCGTACAGCATAAGGATTTTGGAATACGCCCAAATATGTTCATTGTGGAAATTAAAAATGCCACTCCTTGTAAATGTAGCCTCATCAATCCACAACGCAGTTTTGACAAAATCTGGATATTCTCGGTCCTTTTTCAACGGCCATTCTCTATAATTAATTCGTTTTATCAGTTTACTTCTGATAATTTCTGAACCCAGTTTTGCACCGTTAAAAGGGTTAAAACGCGAGTGAGCGAGCATTTTAAACTCCGCGAGTTACTAAACATGCTCTACGCATGTGTATCGTACATTATTTTATCTACGATAAAATCTAGAAAATACGGTAAATATAAAAAATATTTTAAATCTAAATAATATATATTTATTGCTTTCCTAATCTTATTTGACATTTCCATGTCTATCTTGGCGTGACTACCTACGATCGAACCGAAGTATTCAAAAGTTATTAGTACTTCTATGATCTTTCCTTTACAATTAAAATTATGTTGACTATTCTGTTTGTTTCGATTTATCTGAATTGATTTTGTTTTGTTTTCATTTATTTCCATTCCCATCCTTGCAATTTCTTCTGTCCATATATCAATCAGGGTTTGCAATTTTGTAGTTTTGTCTGATATGTGCCCCCATTCTGATTGGGTTGAGACCTTTATAGCCTATGATTGTTTCTGGCGTCCTCCTTGTATAGTTCTTCATTATTCTGTCTAGGAATATGACAAATAGAAGATGGCTCAGCAAGTCTCCTTGTTTAATTCCGGTTTGCGTTAGGAATGGCTCTGATTTTAATCCGTCTATTTGAAGTACCGCTGTGACGTTTTTATAATTGCTTTTAATTGCTTCTATTAATTGTGGTGATATTTTAAATTGTTTTACACAGTCCCATATCTTATGTCTTTGTAATGCTGCTTTCAGATCCACAACCGGTCGTAATTTTGCGTGGTTAAAAATTTTAAAACGCTTTGCTACTGACGACGTGACTAATAAAATCATTTTAAACACGTTGCTACTCACAACGTGCACTAATGAAAACATGTTATTAAACAGTCATTTTACAAACTTAAAACTTCCAACTAAAAGTCAATTTTAGACACTGTCGTAGATAAAATATTAAAGAACTCTCTAGGATTTTAAATTTTAATATAAATTAACATTATTGCCGTATTTACTTTTTATTGACGATCATTTTTTAACAATTCTTTCAAAACCAACAATTGGCGTTTAAATCACAATTTGAGGGCACTGTTAAATGTAGAATTATGAATTATTTGACGAATAAAGCATTTTATGTATGACTGCATTATAAAGTACTGTTTATGACATAGTTTTGTGGCCATAAAATAGGTCTTTATAGTATAAAGTTACGTTATTTTACTAGCGGTATAGCATAAAAACCTACTTTATGGCTGCAAAGCTGCACAAACAGTACCAATATCAATCAATGTACTTTAATGTCAACTAGTGCATGATCTGACTTTATTGACTCGTTTTCTTTATTGGCATCGCTCGCAAAGGTCGCTTGGCTATAAAATAGACTCGTCCAATAAAGTGCTACATTATGTACTTGCTATATAAATAGCTATATATGTTAATAATAGTGCTAATTATGTAGAACTGAAAAAGACCAAAGTAAACTGCGGATGAAAATTTCTCAGAAGTTTTAATGGTAATTCTGGGACAACCTGTATAATACCTTTTCATTCCATCTGTATTTCAAAAAAATTCGAGAATTAAATAAAAACTACACCAAAAGACATAAATACATTTCCAAAACGTAATATGTAGCTACATTAGGGGAACACAGAACACCCAAATAAAAAAAATAAGAAATGTTAAGATTTATTTATTCAAGACAACCATCATCAAGTAATTGACAACGCAAGTACTATGTATTTTCTGTCTCGAAAATTACCATGAAGACAAGAAAGCTTTTCAAGAAGTAGCACTGTTTTAGAATAATAGTTTAGAGTCTGTTTATCCAAATACCTGCTGCCTTTATTTAATTAAAAATCATTAAACACCATAAAACGCTATTATTTTAAATGTATAGTACATTTGCTTGGTATTCACAAATTTGTTCCATGCCTTAATTGTAAACCATGTAATGACATTAATTAATTAAAATTGCGTAACGTAAACCTCAACGTCATACGAGAAATTGATTACGACCAATTTTGATGGTTTTTTTATTCTAGTTGTCAATTATATCTGCACCAGAAGAACAATGGCTACCTTAAACGCAATAAAAATATTCGAAGTATATGTCACAGTGCTTATACACCTAAACTCTCTATTAAAAGATCAACAATCTCCAGTCACAATTAATACACGGTTATAGAAAACATTATGAACAGCCTGGAGAGCACCAAATCAAGTATTCCTTAAGAAATCATTTTCAAAAAAATTATAAATAATCAATTTATTGTTTTTAGAAGTTACCGAACAAATTAATTTAGTACATGTGATATCAAATTTTTCAAACTGTTGCCTTGCATTTAAATGATGGGAAAATTAATTTACAATATTTTAACCAACATGTTTCCATTTAAAAAAATTACCTTCAAGACTCTAAAATTATTTGTTAAATGTTACATAGAGTATTAACTAGTAGCACGAACAACAGCCATTGCGATAATATGGTCAAAATTCCACCAGATTATTTCATTTCTAAACGGAGATATTTCACCTTTACTCTCCTTCTTCTCTTCTCTGTGTGAACATAGTATTAATAAATTGTCGATCCTGTGGCTTATTCGCGTCCGGTTCCTGACATCTCTTCTTGTTTCGTTCCTCGATCAGGTCGTTATAACTGCGTTGTTGATTTCCCCCCTATTGTATTGTGTTCTGTTCTGATTCCAATTTGAGTTATTATAGTTTCTTCTTTGATACTGATTGTTATAGTTATAGCGACCCTCTTGTAGATTATTATTGTAATTGTAATTATTATTAAAGTTGCTTCTATTAGACCGTAAGTTATTGCTAAAATTTTCATTCAATTTTCGTTTATTACTTGAATTTTGATACAGGTTATTCGGATTCATTTCTCGTTCGTTGTGGACGGCTAGATCGTAGTTCCGGACAATCTCTAGAAAATCCCTTAACGTTTTCACATTCTGGACTGCTACCGCCCTTGTAATTTCAGCCTCCAAATGTCTCGATAAATGTTGAATGATTTCCTCTTCAGTTAGTTTTGGCGTCAGATATTGGGCCTTGTTGTACCGGTGCATTACGTAGATTTCTCTCAATCCTCCCTTATCAACATATTTGCCGGATGTGAGCTCTGTCCTTACTTGTGCTTGATGTGTGTTGCTCCAATACTGCTGTGTGAACAACTATTTAAACTCTCGGTACGTCGTGTACTTGGATTTGATGATACTGTGCCAGATCTCGGCGTTGTTTCGCATAGCCATGTTTATCACCTGTAGCCTTCGACATTCTGTGGGTATGGTTCGCATTAAATCGTCTAGCTTGGCTATGAAGATCATGGGTAACTCGCCGTACCTTCCTTCAAATTTTGGTATCATCTCAATGCTCAAGCTTGGAGTCCTTGCGCTTGCTGGGAGTTCTGGTCCTTGTTCGAACCTCTCATGTACCCCTTGCAGTTCCCTCGTAATTCTGTCGTCAACCAGAGCGATATGCTGCGCGTTTCGGCTCTGTTTCTTTTGTACCTTGTCCGACTGTTCGTTCGTTTTCTTCGCGAGACTGATTAACTTAAATTCAACCCTATCTTTATGTTGCGCCAGTTGGTCCTTTGTTTCGTTTTCTACACCCCTAATTCTGTCCTCTATTTCGTTTTCTACACCCTTAATTCGGTCTTCTATTTCCTTTCCTTTCATTCCAATCTGTTCGTCCATCAATTGTGCCACTTCTTGTTGCAGTTCTTGTTTTATCTAATTTTTGGTTGTGTCCTTAAATGTTTCTAACTTTCCCTGTAGGCCATCAATTTTAACTTGCAACTCTTCCTTTAGTCCTTCAATCATCAAATTGGTATGGTTATACCCCCCAGTTTCTCCCTCTTCTGCTTCTAGCCGAATTGCTTCTTGCAATCTTTGTTCACGTTCTTATGCTTCCATTCTGATTGTTTCTTGCAATCTCTTTTCCCGTTCTTCTGCATCTTGCTTCAATTCTTGCACATTCTTCGCTGTCTTCTCCACATCCTGTTTTAATTCCCGCTTATTCTTCTCAACATCTTGTTTTAATTCCTGCGTATTCTTCTCAACATCTTGTTTTAATTCCTGCATGTTCTTCTCAATTGCTTCCCGTAATTTTCTATCGCGTTCTTCTGCATCTAGTTGCATTTGTAGTATCGCCTCCATGATTCCACTCAAATCAATTGCTTGCTTTTCCGCTTAGGGTTGCCGTTCCTCAGCCTGGTCCCCTTGTCGTTCTTCTTCTGTCGCAGGTTGTCCTGATACTTCACTTACTTCTTCTGCCTGGTGCTCTTCCTCCTTTCCTTCTTCCAATTTCTTCATTCTTATCGAACGCTTATCCGTCATTTTTCTGTGTTTGTTATAAATCGGACAAAAACAAAGCGCTTTCACTTACTGGCAATGCTACCCACACAAATACTAAACTCAAGACACAAATTTGACAATTTTTAAATATCCTGTGGATAAAAGTTCAAGTAACTGAGCAATTTTTATTTAACTGCAGTTGTTAATGCCTATTCTTCGTAATTAAAACTCGCCTACACGTTAGGATGCCTTAATTTTTACTAATTTACTTTTGCCACCTATTAATTGTCCCTGTTAATTCTGCTCTTGCCCCACGTTGGGCGCCATTTATATTTGAGAAGGTTATGTTCTTTTAATTTAGTATAATTAATTAAATAAATAACCACCTCGCAAATATTTTATTTCTAAGACGATTAAAAGGAGTTGTAATTTACTAACTCGTTGAAATAAATATTTATATGCCCTGTTAATATTTTATTTATCTGCAAGTATTAATAATTATTATGGCTAGCTCAAATTTCGGTAAAGCATTTACTCTTTCTCTCGGTTAGGTTCAATTGGGCTGAATGTATAATTCTTAATTTATCTTAATACGGTTCTGTACTTCGTCTTCGTACTGCTGCGCACAAGCAAATACTCGAAAGTAGGTCATACGTTAAATTAAAATGGTTTCCGCTGGCAAAGTGCGATCGTAAAAACAAAGTGAAAATTTATCACAGTTCCAACGGTAAATATTTGAATTAAGCTGTTTCGCGGCATTAACATAATTTGTTTTTTTAGCATTTGTTAAAGGGGGCCCACATCTACGCACCAATTGTTTTAGTTGGCGTCGTTTACGGATCTAACTGTCACATAACCCCAAATTATGGAGTTGGGCTATTTTGTGGGCTGGATTTATTTTACAGCAATGAATATGGCTTGTATTGCCTTGGGTATGACTCTTGCTACACTTGCATAAACTTCCCGGTGCTCACTTAGCTAATTTTAGGTTTAAACGGTACCTGTGGTTGCCGATCTTATATCGGGGCTTAACGGCGATGCTGTCTCGTTGTCGGACTGCTATGGGCTGGATCCTGCTGGAATCCCTGGAACACGTGCTCACGGAGCTGCTCGCTGCTCTGGAGTCTTCCCCTCTGGGCTGTCTCAACTTGTAGGCCTCCACGCAGATATCAAAATAGGCTGCTTCCCATGTTAGGTTATGGTCACTCGGGCTCGGAGAACTTTACAACTTTAGGTGTTGGATTTCGATGCAAATAACACCACACGACCACGAAATTGCACTGAAATGAGTGGTATAATTTTTATTGTTAAAATAATTTGTTTATTATATGAAAATTAGTTTTATTCAGGAGTACATTTTACAACATGTCAATGCTTAAATTAATTCAATTGTTCTCTGTAATATCCGCTATAAACAATTGCTAGTTTTAATCTTAAATAAAAACGGATGTGAATCAAGTTCAAAATGCTTACTTATAAATCTAACTTTGCCTAAAAACTACAACTAATGTACAAAATTCTTATTCTAATATTATGGTCCACATTTATAATTAGTTAATCAAGTCTTTGCGTCACTGCACGTTTGTTAATTTGCTTTAAACTGTTCACATAAGTCACTGCACTGATTAATTTTATGAGAGTACTTCCTTCACCAAGGCGTCCCTTGATTTCACCTGTCTGATTTTCTACACAATTTTTAGTTCATCTGCTGTGTCCTTTTCTTCATTTTAATATAACCCTGGCTTGTTGATTCTTACAATTTTCCATCAAATGCCTTAATTTCAGCCTACTTAGCTGCTCGTTGCAACGTTTATTAGCTTATCTAGCTTTTCCTACCTTTATTTTAAAACCCTGATAAATATTTCATTGTTTAACTTTCCTTAAATTTTTCGCTTCAATTTATTGCCTTTGCAAACCATTTTTGTAATTAATAGTTCGGCCATTACTTTGCACAAACCTCTTATTTTAAATTTTATTTTACATTCAAGTTAGATCCTTGTGAAAATTGAGCTTTGCTTAAACCGTTCTTTAATTAATTATACTGCTATTAATTGGAATCTCTTTACCAATGCATTCAATCTATTAAATTCAAAGTTTAGCCTTGCAGTTATATAAAATACCTCACCCTGAGCTTTAATGAAATGTCCATTAATTTGGCAATGCTATCAGAGTTGAGTTTGTAGGGCTTAATACCATCGCAATATTTTTTTTCGACGACTGACATCGAAAGTAGATTTTTCTCACTGTCATTTGACAACAGAAAGTTGACATTTGCCGCTGAGCGTGCGTTTTCATCTTTTTGCCGCTCGCCGAGCGTTTTGGATTTCCGCATGAACAAAATAGGTAGCCACGTCCGAATGTTTCCTTGACAACGCCCGTCATTTGTGGAAATAATCGCGTCACATGTCATATAGACTGCGCGAGTAATGTTAACTTGATTGTCAATAACTTTTTGCGATAAAGCGAAATTTGATATTTTCCTTTAATAATATGCCCAGTCGTCGAAAAAATAGTATGTATGTTTCGAGCTAATCGTGCGCTTGCCGCTTTTGCATGATTGCTGGTTTCGACTTCGTCTCAACCAGCAATATTCATGCGCAAGCGGCAAGAATGCACTTTCAGCTCTTAATATACAATATACTATTGTGTTATTACCTGATCTATCTGATTTCATGTTTGCTTGTCTGGAATAATCCAAGTAGCTTTGTGTATATCTTTTCTCTTTGACATGGTAGTTCTAATTACCATTATTTTTGTTGCTGCAAAGTCTACTACTTTTTGACCGTTTTCGTTCGTCTCTTTAGGCAGGCTCTCGCTCCCTGCTATGTCTTTGTTTCTGTCTTCTCTTCCCACTTTCGCGTTCATGTCCCCTATGATTATGTCGTAATTGGGTATGCTGTCTACTTCCTCGTCTAGTATTTCGTAAAATTCCGCTTTTTGCTCTTCTTCTTTATCATTGGTAGGGGTGTGAATATTAACTATGCCTATTTTCCTGTAGTCTGTTTTTATTCTTAGGGTACTTATTCTTTCATTTACTACGTTATAGTTTATGACTGCTTTTTTACTTGTTCTTTGTTCAAAAAACCTGTCCCTAGTTTATTCTTACTTTCTCCTCCGTTTAGGAATACATAATTTCCTAAACCGAGTTGAGTCATTCCTTTTATGTTTGTTTCTTGGATTACTAGAACATCGATATTGTATGTTTTTGTTTCTTGCACTAGCTGCTTGAGTTTCTCTTCTTCGTTCAGGCCTTGGGCATTCCAAGTTCCGAGTTTTAGTACTTTTCTTCTCGATTGTGTGCCTATTTTCGTGGCCTTCCCATTCGCTGATAATTATTTCACCGGAAAACTATTTGCCGGATTCCGTTTCGCCGGATTGTAGGGTGCATGTCATATAACAAAATTCGGCAAAGTACTGTGTCTCGTTTTAGCCTGTTTAGGTTAGTTGGTCTTTGATAAATTGTTTTCACTACCACAGCCTGTGTTAACCCACGATCAGCATAGTATCCTCAATCTTGATATCCGGCGAAATGCATTCTGGTCAAAAGATTTCCGGTGTGACGGATTCCGGCAAATGGAGACGGAGCCCCTGTTTTCGGTCTTTTTCGGATTGTTCTAATATTTAGCTTCTCAAGCTTTTCCATATGTTCGCTGACGTTTTTTCTTTGTATTCAGTAGTAACTTTTTCATTTCGCGTATCGTATACTTTATTGATGCTTTCTTTCGTTCTGTTTTAGTTTTTCTATTTGACCTGTAAGTTGGGAAATTTCTGTTTCTCTCGTTCTTATTACTTCTTGTAGTTCCTGGTATTTTGCTTGCTGTCTTCCTATTACTTTCGCAATTTTTATAATGTCTTCCTTTTCCATATTTGAAGCTTATTTTTTTCACGTACTGACGTTACATTATATTTGTTGAAACTTTGGCATACGCCTTCAAAATTTGTTATTTTAGTTTGTTTACGCATCCTCTTAAAACACCAGTTTTAAGGGGCTTAAGCAACAACCATTTTCAATATAGTATTAGATATACTGAGGAAAACAAAATTACGAATAGAAAGTAACATCATATCTGGTCCCTACCAAATCCTAGCCTATGCGGACGACATAACAGTACTAACTCGAACAAAGGAGGAACTCAAAAGAATTGCTAAAAATATAGAAAAACAAGCCAGGACGGTGGAACTGGTAATTACTGAGGAAAAACCAAACTACATTATGTTAGGAAATAAAATACAAGAAGAAACGCAAAACTTGACTTTCCAAGCAATAGACACAGGGAAAAATGTTTTCAAAATAGTGAACAGTGCAGTGTACCCAGGGGCAGAGATGACAAGCAACGGACAACAAGGAGCAGATATAAAGAGAAGATTGACCATGGGCTTAAGGTGTGTGGCAGCGTTAGACGGAGTAGTGAAAGATAAAAACATACAAAGGAATTTAAAAAGAAAACTAAATAAAACAGTGATTTGCCTGGTGGTACCTATTGTGCGGTACAGAAACCTGGGTACTAACAAAAGAATATGAAAATAGATGCCTGGGAAAGAAAAAGCCTAATAAAATTGTAGGAGGAATAAAAGAAAATGGAGATGGAGCAATCTAATACTACAAGATATACAGGGTGTCCGGGAAAATGTGGGAAATCTCCCGTGCATGAAAAAAAACACGTGAAAAGAATACTATGACACTCATGACCCCATTTTTTTACGCTCTGTATGATAAGAACTTTGTACAACGTTTTTTACATATCTTTAAATATTGACTAAAAATTAAGTACTCTTCATTCTTGTCACTAATCTTAACCGTTTTCGAAAAAACGTCATTTTATTTACACTGTTAGTCCCCTAACTTCTGTCGGGTTGAATTTTTTCCAGTCACCAACATAGTTTCATTAAAAAGTTAAACTTTAACCGCTTAGTTAAAAACTTCGTATGAAACTTTGAAACTATGTTGGTGACAGGGGAAAATTCCTGTTTTTCATATTCAACCTGAAACGGGGAAATTCGTGCCACCTGTATTGATATATTTTATGCCTTTTTATTATATACATTGCCAGCAACAAGCCTAACCGTATTTTTTATGTCCTAGCATGTTAAGTCGGCGCGTCGTATAAGTAAGCGAATTGTGTTAAGTGGAGATGCATCATAGTGTTTTCGCGCGAGCGATGTGAATAAGAACACAAGGCAGCTAATTCGGAATGCCAAGTGATAACAAAATTGCAGCGTTGCATTTTACGGGAAACTACGACGGCGTGAATCCGCGGAAGAGTCAGTCCCAAGAAAGCCCTCAAACAGTGCGTTGCGACCCGCTAGTGAATGTTTGGCCGGCAGTAATTGCCACCGGCCCTCGAAGCAGCTTGAGCGCTGAAATACGCAGCGAGAGGACCTCAACCACTTGGGCGGCCCCGCCAAAGGTTCGCTACAGCATCCAGTAGAAGGAAGCTGTGCTCTGCTGCCAGAGAAGCGCTGCTTGGACCCAACCACTTGGGCGACACCGCCAGAGGTTCACTGCAGCATTCGGTAGAAGGAAGCTGTGATAAACCAGGTTAGTTCATACCAAAAACTGTGGTACTAAATAAGTGGCGATTGCCACTTCCCTGGGCGCTGCTCCAACGCATGTTGGCGTACCAAAGACGACGGGGATTTACCTGTAAGCAGAACGAGCCAGATTGCGCAATAAGAATCGACAGCTTCGCGAAGCTTAATTCCATTTAGCAGCAGCGACATTAAACTTGACGTTAATACTCGAACTTTAGCGGCCTATTTAAACTGTTTTGTACGCCCTAGCGTATACCCTTTGTATTGTGTATTCCTTATATGTGTATTTGCTGATATTTGTACTTTATTGCAGATTATATGTTTTTTATGTAAACTGTTGGGTTTTCATTGCTGGTCGTGTTCGCCAGTGTGACAACGAGCTGACCTCAAACAATATTAGCTTTCCCTTAGCTGGACTGATGATGTGAATAGAGCCTCATAGCCCACCGACTGAATAAGCTAGCGAACCAGGGTATTGTAACGTAATAATTCAGTAGGTGTAGGTAGGGTTGCCAACACTGTTATTTTGACCCGAAGAGTTCGGGTTTGGTAATCATCCTTCGGGCTTCGGGTTTTCAATAAAATTCTTCGGGTTAACTAAAGGTTCATACATACATGGATTGCGATCCTATTTAAGCTCCTGAGCAGAAGTCATTGGTAAGAAAGTGTCCAAAGAGGAAAAAACTATATTTTTGAAAATATATTAATTTTTTTTAGAAAAATGTAGTTTCGTAATAGTTTACTTAACTTTTAATATGAATTTTGAATTTTTTTTTGGAATGTAAAAAATAGTTTTGTTCTTTAATTCCTATGATTTACAAAGGTCGAGAATTATGCAATGTGTAACGGATCAGCTGGATCCCTTACCCATAATGTTTATTTTCATGCTTAAATGTAGAAGCCAAGTATTTCTTGTGTTCCATTATTAGATTTAATAATGTATTTTATGCTTAGAACAGAAAATAGACAGGAAGGCGCATTTCTTTTAACTTGGCTGTAACATCTAGGCGACGGAAACGGCCATTTTGAAAACCCATGTATGACTAATGAGGTGTGATACCGGTTTGACAGTTGTGGGTTTTAGTTAGTTTGAGACTAATTTTGGCTGTTCTCAGACCCCAAATACCAGGACTTTGGGCATTACATACCATCAGTAAGTATTAATATTACTTTTCACTTCAAATAGAGACATAATTTCTATGACATGTCACTTATCATACGTACTTGTACACAACACTAGTCATGGGCATAGAAGGGAACGTATAATGGGGTCATTATTTGTAATTACACAATCTGAGGAAGCAATTTAAATTACAGACAGTGACTGAAGTCACACAAAATCACATGTAGTCATAAATCACATAGTGTAAAGTGCACTTAATAAAACTGTTGAAATTGTTTGCTGCACATGCACCCTCTCGATATGATACGCCACTGCCAAAAGGAAACAACCATCCGCCATTTTGAAAACCCATCGCGGTCGCACGGATTTCTTACAAATGCGGCTTCCTGTCTATTTTCTGTTCTAAGATTTTATGTAAGCAAATGCTCTCAAAGTCGGTCCTGCGCTGGACGTGTATTGTGAATTTTGGTTTTTGCGAGTGCAGCAAGAAACACACGGTGTACGCGAAATGCGAAGATTTTCAACTGCAAATTTAACAAAGAAGGCAGCAGTCGCACGCTGCTTCTTCTGAAAGGAAAGTGTAGTACGTGAATTTGCCCAGGGAGATATAAGTTAATTTGAAGCGGTCTAAAAGAGCCTGGCAGCCAACTTTTGCTGAAAACAGTGTTAAAGTGCAGCGATCCAGCGTTTGCAAATTCTGCAACGTATTTTCCTAGAGTACATGTAAGTACACCCACTGTGCTATATTTAAAGACCTAGTTGAAGCGTCAATTTTGAGAGGCGCCAATTCAACTGTCTTTACAAGCATAATGCATACCAGCATAATGTCCGCCAGGAGCGGGCAATGCGATCGAGGCGTGCCGTTTCCAAGGGTATGCAGCAGCCAGTTCCAGATAAAATTTTTACAGAGCGTGATAAGGTTGCGTTGAACAGCAAGATTTTGCAAACTCGCAGGAATATGTTTTATTAGCGAGTCAAATAAGTACCGGCTTCAGGCAATTTTGCCATTCCAGTTTTGTTAAAGACATTTTGACATTCGCGTTCTTTTAAAAGATAATTATTTCAACGTTATTTTTGGTGATATTTTACGTTGTTCATGTAGGTTTGCAACACGCCTGTGAATAGCCTTAATCTATATCGTACTTACGTTGTTTGAGAACTTAATTGTATTTTCTTTTATTTCTTTTGTATTTTTATGCGTGTTTTTTGTTTTTACACGCGTTTTGAAATCAGTAGATGATGTAAAGAATTCAGCTTTTTTGTGCATTGTTTAAAGTTAAGTTTCAGTCCGACCAACACTTTAAGAGGAACCAGATTTCTATTTTGGCAGGTCGACTGAGATATTAAGAGAGTTTCACGTTCACTGAGCTTGCTAAGGGATAAAAAAAGTAAATAATTATTTAAATATTAAGGCGTCTTGTTCAAATTTAATGTAGCCTCGGAGGAGTATGTACAAAAATGCCGCATTTCATATAAAAAATATAAAACAATTTTAGGAAATATATTTTTATAATGTAAAAAACTGTTTCATCTTGAACTTTTTTGTTAATTTTATTCCACTTTTTTCCCCCAAAAGTTATTTTCTTCGGGTCAGCATCGACTCAATGTTGGTAAACCTAGGTGTAGGGCTAGGCAAAAAGCCATCTTACAAACCCGACAGAAGTTAGGGGACTAACAGTGTAAATAAAATGACGTTTTTTCGAAAACGGTTAAGATTAGTGACATGAATGAAGAGTAATTAATTTTTAGTCTAAAGTTCTTATCATACAGGACGTAATAAAATGGGGTCACGAGTGTCACAGCTAGTCTGTCCCTGCAGCTGTGAGTAATTCACAACACTTTCTTGTATAGCAATTTGAAGGATCTTACCTGGTATACATCATATTAGAAAAAAATTGGAATATACCTGGTGGTTCAATAATTATGTGTAAAAAAACATGATTCCATTGGAGCTCTTTGGGAGCCCATGTCTCCGAAGAGGAGGTCTATACGAAAAAAGTTTATATGAACTTGTAGTATTCTTTTTACGTGTTTTTTCATATCTGGGAGATTTCCCACGACACCCTGTATACAGAGAACTAAAGCTACCAACAGTCATCAGAAAAAATAGACTATGATGGCTAGATCACATAAGACGAGCGAAGCAGGATGACCCGTTCAGAAGAACATTAACGACGGAAGCAGAAGGACAAAACAGAAGAGGCAGACTTGGTGGGGAGACATACAACATGACATAAAACACTTCGGAATAGAAAACTGGGAAGAGAAAATAATAAATATGAAAGCGTGGAAGCATGCAATTGAAGCCTCTCGGCCATATATAGGGCAATTAACATTGGGAAATTATGAAAGGATCAACTATTGCTGTGTAAGCATCGAGGTATGTGATTGGTCGCAAAAGAAAACACCTTGAAAATAATTTGACGTTTTGTCATTTCTGACCAATTACGTACCTCGATGTCTACACGTCGCCCAATAACTTTCCAATGTTAGTTTGGCTATGTCTGATAGTTGGTGAGACACACTGTATATATTTTTTTGTTTCAATGTTTAATATGGTTATGTAATGTAGTTATTATTTTCTAAAGTCTTTAGAAAACTTCTGAAGAAGCTGACAGCTGAGCAACGAAACGTCAAGTACAACTCGAAGACCACGGCATAATCTGGATGAACCTACCATTAACATGAATTTGTCATTAATCTTTTCCATTTTTTTTGGGAAATTTTCCGGAAAATCGTACGACACTTATTAATGACCAATAGAAAAATTAGTTCACCGGCCGTAACCCAGACAACAAAAAAATTTCTTGGAAATTTTTCGTAGGTAGACCAACCTAACTGTAAGGGTTTGTGTAGTTACGATTTTCTTACAAAATCTGCATTCGAGCATCAATTCATATTCGGAAATTACTTTTCGTGCATTCCAACGACGTCCTAATTTGCCCTTGCGTCCCACTGGGGCAAATTAATAAGACGTTGTTGGAAGGCACTCAAAAAAAATTCCGGAAAGAATTAATGCTCTTGTGAGATTATATGTGAAAATTTCTGGAAAAATTTCCACGTTTTATTTTCCTGGAATTTTTACGCTATTCTTGATGTTCAAAATTAATGATTATAGCTGTAGTATTTTTGAAAACTTATCTTACCTTTTGTAGTTATGGATCGCTTAGATGATGAATACATAGTAATACAAGTTACACAATTTTGGATTAGGGATGTGCGGTACAATCCGATATTTTGAAGTACCGGTACTTTGTCTTCCGATACTCAATATTTTGTACCGGTATTTCAGTAAGCGATACAATACGATACAATTTATTTTTGGTCAGTATCGTCAGGACCGATCCAAGGTTTTTGCCGCCTGGGTTCCAATAACTCATCTTTTGATCATTATTTTTTTTAAATTTTAACATAAAAATTAATGAAGCAATCTCAATGCGGTTGTTGGATATTTATATTTAGTGTTCTATGGAAGTAAGAGCGAGATGGTCAAACGTCGATAACTTTCAGTAAGCATTTTTCAGCTTCTACACTCGACACTAAAAATCAAAACAAAATTATTTTGTTGAGCCCAAATCTTCCTGTTTAACATGTGTACATACTACACTTCGGGTTTCGCCAGGTACCGCAAAATCGTAAATGATAAATTAAATAAATAAAAAGAAAATAACTGATTCTGGCGGACTGAAGCTTTCATGTATCCTAACAAATTGTATTATAATAATTAAATATCCAATAAAAACTTCATTATTCAGCTTAAATATTTATAACATGCTGCTTTATACAGTTGCAGTGTTTATGTACGTTTATGAAACTAAACTTTGTTGAAAAATATGAATGCGTTTCAGTTTTTGTGTTACTTTTTAAGTTTTTAAGCGTTATAAAAGTTAGTATACTATTTAATAATGCAATGCAATGCTGTATTAGGCTCCACTATCTGGTGACTGTTTGTGAATTTAAATAAAATTTAATTAGATAAATTAAGGCAAATCCAATCACAATTCTCAGATTTATATTTTTAGTACTGTCCTCAAACTTGCCTGTCATAAATTATAGGCTAGTTAAAAATGAAACGTAATAATTAATTACACAAATAAAATGGTTGAAAAGCCCCTCTTTCTATTTTTATCTAATTGCAATATTTATTTACCCTAGCTCTCGGCAACACACAAGATCTATTCTCAGGGTGGAATCAGAATTTAACTATTGCCATATTTTAGTTTAACACATCCGCTTGCTTGTTTTTTTAGAATGACGTCACCACCTCTTGCTTGTTCTGACGTAGAATAGACGCCGACCGTTCAATTGTTTTTTTTTGGTTGCTTGGATTCTCGCCAAATTTACATAATTTACGGACGCCACTCGATTTTCAAAGAACACGAAGTAACTGGGACCTTGGGAATACGCTAGACCTCTCCGGGAAGGTTTGATCTCGTAGTTTGATGCGTTTTCCCAAACCTAACCCTCAAATCGCAGGCTTAATCCTATCTCGTTGTGATGGCTTCGGAGCTGCTCGTACTGATGCTACTTGGACTTCCTGCTGGAGATGCTTACCCTGATGTCGACGGCGACGCTTCTACAGACTCTGTTGATCACTTGCAGTGCCGATCTCTGGGCCCCGATTACTAACTTGCTCGTAATCAAACTTCGGAATTTTCATGTGCTCGCTGCCGAATCTCAGCCGCAAATGGGATGGGAAATTTTATATTTTACTTTGTGGAACCTCTCACAAACACTCCCACATACACATGGACACATATGCAATAAAATGCAATACTTTTAGAATGGTAAAATGCTCGTTTATTAATATAAAATTGTAGTTAAATATGGAGCACAAATTCGACAAACTTCAAATAAAAATTAATTCAATTGTTCTTCTCTTTTTAAACAAAATAGCATCAGGTTGCTAAGTTACGGTTGATTTTTTTATGTTAATAGAAATTAATTTTGATAATGAAAAGTTACAAATGGAAGTAAATTTGAGTACATAATTAATATTTACAATTTTAAAAAATCAAAATTATTGTCTTTAACCTTATAATTAAAATTGTTCTATAGCGTTGCACACACAAATGTTATTTATTTATTATTGTCACTGTTCTGCTCTGCGCTATTGCACTTTATTTTTAAAAACACTAATTTTTGAGTTCCCCATTTTCACGTCACTAGTGTTTCTTTTCTGTTGCCTTCTTCTAGCATTGCTCTTTGTGATTTTCTATATTATATTATGCTTCACCTTGCTTTACCTTTCTGCTTTGCTCACTATTTTTGCTATCCTTTGCTTTTACTTAACAACTACGCTCCTTTTAAAATGCAGCTAACAAACCTTTTGTGTCAAATCAATTTTATGTGGTCTGGCTTTACAGGTGCGCAAACATTTCCTTTTAAATTATATTAATTTATTTACAAGCCAATTCAAACTCTTTGAAATATGCTTTGCCTTTCTCCAACTAATTTACTGTTTCTCGTATCTTATTATTAATGCATTTAATATTTTATTTTAGTTTAAAATTGCAATTATACAAAATATCCCAACTCTGTGCTTTATTGAATCGGTTAATTATCTTGCACTGCAAACAGCGCCAAGTTGTGGGCTTAATACCATCTCAATAGATGTATTTCTAATACTGATTTTGTAATTATTTTTTGTTGATTTTTTTATTGTTACTGCCACTATTATTGCTACAGTTCTATTTGCTGTACTAGGACTCGAAAATTCGTATAAATATACCTAGAAAATATTCTGGATCGAATGTGTACCGGTATTTTATGTACCGGTACTTTTGTATACGATACTACCTCGAACCGATACTTTTAAATCGATACGATACGATACGATTGTACCGGTACTTTTCGGTGTATCGAACATCCCTATTTTGGATATGATAGGAAGGTTCATATTTCTAATTTTAAATTCCTTCTGCTAAGGATTAAGATATTTTTTAATAGACCTATTTTCTTTTGTTTGATAATAAATATAAATACACTAAAGATCCATAATTATTACATAAAATGCTCGATACGTAAGATCTTATATTAAACTTATATATACAAATATATTTGGATCAATAAAAGATATGAAGGGATATGTTATAAATAATGTTACAGTCGCTTGAGAGCTGCTGCTCCGAGAGAAGAGGCTTTAAGCTTGCGTGTGGGTTGAACAGACATAGGTGCTACAGGCGGAGATTCAGTGGCATTATTTGCGTCCCCCAATTCCTACAACCATAAGCCAGTGTTAATAACATTCTAAACCAATTATTAATACACAGAGCCATAGATTTCAATATGTAATAAACGTACATTAATGTTACTGTAACTTGCAAGCCTCATTTGCGCAAGTTGTGAAGCTGGGGTGAGATTTGTGGAGCTACCAAACGGTGACATCATAGAAGAAACTGCACGTTTTAGTTTTGAAGGCGTTTTATTGAAAGAAAAAGCCCGACCCACTTTGAGTCTCGTTCTGTTAGCAAATTTGAAAGCTTTTGCCAGTGTGCCGTTGTTTATATCGCTTGTGTCTATATCTAGCTGCTGCGGTTCTAGAGATGCTAGAAATTTATCCTGCAAATAATCAAGTTATTTTACAACGATATACTTTTTGAATATTTCTTACTGCATCAGCTGTGCAAGCATTAGTTGCCATTTGTTTACAAAGTGTTTTTAAGAATCCTATTTTATCGGCATCGTCTTCAGTCATAGCGAAAGAGAACAACCTCTCCTTTATTTCATCGTTATTCCTAAATACAAGACTAAACACTTTTTGGCAATCTTCAGTTTCCTTAATGTCGATCACTCGTTTTATACTACTTAATGGCATTAATTTGACGTGTTTATAGGGCTTTGTGCTCGATTTCTGATGGAAACCATTGACGGTGTTGGGGCTCTTCAGACTATTAAACGCTTTAGATCGCTTTTTGCAAACCTCTAGTTGGTCAGTAAAGAGAAACAGAACCAGAAGATTGCCTTTTCCAGAAAGGCCTTCCGACGATGACAACTGAATAACTTCAGACCGTGTAATGAACGTGCGATGTGACGATATTAAATCAGGCTATAACAAAAATAAAGTAAATAAATTGAGTACGCGATATGTAGCTTGACTTACAGGGCAGCTTTCGATATCGTTGAAAATATCAAACATAACACGTTGTCCCTCTGTTTTTCTCTTGTCTTCGTTAATGTGGGTCATAACTTCTTTCACTGCAGCTAGGGCCTGATCCAAAGCAGAATGGTCCGCATTTGTTTTCGATGTATTCTTTAAAATATCTGTAAACAAGTGTTTTAAACTATAGAAACATCAACAACAGCTAAACACAATACCATTTAACAATAAACTGATGCTAGGCAGTCGCTGAACAGGTCTTATAAGCAAATCTTGTAGAGTTTGCCGGCCGCATTCAGGCTTTGTTTGCCGCCCTTTAAGGAAGGCATGAAACCTAGGTTTGATACTATCACACTGCAAAAGCGTTTCCTTCATTTCTTCAAAGAAATTAATGAAAGGTGGGTAAGCTTTCAGCAAATCTGTGGAATACTTCAAAATTATGTTGCCGATACTGTGCTCTTCTGACCAATGGCTGGACAGTCGCTTGAATTCCTCCAACATTTTCAAGTGGGTTTCATAAATTAGAGGTAAATTTCCAAAAATCATTTTGATTTCCGTGGGGTTTAAAAGAGCTTCCTCCTCGGGCATGTCTTCTAAGGGTTTTTGAAACATCTAAAACAACATAGATGTTAGTATTATGGGATATTATTAAAATGTATAGTGTGTCTCAGTGACTACCAGACATGGCAAAATTAGGAAATTATGTAGATCGCACAATACAACTATTGCCACTTAATTATCAATATTGTTGCAAATAAATAGTATCTAGGGATAAATAATATGGTATAGTAATTACCTTGTATAAGTAATATTCAGTATAAAAGCATAAGTATTTAGAATTTACGCAACGCAAAAATAAAATAGAATGTAAGGTTAAGGTTTAGTGTTCGAGGGTAAACAAATGTAAACCATTTATTATTTTATAATAAAGTTTTTGTATAAACAAATTTGGATGATTTTCAGTAATACATACAACAGAAAGCTTAAGAGTTTGTATTTTGTAATTAAAGAGAAACACAACAGATAAGCACTAAAAATTCAATAACACTAACAGGTACTAATTAATTATAGGTTCAAACGTATTCCCATTGATTAGTAGACAGTGGCTTATTCAGTCACAAAAATTACGACGTACATTTCGTAATGTTTGAGGGGTTATGTTAAAACATGCCTCCCTAACAGAGTCCTTTAGAGATTCTAAATTTGCATGCCTTCGCAAAGTGTACATTTTTGATTTTAGGAAGCCCCATAAGAAAAAATCATTGGGTGACAAATCTGAAGACCTTGGAGCCCATCTGTTGGGGAATACTTCGTTTAGGTAGTTTCTCACTTCCCTTGAATAGTGAGCAGGAGCTCCATCGTTCTGATACCATACCACTAGTGCAGTAATAGCAGGGACTATTTGATTTTGAAGCATATCTAAATAAATTCTGCTATTCAGGGTACCGTCGATGAAGAGCGGACTAATTAAATTATCGCTCAATATTCCAACCCATACATTAAGATTTTAGCAGTATTGTGTATGCGTTTGCACATACACATGTTGATTAGTTTGGCTCTAATACCGATAATTTTGACGATTTGCTTCTCCATTTAATGTAAATATGCACTCGTCAGTGAAACAAATATCAGCATGACATTTATTAAACATTAATTAATTCACAAAAGATGATTTGTTTTTCACTATTTGCTGCGTTGAAATATTTGTAAGCAAAATATTTCTGTTTTTTAAGAGTGCGGTGAACATATGAGCGAGATACACCGAGATTATTTGCAATTTCCCTCACACTTCCGTTGGGATCGGCTTCGACAGCTGCTAAAATATCTACGTTGTTGTTAACATTCTGGTTTTTGGAAACTATATCTCGGAATCTATATATTTAAAACGTGAAGCGTTTACTTTCGACATCTAATTAGAGACTTCCACCGGGCCGATTTCGATAATTCTTTTTTTAAATGAAAGCCGTCACCGTGTAGATGTGCACAAAAGTCCTAGATTGCAAATAACTGCATAACTTTTAGAGAAAAATATTGTAGCGCGCAAGATCCGTAATTTGTGGCCCTGTAGCAGTGGAACAAGTAAGCTCTCGAAGTCGGCCCGTGGTGTTCTGCTGATTTTTGCAATGGACCACTGTACTTGCTTGAATTTGTTTGTGTAAAATACAGCCTGCGCTCTGAGGTGAAGCGTAAGCGGCCCTCAAAATGCTCAATTTTAGCCCTAAAAAACGAACATTGCTATGAAATCAACATCAAAATTATATCTCTCTTGCCTGAATATGAAAAGCAATATTTGAGTGTGAATACAATAATTGTATCACATACTGACAACACTTTATAATGGAATTTCTAGATTCGTTAAATTTCAGTGGAATATATCCACATTACTTAAAACTAAAAATAGGATCAATACATATTCCCTTGAAAATTTTAAATGTGTCGATGGGTTTAATAGATGAGATAAGAATAACGGTACGCCATTTATTTGAAAATTGCTTAGATTTGGTATTAATGGACAAGCCACAGGTAGAAGAGTATTATTACATTTTTGCCTTCGAAAAGAAATTTTTCTGTGCGCCTATCATTTTCGCTGACAATTTATAAATCACAAGGACAAACTGGGGATAAAGTGGGAATATATCGTATTTGCGACAACCCCAGTATTTAGCTAAGTATATGTAGCAATATCACGTGTGAGTAGTTTTGAAAACTTAGAAATTTAAATTTTACCTAATGAATCCTGCCACACGTTAGGAAAAAGTTTTGTAACTTGCAAACTATTTTGCAACGGGTCCACTAGTTGTTTTACAATTCGTGCAACTGTGTGTTTGCAGGGAATACGCTGTTAAAAGCTCGCAAGTTCTTCGCAAACTGTTACCTGCTAAATACCATGTTACCATTATTTTTTCTTCTGTCGTATACACATTCACTGTTGAGTATTTCAAAATGTAATATTAATTATTTTAAATAAATTTCCTTTAATTATTATGTAATATGAAAATTATTTGACAGAAGTAAATTTCTGCTTGTTTTAAATCTTTTGTTTTGGCCACTCAGAAAGAATATACAGGGTGTTTCATAATATATGCGCAGGACTTCATGATGTGATAGCTCGTCCAAAAATTAGAAAAAAAGTTTCTATTAACTCACCCTCTAAAATGCACAATTTTCGAGATACAGGGTCTTGAAATTGAAAAAAAAAATTCGTTTTTGCGAATATCTCCGGAACCGTTTATCGTACAGAAAACAGCTTTTGTAAGCATTTTCTACTCACAATAAGCAACTTCCATAGGCCGCCCATTATCAGCAGTATTCTTTAATTTTGCAATTATGAAGTTAACGTTTGTTTTTGTTCTAACGTTTAAATAAATTTTGTTTAATTAGTAAAAAAAAATTTATTTCAAAAAATTTACCATGTTTTTCAACATAAAAGTTGATTTTTATCGAAAACGGTCAACTTTAGAGCTTATGACCAAGAGTACCTTTCTTGTGTAGAAAACATTGGCGGTTCAAATGGGCGTCTCAAAACCGTACTTTTTCCAGTGGCGTAGAAGTTGGGGAGAAAAACACTCACTACCCCTTCAAAATCTTCACCAATTATGACTTTAAAAAATTTTTTTCCTTGCACAAAACATAGCTTATTATGAGTAGAAAATACTTACAAAAGCTTTTTTCTGTACGATAAACGGTTCCGGAGATATTCGCAAAAAACGAAAATTTTTTTTCAATTTCAACACCCTGTATCTCGAAAATTGTGCATTTTAGAGGGTAAGTTAATAGAAACTTTTTTTAAAATTTTTGGACGAGCTATCACATCCTGAAGTCCTGCGCATATATTATGAAACACCCTGTATAGCTCATGACAATAGTTGATCTTTATATAATTTTCCAATGTTAATTTTGCCATGTCTGGTAGTCACTGGGACACGCTGTATATAATTTACTAATTACTGAACTCGATTGTAGATATAAAGTTCCTAATGTAAATTTTTTATTGTGTTTCAGATTATTTTGAACACTAACTGCAGGCATACTAATTTTTAGACGTTTGTGTTTGACAACTACTCTGTACAGTTTTGGTTTATCAGTTGGTTATGAGTATGACTTAGGACTAATAAAAATAATTCATGTGGTTTGTGGTACAAAGCACGCTGTCAGAGTTTTCACGTTGCACTAAAGCCTCTGATGTAAACTAACGACCATCATTGAAATGAAACTTAACGTGTTCTCCAATGCACATCTGACTGTGATTCTACTACAGCTTACAGAATCTAGATCGACTATCAAGGTAGGCCATGAAAGGCACTTTGATCATATTTGATTTCACTGAATTGGCAGTAGTATGTGGAAAGAAGTAATTGTCAAACATACCAAGTTTGGTTATATTTTAAATGACAATTAATAAGTAGCGGTGAGTAGAAGGATTTCGTTTGCGCAATGACTAACGTCATTTATTTATTTATTTATTTATTTATTTAATTCGCACTCAGCCAACAGCCGTTAGGCCAATTATAGGCGTCGCTGTGCAGTTATGACAGATTCTTTGTGTTTTAAAGTGTGAAGATTTAGCAGAGCCTGGTTGATCAACTGCAATTTCCGCAATCCAATGTTGAGTATGCTTTTGATGTATTGTGTCATTTACCTTAGATTAGGTTAACAATTTAATGTCAATATGATAGATGTCAAAAATTACGAAACTTGGAAATTACTAGATTGTTGATCCAATATCAAACTGAACAATGGGCTTAACGAGTCACCCTGTCTCACTTTCTTTGTTATAGTTATAGGCCATTTCTCCGTAAATTAATGGTTTGTTTCTACCTTGATTCCGTTATCGGTATTGTCTTCCTTTACGATGTTGTGTAGAATACTGTGTTAACATAACAGTTCAAAGAGATCTCTAAGTTGTACTCTATCGAAGACCTCGCTAAGATTCATGAAACAAAGGTAGGCGGGCCAATTGATTTTTCGATAATCTGTCGTATAATAAAGATCGCATCTGTTGTTCTTCAATTTTTCCGAAAGCCTTGCTGATCCTGTGAGATTTCTATTTCGTGTTGTAGTTTGGTTTGGATGATGCTGGTTAATAACTTTAATTTGAATTGAGAATTGTAATACCCCTGTAGCTGAAGTAGCCATTTATCGCTTTTTTTAATATAGGGGATGTTGTGCTTACCTTCCAGTCTTTTGGTATTTAACCCTTTTCAGTATTCTTCAGTATTTTGTTAATTAGCTTGTGACTTTGACTGATCAATTCTTCAGCTCTATACTATAGCAACTCCTTGTGTATTTCATCAGGTCTCGGAAATTTCATATTTTTCAGTCTAAATTTTGCATCACTTACTTCATCTTTTGTTACTATTACATGCTCATTTTTAAATGATGGGTTATTGTGTGCAGGGGTATACTCTCTAGGTAGTGTAGTATTTACATACAATAATGTAAAGTACGTTGTCCATTCTTCTTTTGAGATAATTTTGGTTTGGAAGTACAGTACAACTTCGCTAATCCGAACATGCGTTAACTCGGACAGTCCAGTAATTCGGACTTTACTACAATTCGGACAGTTTTGTGTCATTCACTTCTATAATCCGGACACATTTAAAATCGTGTGAATTACGTGCCCCAACCGTCAATAAACTTCAGGGAATCCCCTAATTTTCTACTAAAACATCAAATGCCTCGCGTTTACGGTTTCTTCGTGACCCCATTCTCAGTTTGTGATGCTAGTGAAAGTACGTACATACATTTGTAGTTTTTAGTTAAAATGAAGCGAGGCCACAAAACTCTTACTCTTAAAGAGAAGTGCAAAATTTTAGATTCTCTTGAGAGTGGGAAAAGTATTCGCTTTGTAGCCGAAATATTCAAAGTGCCGAAATCAACAATATATGGCATTAAACAAAAGAAAAATAAAATTAGACAGTTTGTTTCAACTACATTTCAAGGACCAGGTATGCATGATTTTATGAGTTATGTACAAATTAGAAAAATTCAAACAGGGCTTGTATGTAGGTTCCAAAAAAGTTATTCGTCAAGGTGATCATCCTAAGGTGGAGAAGGATTTGTATACATGGTTCTTACAGCAGAGAAACGTTCATGTACCAATTTCATCGGAAATTTTACGTGAAAAAGCCAGATTTTTTTTATAGAGAAATAACTGGAAAAGATGATATTTTAGCAAGTTCCGGTTGGTTCGATAAATTTAAAAAGAGGCATGGAATTCGATTTTTAAAAATTTGTGGGGAGAAAGTGTCTAGTGATACATGTGCGGCGGCACCATTCCAAGAGAAGTTCCTACAGTTGGTTAACAAAATGAATTTATCAGAAAACCACGTGTATAACGCTGACGAAAGAGCTGCATTTTGGAAAACTTTACCAACTACCACTTGGGTCCATGAAAAGGAAAAATCAGCTCCCGGCAGAAAAGTTTTCAAGGATAGAATCACATTTATGCCTTGTTCAAATGCGGCAGGCACCCACAAGCTACCACTACCTGTTCTTGGCAAATCCCTCCACCTCAGATGTTTTAAAAACATTGATCTTCCTGTCGAGTATAGAGCCAGCAAGAAAGGGTGGATGACCCAAACAATTTTCATGGACTGGTTTAAACAATGTTTTATTAAGCACGTAAAAAAATTTTTGAGCGAGAAAGGTTTACCACAAAAAGCGCTTCTTCTAATAGATAACGCTCCCTCACACCCAGCAGAAGATGTATGAAATTTTGATCCAAATTTCAAAGTTATGTTTTTACCCCCCAACTGCACAGCGATAATACAGCCAATGGATCAAAATTTGATCCAAAATATTAAAGTGGCGTACAGAAAAAAATTATTGGCGAACTTAATATCTCAAGACGATGATTTAACAAACACTTTGAAAAGCTACAATTTGAAGAAGGCTGTCATGAACTTGCATCAATCATGGAAAAGTATAACAGAAAAAAATATCAGAAAAAGTTGGACGCCACTTTGGCCAAAAGAACAATGGGATGAAGAGGATGAAATTCCTTTGGATCAGTTGAAACAACAGTGGGAATCTGAATCTGCAAATACAGATTTAAACGCCATTACGGAAATGTTGAATTCTATTGGTCCACAAGTTAGTTCTGAGGAAGTCTTTAATTGGGCAACTGGGCATAATGAGGAGATGGCAAATTTTACGGATCAAGATTTTATTCTGGAGGCTTCAAAAGCTGACGATAATGGGTTGAATAATATTACCGAGTCTGAATGTGAGTTTGTAGACGAATTTTGTAATAAAATCAAGCATAGCGATGTTGTTCGGTTATTTTCTCAATATATTCAATGGGCAGAAGAAAATAACATTCCAATGCAAGATGTTCCTTTATTAAGAAGATTGAAAGGAAAGGCCAGTACGCAATTTTTCGAAAACGCGAAGCAGCAAAATATTAGTGTTTATTTTAAGAAAAATGATTCTGTATGAATATAGTTTTGTTATTTGTTTATAAAAACAGTTAGAATTCATTAAAAACATATTTCTTGCTTTATTTGTGTATTTTTTTAAATATTTCCGTAATCCGTTAAATTCGCAAATCCGGACAGGAGGAAATTTTTTTCTGTCCGGATTAGCGAAATTGTACTGTATTTATTTAATTTTTGAATTTTTCATTACAAAGCAAGTACAGTGAAATCTCCCATAAGCGGACACACACAGTGCCAACGTTTTTGTCCGGTTATTAGAGGCGTCCGCTTAAAAGAAAAATCCATTTTTATGTTTAAAAAAGTTGTATTACGCGCTAACAATACAGATAAGAATAATAAAATAATTGAAACAAAGTTATGTAATAGTTGTTACAAAATCTAAAATACTCGTTTGACGTTAAGAGTTTTTTCTGACTGCTTATTATAATTTCCACATATATTTCTAAATATTTTGACAGTTTGAATACTTTAAAGTCATTACTTTCTTTAGTAAAGTATTTAAAGTTTTTCACTGTTAATGCTTCCGTGTAGGTCTTGATTACATTCTCACTAATTTCTAAGTCGCCATCATTTTTTAATTCTGCAAACTGCACATCAACGGCAGCTGATTCACCTGAAATTTTGGTTACATCATCTTTCACGATTATTTCTTTGTCAATGTTTATAAATTCTTCAGGGTCGACGTCTTCAATTTCTGGGATATTTCCATACAGTTCAGCCATTACTGATAAGGGTAAATCGTCCTCTGCTTCAAATTGACGCTGATTCCGTACAAGAGAGATTCATAGTCTAAAAATTGTTGAAAAATAATGTCCGTGTGCGTTTAATAGAGAAAATTCTATTAGTAAAGTTAATGCAAGCAAGTTGGTTCCCAACAAAATGTCTGTGTAAGAAAGGTGTCCGCTTATTAGAGGTGTCCGGTAAGGGAGATTTCACTGTACTACGTTTTTCATGAAAAATTAATATATTTATTAAAATATATCTGCGGAACCAAAAATTTACAGTTACAAAAATGATCAATAGTAATATAACAAGGGGGAGACCTATTACCAATAATTTTGCACACGCCAAGGGTCGAATGCTGGTTGCAATGAAAACTGTCCAGAGGGCAGTTTTCTAAGAGCAACCAGCACGATGACTCTTGGCACGGGCAAAATTATATGTAAGTGTATCGCCCGCGTTTATATTTTGAAGATTATTACACAAAACCCGTATACGAATTACCATTTAAAATTGATCTAATAATGCTGAAAAATTCAAGTTGCCTGTTTCTGGTATTTCCATAGTAGCAACACCAATTTTTTCAAACAAACAAAAAATCTGTCACGGTTTCACAAATATGCAAAAAATGAACAGTTTGCGCTTCGGAGGGCTACTAAAAGTAAAATTAATCTAGCAATTGATAAGGTAACGCCAGAGAATACGAAGAGAGCAAATACTTACGTGTGGAAACAATTCATGGAGTTTTGTAGTGAGCAGAGATATGAACTGGCAAAAACAACACCCATTGAAAAATTTGCTGAAATAATGAAAGATTGGGGCTACAATATGAAGAAGCGGAGTGGAGAAAATTATAAAGAATCGGTAATTAAAACTATATGGAATATCACCGCAAAGCAGCTGCAGAAATTGTACTTTTAAGATCCCAGGATAAAATTTGACCCATTTAGTGACCTGGAGTTTAAACAAAGCCGAGAAGCTCGCAATGCAAAAAGGGATGAATTGCAGAAGGTTTCTGATAAACGAAAATGCAGTTTGTCAGCCTTCACTGATGACAAATATAAGAAAATTGTTAGTACGTTTGATAAGGATACACCGGATGGGGAAATTTTATTACATTACTAGTTATGAATTGGCTTGGCGAGGAAAAGTTCCAGTGGCACAGTTGAATTATTTTCATGAGGAAGTGAACAATTCGGGTATATGGTCTGGAAGAATAGAATATACTACTGTATTTAGCAAAACGGCGCAAGGTGAAAACCGCAAATTAGCAGACAGCAAATGGCTGGTAACTAATAATGAAAAGCCTGAATTTTGTCCTGTACGGTAAGAGTAACTATTTAGAATAAACTAATACGCTTTATTGAATATCATTTGGATATTTCAGGTTATTTAAGGATTTAATGAGCAAGAGGGGATCAAAAATTACTACAAATCGACTTTTCTTGACTCCCAATCTATTCTGGAAGAACCCTTATTCAGTTGGTTGGTACAAAAATTGTCCTGTTGGCAAAAATCAACTAGGCACTTGGACCAAATGCGGTGCTGAGCAAGTAGGAATTGATGCGAAAAGAGCAAACCTCAGAACCATTCTTTGAGATTCACAGCTGTTTCTAGTTTAGCAAGAGAAGATGTTGGCAAAGAGCAGCTGATAAAGATGACAGGGCATGTTAGCACAGCTTCCATTAAGCCCTACCTCCAGCTGGATGAATGTCATCATGCCAAAATGGTTGAAAAAATGAGACATAAAGACACCATCTACTTCTTTCTCGACTTTTACAATTTTAAATATACAGAAGAGAAAAACTGTGATTGTGCTGGAAAATAACGCAAAATTATAAACTTTTACAATTGTAATTTTCATAACAATCAGTTTTAATTTTTTAATCGTTTGTAGTGTGCCTAGGTTATTGTTATTTTCTTGTAATAATGAACTTTCTAAGAATGCAAATAAGCAAAACTATTTTACTCCTTTATTACTGCGTCATGCAGTTCTATAGTCCATTTACTTGACATCTGCACTGTCAAACTGACATTATGTTGGCAGCACTGCTATTTTTCACATTTTAACAATTAAATTACTGTACAGTCGAATAAAAAACACATTATTTTTGAGGTATAGTCAAGAATTTTTTTTAAATTTTGACACTGACAGTGCAGATGTCAAGTAAATGGAGTATACTTCCTGATATTTCTAAATTTTAATTACGACACCATCCAAGAGGTCGATAATCATCCCTAGAGTGCATATCACTTGATAAGCAGCACAAGGGCACTTATCAAGTACTCAGTTTGGGATTGGTCGATTTTCAAAAAAAGGATGATTCTCATTGGATGATATTAGTCATGTGACGGTTGTGTGTAATAATCAACAATAATGTATTAACACCTTGGCTGCCGACAACGCAAGGTATGCGTTGACTGAGTAGTCATCCTGAGTGCCGGCGACGCCACGTGTGCGGTCTGCGCATGTTGCAATATAAATGCATATTTTTTAATCGGTTTTGCAGGTTAGGTAAGGTTAGGTTAGGTTAGGTTAGGTTAGGTTAGGTAAGGTTACAATAGGTTAGGTAAGGTTAAGTTAGGTTAAATTAGGTAAGGTTAGGTTAGGTTAGGTAAGGTTAGGATAGGTAAGGTTAATTAAGGTGGCGCGCAGTGTGACTTGTTATTAGCTCTCGGTGAGGTACGCTGCGCGGCGCCCCGCCGAAGGCCCCAGAGTGTTTTCACGAAGAAAAATTTTTTTCACGCTTCGCAATTAATTTTCAGTCGGATGGTCCCGTATTTTCGTATATATTTTGCTTATGGCTGGGGGGCCATTTTCAAAAAACTTTATAGTGCTGTATCTCAGTAACCATTTGGTTTAGGTTAGGTTAGGTTAGGATAGGTTAGGTTAGGTAAAGGTTAGGTTAAATGGCATGCAGTGTGAATTGTTATTAGCCTTCGGTGAGGTATGCTGCGCGAACGCGCTGCAACGGCGCCCCGCCAAAGGCCCCCAGAGTGTTTTCCACGAAGGAAAAATTTATAAAAAAAAACTTTATAGTGCTGTATCTCAGTAACTATTGGTCTGCCCCGAATGTCCCCAGTAACAATATTGTTCAGCTCGACGAGACACGGCGAATGGTGTATAGAACATGTCGATCGGTGTTGGTCGCTAAACTAGATTCTTACCGAAACAAAACTCATGAACTGTCAATGTCAAATTTTTTAAATATTTTCTGAGTGTACCTGGAAATTACAGTTTTTTTTTTGGGAATATACTTTAAAAGTATCGGTTATGTTACATGTGTCCAAAAGTCACAACTATTTTCTTCTAGTTTTTCCTTGTAATAATCAACTAAGTATAGCCTTTTTTCCCTTTCCAATAACAACACCCTCTTCCGTTTCTGTTCCATTGCAATTGAAGTGTCTGCACAAAAATGAAAGAATTTAGGAGAAAATCGTACGACACTCGTTAATGACCAATAGAAAAATTAGTTCACGAGCCGTAATCAAGACAACAACAAAATTTCTTGGAAATTTTTTGTAGGTAGACTAACCTAACTGTGATTAACCTAAACTGTGATTATTAAGTGGAAATTTTTTGACATTCACTATTGTTGGTGACACTGTAAGTCTATGTCAAATTTGAGGTTAGTCTATGTCAAATTTGATGTTAGCAGGTTAGGTTTTGCGTCAGTTTTGAGCACAGACTGACGCAAAACCTAACCTCAAATTTGACATATACTTGCAGTGTCACCAAATATATTAACAACTAACTATACATTTTTGATATCACTTGATATTTTATTTTCGAGTAAAATTTTTAATTTTACTTTTTATGGCCGTGTCGCTACGATTTTCTTGTTGAATCTGCATTCTAGCATTAATTCATGTCCGGTAATTTTCTTATCGTGCACAGAACAATGTAATCGGCCCTCGCGTACTGCTCGTGCCAATTAATACGTTGTTACTGTGTACTCTAAAAAATTACCGGAAAGAATGAATGCTCTTATGAGATTATAAGTGATAATTTTTTTAAAAGAAAGTGTGACATACGTCAAGTTTTAAAATTTCAAACATTTCAGTGCTGCCAAAATCAGCAAGCAGAAGTTCCAAAACACCAATTTAAACAAGGTACCAACTTGACAGCGTTTTGACAGTTCACGAGTTTTGTGAATGGATTTTTTTAAAAACGCAATTGCAGCATGCCCTGGATAGCCTGTATCAGTTGGCAGTACTGAAGTGCATTGTCAGTCTATATCAAATTCGAAGTTAGTAGGTTAAGTTTTGTTTGTTGTTTGACACAGACTGACGCAAAAACTTAAACCTGCAAATCTCGAATTTGACATAGACTGACAATACACTTCAGTACTGCCAACTGATTCAGGCTATCCAGGGCATGCTGCAATTGAGTTTTTAAAAAATCACCTCGGTATCCTTATGAAGAAGAAGATACCAAATGGACAAAACTGAATGGCTTATTGGCAAAACCGTTTCAGCTTTTCCTTCGCAACAAACAGGGCCGTAGCTAAGGGGAGGCTAGGGGAGGCTCAGCCTCCCCTAACCTTTTTTTAGCCTCCCCTAGCACATTAGTCGCTAATTTAATCTAACTTTTTATTTTTATATTTTCTAAAATGAATTAACAAAAACGCGCGGAATCGTAGTATGACGTCACATCACTCCAACGGCTGAGCGAATATTTTATACTTAAAATTTTAATGGTTTTCATGAAAAAAAATACTGGCAATTTTAAAACCAGCTGATAAGGTGTTGCAAGCTCCAGAAACAAGTTTACCAGATGCATTGGTACTAATAAACAGTTACACAAACTATAAAAGACCTAAGAAACGAAAAATCCTTTAATGACATAATAATCCAAGAAATCCACAAAACCTATTTTAGTCTAGTTGAAGAAAATCAACCGTCACCACGGCGGCGTAAGAAAAAAATTACGGTGTTAAAGGAGTTTCTCATTACCAAAAGAATTGGTGAAAGGTCATAATATGAAGTCGATCAAAATCCTGATCTGCACATGAAAAACTATTTTGTATCAAAATTAATAAAAGATTTTCTACTAACGAGGATTTGCTAACAGCTATTTCTTGTGTAGAAGATGAAAATCTGGATCTTCAAATATACAATTTTTAGAAACTCTAGGAATAACTAACTATACCATGTGCGGAAGAAATTGCGGTCGAAAAACTTTTTTAATGACCAGAAATAAAGAGAGTGGCACATGCAGTGTTGACGTATTTACAGACGTTGATCAGCAAAGAATTGCTTTCTCTGATACTTATCAGTTGAGGGCAACTGCACGTACATTTGTTGCAACACTGCTTTATGAATATTTATTTTCTGTGTGGACCCGCATAAACAGATAACAAAGAACATCCATGCATCATCAGCGGATGGCAAATTTAATTTTGCCAGCTTTTGAAAAAGAGCGCACTGAAGACATTGATAGATAGACTATTAGTTCAATTCAACAGTTCGAGAAGTAGAAAACTTCAACTGCTTTAAATATTTTATTTCGATTTTTTTCAGTACGAAAACTGCACGAAATGTTAGATGGAAGATGTTTCAGTTATGAAATTTTAGAAATTTAGTACTGTCATAAAAACTCAAATTATCCAATGCGCTGTTTATCTGTCAATTCTAAAATTCCACATAAAGCTGCTGTAATTTTTTACAGTTTTTGTATCATAACAACCTGAATAAATATTTTGAAAAAGTAAAGTATGAAAAATATATGTACAAATTATTATGTTGTGTTCTTTTTAAGAAATATAAATATTTTATTGCGGCGTCTTATACTATGGAAAAATGCATGTAACGTTTTTTGAAATCACTTTCTTATTTCATCAATATTTTTTATTTATAGATCAGAATATATAAATCCCACGAAAGGGTTAAGTAACACAGAAAATTATGCTAGCCTCCTCAACCTTTTTTTTGCCTCCCCTACGTTGTCATATTGGCTACGGCCCTGGCAACAAAACGATCCTTTACAAGGTGATTTTAAAACCAATATGGACTTACGGTGTTCACCTATGGGGCATCGCAAGAATATTTGCAAACAGTGTTTTCCAACTGTTGGTCCGCAAAAAATATTCGTCGCTCTCAAATTCAAAAGTATCATAGCAGTATTGCGCCAATTACAAAAAAAAAATTTTTATTTGCAACCATATATGTAATGTTAACATTCCTGACCTCATTTGAGTGGGGGAAGTCGTACATTTCAGCCCGCTACTTCCCGCTCAAGTGCGGGAAGTACATTCCCGACCGCTGTGTAGGTAGGGACACTGGGAATCTCGTTGATCCATTCATGCGCGTCACAACCTGTCGTATCATAATATAATAATTTTTCCAATTATTGTTTAGAATAAAGTGGTTGTGAATAAAATAGTATACAAACCTCGACAGGAAGTTTCCTTAGTCTCGAGATAATAGCTGATTTCGACGCTTTGCGTCTCAATCAGCCAACTAATCTCTCGACAGTAATGAAACACTTCCCAACTAATGTTCCATTAATTCAGTTAAATGAAGTTACTGTGCTGTTTGCTTATCTTTTCTATATAAAGAGTGATTGCTAAAGTACAGTCACTATACAATATACAAGCATTGTTCTACTATTTTCTTATTTTTTTCTAGAAGTCTATATAGGTAAATAAATTTTTGCCAGTCTGCAATAAAACAATGAAATCTTCTACCAGTCCCCAGAATGATTCGAGTTGAGAAACACTGCTCTATCTATACTACACCGCACGTGATCTTATACACAATGATATTCTATTGGAAGTGTGCGTAAAGAAACCAGATCAAGTAGTGCTCCTCACTTTAGCAGCGAACTTGCTAGACAACAGTGGGCTCACCTATTGACTAAAGCGATAAAATCCTTTCAACATAAGTCATCAGCGTTATTGTTAACATCCCCACTGCAGGGGCAATGGCCTTGCGTCTTTGAACACGTTAAGGCATTAAGACCCCATAGTTGCCAAAGCCGAATTGAGGAATTGCAGTGAGCTAGATTTTTGTAGCTCTTGGAAGTCTGTAGGAATCAAACCTACATCAAATATAAAACCATAGGCGTTATCACAGAGTCATCATATTTTAATTATTAATTAGTAACCTTTAATTCAATAAGATTTTGCTAGTTAATAGTTAAGTGATTTCAATATTAGAACATTATAGTATATTACTGGCCCATGTCTGTAGAATACCGCAACATTCGTTTATCATCACCAGGCAATTTAAATTTAAGACATCAATCTTATTATATAAACAATAAAGTACGTTTTTTTCCTATAAAAATTTTCAAGGTCAAAGAATTTAGGGTTTATGTTGGCATAACTTGGATTCCTTTAAAAAATATATGTTGGTAAAATTTGTTTTGGTAACTTTATAGAACTAAAAATTGGTGGGAAATTTAAAATCTGGCATTAAAGTTCTATGTACATCAAAAGCTCTTGCTAATCTTTCGTAAACGTCTTCTTCTGGTATGTTAGATTGCAGATCCAACAGTTCCTCTGCACACTTCAGAAATGCTTATTTTACATTTAATTTCAAAAGATTCCGTTTTTACGCATATTCAGTTTCAAAATAGAAAAGCTGACAATTTAATTTTAAATGTCAAAATGACACAAGTGATTTAGAGAAAAACCTGACGAAAATAAATTTTCTAATAATTTAAAAAAAGCAGTTTTGCCAATTTTATCTTGACCTTGAAAATTTTTATAGAAAAAAAACGTACTTTACATGTTTAGGTTTATAGTGCAAAAAATCATGTAGTTTATAAAATTGTTTTAAGATTTCAGATTATTGAAAAAATTCAAAAAAGTTTAAATAATGACCTCTTAAGAGGGGTATAGTAGTTCGGATTTAATCATTTTATCCATCAACTAAATTATATAGTTAAGTATTAAGCAAATCAGTTGTCTTACCGTCAATACTGTGTCTAGTATATTGACATAATTGGATTCCGTTTGTACAAGTTCCAAAAAAACCTGCTGCCTGGTTGTGAGCACTTTTCTAGGCGTTTCTACTACTGAACTTCCTTCGGGCAGATCACCTAGGGTTTTATCAGGGCTAGTGGTGCAATCCAGAAAAGATCCTGACACTGATAAAAGCCCAGCATCACTGACAGATGACCTTCGTTTGTGTAGGCTTGGAGATGGCTGAAGAGCGAGTGAAGAAAGAGTTTCTTGCAATCTTTTCCGTTTACGCCTACTGGCACTACTGGGCGTGGCTTGATGTGACTCCCGCCTTGCAGATGGTGAAAGCACTTGCTCTATATACTGTGAAAAAATTATTAATGAGCATCACTTGAGTGGTACGAGCGTCATAAGTTTATACTTACGTTCAAACATGTTTTTGAAAGCACAATTAATACAAAAGTGTTATTATTCATACGGATAATTTATCAGAGAATACGGTACTTACATCATCAAATAAATAGTCTTTTTCATCAAGGCAAACTTCTTTTTGCACCGAAGTCCAAAACCATTCTGCTTTTACAATCTGTGCCTTGGATGCTGTTTCTGGACGTTCCGCAACAGAAGATTCATCTACGACCTAAATAGACATAAGATTAGACGATGTAGTATATACTCTTGCTAAAACCCCAATAATAACAGCTGCCTGTTATAGTTACACTGCCAAAATAGTTATTTATATCTGCGAAAAAAAGCTTTGTAAACCAACTACCACTAAAAATATTTTCCCAATACTAAAATATTGTTTCATTATTACAAATAAAATCTTAACTCTTCCATATATTGTTCAATAATTACTTCATTTTTATATTATAAGCCAAATTCATAGTTTAGTGGTGTAATCAAACCTTTACTCCATACGATCCTTATTTCCACCCATTTTAAATGCTAATGTTTTGTAAGCTGTTTAGGATCAATTCAAGTTTATTCATGCGTGTTCTAAATTCAAACTTTGTTCTCACATGCGAAGCGACACATTTTGTCTTATCGCATTCTCAGAATTTTGTCGTTCAGGCAGCCAAAAACTTGCCCGCATTTTCTTGCGAAATGCTGAGTCGGGTTTCATTATGGTGGAACATTTTTGCGTAGCCAATGAGTGGGAGAGAGAGGCATTTGAGAACGCTGCAACAGCCGTTGAGCTTGCCCGCGCCTTCGCCCTAGCATTGGTTGACTGAATAAGTGGTTTCTTCATGAGAAGCGTGCCCCCTGTTAAAAGTACCTTCGTATTAAACATTAACTGTGTGCTTTCACCAATTTTTGCTGCTCTTTGAAGAAATTGTATTCCCGCTTCCGCTTTAAGTGTTTAACAGTGTGCTTTTTGTTGGCTTCAGTGCCTATGAAACTATTTGGTGTTTCGTCGAGATGTGCGTACTAGTTATTGGGGTTAAAGTGAGGCAATCAAGTTAAGTGTGATCAGGAGTCCACTACCGTGGAGTTGCAACCCCTAATTATCACTACGGCTGATCATTTACCGAACTCTATCTTGCCAAGACGTCCTGTTGTATCTCCCAAGTTTCGTTATTCCTTACTGGAAGTTTCATACGTCTTTTCATCCGTTGAGGGGATTATTGTCCTGTCAACCCTTGGCTGTGGTAAACATCGTCAAAGCCCTGTTCCCGCATCCCGCAAACACCGTGTGGTTTTCTGTCGATTATTTCAGTGGCATTAACTGAGGTGCGACACACAGCTGGAATTGGGCATCATTATTAAGTCTGAATTCCTACACAAGGTATTTGTTAGTCCATAGCTTTACAGTGAAGTGATTTTTGAAGTGTTGTCTTGGCAAATTGTGCCATTGGTCGATTTAAATCGTGAGATGTTGAACCTTACCGTCAAGTTTTATTGTTTATATGTTGTTTTGCATTTTACGTTCAAGTAAACGTTGTTCCGTCACTATTTGAGTAATTGTTGATAATTTTGATCATGTAACGTAGTTCTTTTGTGCAGAATTTAAAGTCATTTGTTTGGAATGTAGCCATATTGTTTGATTGTTATTTTACCGCTGTGTTTAGTTTAAACGTCACCATTTAACATGACTAACCCCTTTGCAAATATTTTTAACTGTAACCAGAAACATTTTCATGTTCATTGTAACATGTGAGCAAACGAAAATGAAATCAAGCTTGGCTTTGAAATATTTGTTGTATGAATAATATGTTGGTGACACTGTAAGTCTATGTCAAATTTGAGGTTAGCGGGTTAGCAGGGTGTCTAGCAGATATGGCATTCAAAATTCCCGTATAATTCCCGTATTTTCCCGGTCATTTTATTAGGATTCCCAGATACTTTCTGGTCTTCCGGTCTGACTTTTTCGGGTATACATTAAAAAAAAAAAAAAAACAACGACCTGTCTTCGCGTGTCCCGTAAATTTTTGCAATTATTCCGGATAATCCGAAAATTTTTACGGAAATTTTGCTTATTATTTCCGTAAAATGGCAAAAATTACTGCAAATTCATTTTGATAAAGAAATTCCCGGTTGCCTAAGAAATTCCCGCATATTTCCCGCATTTTCAAGGGCACTTTCAAATTCCCGTATAATTCCCGGTTTTCCAGGAATTCCCGGTCGCTAGACACCCTGGTTAGGTTTTGCGCCAGTTTGACACAGACTGACGCAAAACCTAACCTGCTAACCTCTAATTTGACATAGACTTACAGTGCCACCAACATATTATTCATACAACAAATATTTCAAAGCCAAGCTTGATTTCATTTTCGTTTGCTCACATGTTATTTTACATATTTTTTTATTTCAATAGAGTTCATTGTTAGTTACTTATGGTTTTTCATTGGTGTTTGATGCATATGTGTGTTTTGTTTCAATGTACAGGAATTCAGATGATTGTAAGCATACGTAACGAAAGGTAGGTTCAATTCAGCTGTTACAGTCGCCGCCTCAAGCTGTGCCAAGCCAGAAGTAGAAACGTGGAGCACATACTTCCACGTTCAGAGTGCGTTCACCTGTGTTGCTGATTTTGTTTTCCCGATTTAGTCCGAATGTGGTGGCGCATCAATATTTAACATATTTTATCTCATTTGATGGAATTGTAGCCCTAATCCTACGGTAGTAAAGAACCCGTCCCTTTTCGCTAAGCATCCCTACAGCAGGACCCTTGTGTTACAGCCCATTGTAACGGGGTTAGGGCTGCAAATTTGGTTAAATTTACCGATTGTGTCTTTCAGAGTATTTACGTTGGAACCAATTGTTGCTTTTGTCGTTTAGAACCATGTTGTGCCTGTAACAAGCTGGCACAAATTCATTAATGAACACCCGTTATAAGATGTGCTTGCAGCTCTTCTTCAACAAATTTTGCAAACATTTTATTTTAATAATTCCACACCTCACACTGTCACTGTATAAAAGAATGAATTAAACTGAACTCAAAATTATATCCATGCAAAGTTTATTATGCATGATCGCTGTATGAAGACTGAAAGGAAGTTGACTAATTCCTGAACTTTACTTTTTAGTGTTACTTTATGTGAGTGTTGGATGAATTGGATTTAAGAAAACAAAAATAAATGACAATATCTTGGCTTAGTATCCGTATATAAGTAAATAAATATATAAGACCCAGTTTCACAGTGACAATGCACCATATTTAATATCTCTCACTATCTTTTAAGAGAGCTTCCTTAGATTTTTTTATATTCCTAATAAATTCTCTCATTTACTCTATCTTAGTTTGAAGATGTCATATTCAAAGGCAGGTTTTAAATATAATGCAACTTCTTGTATAGCTAATGAATTAACAAACAATTACATACATCAATTATTCTAATTTCTATTTTTGCAGTAAAATAGTTTATGAAAATGACAACCAATAGTTATTGTTCTAATAAAGATACATATTTAATTAAATGAAGTTTTAATAATAATACTCTGTTTTGCCAGCATTTGAAACTTTATAGGTTAAGTAGCACGAATTGCCAATCTAGAGCCAATTGGCATTTTAATTAAAAGAATTATTGAACAATATATGTTATTATCAAAGGCAATGTTAGAAAACCCATAATTTTTAATATAAAAATTTTTTGAGATATTTTAACAAAGTGTTTGCATTTTGAAATCTTTACAGTTTTAATGTAGCTGCGTAATTTTAAAAAAAATTATATAACATTTTCCTATATTTAACCTTTAGTGATGTAAGATAGTTACAATAACTGCTTTAAAAAAATTACAAAATACAAACACTTAAAAAAGAGTGAAATGAAGTTAGTACCACAGTATGAGTTAAAGAAGGCCCAGGTGCATCCAATTGCTTCGCAGCACATAGTCGTGACTCATCGTTGGGAAGAGGACAAGAGGAAATATCAGGAAAACAACTAGCGTTCAAGCTTTCCCTTCCATCTATTTCCGAAAAGGTGCTGCTATTTAAATCCAATCGGTTGAAGGCTTTCGACGACTTTTTAATTTTAGCTGAACTAAATCTCCGTGAAAACAAATTTTTCTTAACTAGTTTGTTTCGAAAACTTGTTCGTGCATCTGAATTCGGCGTCGATTCAATTTTTCCACAAAAAGTCAGATTCTCCACAACTTCGACATCAAAAACGCCCGAGCTAGAAGTAATGCTCGCGTTTAAACTCTGGTTCAACGCAGGGCCACCAATAGTTCTTCTTCGATTGGAGAAATATCCAATTGGGGTGCGGAAAAAGCTCAACTTTTTTTTGCGAGTGTTCTCACTGTAGCTTGTATTACGGCTACGTTTAATGCTGAACGACGTGTCAGGAGAAATTGTATTTTGCCATTTTCGTTTTGTAGATGAACTTGTTTTGTTTAAATCAGTAAACTGACTTATGGTTGTGTCATCAAAACAAGTATTATTCAAGTCGATGTAATTATCGTGAGATTTCTCATGTAACGTTTCTAACAGTGTATTGTTTAAAATAGTCCGATTCGGAGTCTTTGAAGGGTTAAGCTTTAGGTTTTGTGCTACATCCTTAGCACAAGGGGAGGAGGTAAGGTAATTTACGGGACGAGCACGGCTTTTGGAAGAGGTTACAGACATGTCAGTGGCAGTTTTAGGGGTCAGTGTAGCACTAGCAGAATCCAGCATGAACATCTCAGCCTGCTCCATAACCTGAAAAGCACGATCCAACACCTTGCTAATACATAACAAATTGTACAAAGTGTGTGTGTAATTAACAGCAATATAAGTGCAAAAGCAGTCATTAAGAATTAAATTTTGAATACAACCTGAAATCGTATGCTTTCTATTGTACAGTTCTTTAAGTGTGTTTAGGTAAGTATGCTTTACTTTAATATAAATAGAAAGATATTAAAAAGTAATAAACAGAAAACACTAATAAAATTATATTTATAAAGCAAAAATGCTTTTATGGATAAGCCAAAAACCACTACAGAGTCATCTATGTGCATGCAAGGAATATTTTTTTACATATACTTACCACATGTGAACAAGTGGCGTCTTCGAGATTCGTAATAATGCCACCATTAGCTTCTAATACTTCAGTCATATGTTTTTCTTCCTCTTCAGGAAATCCTAGGAAGCATACCTTAGCACCATAGAAAGGTTTCAGTCTGTGTTCTGCCTATAAAATATAATAAAACATTAGGAAACAAAAGAGAAATAAACGTCGAACAGTTACAGCAGACATTTTTGAACAGGTTCAGTGCAAGACCTAAACTCGACTAATGACCTTGATTTGATGATCCACAAAGTAGAAATTAATTTATATTTATTATAATAAATATCAAAATATAGTGACTAATTATAAAACAAAAGAAAACAAAATGGAGTACCAATATATCATTCCGAGTGGTTGGTCCTACCTCTAAACATAGGCAATTTACATGGCTTATCACGGTTATGCATATTCCAGCTCACCATTTTTATGGAAAACAATGATACTAAATTAAAGAGAATAATTTTCTGCATCGTTTAGTATTAAAAACTTATTGGATAATGTTAATTGTGCATAAAAATATTAATTTTAAAATTTAGATCTTCCCAAATATAATATTATAACAGTAGATATAATACAAGATGTAGAAAATAGTGATATAATAAAGGTCTCAAGAGACTGTAACCATTTCAATGAACTAAATTTTCAGTTAGAAAAAAAGGGACGAATTTATCCAAAAAAAAATCTCTTATAATTCAAGATACACCAATGGGAAACACCAGAATTGGCACAAAAGTATTCATCAACCCCAACTTATCTTCTTACTACAAGAACCTTCTGTGGAAAGCTAAAGTATGGAGCAGACAAAATGGGTTTAAATACGTCTGGTTTAACAACAATAAGCTGATGCTACGAAAAGACGAAAACAGCAAGATTATCAGAATCAATACCGACCGTGATCTTGACCTGAGAAAAATTGCAGCTATATCTTAAATCTAATGTAAGTACTCTGACGCAGAATTTTGTTAATTTTAATTCCCCACTATGGATTACTTAAATGATTTAGAATCTGATCACATTCATACTTTTATAGCCGAAAACAGTAAAAAGTGTTGCCAAATTATTGACTCACGCTGTATTGATGACAAATGTGGCCTTACTTTTATAAATACAAAGATTATAGTCCAGTCAGTAGAGGTTTTTGCCTTACAAAAAATGGAGTATAATCGATTTTTATATATGTTGTTTAGGTCGAGATCCTAATAAAAAATCCAAGTTTTCGACCTTGAAGGGGCGCCGCGCGAGCAGCCACCTTGGATTAAAGGTGGTAAAAACTGGCTTTTTCCAAATGACTCCGTAACGGTTGATCCTACGCCAAGAAACTCGAACTCAAAGTTAAAGAAGACAAGATTCTTGAATTTTTTTTTATGTAACTATTTTTTGTAAATTTAAAATGAAAGGAGTTAAAGCGGCGGAAAAATGAACATTTCTCTAAAAAATAGTGTAATTTCTCATTTCTAAAATTTTGTCTTGTATTATTTCTAGTTATTCGTTACGTAGTTATAATAATTTGATAAACGTATAGTAAACTCATTTCCACACCACCATGAGGTAAAGTTAATGGTGCTTTTTTTTATTGTGGTATCCCAGTAGGCCTAATCCACAGATGCTCCAGTTTAGTGATGTTTCATGTTCACGATTATATTATTTAGTTTTTTTAAAATTTTTGAAGGCTCCGGTCGATAGATGTTGACCTCTCCATAAGAGTATTTATCCTCAATGTTATCTTCGAAGTCATTGCTCCTGAGACTCGGGACTTCTATTGAAGAAATGTCCTCATCTTCGTTCCCACTCTCGATGTGAACTTCTGGTGCATTTTCGCATGATTGGCCATTACAGAATTCACACTGAATAGAGCACTTCATCCCACTTTTCCTAAAGCCACATGCTCCGCCACATCCTTTTTTACAATGGCATGAAATTAATTTTAATAAAGTCTCATGTGCTGGATTCTCTGCCATTGTTACTAGAGTGTGCTTTTTTTTCAATTCCATACCACTGTTGGACCTGGTGATATGTACATCCCAAATGCGTGATACCGTGCAGCGTCCTTCGTTGGTGGCAAATAAGCAAAATTAAAAGTGTTTCTTGCACTTCATTTTGCAAAATGTTGGTAACGGACTTCTTCCAAGATATTTTTTTCCATGTTGCCATACAAAGCAACGATTAAGCGTGCTTCAGCATCTTCGATATCATCTGGTTTAGCATCGTGATGTTTGAATATGCCTATAGTGTCATTGAGTCTGGTGCTTTTCTGGACAAGCCAACAAAATTTAGTTTTTCGTTGGTTGTAGACGGACGACGTTGTGTCGCAGCCACTAAACGCATGGAGAAACAGAATGTTCTCAGATGCCTTTGCATATTTAAAACTATTTGCAGAATACACTCTTTCAAGAAGTTTGCCTCTCCCTGGTTTGCGAAAGTAGATGTTGCTAATGCCGTCAGCAGGATTAGAAGATCGACGTCTTCTCCAATGACGAAAACAGCATCAAATGTTGAGCACAAAGAAATCGCCGTGTTGACAATCAACACAACTTCTTCAGCCTGCTTAACTGTAATACAGTAATGTTCGAATGTTTTTTTTCAGCATCGAAATCAAACGGACTTTATTCTTTTCGTTTGCTAGAAATCGTTCTTGGGAAACTAGAACTGGCGTTGTTTAATCGAAAATAACATCCGCAGACATTTGCTTTTTAGATCGGCGAAGTCTTTCTGCAGTCTTGGTATTTTTTACCACCATCAAACGGATATCCATCGAAAACACCAGCTGCATGTGCGAGTACAAGTGACTCATAGTTGCATTCATAAATTAAGAACTATTCCATAGCTATACTAGATGAAAATAATTTTTGATAATACTTTGTATTTCTGGATAAAACGCTATTCTGATGTATATAAATATTACAAACAATATAGTGTAAGTTGTTCCTACAAAATGTACCAACATAAATATAATTTAACGATATTTTGGAGAAATGTTCAACTTTCAGCCGTTGTAGCTCGTTACATATTACACTTACAACAAAAATTAATAAACAAAAAATGTCAAGAATTTTGTCTTCTTTAACTTTATATTGAACTTTTTTGACGTTGGATCAACTGTTGCGGAGCTATTTGGAAAACACCAGTTTTTAGTACCTTAATCCAAGATGGCGCGGCGGCTCGCGCGGCGGCCCTCCAAGGTCGTAAACTTGGATTTAACATCAGGATCCCGACCTGAACAACATATATAAAAACCGCTCATACTCCATTTTTTGTTGAGCAAAGGCCTTTTTTTGTCCCTACAGACTGGGCTATATGGAAATATTGCGATATTGAAATTTACATATCGATATTCGATATCAGAATTATATCGATATTTATCGAATATCGATATTTATCGATATATCGATATTTTTAAGATATTTATCTATATATTGATAAATATCGATATATCGATATAATTCTGATATCGAATATCGATATGTAAATTTCAATATCGCCCACCCCTACTCTCT
>OW679198.1:56753153-56820461 GCA_940337035.1 Agriotes lineatus
CGATGTAGCACAAATATTAGTAGAAAACCATATGTTTTACTTCTATACCAAATTTCTATTAAATAAGTTCTATCTATGGCCGTATGCAAATAATACAACCGTTTCCATACTTACGCACTGTATATAGGGTAAGTCGTTGGTTCATATCTTATTTGTTGTTTAAAATAAAACAAAGTTTCATAACTTTTTAAGCTTGATAGCCTAAAATTACTCTACAAGGTGTTCAGTTTTTGATGGCCGGCATATAAGTGTATATTTTTAAATAGAACACACTAGTAGATATTTTTTATTTCCATTGGTATTTAGTTTGTTTAAATTTTAATGCGACTATATTTATTCAAAAAATTAACAATTTGAGTAGCGTTTATCAGTGTCGCCTAAAACAAGGCTATGAAATAGAGGCAATGAAGGCAAAATAATAAAAAGGAGAAGAAATTATTTTAGTTACTTTAAACAGAAAAGGCAGAAATACACCCATATTGAAAATACAGAAAAACCCAGAAGCTGGTACATTTAATAACAACAAATAATACTTTATGGAAGAAACAATAATAATATGCAATAATAAAATACAATTCCCAAAGTGTAATCAATAGGACCATCATTCTGATTTATGCATACCTGCAATCTGTGTAAAAATAAGTAATTTTTACATTTCGTAACATGTTTACGTCCGCTGTTCGCGAGGTATTACAAATACTCATTTTTATGTTTTCTTTGTTAGTTTGATAAACAGACTCCTTTGGAAGTCCCCATAAGAAAAAGACGAATTTAGTACGACGTGGAGATCTTGCGATAATTTAGAACTTAGTCATCATGTTAGAGCCATAATTATTGAGTAGATTTTTAAGGAAGTTTTGCAAAAATGGACAGTAGTAGTCCATTTACATTCCCACATTTAGTGACCATCTATGTAGCCTATCAAAATGTACACTTTTTGGATAACTTCGTTCAAGATATCGCTGAGCATAAACTCTTGATGCTAATAAAGAGGTTTTTTTTGCATAATGATAACGAAAGTCTTTTTTAAACAAAAAATCGGTATTTTGTTATTTGGGGCTATTTTTAAACCCGCCGCTCTGAGAATCATGGCAAGGAATAAATCAATGATATTGCTTTTGTAAAATTAAAATATACCATTACTAATGTTTATGATTACACAGGGTGCTTCTTAAGTATGGTCATTAAATTTAAGGCTAATTAGAAGAAAAAAAATGGAACAATTGTGCACAATAAGCTATAAGTAAACAAATCATAACAATCCTACAAAAAATGTAACTGCTTAAACTGATCAATGGTCACTGAAATACATTTATGTAAACATCATTTTGCACAGGCGATCGCGATAAGACCGAATTTGAATAAAATGCAGAAGCAAAACAAAGTTGTTTTGGTATTCCAATGCCAGTCTCAAGCCTAGAAGCAAAAGTTAAGAGAAATGTACTCTTCATAATTTGCCTAAGAAAGGTTTTAGTTGTAGCCAGTTGTTCTCAAAAGCTTGGATCAGGCCCTAATGTGATTTTTTCCATAAGCGATTAATTTACTATACTTCTACTGAGGTCAGTACTATACATCTCTTTAATTGAATGACCATACTTATGAATCACTCTGTATAAGTACATCATCTGTACTTTGTATCAATAAATTTCTGATTTAAAAAATACAATTGAAAAGTTGTAATATACTCCAGAAAACATTCACAGTCTACCCCCTCCCCCATTTTTAGTCTTGAGGTGGCCGCTGTTGAACAAAATTTGAGGAACGATCTCCCCCCCACCCCTCAAACTAAAATACTGGCCATGTTATTGGTGAGCTCAATTTTAAAAATGTAAAGCTATTTAAAGATGCCCGCCTTCCTCTAAATAGTCTAAATGGACATCCTGTATGGTTCAGGAAAACTTTTTTAATTTTCATGATAGAACCTTGATATAACCACTTGGACATTTAATTTCATTCTTTGATTAGTACAAGTAATTTCGCTAGGTTTTTTTTTAAAGTTGTCTCTAGTTAGCTATTTTGATATGAAAAAATTTATAACTTGATAATGCAGCATGCGAATCTAAAAAAACAATCTAGTGTCACTATTAGTAGAAAGTTAAATAAATAGCAGATAGGAATATTTCAGAATACACACTGTGGAGTTTTATGTTACGAAAATTAAAAAGTTGTAAGGCCAAGCTCCTTCATGGGGTGTTAGTGCCTCACCATTATTATTATTATTAAACATTTATGGATAAGTAGGTATCTGTTGCATTTTAAGCCATAAATAAGATATGAATCAATGACATCAATTGACTCACCCTATACTATAATACGTTCCTTATGAGATGATTTCATACTCTAAAAGCACTGTTATCTAAGCTCTCGATTCCAAAGTAGAGTAGAAATCGATTAATCTATCCGATTTCAGTTTAACAAAATCCACTTGAATTTAATAAAATCGAACTGAATCAAACTTAACAAAATCAAATCGAATATAATCAAATCCAATCGAATCGAATTTTAAAACAAAGTACGAATTTATTCGATAGTTTAATGGCACTATTTGAATTTCTACAAGATTATATTTTTAACACTTGTTGAAATTGAACTCTATGGTGTTACTGGATATGCATTAGCAACTAATCAAAAATCAAACCGAAGTGAATTAGCTCAACATACAGTAGTTAACAGCTTTATTTCGCTATCATTTATAGGGGAGCTATTCTCACATTTGGAATTATTTTAGATAATTCTTTGTTTTAAAAGATACTCCATTTTAACAAATAAGGGTACTTTACTCTTAAACGGTTTTTAGCGCTACTGCGTAGGTTGTACAAGTTTTCGAGGTTGTGTAAATTCACTATACTACACTGTAAATGTATATACCAAATCTACGTATTTAAACAGATATTCAGTCAAGTTTGATTTGAATGAATATTGCCCTACATATTCAAACCCAATATCCTGAAACTATTTGTATTAGTTTATATGGAAGTAAGTGAATTCATGTCATAATCTCAGCGATAATTTGTACAAGTGTAACATTTCAGCAACAATTTGTACCACTTCAACGTTACATCATATTTTCTTGAGGCAATAGCAAGTAGAGCTACAGGACCTAGATGTTATTTGTCGTTTAATTTTGAATAAGACGAAGAACACGAAAATTTAGTAACTTTCTTTTTATCATGTGAACAGCCGATATTTTGACGTTAACGTCAAATTTGTCAGAGGCGTAGAACATAACAACCAAAAACGTTGCCAAATGTTATATTTGAAATTATAAAGTACGCCAATGTACTGTCACCTAGTCGAACCTAAAAATGTAATTTTCGGAAAATGGCAACCTAGCTTTTTGCAATTTCTCACTGCTCTCCAAAAAGCTTTTATGTGAGAAATGCCATCTAGTAGAGCAACATTCTTACCGAATATTATACCAGTGTATTGAATATTCCCAGGCAATTTTTTTCTCGCTGATCACTGACAAAGAGGAATAGTATTTGCATCTTGCTCTGCTATCCACCCACTCAGGCCATTTATTGGTTGAACAGTTGCAGGACATATTTTTTCTCTATCTCTAAAGCTTGCCCGATCCCGATCTTGATATGCCTCGTTTTATGCAATCTGATAACCAATTATGCAAGAGCATTGCAATATTCAGTATGCATTTTTTGTATCAGATGTTGATTTCTTTATATGGTTGAGATAAAGGATCCAAGTGTTAACCACTGTCAGATCAACTAGATTACGAGATAATACACCGATCTGAAGTCTGTTGTGTCTGACTTCCGATATAGCTCAGGTCAATACCTTCAAGTGTGCGACTTTATTTTCCAGTTGAATTTATTCACAGCGATTTCTCATATATTTACAATCCTAATTAATTTTAACTTTTTTCATCTTCGTTATGGCTCTTGGTAACTTTCGTAGCGCTTGTCAATTTTTCGTCTCTGTGGAAGCATAACCCACGTATGTAAATATGAGTACTTACAAGCATTACAATTTTTATTTCATTCGCAGATTGCCACAGATTAGACATATCACTTTCATTGGGAAGCCTTACAAAAGATTATCCAGTATGCACTTCAACAGCGCACGGTATCTAGGCAACTAAATAAAGTTTCAAACCGTATGTGTTTGATTTTAATTATTATACCCCTCCCTATAACATCAACCAATAAAAAACGGTAAAAATGCATAGTTACGCATGCACTCACTTTTGATAATGTACATAGCAACAGTGATAATCATATACCTTTTTGACTAATAACTGATAGTCAAATAAGTACAATCGTCATAAAAACCACACTAACTGTACTTTTAATATTTATAAATAGACTGTTCAAACGTTGTTTATTGACTGGTGATATAATTTAGCCGAATGCAACTCGTTTCTTCTTGATTATCAAATCATTTATTTTTACACGAGATATATTGTTTTTTTGCCAAACAATATATCTCGTAAAAAAAATGATTATTTGATAATCAAGAACCTACTAGTTGCATTATATATGATTTTTTCACCTCAATGATCTCTTCTATATGAATTTCCTTTGTAAGGTATTTACAACGATTTTGTAAAATTTTGAATTCGTTTTCTGATTTCTAGTTCGCAGCTGCCTTCATTACTTATGAGGGATCCCTGGAATACAAAGTTGTTGACAACCCTAAAGTCTCCAATAACTCTCAGTTCTGGACGATTATTTCTCTTACGATTAACGATCATAACTTTCGTTTTGTTGCGATTTATCTCGAAACCATATTCGCGGCTTATGTCTTCTTGTTATTTCTTTTATTTCCGTTTCTGTGTTTGCTAAGATCGTTGTGTTGGCCGCGTACCGTAGGTTAGTAATTTTGGTTCCGCCGATTGTAAAACCACCTTCCCATTGGTCCATAACTATTTTCATTATATGCTCGCCATAGATATTAAACAGCAAGGGTGACAGTATGCAGCCTTGCCTAACGCCCTTTTTAACGGCGCAGGGTTTAGATATGTGGTTATGCATCTTTACGATTGCTTTACTGTTGCTATAAAGGTTGTTGATCAAAATAATCAGGTGTTTGGTACCTCATTTCTATTAAGATTGCCCACAGTTGGTCGCATTTTATACTGTCGAAAGGTTTTTTGTAATCGACAAAGCATAAATATAGCGGTAGGTTATGTTCTCTTGCTTTCTCTGTTAATTGTCGAATGTTCAAGATTTGCTGGCGGGTTTTTTTCCCTTTACAAACCCTGTCTGTTCTTCGGGGATTTGCCAGGCTAGATAACCCTTTAGCCTTTCGTTAATTATGTGGAGCATTATTTTGCTGGTGCGATTAGTCTGTAATTATCGCATTTGGTTTTCGAATCCTTTTTGTGGAGTGGTATTAGCCCACAATTTTGACATGAATTTTCCGGTTATTTGTTTAATTGTTTTAAATAGATCCTTGGTGTTATTTTGGTCTGCGTGTACTTGTAACGTTGCATACAAGTTGTTTGTTTTTGTCCTTTTTACATGCTTTCTGAACATCACGCTGCATTTGCTTATATCTTTCGATCTTAGGTTGAGTATTTAAGCCAGAGATTTTGAACAGCCTTCTTTGTTTTATAATTTCTAATGTAGCGTTGGTTATCCAGGGATTTTTCTTTTCCAAACATGTGGAGCAGTCTGACTTTTAAATTGAGTTTAGAATATGGTTTTTCATTTTTGTCCATTTTGTGTTAGGTGAGACATTGTTGTTATGCAATGCAGCGTCAGTGTTGAATCTTTGTCGGATGTTTTGTGTAAATTTGTCTTTATGGTTTACTTGCAACAGTTTTGGTTTGATGGTGTTTTTTCGTGTTGCTAGTGTTAATCGAAATTTAGTTATGAGTAATTGATGGTCACTTCCAGATACAGCCCATGGGTAGGTTTTTGTAATTTTTATTGATGTTTTCCTTCGTGTATTCACTAAAATATAATCGATTTGGTTACGGTGATCATTTGGAGATTCCCATGTATATAGACTAATTACTTTTTCTCCAAGTAACGATTTACACTGTGCAATACAATATTACTATAAGATACAATTCTTCTTCTTCAAAGTGCAAGATTACTTCCTCTCGAGGCTGATGACAAGTTATACTACGCTATGGATTCCTTCCCATTTACTCACTGGCAGCCCTGTATAGCAGGGCATCTTGTTGGTGAAACATATCATCAAGATACCAGATCTTTCCAATTTTCACAATATTGAATACTTCTCTATCAGATCTCGCCCTGTTTATAGCCTCTTCTACCCAGGTCATTTTGAACATTTGTCTGTGCCACCACATTTCAAGTGCTTCTAATGCAGTGCCTTTAGAAACGATCGAACGTTTTTGAATGGTCATGGTTATACAACGTATGAATAATAAGTTGGTAACACTGTAAGTCTGTCAAATTCGAGGTTATCAGGTTAGGTTTGGGTCAGTTTTGACACAGACTGTCGCAAAACCTGCTAAACTCGAATTTGACATAGTTTTCAGTGCCACCAACATATTATTCAGACGTTGTATAACCATGACCATTTAAAAACATTCGATCATTTCTGAAGGCACTTTATATTGATGGTACTGACTGGAAGAGTTTATATCGTAGTACGGACCAAACGTAGCATTTCTGTCTCCAACATTACTATTTATATTTAAGATTTTGAAAAAATGAAATTCTGTCGACTTTAACCCCATACTTTATTTCGTAGGCAACCTTGTTTCACTCTTCTTCAAATATCCGCACTATTCGTTATCTTATCTTCTTTTCATATCTTGTTTCTTCTGATTCTGATAGGTATACAGTTTTCATTATTCGAATATAGTCGTAATGTATCCTCGTTTTGTGCATTAATAAATTTCTCATGATGTGACATAAAGTCAGTCTTCAAGAAATATGCCAGTATCGTAGATGTTAAAGAATTGTTTAACAATAAGATCAGTATCACGTCAATTAGTTTTAATATCTGTATCAGAATTTTGTCGGGTTTGATCGCTTACCTATTTTTCCGAGATGTATTGCGTTGCAGATTTTTGTTTTAAGTATCTGCATGTAGCTACGAGGGTGTGCTGAAAAGTGCCTGGCTTTACATAGAAAGAACAGCCTAACGTCATTCCTCCTTAAAACGTTGGAAAGATTAGTAAACAGATGCTGGAGGGAGGAAGCCCTAACTTCACTCCCGATTCACAAATATCAACATGCTTACCAAACAGGGAAGTCATGTGAAACCGCTCTACACCAACTAGTGAGGAAAATTGAGAGAACCTTGGAGTACAAGGAGTACGCAGTCGGAGCATTTCTAGACATAGAAGGTGCCTTCGACAACACCTCCTACCACTCTATTGAAAGAGCAATGACAAACCATCAGATCGATAACACCACGATAAGATGGACTATGGCAATGCTCAACACTAGAGTTGTAAAAGTCAAGTTATTTGACAAGGAAAAGACAGTGCAGGCGACAAGGGGATGTCCACAGGGAGGAGTTCTTTCTCCACTCCTGTGGTGCCTCACAGTTGATGAACTGCTGATCCAACTCAATAACAAAGGCTAATACACTCAAGGATACCCTGATTCAAGGTAAATACCAAAGAACCGTAGACAATGTAATGAAATCAGCACTAAAGATAACCGAATAGTGGTGTCTAGAGAATAATCTTAGAATTAATCCCAGCAAAGCCACTATCGTCGCTTTCACTCGTAGAAAGAACATCACAAACAGAATCAACATAAAACTGTTTGAGACAAATGTCAACTGGGAGAACGCGGTTAAGTACCTAGGTCTAATCATCGATTCCAAACTAACTTGGAACTCCCACTTAGACAAAACAATCACAGGTGCATACAAATATTAGTTATTGGGAAAAGAGCCATAGGGTAGGTGGGGGCAACAACCCGCATGGGGCAAACCCACGCACTGGACTTTTAAAATTCGCGGTAGCAGTTATGAAGTCGGCCGCCAGGGAGCAGTTGTGTATCGGTGTTGTCAGTCTTGTATGTGAACTTCATGGAGTTCAGAGTCACTGGAGAGAAAATAATGAGGTAGGTCGTTTTTTTTGTGGTCCTGATGTAATATTTGAAGCAATGGCATACAGCATATTTTGACTATCATTTCCGCTATCCTAGAAATTAATGTTGTCATCGATAAAGGGTTTCTTTGGCTTTGTAAACATTTGGCGAAGTCTGCGATTTCCTCTGTTGACAAGAATGCATGACGCCATTATTCAACCTGTTGCTTTTGGGGCAAAAACCCGCGAAATTTTTGGGGCAAAACCTCGCACTCGTCTAAGTGCGGGGGTTTGCCCCTTTTTGGTGACAATCTAAGGTAGTATTGTTGTAATGTAGGTATCGGTAAGTTTCTTATTATTTTCAGGAACTACTAGAGAAAAACCGAATTCAAGCCTTTAACTGACATTGTTTTTGAACAGGCCAGGGACCTCACTGGACGAGGGGCTTCAATTCGACAGGCTGCTAAAGAAATCGGGTTTCATGAGTCTACCCTAAGATAACGGCTGAAGAGAGGAGGGGGAACCAAGAAACTTGGAAGACATCGACCAACTTTCACCAAGGATCAAGAAAAGGAAGTTGTAAAACATTGCATTCAACTTGATAGACGTTATTTTGGCCTCACACTAAAATCATTGAGATTTCTTTTGTACAAATATGCCGAAGAAAATAATATACCTAATCAATTCAGTGTTAAAGCCAAACTTGCCGGAAAGGATTTCACCCGAGAGTTTATGCTCAGAAACAAACTTTCGTTGAGAATTCCTCGCAAGACCAGTATTGCAAGAACCATGGGGTTCAACAAGATTCAACTGGGTCAGTTTTTTGACAACTTAGAGTCGGCTCTGAAGAAATATGGGTTCACCCCGGATAGAATCTACAACATGGATGAAAGCGGTATCCAGACGGTCCCCAATAAGCTACCCAAATCGGTGGCTCCCACAGGACAAAAAGAAGTCTCAAAAACTGTGGCTGCAGAACAGGGCCAAACTGTGACGCTGGTATGTGCTATGAGTGCAATGGGGAACTACATACCTCCTTTCTTCGTTTTCGCGCGAAAGAGATTCAATCGTATTCTCATAAAAGGTGGTCCAGTTGGATGCGAAATGGCCATCACCGACAAGGGTTATATGAATACTCCAACATTCATTGATTGGCTGAAACATTTTAAAAAGTACACAAACCCAACCGAAGACAACCCGATCTTACTGACTCTCGACAATCATATTTCGCATACGAGTCTTGAGGCTATTACCTACGCAAAATCGCACCATATTCATTTGCTCAAACTACCTCCCCATAGTAGTCATAAAACTCAGCCACTGGACAGGGTTTTTTTAAACCATTCAAGGCTTATTACGACGCCGCGCTGGACTCCTGGAACTATTCCCATCCAGGTCAAACATTCAGCATTTTTTATGTTGCTGAGGCTGCAAAAATTGCCTTTGAAAAGGAGGCTACAGTCGAAACTGCCACTAAAGGCTTTAAAGTTAGTGGGATTTACCCATTTGACCGACACGTGTTCAGTGATGCTGATTTTCTACCCTCTGAGGTGACTGACCAAGACCTCCTTCAAGAGGAAGATGAGGAAGAAATTGACCAAAATGGCAGGTTAATCCAATTTGATGAAACAGTGAATGACCGTAATGAGACAAACCCCGAAGACATTTCCAGACCTATCTCAAACTCTGCTGATATTATCATCAATAACCAACCTCCTGCTTCCTGCTCCAGTTCTGCTGTTCAACCTTCAACTTCGACCTTAACTCCAGCCTGCTCCAGTTACGCAGCTCAACCCTCGACTTCGACCTCAACCTCACCCAGGGAAAACCATCCGTCCATTCATCTGTGTACAGTGACAACGCCAGCAGATATCATCCCTCTTCCAAAGATCACAATTAGTAGGAAACGTTCAGGAAAAGGTTTGAAGTCAGTGTTGGCTCACCTCCACACCTCACAAAAAATTGAGAGAAGAAGAAGTAGCTGAAAAACAAAAAAAAGAAGCTGAAAAGGAAAAACGTTCGCACGAACGATTGAAAAGGAGAATCTTATTCCACACTAAGACCAGGCCAGCCACAAAGAAAGGAAAGAACAAGTCAGCGGCAGTTCCTTCCAGCTCTTCTGAGTCGGATGAAGAAATGTCAGTCCATAACAGCAGCTCCGACATTGATGGCTTGTTTTCTGAAGAGGAAAATGATACAATTTCTGATGAAGACGAGGTTTCACTTGCAATTGAGTCGAATGATTTCGCCATTGTTAAGGTTCATGGTAAAACAAAAGATGCTTTCAGGCTATACGTCGCCAAAATTATTTTTGTTCAAAAAGACGGGTATAATGGGGTGTTTTTTAAAAGAGTTCACCCAAGGAACAAGTTTTCAGAAACCCCTGAAGAAGCGTTCATCGATAAAAAAGATGTGGTTCTGAAGTTATCAAAACCGATTGAGGGCAATACTGCGCGATTTCAAGGAATGATAAGTTTCCAAAATGATTTGTCTAATTATAGTCTCTATTGAAGTTAAGTAATTTTATATTGCTGACACCTTTTCATATGTTTTTTGCGTTCCTTTCCTTTCATTTAAGTAAGTTTAAGTAATATTTTTCTTATGAATCTTACCTACTTTAGATAAATTATTTCGTTGTGATTTAACTATTATGCGTACATTTTTTCATATTTTTGTCAAAGCCAGCATTAAATAAAGAAGCACCTTATTTTTGTCAAGAATAAAAAGTTTTTGAGCGTTCCTGGTGTGTTTTTCTTTATAATATTCTAGTTTCCCATTATTGGGGCAAATCCCCGCACTGCGGGTCTTTGCCCCACTGCTTGGGGCATACCCCCGCAAAAAATTGTTTGGGTAAAATACAAATTTCTTTACGTCTATTGATTAGAAACGGCAGGTGAAGTGCGGAAGTTATGTAACAGATCCCTGACTAACGTTTAGGGTAAAAACGGATAAAAATTACTTTAATTAGCTTCAGGGGAAAGACAAAACTGAAAAGTGCAGGTTTTTGCCCCCACCTACCCTAGGTAGTACGTGGGGGCTCAAACCGGAACTGACCTTCTGGCTGTACAAAACCATGATTCGACCTATAATTTCATATGGAATAATCGCCTGGTGGCCCAAAATAAAACAAGCAACTGCGATCCACAAAATCAGCAGAATACAATATCTAGCTAATCGGTGCATCACAGGAACCTTTAAAGGCACCTCAGGACAAGCACTGAATGCTATTTTAAATCTGCCACCTCTGCACATCTTCTTGGAAGGTGAAGCCAGAATGGCAGCCTACAGATTACAAAGTACTGGTCACTGGATGACCACAGCTAATAATCTAGGACATGGCAAGGTCATGTCACACATGAACAACCCAATATTAGAAATGGGTTCTGATCTTATAATCAAAGCCTATAACTTTGAAAAGAACTTAACTGTACACACAAGTTGGAATCCGGACCAACTACCAACTCCAACAATTAAGAACATCATTTTTTACACTGATGGATCTAAGTTTGAAGGGGGTACAGGCTCCGGTGTGTACAGTACCAATCCTAGAACCAACAAAAAAGTCAGTCTAGGAAAGTTTTGTAACATCTTTCAGGCTGAAGTGCAAGCTATTAACGTATGCGCAAACATCAGCATAGAAAAGAAGCTGCTCAATCGAGACATACACATTCTCTCAGATAGTCAGGCAGCACTGAAAGCGCTAAACGCTTTCAGTACTTCATCGAGACTGGTCAAGGAATGCAAATCCAAACTTCAAACCTTATGCCAGGGAAATACAGTAAAATTATGCTGGATCCCAGGTCACCAAGGTATTGAAGGAAACGAAAAGGCGGACAAGCTCGCAAAAGAAGCAGCCCGTAATGCAATGACCGGTCCAGAACCTGGTCTAAGCATTCAGAAAAACCAAGCCCGCTCAGCCATTAATGAATGGGTCAACACCGCACACCAACTAAGGTGGAGAAACTACAATCAAGCAACACACTGCAAAAGATTGCTAAAAACTCCGAATCCACAAACCACCAAAACCCTGTTGAGACTGAACAGAACTCGAATCAAGCAAGTAGTCAGTCTACTAACAAGCACTGGAGCATTCAGAGAATTTATGCACAGGATCAATATCTATAGAGATGAACCTGTTTGCAGACTATGCCAAGAGGATGACGAAACAGCCTATCATATCCTCTTTGAATGCCCAGCATTAGAACGTAAAAGACACCAACTCGATTGGACTCTATTGACAACCGCAAGCTAGTAGGGGACATTGCAAATCTAGTAAAAGATACGGATGTCGGCCTGCTAACTTGAAACCTCCCGACAGTACTAAAAGCCCAAAGGGCTGACGTACGCATGCCAGCAAAAGGCAGTCGTGGAATCTAAATCTAAATCTAATCTAATCTAATCTAATCTAATCTCAAGCTAATACATTTAGCACAACGCTTCTCCAGTTTTCTTAACCCCTTCAAATAGAAGTGGGATGGTTTGACGGTTGCCCGTCTAAAAATGCCTTCGCAGCTGCGATGACTTCCTCATTGGAGCCAAACTTGGTACCATTCAGGTGTTTCTTCAGCTGTGGGAAGAGGTGGTAGTTCGAACGGGCTAGATCTGGGGAGTAGGGCGGGTGGTTCAACAATTCGAAGCCAACTTGGTCGATTTTCGTCAAGGTGTGGTGAGCGGTATGAGCAGATGCATGCACCGTCATGTCTGTTTTGTTAATGCGTGGAATGAAAACTCTCGCACCCAAGATTCTGTTATTGTGCATGCGGCCAACTGAATAGTTAAACATGCTGCAGTATGGTTTACACGGGCCTAACTTACTGGATTAGCACCAAAGCCAGGCACTTTTCAGCACACCCTCGTATTAAGTTGCATAACTACGCCACTCTTATTTTCTTTTGCTTAGTTCATCCATTTATTTAAACAAGCTCGACTTCCACTTTTACTTTGCTCTTGTAATTTTGTTTTCATTGGTTACCGATGTTATGTGTATTCCATTTTTCATTCTTAATTTGTCTGCAACGGAATGTTGACTCAAAAACATAATTTGTTACCAATTTTTAATTTTTTTACCGGTGTTACTTTTTTAAGTTTACTGTTGTATGTTTTACTTATTATTTTTTATGTTGTTTCATTCCGAATTAATGTCTGATTATGTAGTTACTACCTATGTTTAAAAAATAATGTTCAGGAACTTTCTTTTGGTTTCATCGTGGTGCAGTATTAATAAATCCTATTTATGTGTTGGTAATAGTATATTACAGCCCGAGATGGGAAGTGTTTCATTACTGTCGAGAGATTAGTTAGCTGATTGAGACGCAAAGCGTCGAAATCAGCTATTATCTCGAGACTAAGGAAACTTCCTGTCGAGGTTTGTATACTATTTTATTCGCAACTACTTTATTCTAAACAATAATTGGAAAAATTATTATATTATGATACGACAGGTTGCGACGCGCATGAATGGATCAACAAGATTCCCAGTATCCCTACCTACTCAGCGGTCGGGAATGTACTTCCCGCACTCACTTCCCGCACTTGAGCGGGAAGTGAGTGCGGGAAGTAGCGGGCTGAAATGTTAACATTCCTGACCTCATTTGAGTGGGGGAAGTCGTACATTTCAGCCCGTACTCACTTCCCGCACTTGAGCGGGAAGTGAGTACGGGAAGTACATTCCCGACCGCTGAGTAGGTAGGGACACTGGGAATCTTGTTGATCCATTCATGCGCGTCGCAACCTGTCGTATCATAATATAATAATTTTTCCAATTATTGTTTAGAATAAAGTGGTTGCGAATAAAATAGTATACAAACCTCGACAGGAAGTTTTCTTAGTCTCGAGATAATAGCTGATTTCGACGCTTCGCGTCTCAATCAGCTAACTAATCTCTCGACAGTAATGAAACACTTCCCATCTCGGGCTGTAATATACTATTTTTCCCAGCCGGTTAAAATAGTAGGCATTGCTCACCTCATCTGAGGTAAGAAAGTTCGTTTTTCTCACCTAGGTAGGAAAGTAAATCATGCAATTTTTATGAAGAAACTGTACCGTATGTTAGCTGACTGCTGACGCGTGCTGATTCTGACAGCTGACATATTGATAGTTGACGGATAATTGACTTTATGACTTGTGTTACAGTCTGTTTATACGAGGAATTAGGAATGCATTCTGTAGTGTTCACATCCTTTTGATGCAGGTAAGTACGAAACCTTAAGTGGCCTCGTGAGTGGCCCTTTCGAAGGAATTAAATTAACATTCGCGCATGCGTACTCACGACAGGAGAGGCTAAAAAACACCGTGCGCGCCCGCGCTTTTTTTAATCCAACCAAAACTGCTTTGACAGTTTGACCTCAGTGGACATAACCTCAAAAAGTATAAATAGTAAAGCGATTTTTTAAAGACCAAATTTTTAAGTTTTCAGAGTTACTTATGAATAAAACTGTTTAGAAACATTTTGAGAACAGCATAAAATCGGAAAACATGCTGCATATTTTGCAGGATATTGTCACCTTTAACAACTTTAACAGTCTGTTGAATTATTTTTATAGTGTCAAATTTTGCTCCACTGAGGCCGGCTGGAAAAAAAATAGTATTCAAACTTCGTTAAGAAAGTGCTCTCGCATACCTTGCGCAATTACAAACCTCGCCTTCGGCTCGGTTTATAAACTTTGCGCTCGGTATGCAAGACTGCACTTTCTTCCCTTGGTTTGAAATATACTATTTATTCACAATCACCCACATAATGTAATAAGGTCATTACTGACTTTTAAACAGTTGAAAAATGAACCATTACCAACTTTTACTTCCCACACCGGTTGGGAAGTGGGTTACCATAACAGCGGGTGGGAAGTAGTCATTTCCCTACTGCTGTCATGGAAACAGATTTTCGCCGCGTTGTATTATTATTAGCTTAACGTCCGTTTTGAAGAACTGTCAAATCCATTTTTCTAATTCTTGTTTAGAATAAAGTGGTTGTGAATAAAATAGCATACATGCTATAGTGAAACGTTTCATTCCTGTTTCGGTTAACTACTTAATCTCCTGACAGGAATGAAATTTCCAACTCGGCATGTAATGTACTATTACAATTACTTTTCTTTTTACACCATCTTCTTTCGGAGGTTGGTGATCCAAATAGTTAACATTGTTTTAAACCGCTGCCCGGAAGATGTCAACTGATGTGCAGCCAAACCAATGGGACTGATCGCTTTCCCTGGATTTTTTCTATTATAATGCAATATATTTCCTGTTGTTTTTCCCTGCTTCTGTAACTTATTTGGGCAAACCATCTGATTTGACCTTCGTCGATAGCTGTTGTATTAGTTATATGTGGTATTTTTATGATTCCCATAAATAAGTTAGTATGCAGTTATAAGGAGAGTAACCTATTTGTATACTCGCACTTTGGTTTATTTTAGTACTTCTTTAATCACAATCGTGTTTTTGATGTTCTCTTGTTTTGGTTGATTTTCATTTCGATTTTGTGTAACTCTCTTCGAAGTCTTTCTAAATTTCCAATCAATGTTTTTTTGTATTTCACTATTCGACAATACAGGGTTATTCACGTAAGATGACGAGCCTGACCAAGTAAAAATGCAACCCAAAATACGATTTATAAAGCTAACTGGATCCCTAGTGCATTAGCATAATTGAATAATATGTTGGTAGCCCTGTAAGTCTATGTCAAATTCAGGTTAGCAGGTTAGGTTTTGCGTCAGTCTGTGTCAAAACTGTAATTCTCACACTTTCTTGGGTATGTTTATTTAACTTAAAATTAAAATGAGCTCCTCTATTCGGTTTAAATCCATATGGGTTGCTTTCTAGCGTTTTTTTTTCAGTTTCTTCCTTATTTTGTGTTCAATGTTCAACACGTTTTGCAACTGGGTAGTGTAATCCCTCTTTTAAATCGCCCGTTTTAAAAATAGGTGGTATTATACCAATTCTCCAGCTTACCCGTGATTTTAATGTTCCTACTACTTTGCTGAAGATGTCCTTGTTTAATTCCCTTCCTTCTTCTGAAATTTCTTTCATCATCTCTTCTGTTATTTAGTCATGGACAGGTGCTTTTCCGTTTCGCTTTTTTAATTGCGCTTTTTATTAGTTTTTATCACTGTTGTGATTGTAGTAGTTCCAATTTTTTTAGTTTGTAACGGCTAAATGTATTCCAAGTTAAAGCCAGTACGCATTGATAAAAAGCAAATTAAAAAATTATTCATTTCTAATTGTGTTATTCCGTTTTATGGATTATATAATAAAAATGCACATAGTATTATAATCTACGATTTCCCGTTATTAGACGATTTTATGAATGAAAAAAGCCAACAGTAAAACGGATGCTTCCACCTAGCGGAATTAATTCGTGTGTTCCTCTATGCCCACGAAATCAAAATCTGTATACGTAGATCTTGCACAAAATTACGCAATGTTGATGCAACATGTAATTATGTGTGTTCGTCATCTATTTTCCCATTCTATTTCGCGCAGAGTTGACGCATGTTTGTAAATAAGACGTCATGAATAACAATTATTTGACATATTCTGCTGTAAAGTGTATTAAAAGAATTAGATACCCTTTTGTGTCATCTGTTTAATAATGGATTTCATTATTTACTAATTATTTTAGTATGTGCCACATTCCTGTGAAAAATTATGGTTAATTTAATCTTAAAACCACTAAAAATATCTAGATTTAAGACTACGTTTTGATATTTAAACAACGCCTACATTTGCACTCGTGTAATTTATATTTGCGCATTCCACTTATTTATATGTATTTGTCAAATAAGAACAAGAAAAAGCTTAATCTAAAAATCATAACTTTAATAGCGTAGCGTAATAACTATAAATTTTGCCGGTTATGAAGTGCTTGTTCAGAATCTCATTATAAACTTATTTCAGTAAACGGGCCACACGAGCAACTATTTTCATTTGAACCCAAGACTTTGTTTATTTACTACTTGCTGTTATAATTAATAAACGATTTCAAGATGAAATTTTAGTGAAAGAGCTCTCGAAACGTGAAACTTACAGGTGCAGCTTATACTGATGATCGTGTTTGATATTAGCTCAAAAGCACATTTTTTACGATTTAAGCCATTCCGTTTGTTTAGGTCAAAGTCAATCGATATCCGATAGTCGGGGTAAGCAAGAAATGTAAATTTTTGCTTTCCGCTGGTAACGGGGGTGACCTATAGGCAGGACATATAATAAGGAAGAGTAAGTAGCCATTCGGCATTCAGAATGGCGATTCGCACATATATCACCCCTATGCTTTATATCACACACTACTCCAGTCTCTTCTATATCCCTCACTTCATTTTTGTCATAAATAAAGCGCAGTCATAATGCCAAAGAAAGCGGCGCAATTTTAAGCATTAAAACTAAAACAGTCCAATGACCCGCAGGAATGAGGAATTTTACAAATGTCAGGAATCACTTGCCAACCGGTGTGTGTCAAGCGGTAAAAGCGACCAATAATTGGAATCTTCATAAACGATTTTTACAAGAGTATTGTGCGATGCACTTCCTCTGTGAATGCACGTATACCAAGCAGCAGCGAGGAATATCCGTTGTTGCATACAATTGTGTACTGGCAATGGAATCCTTTAATCATCTGACGCCTTCCTTTTCTGCAACTTAATGCAATTATTTTCTTTCACTGGCAACCTATCTCTGTGTCACACTTGAACATTGTTATGTAATGCTGCAGCCATTCAAATGAAAATGAACCACCAGCCGAAACAATGGAAGACTGTCTACATTTGTTAGCGCAATGTCCTGCATTTATTATCACATTAAATTAAAATTGGTGACGAGAGGCCCCTATTTCTGAATATCACTTGTAATCTCTTCTAATGGATACACAAAAGTGACCCACATTTAGATCAATGAATATTTATTTTATTTACGTTAATTTTGTCAGGGTTATTGATAGTGGATATACGTGACTGGTTTCACTTAAGCGTGGAAACCCCCAATCGAAAACCGTATGCTATCAATCTCCTACCTCTATTAGAAAAACTTGACATTTTTCTATGCCTTATGTTGATTTATACCACATTAGACCAGTAAAAATTCAATTTTGTTTTCAAAACAATAGATTCCATTTAGTTTTAAATAACGTGTTTAATCAATTTTCTTTTACAGGGGGTTTGAAAACGTACCAGAAGGATTTCAGCAATCAATTGAGGAATTTATCTAGAATCAACCAGTCGTGAACTAATTATTGTTTAATAGCTGGCCCGGTAAACGTTGTTCTGCCCAAAAATAATTTGTCTCTGAAACTCCGTTTCACCACTATAGAGTTTTAATTTTATGTCATGCCCATCGCCTTGGACGCAATCAACGTCCCAAAAAACCTCATTGCGGTTAGCAGGTAAAGTATATACTCGCGCAGCTGACTGTCTGCGACGACCTATGTTAGCTTGTCGTGCCTTTGGCACTGTAACGGACACTATAAAACGACACGGAATTGTTGTTGTTCACAATCACTTGTACACAAACCAAATTTGAATGTCTGACTGACTGACTGACTGCGACGACCTATGTAAGGCATTTGGAATTACTCCCTGCTCATAAATTGCCATTAGTTCTTATCTCTTCCGCCTTCGGTTACCTGATGCGGATTATGACATGATGGGGAAAACCCTTCAAACCATTAAGCAATGACTGCAAATAGAAAGACACACTTTCGATATTTTCCAATTTTCCGGCTTTCCGAATTTTCTTTTTTGCTAAACCACCTCGGAAGTAAGACGAACAAAACAAAACAAATCATCCAAATCGGTCAAATCGTTCTCGAGTTTTTGCGTTACTAACACACGGCGATTGATTTTTATATATATAGATTTTATAACTATTAGTTAACATCTGGGTTAACATTTCGAGTAAACAATTGCTTGTATTTTTATGTGTGGCGCTGTGGCTTTAGTATTTTGATATCGTTTGAATTATAACGTCTAATTTATCTTCGAGACGAAAAATGTGGTATCAGCATGATGGGCACCAGCTCCCAGCTCAGACAAGCGTTCGTATAAAAACCGACTCTGATGAGCTTCTATCTGGTGTTAATGGGGCAGTTGGTGTACGTATAACTGAAATACGAGTCCAAAATCACATGAGTTCGAGTTCATGGGTCGAAATAGAAGCTATATTGGAACTGGAATGTAATAACTCTTATGTTTATTTGAAACTCTGATTAATCACACATGTTTTTATATACCTATAATAGCAAATTAAAATAACATCCGGGAAAAGTGCGGTACTGATAAATATTTGTTGCATATTTTCATCAGTTCGCACGTCCACCGTACAAATATTGCGCATTTTGAGTTAATAAGCTGGTTGCCGTTGGAATTTTATTCAATTGTCGTTCAGTTGTTTATTGTAAACAAGATTGTTTACATTTAGTTCTAAAACGGCTCGCAGTAAAGCTTTGTAGTGGAGCTGTGCCATAGGGCTTGAAAACGTCAAGAATTACCCTTCGCAATTAGGATCGTGAAAATGCCGCCTGTAACACCAATAAAAGTGTACGATTCGAGTGAAACAGTGTCAAAGTTAGTTGTGTGCGTACACTTAAAAAATCTTTTTTAATTTTAGTGATGTTGTCGCGCAAAGAATGTAAACAAACTTTCCGAACGTCGGACGACAGTTCTCTAAACAGCAGGCATTCCTTATCAACACAGCACGACTCCCATGTACCCTTTTGCGTCATGGAACGGAGGCAATTGCAGGGGCAATAGACGGACGTGCATTCGCTTCGACTAACAATAAACCAGGTGCAAGTAGGAGTCAACCCCGCTGGACAATAGGACCATAAACGCGAGCATGAAATTCCTCTTCTAGGCGAAAGGTATTTCAACGCTCAGCTCGTACCCTAGCTGGACAAAACCTATTGTATGCAAATAATAGGGAACCTTCTTTTTTGCATAAGCGATTTGTATAGTATAAGCATGGATACTCTGGGATCAAAGCATTGTCACCCTGGACTAGACGAGGGTGCGCGTCAGATTCCTCAACCTCTTATTACAACATCAGACTACGGCGTTCGTTTACATATAATTCGCCAGTTCTATGTGTAATCGCATTTTTTTATTTTATACAGATTTACATATTTGTACGCGTTTGTAATTTGTGTTCTAATGTAAAATAAAAGAAATGTTATTGTTTTCCACAATCGGTTATACCTTATTGAACCAACTTTAATTCCAAGAGTTCCTAAAGTGTAAACACCTTGAGCTTCATACAAAAGATCTGCGAAAAGCTATTGTTAATTTATCAATATCAGGCAAATCTGCGTCCTGTATTGCAAAACATTTAGGTTTATTTCGTTATAGGATAACAGATATTGTTAAATTGTATAAATTAATTGCATCTGTCATTAATTTTTATAAGGCAATTCAATATCATGTTTCATTTAAGTTTACGGTTGTGACAAATTTTTGATTCTTATAAGGCAAAGGAACAGCCTTTACTAACGAAGAAACAATTGAAAAAAGCATTGGGCCAAGGTAATTTGGAGCGATAAAGCTATATTTGAGCATATTTTGTCTACCATTGATGAATTACAGTCAAATGGTGGTGAATAGATATTTCAGCAAGATGTCATACGTCTAAACTGGCAAAGTCTTGAATAGAGGCAAATAATATTTGACTACTAGATTGGACTTCTAGATGTCCTGATTTGCCCACGCCCGAAACACAGATTAAAAAACAAATCCAAAGTCGCCTTGTTTAAACCATAATAGGATTCAAAATATACTAGTGGAAATATAAAATTCCTTCACACCACAAGACTGCCAAAATGATGTAGATACTATGCCAAAACGTATAGATGCCGTTTTAAAGAAGAAAGACGATTTTACAGAGTGGTGAAAATATTATTTTGCTTAGGTTAAACCATTATAATACACCCACAAAAGTTCAGTTTTACTCTTTTCTATTATCTGTGAATTTTCACTGCTATATTTTTATTTTAAAATATGTCAAATTAATTGTATTTTATCTTAATGAAATAAATTTAGTATTTCCGTTGTAAATGTAAAAAAAAATGTAAGTGGGGGAACTCATATGATTTTGGGTTCGTACAAGCGTTGAGCGAATTGTATCATAGGATGCAACAGGCCGCAGATATAACCCCAAATAATGTACAACTTCTAGCTATTAAGAATACAGCAGTCATCTTAATGAAGCACAGCCTTATGTATTGGACATAATAATACATGCCGCGTAAGTAACATAGTAAAAAACGATTCGTTCAGCGATTTGTACTTTATTGAAATTTTAATTACTTAAATTATGAAATCAGCAACAGCTGCGTGACAGTTACTACATATGTCATATTCTTACATGACATTTTTTACTAGAAACTCTTTCGAATAAGGTATAACATATTGAGGTCAAAATAAAGCTCTATTTATTGCTGTAAAAATTATAAGGCATTTCATTTAATAAAATTAAGAAAATAAGAATTGAAGATATTGATATTTGAACCGGTATTTTAAGCACCCCGTATTAAAATATAGCGTTTTAATGAAACTTTAGTATATTGGTATCCTAGGTGACAACCCCCCCCCCCCCAATTTTCAGGAAAGAAATATTCAAAAGTGGGGAAAATGTGACGTTTTAAATGAAAGCTTGATATTGACAAAAAATACTAAAAACGTTCATAAGTTGGAAACGATAAAACGAATTAAAAAAATAATACTTTTTTGGGCTAAACTTGTTTGGAACACCCTGTATAAGTAAAAATAATTTTAAAATGCGCCCCTTTCAACCCAATTAGGAAAACCTGAATCAAACTTTTTATCGAAAAATAACTGAAAGTGTAATCGAAGACCAGCGCACAAAATAGACACACTATATGTTGGTTTTATAGAAGGTCTTTGTTACCCTTTTTCCTCTTTCTATATATATATATATATAATCAATTCCCTTTATACCCTTCGGGTGTAGGGATACACTACATCTTACAATTTACAGAGTTATTCAATTTACAATTCACTATCTTCACATTATGATATACTTTATCTCACTCAGTCCTTTATAAAGTTTTTCCATTTAACTCTATCTTTTGCTAGCCTTTTAGCCTCTGTCCAAGGTTTTCCCTTCTTCTTTAGGATCTTCTCGATTACTTCATCCCATGTTTGCTTTGGCCTCCCTCTTTTCTTTTTGCCTGTCATTTTGGATTCCCATATCTTCTTTGTTTGCTCCTTTCCTTCCATCCTCTGCAGGTGTCCCCACCATCCTAGTTGTCTGCATTCTATAAATTCCTCTATAGACTCGATATTCAGTTCTTGTCTTATTGCTTCATTCCTAAGTCTGTCTCTTTTGGTAACTCCCAGCACCCTCCTTAGGTACTTCATTTCTGCAGCCCTGATCTTGCTTTTCTCTCTTCCTGACAGTACCCATCTTTCTATATATGTATGTATTTATTATCGGTAACCTCATTTTACCTTGCGGTGTAGAGGCTGATGCTTTACTGCTTTATACGCTTGCGTCTGGCGGTACAATGCTCAACTTGCCCCGGATCCGGGTTACTAAGTTGGAGGGAGCCTTTTGCCTTTTTATACATACAATAAAAACCTTTTAAATTTGTCAAACATCAAAAGTCACATTGTATCCATCACAAATGCGCAAATCAATGATTAATGGGGTGCAGATAATAGTTCAAAAGGAAAGTATTTTATGGAAAGTTTGTTTGTTTGTTATGGACAAGGTCTAGGCACGCTTAGTACCAGGTACCTTAGACATCAACCGCTTTGGCCATATGGCCAAAGTCCTACTAAGGAGTTCCAATCCTAGCAAGGGATCTCTTACATACTACACATCGTAGTAACATAGGACCCACGGCTTTACATTACTTCCAAATGATGGCATTCTTTAGAGGTTTTCACCCACATTTTTTTACTTTTAAAAAGTTCATGGGAACTGGGAATCGAACTCGCGACACTACGATCAGTAGCCGGGATGCTTATCTCTGAGCTACCAGCCCCGGCTTTATTGAAAGTGTTTCCATAATTCATAGCTAAGGAGTCAGAATGATAAACCATGGAAGACATGTTTATAGACAGATTGTTGGTATCTTGGAATCAATCATACTGATAATAGGCAATACATTGCATAAATCAGTAGTAATCCTTTATAGAAAAAATGTCTGAAAACACTGAAGCTTTAGTTTTTAAAATGACATCTTTGCTCTTAAAGCTTCAAAAAGCTACCAAAATCAACTGGGTGTGACTTATGCCATTCAATTTATGTTTTATCAGTTAGTCCATACCATAGGAACAGCCCTTAGAGTAAAAAATTACCAAAATAATATATAAGGGTTGAACTATAGGGGATGAGATAGAATAGGGGTCGTTGTGCAAACATTTTTTTACTCAGTGGGTAAATTTTTTCATCTGCATAACTTATGGTTTTTATAGTGGCTCAATGATTTCCTTAAGGTCCAAATTAACTTATAAAATCAAACCCGGAAAAAATGTATGTAAAGTTTCGGAGATATGGCTTTCAGTCAATATATGTATCTCTTAGATAAACGACATTTGAAGTCAAGTTATCGGGCGTAATTTACAAACATACGGTAGGTTCGCCTAGCGGAGAAAGGCTTATATACTAGTAATACTAATAGCAAGATACCCTTTCTTCATTTGGCTTACACATGTTCTTTTCTAAATCTTAAATTAAGTCTAGAGTATCTCGCCCTCCCACACTTAATATACTATACCACCAAACGCTGTAAAACACTTGTAGGTAAGGAATAATATTCTTCCCAAAAAGATCTGCATCTCTCGTTTATACTTCACGTACCCCTTCGAAATGTATATGTAAATGCTATTCCGCTTGTATACATTGATAAAACTAAAGGAACTGTAGATAAAACTATAATAGTTGTAGTATAACAATGTTTATATAACTCATCATAAATTTGTCCAATAGTAATTTAGAATTTTACTTAATTACTAGGTATAGATAAACAGATATACCCTTGACGACGTGGTATAATCACTTCGGTGTTTCTGCGGGTCCAACAAAGCAAAAATAATGGATAAGTAATAATAATCTAGAGCCATAATGTAATAACTGCCTATTGCAAATTCGAGGTTAGCAGGTTAGGTTTTGCGTCAGTTTTGACACAAACTGACGCAAAACCTAACCTGATAACGTCGAATTTGACATAGACTTACAGTGCCACAAACCTAAATAGTGCCACTAACACAAACAGTGCCAACCTAAGAAATAAAATAATTTATTATTATCGGTCTATTCATTATATAATCGTAACGAATACCAGTCGAGCAATCGAAAATAATGATTATTTTTCACTCGTAACTCGACGTAATCCTTAAAATACCACTCGAGCTGCGCTCTCGTGGTTTTTCGCAGATTACGTCTCGTTACTCGGAAAATAATCGATTATTTTCGATGCTCTTGTGATATTATAACTGATTATATAACTCATCATAAATTTGGCGAATAGTAATTGAGAATTTTACTTAGTTACTAGGGATAGATAAACGGATATACCCTTGACGACGTGGTATAATCACTTGGGGTCCAACAAAGCAAAAATAATGGATAATAATAATCTAGAGCCATGATGTAATAACTGCCTATTGCAAATTCGAGGTTAGCAGGTTAGGTTTTGCGTCAGTTTTGACACAAACTGACGCAAAACCTAACCTGATAACGTCGAATTTGACATAGACTTACAGTGCCACCAACATAAACAGTGCCACTAACATAAACAGTGCCAACCTAAGAAATAAAATAATTTATTATTATCGGTCTATTTATTATATAATCGTAACGAATACCACTCGAGCAATCGAAAATAATGATTATTTTTCATTCGTAACTCGACGTAATCCTTATAATACCACTCGAGCTGCGCTATCGTGGTTTTTCGCAGATTACGTCTCGTTACTCGGAAAATAATCGATTATTTTCGATGCTCTTGTGATATTATAACTGATTTTTTTTCGTAGCGATCTCAACCAATCAACAGACTGGATTTAGTTAAGTTATCTTGTATAATTTCGATTATACAAAATCGATTATACTAGAGTAACTTCACTAGTCGACCCAATACATAACTTTTGTGAACTTGATGTTGTTTTCATGGAGATGACTGATCTAGGTTAATACAAACAAATCGAACTGCCAATAATATATTCATTTGTTCCTAATATCGAAATTTACTCAAAAAATAACCAAATCAAATACAATGCGTACTTCGAACAGTTTACGTCTCAAACTTCCTGCACAGTAACAAATCTTGTCAGCTTGACATAATAATCCTCCCGCTCCGCGGTCGGCTTATTTAAACTGCCAAACTGACACTCTTTTATTATTCTGTAACAAGTTATCGACATATAACCCGATAATATCGAAGTACTTATAGTATTACTACTGATTATTTTTTTCGTAGCGATCTTAACCAATCAGAAGGCTGGATTTAATTAAGTTATCTTATATAATTTCGATTATTCAATTCAAAATTTTACCAGAGTAACTTCACTAGGCGACGTAATATATAACTTATATCAACTTGATGTTGTCTTCATGGAGATGACTTTCAGCTAGGTTAATACAAACAAATCGAGCTACCAATAAAATATTTATTTGTTCCTAATATTGAAATTTACTCAAAAAATAATCAAATGGAATGCAACGTACTTCAAATGGGTTATACATCTCAAACTCCCTGCACAATAACAAATCGTGTCAGTTTGACAGAATAATCCTCCCGATGCGTGGCGAATTATTTAACCTGTCAAACTGACACTCTTATTATTCTGCAACAAGTTATCGACATACAACCCGATAAAGTCGAAGTAAATTTACTTATAGTAAAGGGTGTTTTTTTTAGAGGGCCCGAACTTTAAATTGAAATAAAACACAAAAGAATATTTTTAATATCCATGAAATTGGCCGTATTTGAAAGATAATTTTATGACATTTATGTTTGAATATGATTTCGGGCATGTGACCGCCGCGGCTGGCGTGTAGCTGACGTAATCTGGAGGTCCAATTTTCACACACTCTTCGCAGTAAATCAGGCTGTACCTATTTCGGCAATAACGCGTCGAATGTTGGCTTCCAAGTTCTCAATTGTTTGCGGTTTATGGACGTAGACATGCGACTTTACATATCCTCAAAGAAAATAATCTAACGGCGTCAAATTGCACGAAAGAGGTGGCCAGTTAACAGATCCATTTTGTGGATCCATTTCGTGGATCTGTTAACTGGCCACCTCCTTCGTGCGATTTGACGCCGTTAGATTATTTTCTTTGAAGATATGTAAAGTCGCATGTCTACGTCGATAAACCGGAAACAATTAAGCACTTGAAAGCAAACATTCGACGCGTTATTGCCGAAATACAGCCTGATTTACTGCGAAGAGTGTGTGAAAATTGGACCTCCAGATTACGTCATCTACACGCCAGCCGCGGCGGTCACATGCCCGAAATCATATTCAAACAATAATGCCATAAAATTAACTTTCAAATAAGGTCAATTTCATGGATATTAAAAACATTTTTCTGTGTTTTATTTCAATTTAAAGTTCGGTCCCTCTAAAAAAACACCCTTTATTAATACTAAGAATAAAATAAAAAGTATAGGTACAAATTAAATGTTGTATTCGTAATTATAGCAAGATCTAGCGTGGACTCACAGTAAAAAAATCAATACTTTTAACTTTTACCCTGTTTTTTCCCTTTAGGGGCGACATTTTAAAAACCCTTAAAACGCTTTCTGAAGATTTTAAAAAGTCATCTATATGCAAAAAAAGATTATCCTAACTCAACAAACACAGAAGATATGAAAGGTTCTACAATTCACCCCCGAATCCAGATTCTCACTGTTAGGGGCTGATTCGTCCAAAACCTTGGCTTACGTTTTTAGACGTAAATAAGAACCAAGTCAATATCTCATCGTGCCTAAGATATATTGAGGAATTCGTGAAAACATATTTTATCGCTTTTTACCCCCTCAGTGATAGAATTTCAGAAAATGATTTCTTTGCTACGTACCTAAAGGAATCTTCCTGCCAAATTTCAAGTTCCTAGTACCGGTGGTTGCGGCTCTGCGTTGATTAGTCAGAGCTTAGACTTCCTTTTATATACACAGGGTGTCATCGAAAGTGTGAAGAAAATTTTATGATGAATTAAACGCGATTGAAAAAAAAATTGTTATATGTTTAAAAGGGGTAGAACCATTTTGTGGTTAAAACAGGCCACTGGCCTATGATAAGAGAAAGAAGAAGAATTAAATTACTTATAAGGAGTGAAATGAGATGATAAATCTTCTAACTTGTATAGCTTAAACTTGGAGACAATAAAGATTATAGATAATCGAAAATCATTAATATTAAAGCTGCCTTGAATAAAACACGAGAAGAATGTGTATACAATGAATACAATACTCTCTTAGTATTATTACAACTTCAGTTTAGTAACTAGGGCGCCAATCTAAAACAATAGTTAAGGTCATTTGCTAAAAACCGTGTTTACTTACTTTCAACAAATCACTTACGTACACTAACTGATAAGGATGTGATAACTAATAAATGCAATATATTTCAGCTCGTGCACTGCTAGATATATAAATAGCCTGTTAGAATAGGTACTTGCTGAAAATATAATATTTGAAAATCGCCTGTTATTACCAAGGTTAACATGTGGAACGATAATCTTGACAAACCTAATTTTTAATATTCTGTTCAGATGTGTAATTGCACACAAAGCAACAAAATATTCAAGACTATTATTAACCAATTTAAAAAAAATCGTTGTTCTGATATTCTTATTATTATCGATTTTAGGAAAAAAGCTGTGAGCTATGACTGTAGTCTAATACGTACTGTTACGATGGCTGTTATGTCAATTGTTAATTGCGCGGACTTTTTAGAGAAACTCACTTTATTGTTCTTCAAACTATCTCCCCACAGCCAGAATCCATTTGTTCATTCTTTAAAAACACTTCTCAAAACAAGCAGAGGATATAGTTGTTGGAAGGTCGTGGAACATTCGCTGAAATTCAGCAATCGTAGCATTTGCATTAGAACATCTCATACGATCTATGCGTTTTTTAACTCTTTGGATCTAGACTACAATATTGAGAGTGAGTGACCAGCTGGACCCAAGATTCACGTAAAATAATTAAAAATTTTACGGCCATATAAGGAGTTGCATTATTGTGGATTTTGGGCGATCACTACAGAATTTTTCAAAGACTTCAGGAAAACTTCGATATATTAATAGTTTTACGATTTTCAAGAGGAATGACTGTAACTGGACCGTCACATTTGAAAAAATCAGCAATCATTGTTTTGTTTGCACTTTTACCGCGAATAACTTTTGTTGGCACAGCCTCATTTTCAAAAACTTAAACACGTGATTGCTGTTTAGTATCTCCGTCATAATTATAGATTCAAGACTTATCCCTCGTAACAATATTAAGCGCATGTTTCGAAGATCCTGATCGTAGAATTGTGTTCACATAGGTACCGATAATTTCCGACAACAAAATAGAAGAAACGCCTTATTACTATGACATTTCCAGTGGCGTACATCACGGACATCTAATTGTGTCCTGTCATCTGTCAAACAAATATAATAACATGATTTTCATTATTACTTTTCGAAACTTTACAATTCGTACAGGTGCATTCAATTTTAGAGGATCTTATTTTCTCCGAGATTTGCCATTTTTAAATTTTCAACTGTTCAGTAACTTGACTTTGGCAGTTCGAAAGCCTGACATTATTGTATTATACATATTATAACAAAAATTGCTACACTCTGAGTTTATATTTCTTAACAATTATAAGATCGACGAAGTTTTCAATTGCATCCCCTCCATATACTTGGTATGTGAAAAGAACTGTACTTGTGCTTGTTTTGCAAATGTGGAATACATCCACTTGCCAAAATTTTCCCATCTAGCTGTTGGTGTAAAATGTTATCTACCGCCAATGATCCAATACCTACTTGTTGAATCTATCTATGAATTATATTCCGATTTATCCTTAAGGAGTATTTCGGTAGCACTAACGTTTTCAACTGGACACAGCTTACATAAAGCGACACGTCTTGCTGAATCTGAGCAACATTCCCTCAAGATGCAATCATACCCTCCAGTAAGATCACTGATCGAGGAAGAGAAACGCTTTCAGCACATACAGGTACTAAAGGTCGTCCATGTGTCGGTTCATCTTCTAACGTACACCGTCCACATTTAAATTCACGCAACTTTCAAAAAAATTAGCTTCCTGTTTATACAAATGTTTTTACTTTTATTGGTTTCCATGGCCTGCTACTAACAATTAAGAAGAGCTCTCGTAATATAGCTAATTATTTTTTTCAAAATTATATTCATAACCTTTTAAGTTTTTGTGGTGTGTTAAGAGACCCTACATTGTTGAAAACGTAATTTGAAGAACTGGTATTGCTATTTATTTAAAAAATAGTTTTTTCCAATAAAAGTAGTTACTTGGTCGTAAAGCAGTGCTAGGGTATTGATCACTGTTTATAAGTAAAGCTGCAGTACAATTATATTTAAGAAATCAAAGCAAAAACAGTTATAAAAGTATAAAATAACTGGAAAAAATGTTAAAATTTTCGAAAATTGTTTTTTTATTATATAAGTATTGCTATGAAGTTGACCACTTATGCTTCCATCAAGAGCAACCAAAGGCTGCGATCCAAAACACAGTAATTGTAAATGTTGTTTGTAGTCTTTCCTTTAAATTTGTGTTTAGAAACCTTTTTTATTGGTCTAAATCGATTATAACTGAAATCTAAATAAATATATTTTTGTTTTACAAATGAACAGAATTGAAATCCACTTCGTTTTGTTCGAGATGTTCCTCCACATTTTAAACACCTGGTTGTTGCACTTACCTACCGTTTATTAAAAGAACAGTTCAGTAACATTGGAAATGTGAAGACTTGCCACAGCTTACATTGTTGTTAAATTGCCGCTTCATGCTGATGGTGGTCCGAAAACTACCCAACTTTGGTGAAAGTAGGTGAAAAACATCATATTATTATTATTATTATTATTATATTTAACTACATATCATACAACTTGGAATTAATTGTGTGTTATACTTTGGGAGATACTTCCAAACTAAAAACGGGAGTGGTGCAATTTTGAAAATACAATAAATAGTAGTAGTAAGAAAAATAGTATCCCAAAGTTTTGTTGATTTCCATAAACATTTTATATATGTATTGAAAAAGAGTGGAATTTTACCTAAAACTAACATTTAAAGTGAACTTAACCTTATTTAACTCTAAGAAGGTGGTATGCTGGTATGGTTACATTTCGAAAAGTTTAGCTATTTAGCAAAGATTGTCAAGAAGTAACGCAATCTCTCTAATTTTGTCGTATTTGTTTTTACGTCTAAATCTTTTTTGAAAGATCGCAGGATTTTAAATCTGTTCTTGATTCATCAAAATGTCTTCTTATCGTTTTTGTTCTTTTAATTTTGAAGTGGGGTTCCGTTCCTCCTGAGGTAGCCAAATTCACCGTTTCACGTCGCAGGTCTTGATGATAACCGGTACGCAATTTACACTGTTTTTAAAACTGTGCAAACATACAATTCTATTCAATTATTGTCATTTTCTGAAAAAAATAGCTGTATCTAATAGGAGAGCTACAAAATAAAAATAGAATCAAATGGAAATTTAAAAATATGATATTATACACCAAGGGATATAAAATAATGATATTATACTGCTAGGTATATTTAGTAGCCTTTGAATTGTGTTTAAGTTATAAATACCATAACAACAAACGTTTCGTATATTGTTTATACTGAAAGCTCCCAAGAGAGATAATATGAATATTGTCTGATAATTTTCATATTATCTCCCTCAGAAGAAATGTGTTAATTCTGTCACACTTTTTGCAGCCTATAAACTTATTTCTACCCCTGTCGTGGAAAAAGATTAATATTATTACATAATTTTTGATCGCCCCTGATGAAATGTGCCAATTTGCTATTGCACACATCGCACACCGATAGTTACGCCACTGGAGTTTAGCTATTTTTAGAAAATAAACTTCAAGTAGCTTCCGAACTAGCTCTAATCACTGTATATTCGGCCATTTCGATAATTTTAGCCTATTGAACGTTAAAACAGCAGTTTATGAATGGACAACGAACAAAGTTACAATTTTCAAAAATAAAACAAAGGTTGCCAACATTTTTGATCACATTTTAACGAAAAGAAAATATTGCACATTAATTGCTTTCTATTCAACCATAAAACCGTTTTTGAGTGACGGAAACCAAATTATTAGCAAGGCCGGATATACAGGGTATTTCAAAAATATGTCAAACTTAGAGGTTATACGGGACGTTGAAACACAAACATTTTGCATATAACTTTTTTTTAATATCTCTCAACGCGGTCCACCCCTCTAAAGAGGGTGGTTATATTAGATCTTTTTAACGGACAAAAATTTGATTATACAAAAATATGTACTACTATAGAGAGATTGATATATTTAAAAACATGTTTAGCTCTTTCAGTTTTTTTGTCAAACTCATACTTTTTGTGTATGATGCACGGCACAGTTATTCAGAATCATGCCTACCATCATAATGTATTTTTTCTACTCACTGTATAGAAAGTCGGCTTTTACGCCCTAGTTTTAGGAAACAAAACTGTGACTTTCCAACCAGCGGGAGCCAATTTTTATTAACTCCCGGCGGGAGCCAATATTTTTTGCGCCCGCATTTGTATTTATGTCACAATGGATATCACACCAAAGCTTTACAACGTTATGTTGATTTGGAAATTAGACAAAATGTCACTACAGAAATCTAGAGTCAGTATATTGATTTCCTAAAGCAAACTTTTTGAAATTTCGCGCAATATAACATGCGTTCGAAGAAAAAATCATATATATATATATCACTGGAGCAAAGGTTCATTTCCTCCCTTCTGTGTTTAATGCCACACGCGGGAGGAAATGAATACCTTTGCTCCCTAGATATATAACTAGCTATTATTTTCTACACAAAAACTATTTAAACTTCATCGAACTAGTTTTCGTTTGAACACCTTATTGGGTGTTTACGGCATTGAATAGCTCTTGGTTTTTTATTTCTTTTAACATTGTGTTCTGCGCTTTGTGTATATATTATATATTTCGTATGATTTTACACTGGCTAAATTACGTACATGTACAGTACTACTACTACTAATAATAATACTCCATGTATGTAAAACAAGTACAAAACAAGACAAACATAATAATTAATATTCACCCACGATCTTCACAGTGTCTGTTCATATGAGTAAAACTGTTTCGAGCGACGTGTTTTTTGTGATGAAAATTAAGATCAGTCGAGGACAAAACATTTCTAAACAACAACAACACAGCAGCGAAAGTCAGAAACAAATATGTCAATAATACAAGCACGCTGATAAATTTCGCAAGAAAAGCTCACGCCAAAATATGATGAAAAAATACGACTGTTATTCTGACATTCCAGTTGAAAATTAATTCTATGTAAGAGAAAACGGCCAAAAGATTAAACATAGATATAATGCACAGTTTTTCTGAAGGTAAAATCTTATAAACTGAATAACTTGGTCGCTATTTCAACAGCTACATACTATAACACTATAATTTTGACGGACTGCGCTCTTAATATAAAAAGGAAAAATGCTGGACTGTAAAATCGAAGTTGAGGGTAAAATTTTAAATATACGATAAAATCCGGAAATTTAGGAAAAAATAGGTCTTTTTTAGAGAAAATAAATGATGCCATCTAAAAATCAATACTTTAGCTGTTATAATGTATACTTACTATCAATAAATTGACTTTAAAGTCAGTAAACCGCACCAAATTCAACATTATCTGGGTTAGGGAATTTACCGTGTTTAGTGATTATCACTTGACAATTAATTTAATCAATAAATGCGTCAAACAGTAGCTACAAAGGAAACAGGATAATAATAATTAGCAACTAGTAAACTGTAACGGTCCTTTTTGATTTTGGCGTTTGCGGCTTAGATTCTATTTTCTTATTATTTATTACTAACTCAATTCATTTTTGAGAAGTAAAGCTAACTGCACTCCGTAATTCTCAAAAACGTGGCAAGGTTGCAGTTTTGAATCGGCCTTCACTTCCTTCGTGCCTCTCGGTAAGCCAAGTGGATTCAGTTACGTTTCGTGTGGCCCTGTAGAGATTTGAAACCCCAAGCCATATTCCAAAGTCATCTGGTGTTACGGGGCATTCACAGCTTTCCTAAAGCCAGCGTCGTGGTATTTTTATCCAAGATGGAGACCGTGCAATTCCAATTTTTATCGTGGCCCGTTGTCAATCTTAAGGTAGGCGTTTTTCTCAGTTTGGTTTAGGGTGCTAAGTTTATGCGATTCACGTTTAAGCCCGTTAGGAAACGTTAGAAAGAACTAGGAACCACTAAGCCCAATTCACTGCATTCCTTGGCACGTACAGGTTGATTTTGCCCGGAAACATTAATTTTATCTGGCACATGGAAACTGTTTCGCGGAAGCCAAAGGATGTGTTGCATCTGGATTCAGTATCCAGTGTTCCGGCGAGCTTTTTGTTTCCTTCCCAACGACACAGCCCCAAGAAATCCCGATTGCCTTGGGTACGCTGGGGCATTAGCTTTACGCTACAATTTTTACTTTTAATTATGAATTGTGGGTAAGCTAGTGCCGAGGGAGGTAGTTTAACATTGTTTTGATAATACTACTATGTTTTATACTTACAAGTTTTTCGAAGGCCTATCGACAGACTTGCGTTCTATTTCTGAAGTTAGAGATTAGATTTTTTACCAGCACCTGAAAGGCCGCATGACAGATAGGATGGGTTTTTCGCTGATACCCTAGTAACTCTATTATGACACTATTCAACGTGAAAATTACTTTTGAGTAAATTTTTTATAATTTTCTTTCAATATTTAATTTTGCTCACTTTTTATTCCTCTTTTGCGCCTAATGTAGCTCCAGCAAAATTTATTAACATTTAGTATTCATCGCCCCAGTTTATAACATTTAACCCAAGGCTTTTTTGAATCGACGAGCCTAGTTTATCCTTTGTGCGTCCAGGAAGGAGGCTATTTATTTTAATATTGTTATTTTATTCGATTTTATTAAAACAGTTTAGTTATTATCCCCTACTATTGGTATATTATGGTTTATTTGACCCAACCGATACCTGCTCGTTTTTTCGAGTATAGGTTCGTGTACGCTGGAAGCCTTAAACGGTAAGTTTTATTTGAACTACTAATTAGACTTGCTTTTGTTGTTGTCGTGATTGACACTTTGCTTCATTTTATTGCAATTCATAATCTTAAGAACCATAAACTGATCCTTACCCATCACAACAAATCGCCGAGAGGGTTTGAGCTAGTCCGGGTTGTAATCGTCTTTTGCGGAAGGGCAGCCCAAAGTATACAATAGTCCTTAGCAATACATATGTACCTAATAAAGTTGTTTCTCAATCTTTTCTTTTTTTTCTGAAAAAAACTGGTTTCCCATCAGGGTCAAAATTTCTAGAAAAATTCAAGACTCTAGTTGCTACAATTATGTTAGACTAAACCACGCAACAACTGCAGGACATATTTTACAATAACTTCAAAGTTAAAATGAAGTTCAACTGAACATATAAAATAAAATCCGTTCATTTAAACAAAGCAAGGAACACGAACCGACCCACAATAAATGCCTAATTTCAAACACTAATGTCCCGTATCTTAAAATATTATTTGGGGAACAGTCCTACAATAATTGATAAATTGTTTTCGAATCAAAATACGAAGTAAGAGAAAATATTCTGAGGGATGCAAAATTTACCTTGTGGAAGAGTATATTTTACGATAAGAAATGGAAGTGCCTTGTTTGTATATGAAAATTTGCCCACGAGCCGTGTTAATGGGCAAGTAGTGTAATTTCACGAACAAAAAGAACGTGTTTCATCGCGACTAGTAAATGCAATATAAGAAATTTACAGTTCATAATGCAAAAATTACAAATTCATTCAGACTCGAATAGTTCTTGGCATACTCAATTCAGTTGTGAAAAACCAAATTACGAAAATTCTAGCCGGTAACCAATTGGTTATTTATTCATTTCCGTAGCAACGGTCACTTTCAATTCTAGTGATAAAAGTTAAACTTTCATATACAGTTGTACCAAAATAAATTATAACACCATATCTTGCCTCATACAGCTAGTCAAATATCCATTAGCTACTGAATAATAGAACGGTAGAGTGGTCGTTTTAAATTAAGGTCCCTGATGGTGTAGCTTGAATAAGCGTTCACGTACAATCAATAGAGTTAAGCAACGCTCTTTCTGGTCAGAACTTGGATGGGAGTTTCACGGCTGCTTCTCTCGGTGCCTCGTGGTACGGCTGCTTCTCAGAGCGCCTCGTGGTACGGCTGCTTCTCTCGGCGCCTCGTGGTACGGCTGCCACCGAAATAGTTGGTCCCGGATGTCATAATAACATCATGACAGTCGTTAGTGGGGTTAGAAGTCCCCATAAAATGTACAGCGACGCCTACAATTGGCCTAACGGCTGTTGGCTGAGTACAAAAAAAAAAATAAAAAAACAAACAAAATAAAGGACCAATCTTTATCATTATAATTATATTAATTAATGGGAAGCAGGCTCTATCAAGTGACTTCAGATACCTTTATAGAGTAACTCGGAGTAGTTACGCTGGTCGTTTAAGAACACAAAAGGCAACAAAAAAAACAAACCATATATTCAATAATAACGGTGAGTAACTAGTCCCCTACAGGACAATTAATTTTTCATTGTACATATTGCCCCTCTTGTTCTATATAGTTGATACTAACATAGTTTAAGTTTATTTCTTCTACTAATTCCCCATTCTTTCCCTTGTTGTTCAACCCAGCTAAATGTTTCCCCGCTGTTTGCAGTTGTCTATCTTCTACATCAATTCTTGGATTGTGAGCACGCAGCGAATCCATGCCAATTACCATTCCTACCGATAGATCGGGTACCACTGTGCCATTAAATGTAACATTGGTAATTACATTTTTTTTATAGGCTGTAACTAACATCACATTTTTATATATCTCCTAAATCTTACTTTTGAAACAAATTTATGCCCTAGCTGTGACTATTTACAATAATCCATAAACTCTACGCCAAGGCAATCTGTGTTGTCAATTTTCCTTAAGCAAATAAACTTTGTTAGTTATTCATTACCTTTAACTTGTACGAATGCTCAACGTATAAGCGAATATCATAGCAATAAATATACCTCAATCAAATAATAAATCAAGTGGGTGCATACGCAAGTAAAATATTGTAATTAACTTAGAACAGAAAATAAACAGGAAGCCGCATTTGTAAGAAATCCGTGCTACCGCGATGGGTTTTCAAAATGGCGGATGGTTGTTTCCTTTTGGCAGTGGCGTATCATATCGAGAGGGTGCATGTGCAGCAAACAATTTCAACAGTTTTATTAAGTGCACTTTACACTATGTGATTTATGACTACATGTGAGTTTGTGTGACTTCAGTCACTGTCTGTAATTTAAATTGCTTCCTCAGATTGTGTGATTACAAATAATGACCCCATTATACGTTCCCTTCTATGCCCATGACTATTGTTGTGTACAAGTACGTATGACAAGTGACATGTTCAGAGAAATTATCTCTCTATTTGAAGTGAAAAGTAATATTAATACTTACTGATAGAATATAATGCCCAAAGTCCTGGTATTTGGGGTCTGAGAACAGCCAATTTTAGTCTCAAACTAACTAAAACCCACAACTGTCAAACCGGTATCACACCTCATTAGTCATACATGGGTTTTCAAAATGGCTGTTTCCGTCGCCTAGTTAAATGAAATGCGCCTTCCTGTTTATTTTCTGTTCTAAGGTAATTAATAAGGCCCGGATTTGTAGGTTTTATCCTTTTTTATATTAATTTAGGCACTGATGTAAGACTTACAGATGACAAGAATTATGAAAAAATACATCTTTTGAGCTATACTTGTTTCTACCTAAATACGCAAAATTTCTTTTTAACGACCTAAATATCCTAAACAAAACTTAATTTGCATTTTTATACAACCGAAATTAGGCTAATTCGAAAATTACAAATATTAAGGTGTTATTTTACAAATTTGAAACTAAAATTACCGTAACTTGCCTGACGCGGTATATGATTCATTTGATATGTCTTGCACATGCCCTTAACTTAGTAAGTGAAACAGTTCGAAATAATTTGGAAGATGTTGACGGATTGATGTCCAATGTAAAGAAAGTGTTTTTAAAAGCCCTTCTTAGAGTACAAGTGTACAAAGATCAGTTGAATGGTTTAGCTCTTTATCCAGAGCCCGTTCTGACTAGGTGGGGATCTTGAATAGAAAGTGCTATATTTTATGCAAATAATTTTGACGATATAAAATCAGTAAGTTTTTCTTTGTCGGAAATAATTTATTATTGTTCATTTTTATGTTGTTACATCATTCGACAGTGATTCAGCGCAGGCTATTAAAAATCAGGTATGTATTTTAACAAACCTAATATTAAAAATTATCTCCTTTATATTAAAGCTCATTTTAAAATTCTGATTGACAGTATAACAAGGTTGGAAACAGTGGGACTGCTTTTAACTGAATCTGTAGAAATTATATTATTGAAAAACTGATGGAAACATTAACAAAATCCCCAAGTTTAATTGCTACACAAGCTTATGCTAAACTTGACTGTTTACTTTGAAAAATCCTGGTTTTCAAGAAATCCACAACTTTAAAAAATTGCTTTCTCGTAAGAGTGAGGAAGACGTATGTAGATGCCGACTAGAGCAAATATAAATTTGCTCCAATAACATCTTGTGATGTGCAGAGATCTTTCTCTTGGTTAAAATATGTTTTATCAGATAAGCGTTTTAGTTTCAAGCCAGGAAAGTTGGAACATTATTTGGTTTGCTATGCAAATGCTTAGTTTATATTCAAAATCATTGTATTTTGTACTGAGTATGTATGTATTATTTAACTTACATTTACATTTAAGTTTAGTGTCATTTTGTTGTAGCCTAATTTAGGCTACAAAAATTATAAGTCCTAAATTAAAGTTTTTAAGACCTAAATTACGAGTTTTTAGAACCTATTTATTGACCTTTTTTGACATTTTAACGACCTAAACATCCGGGCTTTGGTAATTAAGGTGAAGTAGCAATCTGATAAATTGAAAATACAACGCAAGGTTGTAATAGTAAAATCAGGCCTGTTATAGTATATTACGTAACGAGAGCTGTAAGCATATTACGCACTAGTTGAAAAAGTTACGTACAAGCCGCGTAGCGACGAGTGCGTAATTACTTTATAACTCGAGTTGCATACTATGCTTTTTCTACGACCACACTCATTCTGTTAAATAAAAAAGAAATGTTTGATTAACTGCCAAATCACTACTGTCACATCACCTTAAAAACAAGGCGGCTGCAGTCACAGCTCTTCCTCTTTGTACCGCTTTGTACAAACAAAAACTGTTAAAATGTACGTAACTATAGTAACCAACACAAAAAAACCATTGTTGCTACCAATATACTAAGTCATTAAACACCTAATCGTGCGATCCATCCATTTTAGTCACGACTGTGCGTAAGAACACGAACACAGTTCGTGAGTTGCACATTTTTCATCGTTTATAATAGCGATTGTAGGAAAAAGTACGTTGGAGCTCAATATCAACAGTATTACAATTATACAAAGTTTTCATACAGTGTGAGAATTCTCAAATAGCCAGGTCGACTGCAATCATCATTCAATGTCTGCTGTAAGAACAAGTTGTTGTGCCTTATAACAAATTTGTTAAAAGTCAAATTTTCAAGTATTTACGCTATTCTGTTCGTGCACCCCTTTGTTGGTGTTCCGACTTATAAGTGAATTTTTAAAACATTAAATGGCCCTTTTTGGTTGTGGGCGATGCTCTTCAAAATAGCAATCAGTAATGTATCGTCAACAGAAACCAAGCAGGCTACTTATCTTTAGCAAATTTGCTAAAAAAATTCTCTATACGTTTATTTTATTTATTCTCTGTACGTTTTGTTTACAACTATTTATCAACAACCTCCTATCATTTGTTTTTCATACACAAGTAACTAGGGAAACGAAAGACTCCAAAAATTAGTTAATATCATCAAAATTTCCTACAATTTGTGATGGTAACAAAATAACCTTAGATATCCATTTATTAGTCTTGTTATATAGAAAGGTTGCCTAACGGGAAGGCGCATACTGTTGGTGAGATTTTGAAATCGTTCTTGTGGTATTTGCTCCCATTCCTGCACAAGACGATTTCTGAGATCATTTAAGTTTTGAGGAGGTTCTCCTGCTCGAATCCGTCGTTCTAGTTCGTCCCAAACATGCTCTATGGGGTTCAGGTCAGGACTGTAAGCCGGCCAGTCCATAGTGTGAATATTATGGGCATTCAGGTACTCTTGAACAATTCTTGCAGAATGAGGGCGGGCATTATCCTGTTGATAAATGAACCCTTGACCATGATTTTGAGCATACGGTCGAACGTGAGGTTGCAGAATGTCATCGATATAGCGTTGAGCAGTTAGAGAGCCCCCTTCTATAATGACAATCTCAGTGCGGCCGTTCAAAGATATTCCACCCCATACCATAATAGAGCCTCCTCCAAAATGCAGGCTTTCTTGCACCATATTGTCTGCGAATCTCTCACCTTGCCTTCTGTAGACTCCTACACGACCATCACAGTTACTCAAACGATACCGTGACTAGTCTGAGAATAAAACATTTGCCCATTCTTCCGCGCCCCAATTTTCATGCTCTCTTCCGAAATTATTCCGGTATCTACGATGTTCACGATTAAGACGAGGTACTTGGGCAATCTTCCTGGATCTTATTCCATTTTCCCTCGAGCAATTTCTGATCGTTTAAGTAGACACTCTACGCCGAATCTGCCTAAACAGTAAGTCTGAGTGGTCTCTAGCAGTCAGACGTGGATTTTGAATTGCATTGCGAACCAAAATCCTGACCTCCCTGTCATTGATTTTCCGTGCACGGGTCCATAAGGCCTTCTTTTAACATCTCCAGTCTGAAGAAAGCGCGTCCAAGTTCTGGAAACCACAGATTGACTCACATTTAGCTCTTCAGCAACTTGGCGTTGAGTAAATCCACTTCTTATTCTTACAATCACAGTAGACGATTCGACTGTAGTCAAGTGTCTTCTAAAGGCTCTCCTCTGACGATCCATTTCAAAAAAATTAGGGAATCTCAAACCAACTCTAAATTCGAAATCAAAATAGCGCGCAAGTGTTATAACTGAAAAATTGATATTGGATCTTGGAAAGATTATGTCATTGAAATAAACAGTAGAAAGTCAAAAGTCAGCAGTACCTGAAACTGCAGTGACCAAAAATATAAAAACTAAAGGATAGCGGTGATTTATAAACTGATCCCTAATTCATTTTGAGCAGTATATTATACGCTCTCAGTAATGGCAAAGCGATATTAACAGTCGAAACAAGAAAAATGATTGAAGAACCACCCGAATTAAGTGAAACCTTTTTTTCTCAATCACGATCATATCTAACCACTAGGTAATCGGTTGTCACCTAAATTCTGTTCATTATATAAAACACCAAATTCTCCAGACAATTAAATAGGATGAGGCAAAGCTGAGTAAAACATTTCGGAACCTAAAAGCAAGTTGTTGGCTACTTCACAATAATGTAGTTTTTAGTTTGTTAAAAATTTAAAGCGGCATGTTTCTATTGCCAAACGAAGGCCATCACTTAGACACGCCACACATGGAGCGATTCCATAATATAATGACGATGTAGGTACGTAAGTTTGAAGAAACTGGCAATTTGATTGGCACTCCTCCCGTAGCTTCTCTAATAACTATGCGCAATATTCAGAGGGTAAAATAATAGTTACTTCCTAATCCAATCTGCTCAGCTTACTCAGGCGTAAGTAGCAGAAGTTTCAAAAGAATTTTGAAACAAAGCACAAAGCAACCACTAATAGAGCGATTTCTCAAACAGTAAGCTTGAATAAAAGTTTCAGCGCCCTACAACGGGTGGGCCAGAAACTATTCCAGCAAGGCGGCAAAATTTAAATACGCCATTACTACGATATTTGGATTTTTCAAGGATATACCGTCAACACCAATACAAAGTTTGCATATACATAATTTGCCTTCATCAGAATCTCGATTTTAAAGTTTTGAACCGCATAAATCGGAATATGCAAAATCTTTATAGGTTCTGAAGTTTACAATAATTATGGAAAATTCAAACAAAATATTTGCGAATAACAAATATATTTAAGTAATTCAAATAGCAATATTGTTTAATAGGTATTGTCAATCTTACAATAGTCGTCCTCAATTGCAACAATTTATTTTGGTTCAAAATGCTTTTCACGCATTTTAAATGATTTGTCGGTGTCAGTTTGACGTATGAGTTTACTATTTACGCACTATTCAAACGGCGGACAGGTGACACCAGCGCCTCCTGACGGATGGGCCAATCTCTAACAATTATTTGATTTGACAGATGCATTCAGAAAACGCTTCTATTAGTAGGTTTTTCTATGCCGTTGGGAAACTTGTGTCTCCTACACTAAATCGGCACAATTTGAAACAACACTTCTTCACATACCGGCCCATAATTAATTATAGTTTGGTTCACAACCTTGCCGAGTGGCGACACTAGCGCCCTCCGACGGGTGGGCCAGTCCCTAACAATTATTTGACAGGTGCATTTAAGAAACTCCTCTATTAGTGGTTGCTTTGTGAAACAAAGTCTCATCTCTAATGATGAAAGTAAGGTCTACACATTACCCTTTTGCTGTGACGTAACAATCTCCTCTCTTTATTTAACTATAAGGAACTGGACGAAACAAAAAATATGCAGCTTTTGGTCAGGTCCGCATTAAGTATGGCTTGTTTTATAATACTGTCAATGTGACATTTGTCCAAAATTACAGTAAAATAACGCGCAACAACAAGCAAGCGAGCAAGCCTAAAATCTTATTTTAAGCGACAGGGACTTCTTCCAAGAGGAGAAACATCGGATTACATAGGTCAAGAATGTCTTGGTTTGAATAATGCGCTATTTAATTCTTATACAGAAGTATAGTAAAGGTATACGTCAAATTCTTTCTAAAGTCTACTACCTACGATCGAAATGATCTTTTTGAATTTCAATGCAATATAAGACATTTATGTTTTAAACGCTGTTTTGTTATTTCTGACGTCACAGAAAAAGGGTAATGTGTAGACTTTAGTCCAAAAGCACTAGTGATAAACTGCCATCTATAGAATTCTTTCACGTTATACTTTACCGGTTTCATAAATAAATAGAATATTGGCTACAGGAGGGCTTAAATCCCAGGGAACTATATTAATATTCCCCCAAAAGGACAGTTTGACGTCAAATGGGAAAGTTTAGTGTGGTAGAACTTTTTGATTTGAAGACTACATTGTTTATAATATTACAGTGAATGGTAAGTATTGCTAGCCATGCTACGTAATTACTTACCTCCAAAATTATAGAAATGTGATAAGAACCTCAAATAATTTATTTCCAACAAGTTGGAGCTACTGCACAGACTCCTTAATGCAGTGCGACTATTCTGTTATATCTTACCCGTTTTGGAGACATCCCGTGGACAGCACGTTAGCCGGATCTATGCTGGATTTCCTTCTTGGAGATATTTAAAATACAAAAGAGTGGAGAAGGCACCCAATAGTATACAAATTCTGAAACTACAAAATGAAATTGAATTCATTAACCCAAAATGCAAATTTGGGCCTTAAAGTTCTTCAGAATTTTATTGATTGTCTAGAACTCTAGAATATTAAATATGTCGCAAGTGAATAAATTCATCTTCATGGTTTAGTCTCAAAGTTCACATTTAATTTACAAAAGTTTCAGACCTATTGTAATGTAATGTATACGTAGGATTTAAATGTTAAATTGCTTTTTAAACACAGTGCGCACAACGTTATCGTGCGAAATACAAAATTGATGTGACCTCCAGCCACAAGATGGTCGAGATACATTTAAAAAAGAAAGCGGTGAACTTAGACCTGCGCATGGCCATGGATATAAATAGTGGAAAAAGCTTATATAAGGTGGGGTATATATTTTTGTAGTAAAGGATGTTTAAATAAGAGCGCAAGATTTGAATTGCGCGCCATGTTTGACAGTCATAATGTCACATGATTATGACGTGACAGATCGAAAGTTGACAGATGGGAGTTAGTAAACATGGAGCATTACACGGTAGAACAACGCGTCCTGATTGTCAAAAATTATTATCAAAATGGTGAAAGTTTAATTGCCACCATTATCGTGCTATATAACACAGTTTCTTGTGCCTCCTTTGGAAGCTATTGATCTTGACGACATGTGGTTTCAGCAGGACGGTGCCACATGTCATACCGCCCGTGAAACATTGACGATCTTGCACGAGTTTGTTCCTGGTCGTGTCATTTCCCGATTTGGTGACCAGAATTGGCCTCCACGCTCTTGCGATTTAACGCCTTTAGACTTCTGGCTGTGGGGTTATCTGAAGTCATAGGTTTATGCCAATAAGCCTGCAACCATCGAAGCATTGAAAGCCGAAATTAGACGCTGTATCAATGGAATACCACCACATGTATTCAATAACGTTATTGAAAATTTCGTCAAAAGGGTACGCATATGCCAGCAAAGCCGTGGCGGCCATTTACAAGATATTTTGTTTCATACATAATTCCCAAATGTATATTTTCAAATCAATAAATATTTCAATACATTGCTATAGAAAACCATGTTTTATTGAACACTGAAATCTTGCGCTCTAATTGAAACACCCATTACATGTATATCCCATAGAAGTAGTTCTAGTGTTTTTACATAGACACGGATTGAAAAAGAAACAAATTTTAATATAAAATGTATTTAAACTAAAATATAAAAACATTTTTTTATGTATAGTAACCTTATTTAATAACATTTTGTAATAATAATACCTTTTATAACATTTATTAATTGGAATTTCTTATACCAAGAGTATTTTCTTTGCATTTGTAACATCCTATTGTAAAAATCAACTAAACTAACTTAAAACATCAGAGATGATAAATTCGTTAAAGGACAAACGAATAAAAGAAAGAAATAAAAGGTATAATGTTTAATAATATTCAAGCTTTTGCGACATTATTCGTAGACTGGGTGCTTTCGTATCAAAATACTTAGTTATATCTATTAGCTATCTTTATCTTCATTATTCTCTGACAGTTATAACTCTTTATTCTAAGCATTTGCTCATGACAATTCGAGAATCCTAGAGAATAAGCTCTTAATTTGGGTTTAACTGCGACTGTGCCGGGCTGGTGGCTCCGTGGTTAAACATCCTGACAACTGCTCCAACGGTCCCGCGAGGTTTTTAAAATAAAAGCATTTACATGATTCCATCTTTCGCAATAGATGCAAAACTATGGGACCCATGTTACTATGATATGTAGCTTGTAAAACATCGCTTGTTAGGTGGGAATTCTCCAGTCTCCGCAAAATTCTAGTGGCACCTGTTAATGCGCATGTCTAAACCTTGTACATAGAAAACAAAGAAACAACGATTATTGCTTTAATATTTGCAGGTTCAACTTCTATCAACTTCTTTATTAATTCGAGTGAAGCTTTTAACGCACTATTAAGATTAAAAAAAGAACTGTAGTGGTGAAGGAAGACAGTACGGAAAGTATAAGTAGCTTTTATTTAGTGATTACCGTGATAAAGTAAACAGGCATGTCAGATCAGTTTTTTTTCAAATTATCATGTTTCCTAGTCAACACTTGTTCCAGTTTGTACAACCGATGGTTGTCTTCTGTTTATCTAATTGCAAGTGACTATAGCTTAAGCATCATTTCATATTCCTCCTTCCATTATAACCAGGCTCTAAAGATGTGTAAATATATGAATCCAATCACGGAAAATTTTACATTTCTATATATCAGTTCTAGCTTTTTAGTCCACCACATAGGTGACCTTATTCTAATTAAAACAATTTTTGTATTTTTCAGTGTTACATGCGGCTGAAAAGTGACGTAGACAAGCACAGCATCCTGTACAAGTGTGTTATTGCCGCTAGATCGTGCTAAAAAGGTGACGCAGACAGGCACAGCTTCCTGTAGTAGTAAAGTTTGTGCCGCTGTCGTTAGATGACGCTGAAAAGGTGACACACGAAGGCAGGCACAGCATCTAAATTCCTATCAGCATTCTTGCTAGTAAGTCTTGAGCTTTTTAATTTATTTACGTATTCAAAGTGGAAAATAAACCGTATTTACCACGGACATTACTTGATGTTTATACATCTCGGGCCTAAACCACTTCAGAGTGCCCTTACTACATAAATAACTATTACGGCCCGCGTAGTATCGCTTAGCGAGCGGTAATAGATATTTATGCATTAAAGAAGATATGAATATGTTTTTTCCTGAGGTCTGTAGGTCAACTAAAGGTAAAAAACATGAATATCTCCAGTGGTGAATACAATACTTTATTAACCAGCATGTTAGTAAAATTAGCATAAAATTTCTAAATGTTATATTTAAAATAATAATCTGTAAGTACTATCAAGGATTGCCTGAATGTATTGCTGATAAGACGTTATTTGTAGTTGCATGGTTACCATGAGATTGAGGGAGAAAAATACTTTGAAGGTTATGAGTAGCTTTTCATATTTTGTATCTGTGATGAAAATGAACAATATCATGTTACTACTAAATAAAGTACTTTATGGCCCTTGGGTTGTAAAGTGACACGTTACTTCATCAAAAATAGCATATAAAGTGACCAATTCCGTCCGGTCGTACATAAAGCTAATTAAAATTTGGTTTTGTATGTCCAGTTCCAGATTTATTTAAATGTATTTACTAGCACTCTAAATGAGGTTCTAAACTCTACTACTGTATGCAAAACATAACTTTAGGAAGGAAAAAGTACTATTTTAAAAGATGTTTGAGTTATGAACATTTGCAATACGATTTGTGATAAGCTGATAAGTACTAAGTTGGAAAAACTAAAGAACAAAGACTTTTAGGTAATGTGGTAAAAATTGAAATAATTTGGTTTTAAGGACGGACAAGTGTGTATCACTAGCATGGTTGAAGCTATATTATCATTTACTATAGCAGCTGGCGTGACTAAGGTTAGCAAAAACGAAGATGATTTTCTCATAGTACTTATATAAGAGGGAGATGCTGCTTTGTAACCAGAACTAAATCATACTTGGGGTTTAAAATGTTCACATAGGGTCAAGGGTTGGCGGAGATCTACAATCTACATTACAGAAATGTATAGGCAAATATGTGAAAAGTACTTAACCTTTTTTTTGTCATATCTACTGTAATTAACTTTTTGTTATTTGTCTCCCTATTCTAATTATGAAGTGTTAAGATATAAATCGTATTAAAAATATATAGTTTCACAATTAGTTTAAAGGATATTTTTTAATTAATTACTTGCGATCAAGTCGCCAGTATGGTGGGGTGATAAGCAACTCGGCTGTGGTGCTGAAGGTAAGAGGTTCGATTCTCACACCTAGCAACTAGAGCAGCTTACCCAGTCGTTTTAAAAATTAACTACCGAAACCACGGTTGTGGTAATAGGGAAGTAAGGCAGTCGTAGCAGGCGTGGTGTATCCACAGTATGTCACCTTTTTTTCTCGCGGCTCCCCTGACAGTCTCTTGTGCCTACACTACATGTTTTTATTTTATTTTGAGGCTTACCGTGGCCCGCATTTTTTTACATCTTCTCCGTGGTTCTTCTTAAGAATTATTACTGTAGTAGAGGACTGGAAGATGATCGGCAGTCCTGGCCCGCAGTCTCAAGGTATACTCGTACATGGAGTGCAGCGCCCCGAGCTTTACTTACTTGCTATCAACTTATACCAAACTAAAACTTATTTAATATTGTACATGTTGAAGAGTTAAAACTAACAATATATAAATATACTAAAATTATAATAATATTTTGCTTTAAATGCAAATTTATCAAACATACCTTCTTCCTTAAAGCTGGACACTTCGTCTCGACGTGTATAACTTCCAATTAAGAGTAATATTGTGAATAATATTTATTATTTATTAATAACAAAGACGTAGGTGTCAAAATATTTTCATAACAAGTTAGCACTTCAAGGTTATAATTACGCTACTAAGCAACACCTAAAACGTACTCTAAATACTAATCAAGTTGTTCAAAGTTATAAGGCATTCATGGTCGATTTGGGCCAGGCTTTTTTTAGATTTTTATTAATTTTGTAGTGAAAGTAAGGTTTAATGTTTGGATTTATCAGAACATCCAGATTTACTGACAAATAAAGAAAAACTGCACACGATTGGCTGACAACAGTTGAAAAATGAAAAATTATTTAATTGTTTAAAAAAAATGACGATGCTACCACAACATTCCAAATCAATCGAGGTGTTAAGACAGGGTGACTCTATTTCCCCGAAGCTATTCAACACAGTACTGGAGTATGTGTTTAAAAATCTAGAATGGCCAGACATGGGGATCAACATAGACGGAAAACAGTTAACACATCTGAGATATGCAGATGACGTAGTTCTAATTGGACAAAATGGACAATGAATAAGAACAATGCTATTTCAATTAAGTGAACGATCAAAAGAAGTAGGCCTTAAAATAAATACGAAAAAAACCAAAATCCTAACAACAGAAGACAAAGGCAAAATTACAATTGAAAACAAAGCATTAGAAACAGTAACATCATATATATATCTTGGACATAACATAATGCTACAGAAAAGTAACCAAGACGCCGAAATTGGAAGAATAAAACTGGGTTGTATAGCATTTGGGAGAATTTCTAAAGTACTGCTCACCGATACACTTTCCAGAAAACAAAAAGCACAAATCTTCAACACCTGCATATTACCTGTACTAACATACGGATTCGAAACTATAACTTTTACCCGCAAAATTATTGATAAACTAAGAAAAGCTCAACGAGCAATGGAAAGACGTATGTTAGGAGTGAAACTAAGAGACCGAAAAACCCATGAATGGGTAAGACAACAAACAGGGGTGGAAGACGTTGTAAATACAGTAACAAAACAAAAATGGAGTTGGGCAGGACATATGAGAATAACGGATAACAGATGGACCAAAAGGGTATTAGAGTGGAGACCCAGGCAAGGAAGACGTAGGGTGGGCAAACCACCACTCCGATGGGCCGATGACATCGCAAGAGTGGCTGGAAAATTATGGCAAAGGAAGACAACTGATATAGAGGATTGGCGTATTAGAGGGGAGACCTATGTCCAAAACTGGATGGATGAGGGTTGAACGAAGATTTAATTGCTTGAACAATTAATTGCTAATTTTCTCAGTTAAAGACGCATGAATATTGTACATATTATTTAATGAGTAGAAAACATGATTTTTCTACTGGAATATTTTATTATTCAACCGGTGTTATCCAATCATATGTTGAGTTTTTCAATATTCTACAGCACATCATGAAGGTGAAACAAAAAGCAAGAGGTTTTGATAAATCCAAACGTGTACCTTACTGTCAGCAACAAAATTAATAAAAATAAATTGTTTAATACGAGCAGAAAATGCGTAGTATTTACCTCGTACGAATGGCCATTATTCATTCATTCAATAAGATATAAAGGGTTTTCCACGAATGATATGATTTTGTAATGATCTAGTAACCATGGTAATAAAGTTATACCTGTCACTAGTTGTTATTTATGTTCACTAAACTCTAACAATTTATTATGGCTGAATACTCGCTCCAAGAACGTTTGGTTGTCCAAAAATTTTACGAAAATTGTGGTTCTTATGTGAACACTTTTCGCGCGAAAACTTTGGTTTAAATAATCGTCCTTCTGTGCTTTCCATTCGTCGCATCGTTAAGAAATTTGAAAGTAATTTTACTCTTCACGATGTAAAAACACCAGTAAGAAGCCGAAATGCCAGAACTGTTGAGAATATTGCTGCTGTAAGAGCTAGTGTTGCAGAAGATCCAAATTTATCAATTCCTCGTCGTGCTCAAGAGTTAGGACTGAAAAAAACAATTTCATTCCTTTGGATTACTTTTTGTGGGGTTATTTAAAATCTAAGGTTTATGCAAACAGGTCACAAACACTTGATGCTTTGAAATTGAACATTGAACGCTGCATTCGTTGAGATTATGCCCGATTTATTGCACAAAGTCGTCGAATTCACTCGTGTACACGAAGCCGAGGTGGACATTTAAACGACGTGCTATTAAAAACATAAACGTTATCGATTGTACTTTAAGATAATATAAAAAGTGTGGTTATATCTGAAATCATTACTATTTTATTTCATTTTAAAATCATATCTTATTGGAAAACCCTTTACTATAATCGCCAAAACTGAGCTATAGTAAAACATGGTAGAATTAATAACTGGTAGCACAAAATCAGCTACTCCGCTATTTTATGGTTAAAGCTGGCATCATGGCTTAAGGACGATTCATAACCTCAAATAAAAAATTACTTAACCTCCACTAGAAAGTTAAGTTCACATGGTAACAAATTTTCATGGCCAAGCATGGTTCAAATCAATCGCGAATGCCTTGTATGTCGGTTACCATACAGTAACTAAAATAAATGATGCACCATTTTGAATTTTTAAAAATTGTCATACAATTTTGCAATTTAAAGGTTTTTTTTTAAAATCTGTTGCGACTATAACCCTACCATCGCCAATAGTAGTAAATAGTCAGAGCTCCAGGTACGGGAATTGCCTGAACATTTACAGTGAAAATCTGCTGCAAAAGTCTATTTTATGCTACATTTGCCGGTTATATACAATGCAAACTATTAATAGTACATCGTTTGCAGGACGGATGATTCAAAGCCGGCTTATTAAATAATGAATAACTGCTTAATTATCACTCATAGGATGATGTATTAAGAAAACAACGCACTTAATGAATTACGTCATTTATTGTTGACAATGGATTATATTGAGGAATGCACCACACGAATGCAGTTATTTCTAGCTACAATTAAGTCTTAAAATAGAAAGTTAAAATTAGCATCTTGATAAAAATAAAACTTCTGTCAGTTATTGCTCAATGTTATTTTTGAGAAATTCGTTGAATACAAATTAAAATGTTATTACGTAGTACATCTTACTTGTTTTAAGTACAACGATCTTAGACTAATAATTTAACTATTATAAGTTGCAACTTATTTTATGCGAAAATGAAATGATCGCATTTGTAGTAACCTCGGGCGAAGTTTGTAAGCTATCATACAGACCTTTCAAATTTGTTTTTTCGTAATCAACTTCTACAGGTATAAAACCTATAATAGCACAGATTTTCAACCACTTTGGTCCAAGGGAAAAATCCATTTTTCTCCGATCGGTCAAAAAATGATTTGCAAACGATATTCCCGTACGTTATCGTCGTTGCTAGGCTACAAGAAATAACAGTACGGAAATGTGGTCGTTGCTAAGACAACACGAATTAACAATAGGTAAGGAAATAACTTTTCGAGCCAATGCCGGCACGAATTTTACGGCTTGTTGATGTTTACTACTGAACTAAATTTTGGCTTTAGGCCGATCGGAGAAAACATCGCACGTGTAACGAGTGGGAAAAGTGGCCTAGCCCGACCCCTGTGGTTTGTATCACTTTTCCTACTACTAGTTACACACTACACTGTTTTGAAATTTCTAATCAAAACAGAACTCGCTAGGTTGGTCTGGATTTTAGTTCAGACAGGGTTGGGGTAGGCTGGCTTTGCCCTTCGTCTCGGTATTGATCTTCAGTCCGACCCGTCTGAGTGCAAGGAGAGCATACGGTGATCACCAATAAAAGATGCCGCATGCACAGCATCTGTACATGCGTCCCATTTGCGACGATAAAAGTGATTACTTTTAAAACGCGTAAGCGTAATTTTCGGTATGTTTTACCCGTGTCGTACTGAAAATACGCGCGGTCCTCCTTTCTCTATAAAATATCAGGAACTATCGCCATAATTTCGGTTATACTTTAGTGGTTGTTACGCTACAATGTAAGGAGCATAATATTTTTATATCGGCATTTCAGCGCAATAAGCGATCTACAAAATGCCGCGCACAAGTATAAAATTGCATCACTTCTGTAACGCGTGCTATTTTTCATAATTTTACACGAGAAAATTCCTGTATTAAATTGAACATCAAATTGTTACAATTTATTTTCTACCAATCTGTAACAATATACAGCAATACTTTTACTTTAAAAAACCAAACTTAATATCTACAGGTTAACAAAAGCATAATATATTTAATATAATTTACATAATTATATTTAGTGACGAAAAAACGTGGAATAATCACTTTAATCACATTACACTTAATAAAAATTACGTCCAGCATATGGTCCAGGTTTTTTAAAGTTACCGCGATTTGGAGGAATAAACTGTCTGTTATTTGAATTTCCACCATAATTACTATGTGCAGGCTCAAAATCATCTTCTTCTTCTTGTTGCATCCTCTGATTGAAATGTGGACTACTAAATATACTTTCTTGATATACACCACTCTTGGGCCTATTATCAAACGGATTTGGACGAGGATGTGTTACACTTTCAAAGGAATTGGATCTAGATCCAGTTTCAAAGGAACTAGGTCTACTACTAGCATCGAAAGGATTAGCAGGTCTTTTGTTAAACGGATTAGGTATCATCTTGTCAAAAATACTGGGTAATTTGTGAGCTCCTGATCTGTTAGGTTTACTTTGATTGCTGAAGGGATCAGGTTGATAACGATCAGGGTACTCAGAACGGTTAGGAAAACTGTCATTATTTGATAAACTAGCTCGAACATTTTGTCTTTCTGGAGAAATTTCTGGAGCAGGTGGTGTAAGCATTCTTGCAGCAGGAAAGATGTCCATTTTTGGAGATTCTTCTTCACCAGCAGTACGACCCAACAGCTGCGCAGGCGTAAGGTAGGCAAGAGACTGGTTTCTCAGGACATTTTTTACGGGCGACTTAATTCCCAATCGCTGAAGATCTTCGTCAGTAATTTGAGTCCCACTGTCGACAGTACTGATTTCACACTGAACACTCTGATTAACAAATTTACGAGATTTGCGGATATCACAAATATGGCAACTCATAGGGTCGGTTTGACACATTTTCATTTGGAACTTGGCGCCTAAAATTGGGTCATATTTCTTTCCATTTCTTACAGTAGTTTTGATGGGAGTAATAGTTTGTCGACTAGGAACACTTTTCACTGATGTTTCCGAGGTCACAGGACTCAGGGATGGTTTTGGAATAACTGGTGGCGGTGCATCTATTAAGCCTAAACTTGCCAGAAGTTTGCTTAAGGTACTTTGAAGTGAAGACTTGTCATCCCCCGTCTTCGAAGGTGTTGTAAAATTGAAACGAACAACAGGGATCTTCCTCAATGGGGACTGGAATTTTATTTCTGTCGATTTTTCAACGTCCCTCGCTGTTTTCTTCAAGAAAAAGCGTCCGCTGAGCTTCGAGTCGCCTCCAAGAGCCTTTACCGCATCTTGACACAGAGAGATGACTGCAAGCCACCACAACATTTAATATAATTACATGTGAATTTTATATGATTACTGAAGAAAGCAGCTGTTCCCAATCAAATATATGCAATTAATTTGAAAGTTTTAGGATGAACGAAATCTTAAGGTTATTTAATACTAGTAAGACATATGAAATAAAGAGAAGCCATTAAAAATATTCAAATTATACGAAAATGCTTGATCAGACTGCTACATAATCGCCATTTCGATGAAGGCACCATTCTCGCAGAGAGCCGTCCCTCATAAACTGTACTCATCTGACGATGAATTTTGGCTGCATTATTCCCTTGAGAGTTTATGCCTTCAGCCTGAAAAAAAGCGAATTACAACTTATGGCGCCCAATTCACTTCGCGAGCACACTAAGCCTTTCATTTGGTTGAAGACATAGGCTCTGAAGGGCATAATGCAGCCAAAATTCATCGTCAGGTGAGTACACTTTATGTGGGACGGCGGCTTGCAAAAATGGTACAGAAAGTTTAAAGAAGAAGCTGAAAACCAACGTGAACGGTGAGTGAACAGGCGGCGACCTTCTTTGAGAAGGGTATAGAAAAGCTTGTGCCACTGTGTATCTATAAGTAGCTCTATCGAAATGGCAATATGTACAAATGTAGCTGAGAAATGTACTTACATTTTCCATGCAATAAATGTTTAATATTCGTTTCTTATTGCTACTGAATCAGAGGTTGGGAAAAAAAATTAACCCTCGTAAATAAAACTTGCATAAACATGTAATGAGTGTTGGGTTGTAATAAAAGGAAGAAATATTATGGGTGTTTGAAACGCTTGTGGTCTGATACAGAAACAAACATTTTGTTTTTTTAACCATGATTTTTTCAAGCCCACAAAATTGCCTCTATCTTGAATTATATTCAGTTTTATTTAATTTTTGTTGTGGGTGTTTCAACTTTATCATCATTCTAAGCTTTACAGAAAATTACATTTTTTATAAGTCACTCTACATCAACTGCAATTAAGTACGGTATCTATTCTTGCCGATATTACAATTCATATCTAATTTTAAGGTACTTACCATACTTAATCTCGAAGACATATAATGTTATGTTGTACAATCGTATAAGAGCCACAGAAATGTGTGCTATGTAGTGGGTGGTGTACAGTAGTGTACAGTATACATTAATGTTCATTATACCAGGTATCCCCAGGAGTGAACACCATGGAGATAATATAATGGTAAAAGAATAACCAGATCAATTAGTGCTGTGGCTGCCAGCACACTAAAACATTTGCCTTCTTATTCACCGCCACCCTCTATCGGTTTCCATTATAAATACATTTAACCGTGCCTTTTCTGATACTGTATATTTGTCCATATTATAATAAACAAAATTAATTAACTATGTGTCATAAACAAACTTACAAATGCAACATGTTGTCAAAAGCACCAAGCCAGAAAATCAATGTTTTAGATGCCCACAGTCACAGCACTAGTAGAAGTGTCTATTTTGTTAGCATTATGATGGTCTATAAGGTACCAACGGCACTTAAATAGGAAGGAAAAGGTATCAACATTCAACGGTCAATATTTTAACCATCTAAGATAGTGATGTTGGAAGGGACCGTAGGGAAAGTAAGAGTAGATGGAGTGGTTTCAAGAGCTTTCAACGTAAAAACGGGCTGAAACAAGGGGACCCGCTGTCTACACTACTATTTAACTTGGTCCTAGAAATAATAATGAGAGAAAGCGAAGTACAAACAAGAAGTTTAATTTATAACGGGATGATGTGGTGTTAATGACAAGATCAAAAGTAGAAATGGAGTGGTAATAAATGAAGGTAAATCAAAGTATATGGAGATGAAGATGAAAATGGGAGTGGAAGAAAAGAATATCAAGTTGAGAAAAGGAAACGAACAGGTATATTGTTTTGAAAAAGTACACAATTTTGAGTATCTCTGAGTAACAATAACGAGCAACAACAGTGAAGATGCAGAGATAGATAAACGGCTAGCAAAAGGAAGTAGAGCAGCAGGATCCTTAGCATGAATGTTAAAATCCAAATCAGTGTCTAAGAAAGCAAAAAATCAGAGTGGACAGAACAGTGATTCGTGCTTCAGTTCTTTATGGTTGTGAATTATGGGTAATGAAGCAACCCAATGTAAGAAAGCTAGAGATAAGGGAAAGAAAATGTCTAAGGAAAATACTAGGTGGAACTAAAGAAGCCGGATGATGGAGGAGGAAAACAAAACAAGAGACAGGGGGGACCTGTACGGGTACTCAAAAATAACAAATGTAATTAGAGTACAAAGAGAAGGATAGTCAGGCCATGTGATGCGTATGCCAGAGCATAGAAATGCACGAAGGATACTCATAGGAGAAGAAGGAGGCAAGAGGAAAAGAGGCAGACCTAGGAAGAAGTGGCAGGAAGCAGTAATGAAAGACATAAAAAGTTTGGCTGTTGAAGAATGGAGAACAATGACTATGGATAGAGCAAAATGGAAAGAAGCTCGAAACCATTAGTTGTAACGGGCTTGTAACGCTGAAATATACAGTGCTTTCGTAAAGTAGAGGAAAAATTCGTTAAACATTCAAGTAATAACTTTTGGGAAAAATGCTGAGACCCTTCGATTTTTATTTTTATTCGCGCATTATTATTAAATAAAATCTATATATGTATACAGGGTGACCCTCGTAAGAGGTATGACATCATTGATGTTTTTTTTTAAATGGACTCCCTTTTTTATTATGGAATATGAAATACACTTATGTTAAAGTTGATATTTGAATATAGGTCACATGTCCAAGTATTGAGAAAAACAATTTTAAAATTACAAAATACTAAATTTAATTTTAGAAAGTATGATTTTACGTTTTTATCAATGACAGCAATCAATAAAAAACATGTCGGTCGTCTTGGCTACTGTCAGAGGCAGACAGCGTTGCACAATTTAAACATTAAATTTAGTTGTTTTTAATTGCAATAAAATTTAGTATTTTTCAATTTAAATTTTTTTTTTATTTTTGGTCGTGACCTATACTCAAAAATAAGTTTAGCGTAAGTAAAAGAATGCGTTCTTTCAAATTCCGTAATAAAAAATGGGGGTTGCAATTTTTAAAAAACACTACGACGTCATATTTCCTACACGGGTCACCCTATATACCGGGCACGACGGCATTTCGAAACGGCTCGAGATAGAAATACTTAATTCGGTATGTCGATAGGGTTGAAAATACTTGTTTTTAAAAACCATAGCAACCTCTGTCCTGGCCTACTCCGTTTTTCCGTAAAATACAAACAAATAGGAATTACGGCATATTTTTAAGCGGCTCTATTTCAAAAACTATTAATTTTAGACATAGACAAAAGTTATTTAGAATTGTTCAGAGAGTCATAAAAAGAGAAAATATATAGGATGTCCCATTTAAAATAACAAAGTCAAGGTCATTTCCGGTGAAACCGGAAACGACATTCAATTGTTTTTATGTTACAATTGTTCACAATTTTCAACCCTATCGACATACAGAATTGCGTATTTCTATCTCGAGCCGTTTTGAAATGCCGCCGTGGGTAGTAGTTTCATTGTCACCAGGTATATCAATTTTATTAAAAAAATGCGCAAATAAAAATAAAAATCAACAAGTCCCTGCGTTTTTCCAAAACTTCTTTGAATTTTTAAGGAATTTATCCACTACTTTACGAAAGCACTGTGTATATAAGATAATGTAACAACGAATATGAGTGCACAACAACTAGAAGTACTAGACAGTTCTGGAACAACATCGGAAATTACATGATGGACAAGACTAGCATGGAGTGTATTGGTAGGTGACAGAGCTGGGCAGTATTTCTATTTGTAAATACTGTTTTTTATTTAAATACTTTGTCGTATTGAATTATTAGGTATTTAAATACTTTTTAATGGGCTGTATTTGTATTTGTAGATGCAAATACTTTGCAATGTATTTAGTTTATAAATACAATTTTGGAAGTATTTAAATACTTTTAGACTATTTAAATATTTTTTGAGTATTTAAATACTTCGAGAGTATTTAAATATTCTCAAATGATGAAGTAAAGTACGTTTTTTTTTCTATAATAACTGTCAAAGTGTTACAATGTTGGTAGATATGTGATTAAAACGCTAGGAAATTTTTATATCTCGTGTTGGTACAACTTTTTCAAAATTATGGTTATGTGTTAATTTTGAATGTCAAAGTTTCTTAAATTGAACGCTTGACAAATTTCTTTTTTTAACATGGAATCATCATCATCATCAATAAAATCGGATAAAAAAAGAAAACCAAGAAATAGTTTAAATGCAAAAATGAAGCAAGCGATATTAAATTAATCCCCCCTGTGGGTTGGGGTTAGAATAGACCCACAGTATCCCTGCTTGTCGTAAGAGGCGATTAAAAGGGTTGGGGTAGGGCTAACAACCCTATCACTGTAAAAACAGAACTTGTTACGAAACCTCAGGATAAACCTCGGATAGTCGGACGGTCACAACGAAGACGGACTCGGCGAGCTAAAATGGACACGATTTTGGGAACATGGAATGTTTTAAGTCTACATCGAACAGGAACTTTACAAGAGCTTCTAGACGTGTTTAACAAGTATAAATTGGATATATTAGCCCTACAGGAGATAAGATGGCCTGGAATAGGAAAACTACAAAAGAAAGGAGGCGATTTGTACTATTGCGGCGACACAGAGAATAAACATGAATTTGGAGTGGGATTTCTAGTAAGTGATCGTATAAAAAGGAACGTTATCACTTTCAAAGCAATTAACAAAAGAATATGCTATATACGCATTCGAATGCGATTTAACAACTTATCACTTTTCTCTGTTCACGCCCCTACAGAGGACAAAGAAGACAACGAGAAAGATGAGTTCTATTCGATATTGGAAAGACATGTTGATACTACGCCAGCGAATGATATAAAATTAGTAATGGGCGATTTTAACGCTAAAATAGGCAAGGAAACAGGATTTCGTCCAACAATTGGGAAATACAGTGTACACGAAGAGTCAACCGACAACGCTATTAGAACCATAGGATTTGCGACATCAAACGGTTTAGTGGTCCGCAGTACAACATTCCCCCATAAGAAAAATCACTTAGTAACCTGGAAATCGCCAGACGGACGCACTGTAAACCAAATAGATCATATATTAATAAGCACCAGATTTTACTCAAGCGTGATGGATATTAGATCAATGAGGGGTGCAGCACTGGACTCGGATCATTTCCTAGTTAAAATGACGCTACGACATAGAATAAACATGTCACGCTCACAGAAGGCTGAAAAGGGTGGGAAGTATAACTTAGAAAATCTAAAGAACGTGGATAAACGTGAAGAATATGTAAAAGCTGTAAAGAAAAAATTTCGAGAATGCTCCGAGATAAGCGAAACACCAGACGAAACAAGAGAATCTCTTGAAGAAGTAGAAGATAAATGGAAAGAGTTTAAAAAGGTGATAACAGAAGCAGCGGAGGAAACAATTGGAATGGAAGACAAAACACGTCGCAATGGCTGGTGGAATGAAATATGCAAGAAAGCAATTGACCAGAAAAATAAAGCAAGAGAAGTGTTACTGCAAAGACCGACGAGAGAGAAAGAACATCAATATAAGACCCTAAGAAAAGAAGCAAAAAGGGTGTGTAGAAGAGAAAAAAGAAAACAAATAAATGATCAACTCCTACAACTGGATGAGACAAAGAAGCACAATGAAACAAGAAAGTTTTTCAGAACAGTAAAGAATACAAAAAACGAATTCCACCCACAGATAAATCTATGTAAGGACAATAACGGCGAAATATTAACAGAAGGAAAGAGAATCTTAGCTAGATGGGAAGAATACTTCTCAGAGCTATTAAATAAAGATCAAGAGGTTATAGAGGAAAGAGTACGAAATGACCACGACATGGTACAATCACCCATACCCGAACCGAACCGTGCAGAAGTAGAAGAAGGAATCAGACAACTAAAGAACAACAAAGCACCAGGTGCAGATAACATACCAGCTGAGTTGCTAAAGCAAGGAGGGGAAGTAGTAGCGGAAAAATTGTATAAATTAATAAAATTGGTATGGAAAGAAGAAAAAATGCCTGACGACTGGAAAGTAGCGATTATCTGCCCTATATTTAAAAAAGGTGATCGACAGGAGTGCAGTAACTATAGGGGCATCTCCCTACTATGCATAGCGTACAAAATCTTAACATATATAATACGCAAAAGACTGGAAGAGTGCATAGACGGATTGATTGGAGAGTACCAAGCGGGTTTTCGGAGAGGGCGATCCACGACAGATCAAATATTCATATGTCGACAAATTATGGAAAAAGCATGGGAATTCCAACTACCCATACATCAACTGTTTATAGACTTTCAACAAGCATATGATAGTATTAATAGGTATACTCTCCGTCAGATTCTACTAGACTTCCGTATACCCTTGAAACTAGTGAACCTAATACAATTAACCATGTCAGAATCTACCAATCAAGTTAGAATACAAAACCAGTTATCGGATAAATTCCCAACTAATACCGGCCTGCGGCAAGGTGACGGCCTAGCTCCATTATTATTCAATATTGTCCTCGAAAAGGTCATAAGAAGCATAGGATATAACACCAATAGTACAATTATAAATAAATCGTGCCAAATTATTGCATATGCAGATGACCTCAACATAGTAGGCAGGAATGTACTAGCTGTTAAAGAAACAATGGTAAAATTAAGAGAAGAAGCAGAAACAACTGGCTTAAAGATAAACGAAAATAAAACTAAATACATGGCAATCATGTCACAAACACGACTGGGACAAAATTTAACCATTGATAATTTGAACATAGAAGTAACAAGAGAGTTTAATTATCTGGGTGCAACACTAAATGACCAGAACGACATAGTGCGGACTATACAACAAAGGTTAACAGCGGCAAATAAAGCTTATTTTGCAGTACAAAATGTGATGAAGTCACAGCTAGTAGGAGTTAGTTCCAAACTAATAGTATACAAAAGTATCATAAGACCGATTGCGACCTACGGATGCCAAACGTGGACAATGACTGCTAAAAGTGAAGACCTGCTGACAAAATTCGAGCGCAAGGTGCTGAGAAGAATTTTTGGACCTACGCAAGAACAAGGCATATGGAGAATAAAATATAATCACGAATTAAGGGAACTATATAAGGATGTCGATATAGTGAAGTATGTACAAATAATGCGATTGAAGTGGGCCGGGCATGTGGAGCGCATGGCCGAAGAAAGGATTCCAGCAAAAATATTCAATGGAACTCTGGAAGGTAATAGAAAACGGGGCAGACCAAGAGCAAGATGGGTAGACAATGTAAGAAAGGACGCAAGAGAGCTATTGAGAGTAGCGAACTGGACAACAGCAGCAAGGGATAGACAAGGGTGGAACCAAAGACTACGAGAGGCTAAAACAAGAGGAGGCTAAGGCCCACAGAGGGCTGTAATGCCATGGATGGATGGATGGAATTGCAATAAAATTTAGTATTTTTCAATTTAAATTTTTTTTTATTTTTGGTCGTGACCTATACTCAAAAATTAGTTTAGCGTAAGTAAAAGAATGCGTTCTTTCAAATTCCGTAATAAAAAATGGGGGTTGCAATTTTAAAAAAACACTACGACGTCATATTTCCTACACGGGTCACCCTATATACCGGGCACGACGGCATTTCGAAACGGCTCGAGATAGAAATACTTAATTCGGTATGTCGATAGGGTTGAAAATACTTGTTTTTAAAAACCATAGCAACCTCTGTCCTGGCCTACTCCGTTTTTCCGTAAAATACAAACAAATAGGAATTACGGCATATTTTTAAGCGGCTCTATTTCAAAAACTATTAATTTTAGACATAGACAAAAGTTATTTAGAATTGTTCAGAGAGTCATAAAAAGAGAAAATATATAGGATGTCCCATTTAAAATAACAAAGTCAAGGTCATTTCCGGTGAAACCGGAAACGACATTCAATTGTTTTTATGTTACAATTGTTCACAATTTTCAACCCTATCGACATACAGAATTGCGTATTTCTATCTCGAGCCGTTTTGAAATGCCGCCGTGGGTAGTAGTTTCATTGTCACCAGGTATATCAATTTTATTAAAAAAATGCGCAAATAAAAATAAAAATCAACAAGTCCCTGCGTTTTTCCAAAACTTCTTTGAATTTTTAAGGAATTTATCCACTACTTTACGAAAGCACTGTGTATATAAGATAATGTAACAACGAATATGAGTGCACAACAACTAGAAGTACTAGACAGTTCTGGAACAACATCGGAAATTACATGATGGACAAGACTAGCATGGAGTGTATTGGTAGGTGACAGAGCTGGGCAGTATTTCTATTTGTAAATACTGTTTTTTATTTAAATACTTTGTCGTATTGAATTATTAGGTATTTAAATACTTTTTAATGGGCTGTATTTGTATTTGTAGATGCAAATACTTTGCAATGTATTTAGTTTATAAATACAATTTTGAAGTATTTAAATACTTTTAGACTATTTAAATATTTTTTGAGTATTTAAATACTTCGAGAGTATTTAAATATTCTCAAATGATGAAGTAAAGTACGTTTTTTTTTCTATAATAACTGTCAAAGTGTTACAATGTTGGTAGATATGTGATTAAAACGCTAGGAAATTTTTATATCTCGTGTTGGTACAACTTTTTCAAAATTATGGTTATGTGTTAATTTTGAATGTCAAAGTTTCTTAAATTGAACGCTTGACAAATTTCTTTTTTTAACATGGAATCATCATCATCATCAATAAAATCGGATAAAAAAAGAAAACCAAGAAATAGTTTAAATGCAAAAATGAAGCAAGCGATATTAAATTATGACATATCTGTCAAAACTAAATTTTTTTAGTGGAAGAAAAGAACTAAAAATCTATGTACCAACATTATTAAAACTAGGGACCCTGCAGGAATGCAACTTATCCCCTAGAAAGTTGACCTGAAAATTATTATAGAAAAAAAAATTTACTTTATTGGACATTTAAAATTACGTATTTACTAGTTGGAAATATATTTCTTGAAGAAATCAAGGTAATTAAATACCTTTGAGAGTATTTAACTACTTTTATTTCTTAAAAAAATATATTTCCAACTAGTATGTAAATACTTTTTGCATAATTTTAAACGTCTTTTAGGTCATCATTTGAGCTATTCTGGCATTATTAGGCATTCCAACGTTGGAATTCACACTATGAGTCCGTAATCCAAACTTTAGCAAAAAAATACTTATATATTTTAGCAAAAATACTTATTTTATATGAGAAGCTTTCAATTAAACAATATTGCTTGAATAAAAATGAAGTGGGGTTTTGACAGAATACGTTGAACTTTCGAAGTAAATGGTTTTAGCATTAGATATTCTGAAAGGAGAAGCCAATCAACCAACAATCACCAGTACGGAAATTAATCTGGAAAAACTAAAAACAGAAAATATTAAGTGTTTTTCTTTCTGAAATATTTATAAAATACAATCTAAACTATGCATTCACCACAAACCAATATACAGGGTGTCTCAAAAAGAATGGGACACCGATTAGTCATAGATTCCTTACATCATAATAAATCGATTAAACCTAATATACCTTAGTACAAAGTCCCTTCTGTAAGAAGTTATAGGGCCTTAAAGTTCAATTTTTTATTTTTTATTTTTTTGTTAATTTACACAAATGTAGAGATTTCGATTTGAATTTTGGTATACTTACTTACTAGGGATGTCGTACCCGGTCTAAAATCAAACCCGGGTACCCGAAAGCAGTACCCGGGTACCCGAAAGCAGTACCCGGGTACCCCCGGGTACCCGAAATATATAACAAAAATGTTACCGTACATCTGAACATCTGAGGTAGCTACAATTTTTCTTTTACGCCGCGAGTTTTAAATTGAACTAAATTGAAATAGCACCTAAAGTAGGGACAAGAATTCAGACGACGTGCGCCACCAAAAAAATTTTAGCGACGTCATAAATACCACCATTAGATTTACAAAACCGATATTTATTTTCTTCTTTACAGCTCATTTGAAATCATGCGTTTGGTTTAAGCTTAATCAATTATCAATGGAAAATTAACAATTTAAGCTAAACTCAAATTTGCTTGGTGGCGCACGTCGTCTGATTTTTTGTCCCTACTTTACCATCAATTCAAACTGCAAGCCACTTCCAAGTGCTATCAAATTCAAGTACTTGACTTTTTGTCCGAAATTGGTAGCAGCATCAATCAACATCACACAGAGGAAGTTTATGTTACTTGAATATTTCCGTGACGCGGATTTATTGCCTTATACGAAACAAGAAACATTATGTGGTATGTGGTCACCCCACCCCATTCTTGTTATTATTCCATGGTTATGTTTTTATAGCGCTTATCCCTATTGTTTTTATCATCTTCTCCGAAAAAGGCTGACTTCCTGGAAATTTCATAAGTTACTAGTCGGGTACCCGGGTCCTGAAAATATACCCGGGTCGACTATTACCCGGGTCGGCCCGGGTACCCGGGTACCCGCCGACATCCCTATTACTTACTATTATATACTGCAATAATAGGAAAAATTTCATAAACTAGACTTGACTGTAAAGGGCACTTTACCTAACTTCCAAAACTTCTTTTAGCTCTAACTTCGTTATCGGTAACATTTTTTGGAATTTTAGGTTATTATTTGAAAGAGAATTAAAATACACAAAAATAATGTACTCTTAGTTCATAAGCGTAATAGCAACCGTTTACCTTAAAATGCCCATCAAATGTTTTAGGTTGACATGAAGACGTGCAATTATCAAGTAGGCATGATCAGAAAAACAATGGTCATCTAGTAAAAAACAATGATAAATCAATTAATGATATTAGTGACATAAGAATGTGTTCTTTTATGTTTAAGAAAATACCGCTACATAACGAATTCTCAAATGCTGAAAGGTTCGTTATGTTGCAGCATTTTCGTAAGCACAAAAAACAAAAAACTGATGTCACCAACGTCATTATTTGATTTCTTGTTGTTGTTTACTAGATTACAACCATTACCCATTGTTTTTCTGATCATGCCTACTTGATAATTGCACGTCTTCATGTCAACCTAAAACATTTGATGGGCATTTTAAGGTAAACGGTTGCTATTACGCTTATGAACTAAGAGTACATTATTTTTGTGTATTTTAATTCTCTTTCAGATAATATCCTAAAATTCCAAAAAATGTTACCGATAACGAAGTTAGAGCTAAAAGAAGTTTTGGAAGTTAGGTAAAGTGCCCTTTACAGTCAAGTCTAGTTTATGAAATTTTTCCTATTATTGCAGTATATAATAGTAAGTATGTATAACAAAATTTAAATCGATATCTCTACATTTGTGGAAATTAACAAAAATATAAAAAATAAAAAATTGAACTTCAAGGCCCTATAACTTCTTACTGAAGGGACTTTGTATTAAGGTATATTAGGTTTAATCGATTTATTATGACGTAAGGAATCTATGACTAATCGGTGTCCCATTCTTTTTGAGACACCCTGTATATCTATTTTTTGGGTTTTTAATAATTCATGTAAAATAGCTTAAGTTATGTTATCTGTAATACTTAGCTTACTACAATTATTGCGTATTAAGTATTTGAATGAAAGAAAATTATGAACTTTAAATTTAGTTTTGAATTGTTATTCTGCTAAAAGGATTATAAATGCTGCATTACTATTTAAATACTTCAGAACTCTTTTTACATTTTAGTGATATCTAAAACCTAAAAGTATTTAAATAATTTTAAAATATTTAAATAATTTTAAAATATTTAAATAATTTTAATATATTTAAATACTTTTAAAATATTTAATTACTTTTATAAAAAGTATTTAACTATTAAATATTATAGGTATTTATTATTTAACTACTTTTTGGTCATAAAAAGCAATTAGTATTTAGTAGTTAAATACTTTTTAAAAGTATTTTGCCCAGCTCTGGTAGGTGATGCACATTCTTGAATCAACAGTACCTGTTACCCTTAAAAGAAAAGTGTTCAATTAGTGCACTGTCCTAGTCTTCACTTACGGTTTCGAAACATGAAGCTTAATAAACGCTAAGCAAGAAAAGTAGTGGCTGTACTAAGAGCAATGGAATTAAGACATCACAAAACCAAATAATGGATGAAAAATCAAACTACAGTAGAAGATTTAGTACATGGCGCAGTTGAAATGGAATTGAGCAAGGCATGTCGCAAAGATCCACGATAATAGATGGACAAAAATTGCTGGAATACAGTGGATGACATACAACTAGTCAAGCCGAAAATTTTGTTGATGGTTTAGTTTTTATCACAACAAAATAAGGGAAGAAGTTCTTTGTAGGATACATTATTTGCATTGATTTTAAGTTTGTTTGCAGTTTGTCACAAAATATTGGGCAACTTAATACGTGGGTGGGCTGAAAAGTAATGCACACATGCTTGTTGAACACGAACGAAATGATCTACAGATACGTGCATGGTTGTATTCGGAAGCTACATCCCTCTATGAATATGCCAAGTTTGAAGGAGTTTCGTTCTCCATACTTCCGTTACTAAAAAACGAACTGGTGAACGAAACTCCTTCAAACTTGGCATATTCATAGAGGGATGTAGCTTCCGAATACAACCATGCGCATCTCCGTAGGTCATTGCGTTCGCGTCCTGCAAGCATGTGTGCATTACTTTTCAGCCCACCCACGTATTTTCTAAATTACATTGTCATACATTTACTTCAGAGGACTACACAAGAAAGTTTAATAATTATTAAAGAAAATTCATACCGATTTTAAATGGTCATTGCCAGTGGTTGGAACGCTACTATTTAAAAGTATTGCAATATTGATACTTTTTTTAAGGAATATTGCGATATCTATACTCGACACTTACAAAGTATTGCTCTATTTTTTTATGTTTAGCAGTTATACTGAAATTTGCTTTACAGACGGGTCAAAACAGTAATTTTCCTTCCTAGTTTAATGATGACAAAAATTCAAACGTAAAAATTTTACCGAGGTTAAAAATGTGTCAAAATTTAATCGCTTGTGAATAATTTTAACATGATTATTAAAGGTGCTTCACCAACTGAATTTTATCTATTTATTCATGAAATGATCATGTAATAGTATATTACACTACAAGGCATGAAAGTTATACTTTGGAGATGAGGAGGCTTGTTGAAGCGTCTGAGTACTTCTTCAAAGCCACCGAGTCAAGCATCGACACTTTCATGCTGTGCAATGTATTATATTTTTCCGCCAATCGCACTAGAACTGACACATTATTGACAACATTTTGTTGAGCAAAGTCAAACATTCCATTACGTCAGCCGTTGCTAGGTAATTTACATTAAAAATGTACAGGAATGATATTCCCGTCCTAGGCAGAGAATATTCGAGTACTATTTCATAATTTTTTTAATTACTCGTATCGATCGGCGGAAAAATACTATGTGTATCTTGAACAAAAAGCAACATCCCAGACTACTGTGTACTTGGGCTCGGCATTCGCCTCGCCTAACAATATTCACAGTCGTCTAGGAATGTTACGCTTTTCTTCCTCGATACACAATGTTCGGTTCGATTGAACCATCTTAGTGGAAAGTATAAGCTGGACAATTTTCAATTTAGGGCCTCAAAAGACTTATTTGATATCTGACAGCTATATTTTGCATAAATGCATCATTTGTCCGTATTTAGGAATTTAGCTACTTATATAATTATAATCTTTATCATAGATCTTTTTTACACATTTCAAAACAATAATGTTGGCAGGTTAAGTCAAGACACTTGCTGTTCTACCACTAAGCCCTATGTCTTAAAAAAACTGAAGTTTCAGAATTTATACAGAAATAATATAAGTGACAACTGAACAACTCAGTGAAAACGTGAGATTTAATAATATATAATATTCTGCAGCTATTATACGGATTAGAGATTAAAGTGTTATGACTGCATAATAACATATTTTTTGCACTACTAGTCTCAGAACGCACCCTTATTGGTCTATCTTTAGGTCGTGAATTTGATTTTCTCCACCAAGGGAGAGAAAGTAAAATAAACAATTTTCACCGTGGTAACTGATAAATTGCTAAGTTACCAAATATGAGTATTTTAATTTTGACATTTTAAAGAGCTGTATTGTCAGGTTGACAGTTAAAATATTTTCGAAATTTGTTGGGAATTTAGGTATTAAGCCGTTTGGTAGTGCAAAAAATAGTATATACACCACGGTAGCGAATCGTCTTATAACCTTCGCGCTTTAGATACTTCGCGCTGCGCGCTCAGTATCTAATATGCGCTCAGGTTATAATACTGCACTTCGCTACCTTGATGTATAATATACTATTTGATTTTAACTATTTTTGAAAGACTTTAAATGAAAAGAAATTTTGTTATAAAGAAGTGCAGTATTGTATGAAAAAGATCGAGTAAGTAGTTCAGTCCATTGGAGAGATGCTGTTAATACAGTCCCTTGTAGGTGGTCAATAAATAAAAGGGACATCATATCAATAAACAGAGTGAAATTGTTTACGTTGCTTCATATTAAGCCACTGAACTTCTCTTAATTTACGAGATGTTGGCTGAGATTTCCTAATTCCACATAATAAGTCTTAAATCAAGCATTTTGTACTATTTGAATTTTTTTAGTGTCAATACATCACAATAATTAAATTTCAACAAAACTAATTAATAGCATAACTTGATTTTTAAATGTTGACT
>OW679198.1:56820561-57043972 GCA_940337035.1 Agriotes lineatus
TTATTGCCTGAACAACATAAACTGTCACATACTGTCGAAGTAATCATTTTAACAACTGTGCCTAGAACTTTCCCTAATGTGGAATTCGGCACGTAACTGAGGGGGGGGGGGGATAAAAAAGAAGTGTCCCCCCCAGTGCCCCACCCCCTCAAATAGAATGAAATGAAATTTTTGATTAGTAACTTATTAATTTTCTTAAAAGGTTGTTAATTCGGTTGTTTGTTTTTATATACCTAAACGTAGTTACAAATTACTAGTAACATTATTATTGTTTTTCATTCCTGCTGTACGAGTATTATTATTATTATTACTATTACGGTTATTAAATTCATAGAAATATATATGGGGGCTATTGTGTGCTTCGCTTCTGTATCATTTTAAGTGATCCCCGGCGATACCTGAAGATTTGGTGCACCGCGTATAATATTTCCAAAGTGCAAAATAATTTACATGGAAGTTATTCAGCGTATGCTTTTTACAGAGGAAGCTCAATTTATTCGAGACGGCATAAAAAAATACTCGTAATTTTCATATTTGCTCATCAGAATCCACAGAATGTGTTTATAGGGAACCATCAACGTCAGTTCTCTGTAAATGCATGATGTGGATTGCTAAAGAATCACTTTAATGGATCGCAGTTTATTGAAAAACCTCTTGCGGCTGACTATTATCACTCGAGTTAGGATCGATAGGCTCTAAAAATTTTTTAAAAGGTAGGCACAAAGGTCATGCACTTAAACAGGCTTTATTATCTACTATTTTATAAACTAAAACTGGAATGACAATGGACTATTAAATATTTTTTTATATTTTCCGATATAAAATGATATCTTTAAATGTTCTTATACAGCGAAAACAATTGCTCTGCATCGCAAGCACGCAGTGGTGCATATTTCATCGACGATACGTCGTTGGGTTCCAAATCAGGGATTTCGGATAAATGATGTTTTAACTTGTGATGCTATTACTTGATCTGCATCTCTCGGTACCTCTCCTAATTTTTTTCGAAAATTATTTAAAATTTCTCCCACTTCAACAAGAGGCAATTCCACTGTCCAGTAAAGTGCAACGAGTTTGCAAATTTCGAAGAACATCGTGTGACGTAACTAATCCTGAATACGATGTGGTGGAAATTGCAGTGGCGAATATGCGGCGTTTCATTTTAACATAAAATTTTAAAAATGCATTTATAGGCTGGTATATTAAAATTAGACATATATAGTCTCTATAAAATGTATGCAATTGTAGCCCCAATGTAGAAATCTAATTTATTTACAAAAAAATGTAAGATTTTATCTACAGTAACATGATACTCAAAAAAATCAAAATCCTAATTCTAAGTATCACAATTTTCTGGAAGAAAGCCTGCCAGAGCACATAACGAATGTTTTTCTGAAAGCTTGACGTGACATATTGTTTCAACCACTTTAATAATAATAATAATAAAGTTTATTTCCAAAAATAAAACAATAGTAATTTTTAAGAAATGAATTATAAATCATTTATAGGAAATTAGATGGCAATCAGATGACCTCTGTAGAAGAGACCCCTGCTCTTACTTACCACCTAGCAAAATAACTAAAACCAAATACATTAAAAATACTCAAAAATACACAAAAATACACAATATGCAATCTACAATATACAAAATACAATATACTGTATACCATATGCAATATCCAATATATAATATACAACATAGAATATACAATATACAATATACAATATACAATATACAATATACGACATACAACATACAATATACAATATACAATATACAATATACAATATACAATATACAATATACAACATACAACATACAATATACAATGCCCAATCACTCACAATTATAAAAAGTAACAATATTATCAAGTTGCACCCGTTAATAAAAGAGTTTCCGAAATTATATACCATTATTAAATAGCTAATTTCTAATTTGATCTTTAAAAGTATTCAAAGGAAGAATTTTCAGTGAAGGAGGAATGGAATTATAAAGTTTCGACACATTATAACATAAATCATGTTTAAATAACTCAGAGCGATGTATGCAACAGTCTATTAATCCCCTATGTCTCAAATTGAAAATGAATATCCATACGAAATTTGATTTTGAAGTATAGGTAAGGAGGAGTTTTAGTATGAATTATTTTTTGAAAAAATACTAACAATGCAGAATTCGACGCTTATTCATGTTGAGGCAATTGGTCTCTTTAATTTTGTATGTTATATGTTCTCGACGTTTAATGCCATGAATAAGTCGCAGACATGAGTTCTGAACCATTTCAATTCTTGTACTGGTGATATTATCGATACAAGGTCCATAAACGACATCACAATAATTAAACTGAGACAGCACAAGAGAGTTACATAAAAGCGCCTTGATATTTTTGTTCAAAATGTGCCTATTATTATAAATAAATTTAAAATTTGCATAAGCTCTACGAATCCAAATATTTACATGCTTACGAAATCTGAGTTTTTAATCTAAGGTTAGGCCCAAATTTCGGGGCAACGTCTTTACATGGAATTATATTATCATTAATCATTATCTGAATGTGAGGCAATTGTAAAAGTATATTATTTCTACCACCAAAAAGCATAACAACTGATTTTGCTGGATTAATTATAAGTGCATGGGCAGAAGAAAATTAACTAAATTATCTAGATCTTCATTTATACTACTACAAGCAGTTACAGTATCCTTGGGATTGAACGAATAATATAACTGCGTGTCATCTGCATGCTGATGATACAGACAGTGCTTTACATAAACTCGAAGAATAAATTATATAAAGTAGCGGACCTAAAGTAGATCCTTGCGGAACGCCATATTTAATTTATCTGTAATCAGATTGTTCATTTCGAATGAGAACACATTGCTGTCTGTTTTGAAGATAATTTTAAAAATTTGTAAAGGTGTTCTATCGAAAACGAAATGATATAAAACAGCAAGAAGTATCTCATGATTAATTGTATCAAAGGCTTTGGAAAAATCGAGAAGAATTAAAGCCGTAAGACTACCTTTGTCACTAGCGCAAACAATATCATCCGTTACTTTTAACAATGCAGAAGCACAACTATGGTTTGAACGAAAGCCGGACTGGAAATTTGAAAATAACCGATTTTGACAAAGATAGTTTCTGACCTGAGAATCTACAGTCTTTTCTAAAACCTTTGACAAAACCGGAGGAATACTAATAGGTCTAAGATCTTTCAATTCTTTTGGTGTATTCACTTAACCTATTGGTTTAATAAAAGCCCGTTTCCATATTTTTGATAGGAAAATTACAGTTTCTTAACAAATATTTTCCTGAAATGTGGATACAAGGGGGATGCTCTATATCATGGCCTGCACGGTCACCTCACTTTTGGATTTTTATAGGGTTGCCTTAAATATTGTGTATACAATAACGGTAAGCCGGATATGCGTAAATAGTTGATTACAAGATATCGCAGTTGATTCCGTTGGAAATGATGTTGCATACATTTCATGTCTCGAAGAGTATCAACATGCTTAGAAAATAGAAGCGCACATATTAAGCAATTACTATAACATTTGTTTTTTATTATTTGTTATTCTTTAACCAAATACACTTGCAGTATACGAGACAATTTTTAAAATAATTTTGTCGATATTTCGAAAACGGCGAAGAATGGTGTGTATACACCTTTTTGTTGAGAATTACCGTTAGAATACATGGTTAACGTTTGTTGTCTTATTTAGGGACACCCTGTATTTTTTTATCGAAACAAATATGACGCCTTTGTGCACAAAACACGTGATTCCAGTAGTAATATTTATATTTAGTCCGACGGAAAAAATAATATGTATAACTTATAGAAAAAGTAATTTCCTGCACGACTGTGGAAATTGCTGGACAAGACGTCAGTAACCACAGGATAATAATAAAAAAAAAATGATCTATTTAGTAATTTCCTGATGGGAACTGTATGAACATAAACACAATTACGAACCATATCACATTAAACTATCCTAAACAAATCTAACAAAGTAATACTCCATGAGGAAAAACAAAAAAAACGAGAACTATTTATAGGACAACAACTAACAGCCTATTTTTGTGCATCAAAGTTCAATGCTAAGCTAAACACGAACATAGTACAAAATCTATTAAAAACTAGGGTAACAAAAAGTAAGCCACGCGTCATTGCGTCCTGAATAAATAACTGCCCACCCCGGGAACTGCTTATGTATTCCCAATAATAGCTGTTTCGTCAAGGGTGCTCTACATCCTTGGTACTGAAACACACCATGGCCGTTTGCCAACCCTGAAATGCGTTCGGGGTGAAATCCGTGAACCTGAGCCTATGGAGGTCGAACCTTGACCACGAGGGTTGCGCCCGCGACCTTGCCTCGCGCATTTTCAGGGCTGCAACGCATCGATTAGGCCGTCGCCGTCGCCCGGGCGACGACGTACCTGTTGCAAGGGACGTCACGGCGCTTGACGTAACAGCTCGGCCCGGTCTCCTCTTCATTGCAGTATCATTATTTATTTATTACGTACGCGCAATGCTCGTTATTACACAACTATTTTTGTAATTGCGATAGTGGTTTCGAGGAAAGCTCTGATAAATCGCGCACGAAAGCTCCTAGCAGGATCGGCAAGTAACGTAAACACCTCGGGAAAGCAACAAGTTAACGATCTGGAGAGAAGACCGGGATTCTGTTTACAAGTTAGAACGATATTAAGGCGGCGAAATTGTCTGTTAGAAAGGCTAAAGGTTGAAATTCATAAATAAATACAGAGAAGAGAATCATATTTTGTGTTTTGATTGTTTTGATGTTATACGGTTTGGCGCAGTTATGTATTTTATCGTATGAGAAAAATATAATAATAATAATTTTTATTTCCACATAATAAATTACTTCACCAACATAATGTAATTAAGCAAAGCAATCAAAACATGAGAAAAAAATCAGAGCTTTATTGAATTCTTTCGAGATGTACAATATGTGTTGAAACCAGGGTAAGAAAGAGAAGGTCCATTCTGTTAAATTAGGAGAAATGTGTCACAGCCTAAGTGTTGTTACGATCCACATTCAAATCCTGAAATTTATATTTTGTCTTTTAGGTATAACTGTGTTATTAACAACGATAACAAAGAAACGGTTTCAACATTATTAAGATACTGTTTTAGATAGATTTCCACTTTGAACTGGAATGTGTTATACATGTTTTGTAGATATTAACACTACTTAATTTATTTAAATAATCGTTAAAGATGATCGAGAGGTTGTTTATATTAATAGCAATTCTGACCAATATGCTATTTGAGAAAATAGGGAAAGAACTGAATATAACAACATTAAATTTTAAAGTTTTATACAAATTTCTTGTGCTTCTTATTATTATATGTAGCATTTTTATATGGTTTTTATCCTGCATCTGTGTGAAAAAAACAGTTAAAAGTTTTTAGTTTTAAATATTTTTTCTGTGAAACGCAAGTTTATATGTACGAGTATTCGCATTTATTTTCACTGGTGTTCGTTTACAATGACATTTACATTTTTCACTGCCATGCTCTTATTTTCGTCTACTTTGTGCAAAATCTTGCTAGAGCTTGCTATGTATACCTAGTTTCTAAGTTATAACTTACTTTTACTACAACAACTAACAATGAAGTCACAATATTATGTAGACTTTAAATTTGTATTTAAATGTTTTAGAAGTCTTTCGAGTCCCAACATATTCATATCAACCTCGTTTAAATGTACCTACGTTAAAAACGTGAATGTTGTCATTACATTATATAAATTCGCTTAACCAGTTTCAGTGATAAACCTAAACCATCTTGGACATCTACAAATCTTCTTTTGTACACTATAGGGCGGGCGGACGAACACCTAGTAAAGTGTCTGCCTTTCCAATCGACACGTAATCAGTTCGAAACTCAGACCCGGACATTGGTTACAGTGTACACTTTCCGTATATCATACCAACACAGTTGGAAGCCGTGGTCCCTGTGAAGGGCATTCTTAACCTTAGCTCAACGGGTAAGGCTAGCAATTTTCCAGGCCGTGGGCGAAGATGGCTTGAAAACCGCACCTAGTGTGATAGTGATAGTAAAAGGCTGTCAACCCATATTCATTTTTACTCATTTTTTTTACGCTTTGTAAAATCTATATTTCATCATGGACGAGTTAAGGTTCTAACAATACGTTATTGCGGGAAACGTCGGGCTACCGTTATATTAACAGGAAAAAAAGACTTGGCAGAATAAGTTTCATATTTTTAATTTTGACTAACACTAATACTTTTTTCGTCTCTATTACAATCATCATTTTGTTATAAATTTAAACACTTCAAAACCAATACTACGTAATAATGTTACAAAGAAGAGGTACAATTATATATTTCGTATGAGTACATCGGGATTACGCAGAAACAGACTATTATTACTAGAAATACTATTAACTATAAGTATAAATAAACAATATTTAAAACAAACAATATATAAATAAAACAACTAGTAAAATTAATAAAGGGCGGACAATTATAGTTACAGCTTGTGTTGCAGCCACTGTATTGCGGACGTTGTCAGTTCATGTAGGTCTTCTAGAGTGCCTTCTAATGCTGTTTTTGAAATGGTTGCATCTGGGAGACTCGATGAAGTCCCACTTGTGCACATTTTTGTTAGTTCTTCCTTGTTCTGTGCGAATCCCAAGCTGCACCATTGCTTGCGTGGAAGAGAAAATCCTGGTACGCTTTCAGTAGGATTGTATACTAGGTGACCATTATTAACTTCTGCTTCTTCCCAGGCTGTTGTCCATATTTTTTGAGCATTAAAACCGGTGACTGACGTTTTAACACTAAAGAAAAGAACTTTGATGCTAATGTGTCTTAGAGAGTGTTTTTAGCACATAAAGACACACAGAAAGCGATCGCCTGAGCAGCTTCTGCATTGGATTTTCCATTTGCCATTACATACTCGTCTGGTATAATTACAAGACATCGAAGAATTGTTAAAACTGCTTCCCGTTCTTCGGTAGCTAGTTTATAAGGCGGATGTCTAGATTTAAGACAAAGACGTCTTCTGATGATAGAATCAGCATTGGAATGGATAGGTAGTGTCGGTACACGAACGCATTTTTGGTACTGGTTATTGAGGGCTGCTATTCGTCTGATGTTTGCTGGGGCTATGTTACTTAGGACTGGTAGCCGAGGTAGCGGTGTTGACTTTAGTGTTCCTGTAATTATCGTCATAGTCTGATTTAGTTGAACATCTACCAGATTCCTATGTTTGCTATTGATCCAAACTGCAGCACAACATTCTGCAGTTGAGTAAACCAAAGCTATGGCTGATGTTCGAAGGACTACTGCACTGGTGCCTCATGACGAATTAGCTAGCTTTTGAATGATGTTCGTTCGTGTTTTAAGTTTGGCAGCAACCTTTTGCAAATGCGTCTTATAGGTAAGGTTTCGGTCTAGAGTAACTCTGAGGTATTTAGGACTGCTATTATGTTTCAGTCGCACTCCATGATAGTTTGCTAGTTTATTATTCACATGGAACATTGCAACTTCGGTTTTGTTGTGATTAGAATGTAGACCCCACTTGGTAAAATGCGTGAAGGATGGTTTCAGTTTCAGTTTCTCCAACGATACGATGTTGTGTGGCTATTGCCATGTCATCTGCACAAATAAGTAGGGCTTTCAGACTTGAGTACCTCTCGTATACTGCGACCTACACGATCTATTCTTAATGTTCACAGCTCAGCTATATCTCCTCATTTGAGTACAGTATGCCTTGTAGGCGATGCTACCTTAGCTACCTTATTTCATGGATAGAAGATAGAAGAGCATCCAACAGCCTATAGATGCAAACGTTTATGGGATTTTGCATCATATACGCAAAGTATACGCGTCCTGTGTTACACCGTCTTCTTTAGATGATACCTTAGTTGGCAATGTCCACTTGATAGTCCTGTATATATTTGCAGCACATATTTCTACTAAGAAGCTAAGCTGTATTGTTGAATTAGTTTTGTGTTGCTAGCGTACTTCAAGGAATCGCTTAACGTGTTTTAACTTGGGCACTTCTTCGCAGTTTTTGTGTGTTCGGCCGGTAGTTATTCAAGTATTTGAACTTACTGTTTGGAAATCCACAAAAGGAAGTTGCTTCTATAAACATAGTATTAGCACCATTCCTGGAAAGTTCATCTGCTAGTTCGTTGCCTTTTACCTACCCGTTGCTATATTTTCGAGCCATTCCTATACCATAGTGGTAGGATACCGTGGTAGCTTTGAGAACGATATCGTTGCCACTCAGTTCTTTTTGAGAGGGTTACAATGACATGGCTTATAAAATCACACCTCGTGTTGTAATGGCAGGACCTTTACCTGTATGAGGAATAAGAAGAAAATGAGAGTCTACTTCCCCTATAGGTAATGCAACTAAAAATAAAATGGCACTTGAAAACTCATATTACCTGATCAAAGAATGGAGCGATGAAATAAAATCAAGTTGATATCACAATTAAGGTTTCCCTGTAAGGTTGAATTATATTAAAATCCATAGTAAATAATTTTTTATATCCTTTTCTTCAAACTCTTTCCTGTAATGTATTGTAATTATTTTCGCAAATGGTATAAACCTTACAAAACAAATTGTTAACAGAATATTGTGAATATTTAGGTAAATACAATAGTCTTGCGTAACTAGAAAAGTGGTTTCTGCGTCTAAACTGAACAACTTGAAAAGATAATTAGCGGAAGCGATAGCAAAACTGATGATGAACTGCAAAATAACAATTCCATTTCCTAAGTGATTCTAAATGCTTTCCTAAGCTGTAGTAAATAGAAAACGGAAATACAAATTTAATATTAAAAATATATAAATATAATTTCAGCATTTTTGATCTTGTCCAATATAATGTTACCTTTTTGTTATGGTTAAACCTGAAACTCTTTTAACTGTAATGCAATATTTTTACAATATAGCAGTAACTTTCTGCTACATTTGTATGGTGTTCTGCTAAGATGTAACTATTATTAGAAAATATCAATACTAGCTAAAATTATAAATTAAGAGACAAATCTTATCCCACCATAGGTTTTACAAGATGCGGAGAAGATATCCACATACTCAGGTTTACAAGTTAAGACAATGTTCATCCAATGTTATTAGAAAATATATTTTGATTTTTTATCAACTTACACACATTTAAACTCAGCACAAGCCAGCACATAAGTAATATTATGTTATATATTATACAGTATTTGCTATCAATTTGCATGTAATTTACTTGTAATTTGTAATACAATTCCTCAGTTTGGCTATTACTTGAACAACGTGCAAAATTTTCATGCACAACCATTGCAAGTTATTATCTTGAAAATAGGTTATTTTTGTGCGAAAACATTCAGGCTGTTTTATCATCATTCTTTGCTATCGCACTCCCGAGAGGATGTGGTTTTGCTTGGTTGGTTACAAATAGTCTCATCTTCTGTTGTCTCCCACATACATTTTTTGGTCCTGTACAATATCATCTCGCTCCGTTTAACTTGTTTAAATTTGTTCCATATTGAACATCGAAAAATTCTGAAACTTTTATTAAATACCTTTACTGCTACATTATTATTACAATTAATTTGATTGTTAATGCTTTTGAAACAATAGCCGTTACAGTGAAGTCTTTTCTGGACTATAAATACAGCATAGTATACTCTCAAACTCATACGCAATTACTATATGCAATGCATTGAATAACTATTATATTGCAGAATTATTGAACATTTTCCTAGCCATGGCTAGTGGCTACATATTGTACATCGTTTATTCGCCTGTGCTTCTCACAATCTGAATCAATTTTCATATAGTTAACTACTTAGAAAAACCTTATGGAATATGCCTCAATGTCGTTTTTATGTTATTTGAGTGTTATTGAATCTCTAACTATTTAGATGTGTCCTTGTTTCTAAAAAATGCATTCCTTATCACACCATAACATATAAAGATATCCAAATATAATTCCTTTTGCTCACGTCTTATCTATAAGTTATGCTAATGATAGTAATAACTAAGCCATACGGGAATGGAATAAAATCGGCAACGCATTTGTAGAAAGCGAAGAGACTAAATTACTAAATTATGCTGATGTGATGAATAACTGCGTACTTAAGTGGACAGAAAGGTTAACTCTTAATTAATATATCTTCGTTAATTCATATTTCTATCGTAATTAATTTCACACGTTTGGTGTTAATTGGAATTTCGTATACCACAAGTTAATAAATGGAAACAATAAAATTCCTCGTGCCTGACATCTACTAATAAATCAAATTGTTGCTAGAGTTCCTGATAAAACTGGAAGCCCAATATTTCTCATGAATAAATGATTTTAAAAGTGTTCTTTTGTTCCAGCAAAATGTGTCCCACCACACTTCCATTATTGCAGTTGCGAGGCACTATTTAAAATAATGGAAACTATAATCTTGTTGTAACATATGTACAAGAAATTCTCGTTGGCCTCCATTTACAAATTTTTGTCGCCAGTCCAATAGCTGGTTTTCTAAGCTCGTCGGATAAGTTTCAACGTGAAATATTCCAGTAAATGAGATTCTTATTTGTTTAGGAAAGACGACATTTTTCACTAAATGCTTGAAATGGGCCGAAGACAAACATTTGAACAAACAACAAGACGACCCCCGCAAACTTTTTATCGCTAACGGTTCCGTAATTTATGGGTCGCCTAAAAAGCTATTTTTACGCATTTTACATGTTCTATCTGTGCATTTTGGGCAGGATAAGAATTAAACGAACATGTATTTAAATAATTCATCAGGCTATAAAGCTAGTAACTGGCATATCGTTCGCGAATTCATTTACTTTCAAGTTCTGAAACGTATTGAAGACTTATAACTGTCTTTTTAACAATATTTTTAGCTACAGAACATGAAAAGATTACTTATTTTTTAATAGCTTTTCAGTCCAGTTCATATTGCCACCCACTTAAAATCTAATTATAAGGAAAATAAATTTTGTTCTGCTATATTTCCTCAATTCGAAAGAATCGTCCAAACCGGTTTACAAAATTAGTGACTACATAATTTTAAAGGAAAATTTTGCACCTGACAATTCAATATTTATAGCAGTAAAGGAAAGCTGTTAAAATAAGAAAAATGTACTCGTATGTTTACCTCAGAAATGTATAATATTGACGGTGCTAGTTCTAGGTTTAGATACTTTTTTCAATGTACGAAAACCGACGCCGTTGTACCTACGGCTAAGTATTGTAACCATGAAAAAATCACCTTCAGAGGTTTCTTTATATTTCATGGTTCCTAGATGACAAAAACATGATTTCCCAATTCTGTCTATCTATTGGCGGTATAGTTCAATAGCTACTTGTTGGAGGAACATGATATTTTGAATGCGGGTTAGATGTCTACCTGGTACGAAACCGGTTATATTTTCGGTCAAATATACAAAGTGAGCACCTTAAAAAATAACATTTTAATTTTGCTTTAATTGATGAATAGATAAAATTCATAATTTGCACATAGCTCAGGCTTTACCCTTGACTAAAATGAGACCTTACAGATATAGGGCGAACATCACAAATGGGGAATTGTATAGCACTTTTATAACGCAGCGATCGTGGGGCAGTGGTTTAATTGTATGTCTTATGCTAACACGTGCTAAGCTTGGGTTTGAATTTCACCGCGCTTGCGTTTTTAATTATTTGCAAATCGATGTAATGGGCATTACTACGCGTTTCCTTTCCCCGTTTTGGCATTACTACAATGTTAAAATAGTTTAACCTATTTTTTTCATAATTTTGAACACTTTTGTTTTCATTTGATATTTGCCCTTTACAGTTTAAAAAAGGAGAAACATCTTTTTTAGGAAACATCACCTAGTTTCCGCTTATGCGTATTTGAGCCACAATATAATTTTCTTTTCTCAATATGATTGAAGTACATACTTTCTTGAAAACATCAATATTGCTACTCTGATTTTTGTATGTTAGAATATCTTGGGCTTACAACTGTGGAAATTAAAGCAGTCAACATTCTGGATCGTGCTCTGCAAAGTAATAAACTGAATTCATTAGCCAAAGCAAACGTCCAAATAGCAAGTTACTGTAAGTCTGAACTGGATGAGTGTAGGTAGCGATATGTGCTCAGCGAGTAGTTAGCGTGAGCGGATGGCGCAGCGAGCAAATGCTCGCCTCTCAGGCGGCCGGCCCGGGTTCGATTCCCGGTAGATGCTATAGATGGATTTTAAAAATCGTACGCTCCCCGGCTACCACGCTAACATCTGTGGTAGTCGTTAACCCCTAATAAGGGAACTCTTCCTCAATTTCGACGGGCAAGGCTAGCCACCTACCTGGCCTAAGGGCAAAGAGGGCTCATAGAATCACTTTGTGGTTATAACAGGCCACTGGCCTACAATAAGAGGAAGAAGAAGAAGAGTAGTTAGCGATGCACTCAAGTTTCCCGCATATAAAATAATTGTAATTGTCTTTTCCTTGGCAATAACATGTCCTGTTATTTACAGAAAACTGAAGAGAAACTAAAACAAATGGTGCACAATTCACTGAAAACAAAATATTCAGAAGAAGTATTAGCAAAGCTAAACTGTATTGGTGGATTAATAATGTTTTATTGTTCATATTATTATTCATTAGAGCCATCTATCGATCACATGTTATTTATGCTATAAGTCAGAACAAATAATAAAATTAGAAAATGTAAAAATGTGTGGGTCAACCCGCTGGGTTTAAATGGGTTAATAAAAAACTAATTTTTAAATTTATGTAACTTCTATTTTTGGGTAGGGTCAAATGGCTCTCTGGGGACGGCCTGGCCTCCCTGAACCTTCCGCTAGTTACGCCTATGCCTTCCACCACCAAGTAATAACTAGAATATTATATATCCTCAGGAAGATTCATTAGATCATTTTGACTTGTTAAAGGTAGTTTACTGGCGTCTAAATGATACGGTAAACGAGTCTTTACAGGCACGGTACTTGTAAATGTTACTGTCGTCTGAACTGACTCGGTAAACGAATTTTTACAGACAGGGTGCTTGTAAGATGTTGCCATGGTGACTTTACAAGCACCTTGTTTTCTAATAAGCACATCCTTTATTAATCACTAAGGATTTTCAGCTACCTAATGTATTGGTCTTAGTTCCATTTATTAATTAATGAATGTGTGTAGACATAAATTCTAAAGTAAGTGTACCGTTTCCACAGGTTACCTGAAATCGAGTATTCGAATAAGTAAATTGCCACATCAAAGGTACTTGAAGTTTGATTTTTGTTTATATCCAAAGGCTATATATTTGCACATGATCAAAACAATAGATATACTTTTAATTTTCCTCTTATCACAGTTTGAAATTTAAAAAGAATCATAGCTTTTTTAAGTATAATTTTCTAAACTAAAAACTTGCAGTATTTTAAATACCTACAATTATTTCATTCTAAATAATTACGGCATTTTTTATTCGAACGAAAATCGACACATTCAATGCACTAAATGCGATTTTTTGACATTTAAAGGAATGGGAGAAATCATGGAATGTTCTGCGCAACATGCTGCAGCAACGAGCACATTTAAAAGAAATATCGCTCACTGAAGAACAGCTCACTAATTCCATAAATTTGGAATTAGTATCTTATATAAAAGTACAGTTACTACAATTGTTTGTAGTGCGCACTAGCTTAATACGGTAACTTGCTTTATTTTCTTCACTTCCCCTTATTTATTTACAATTCGACAAACTTCTACTAACCCAGTTTTCCAACCTACTCCAGTATATTGAAGTATAATTAATCATATTCCGTCGTCTGCCTACCCACATCCAAGACACAGACCAGTCATGAAGTCTACATTTTACACTTTCTCTGTTGTCTAGAAAGTAAAACCGAAAATCGCATATTTATCAATCAGTTTTTTTTTATTATGATGAGGCAGGTGCTAAATCCCTAGTCGTCCCAATGTAAGAGAAAAATCAAAACCACACTTAGCTATAAGAAATTAGATTTGACTTTCACACTGTTAAAGACGTTGATGGAAATGATAAATGGTAACAATTACTTCACAATGAGATATAGTTTGTAACACTTATTGATTGGATTCCTTTATCATTAGATATAATAGCATCGTAGTACAATATTTAGATACTCGAAAACGTACGTGCTTAAAAGCGTCATCAGATGCGTCACGTCATTTTTTGTAGGTCTGCGTCATTTTAATGTCAACAGAGTAATGTAATCAGTAATGCTATATTTATTTGTGTTTATGTATTAAATATGCACGTCTATTTCATCATCATACGTTAACAAGTAGTAACAGAATGGGAAATGACATAGAAAAGAAGATACGATGTGTATTAAATGATACGACATACCCGGCTGTTGAAATGGAAATCCATCAGTTACAAGGCAATTTACTTTCCACTTAAATGATTGCTAAGTTCTACTAAATATTCCAAAGGTCCAAGTATCTAAACTGTTATCCATTATTCTAATATTTCAAGAGAAGGCAACATACTATGTAAAGTATAAATGATAAAAAAAGTATTTCAAATCATTTTTTTTAAATAAAAAAGTAGCAATATGATGATTTACGTAACAACTGTCCCATGCACTATTTATTACTTTTTTTTTAATATTAAAACTATATTCCCACTAAACTTTTTTTTATTACTTACCTATGCTGCAAGATGGCAATTAACATTTATTTTGTCCACTATTGAACGATTACATCGCTGAGAATACATAAATAGGATGCGTGGTCTTAACTACTAGTAATCAAAATGTATAAGATTCTACAGTATCCTTTGTCAATTATTAACCGCAACTCTATAAAAAGGACTTATGGGAAACCTGAAGTTTTTATGACTAATTTTGACTGATCATTCGATAATATCGTCTTGCCTAAAATTCTCGCTCTGGAAGTAAATTACACGTCAAAGAAAATGAGCGAATATATTATTTTACTTCCATAATCCGATCTGCCTTGCTAAATACACGGCTCTCGATCCATAACAATCGACATTTCAATTTATTGGGAAGCAGTTAAAGCAGCGCTCGCACTAGCAACCTTTAAATTAAAAATAGCCCCGACATTGACCCTGTGTACCCTGTGTGTTATATTTAGGCAATTCAAAATCAAAAATTTACGAGAACTCAATTTAAGAGGCTAAAAATATCGGCTCCCTCGCCTACGGTAAAATCCCATTATGTGTCAAAAGCACATGTACTACATACATTTTTTATGAGCTACTTTTGATATCGACTTGTTATAAAACATTTTCAATTCCCAAATTACTTTCGACGAAGTCATTTTAGAATTTGAATGCTGAAACACTCATTTTTTTAGAGTGACAAATACAAATTGCCTGAAGTACCATAAACGTACTGAAGTCGACATTGCTAATAGCTTTTCGCCTATTATTTGAAATCGCCCATCTCTATGTTAATGAACTTTAAAATAGCGTGAGGTATCTGCAGAGTTTCGATGGCCTTTAACAGCGCTGTTGGGCCGGTGGTAATAATTATGGATATTATCTTTCAACATGTAAATTTTTAAATAAGTTATCAAAAACATAATTATAAGGCTTGTTGGCGGTATAACATACATTAGAATGGAGATCTCTGTACTTTTATGGGTAAATGCAATATCTTCATACATTTAAAAACAAGATTCAACACCATACGTAAATGATGCAATAAAGTACCTGTATGAAAAAATATTGTATATTGTCAACGTTTTGCAAGAATTAATTGGAATGAAAATATCTTCTACTCGTTCATCCCCTGCGGTGATGAATAACTTTCGTCAAAAAACAATATTCTGGATAACCCAAGGTTGAGTACAAAGAATAATTGCTCAAAGCTGTGAATTTGTAACAGCTTATATCTTTAAAAAAAAATTAAGAACTTGTTTCACTTGCACATTCCCCAACTCTAATAATAAACGAGTTAAATGCTTCTTCCTCTTTCCAGAATTAGATCAATGGTCTATTCCGACATCAACCTCTTAAGTTTTGATTCTCATTCGTGATCTTCCAATTCTTCTGCGATTTCGAAATTTAAGTGTATAGCTTCTATTGGTAGATTTTTCTCTTCTATTCTATGTACACTTCTGTGCAATAAAATTAAGCACACCCGGATTTGTTGCATTTATTAATAGCGTTTTTTTCGAAATATCTTAGTTTTGGTCTTTTAATAACGGTGTTATTTTCAAGTTATGGTGTTTTATCATTATTGAAACTGCTGCTAGGCAATTAAAATAGACCAGAATTATACAAACTATAATATTGTGAAAAATAGTCATAAGACGTGTGCTTAATTTTATTGCACAGAAGTGTACATACTATGCAAGGCAAAAAAAAAGAAACTGGTGCAGTTAGCATGGTCTGTTGTGAATCTGACTGCCTTAATATATACAGTTGCTAGGTATTTCTAACTTCCGTCAACAGGTTTAGATGTTGCTATGGATCAAAATTGTTATAATAAATGCAATTGTTTAAAGCCTCGTTTAAGCTAATCAAACTATGTTAAAATCTCTATCAAGAGTTTTTTTTTGTCTTGCATAGCATATCTTGATTTTTTATTTTTTCATTAAGTGAACCTATTTGTAACTCCTATCTTCTCTTGCAGAACATTTGACTGATCTTAGAAATCTTAGCAGGTTGGACTCTAAATTCGTTTTTCTTTGCTGTAGTCCAAGGTTGTAAAACTTCGGTTGTGTATCGTTGCGTGCTTTTCCTTTAGTTGTTCGCCAGGTGGTACCACATATGGTTTGAAAACGACGTGGTTTGTTGTCTATGTAGTTTGTTACCGTCAAAATTTATGTGACATCGGAGGTAGTAGTGCTTTATTGCTATTTTAGTTCATATTGGAATGTTCCTTCGTTACAATTTTATCCAAATATACTGCAATGATTTTGAGTATTATTATTAATATTAATCGCTAAATATTTATTTCAATTGACTAGTTTGGTAGAACATGAATAACTCAATCAGGGTTGGGTTTTCACGCTTGGGTAAAACGATAATTTGATTAAATTGCCGTTAGATTCAATGCAACTTGTTTATATGATATTCTCTCATTATTTCAAGTGAATCTTTGTTTCCGTTATGAAACAACTTCAATTATATTTAATATTAAATAAAACAACCAAATTACAATCTATTTAATCAAGTAAGTGGTATCTCTTTGTATTTATTTATTTGCATGTGATAAAGGAATACTGATTTTAGGCAGGTACCTATGTTTGTTCACCACACCAACGTCGGTTCACAAGCTCAGCGTTTTTTGCCCATCATGCTTTGCCTGCAGAGCAAGCAATCCCCGAACTGCAACGACACGTCCTCAAATGTCCTCTATCCCAGGGGCTACTTCCAACTCCACAGCTGGGCTACGCAGTCTGCCGACCTTAGCTGACTGCATTCACTACCGCACCTAACTTCAAACTGATAAGGATTACCTGTCGTCCAACATATGGTTGCAACAGATCTACTTCAGCTGTACGTCTCTTGGTAACGAGATCAAAATATTCTTGATGGCGAGAGCCCATAAAAATTCTGTCTACACTGCACTTTATGAAACTAAGTACATTTGAACTACAATTAACTGAATTATTAGTTCATGCGACTAACAGTCTAATCATCAACTACACAAATATGTAATTTAAATTAAATTTATGCATTAAACTTGATAGGTAACATTAAAATAACAAGATGTTGAAAGTGAATTCAAAAAAATTCGACAGTTCTATGTCACCAAAAAGTATGTTACAGATTAGACAAGTTTTATTGTTTACAATGGCTTCCGCAATCAAGTTGATTTCTGATCTCCCTGTACCACCACTATATGTACCAGCGAACGTCGCACACAGTTAGATCGTTTTCCAGCAATACCATATATTAGCAGATGAGCTCCACCAATTGTCTCCGTTTATACTTTACAACTAAAACGTCATTTAACTTGGATTCATTTAACATATCAAAAGTAGCCCCAACATAATCATTTTTAACTTGTTGAAGTGATTACCTACTTTTAATTTTCTCTTATTACCTAATAACTGACATATCAGTTATTTTACATTTATGTAACACTACATTTCATAAATTTTTGTAAATGTTAACAATTTGACACTTATTCACTTCTTCTCAGTTCAGGTTTTTAGTCTTGCTTGCAGGTACCTTCTGTCTTATTTCTTATTTACAACTACACATTCTTTATGTCATTCATGTGCAAATTTCCTTAAATTGTGCTCACATTCATGTAGTTATCGAGTTGCTTTATATGACCAATCTTACCTTTTTTTAAACAACTTCTAACTCAATATTGATTTTAGCATTCATTGCACAATAAACTTCATCTTAATTACCTTATGCTTTGGCACAACAATCTTTATTAAATGTGACATTGTCTTGTACTGATCTAAAAGCAATTATTAACATTCATTTCCAGTTAATAGTTTTTCAATGAAAACCTTATCCCAAGTTATAGTATATCCTGTCCACTTAAAACCCATTTAACATTTATATTAACATATGATTTATAATTTTACTAAACAACTTTCCATTTTTCAATATGAACATTTTAACAATTAAATAATAGTGAATCCTGTTATTTATTTAATTCTCTAGACATAAAATGATCAATTGAACAGAATAGCCTCCGGGTACAATACCATAGCAATATATTAAATAATGTTGGCAAAAGGCTCCACTCTTGACTTAGTCCTTGATTTACTTTAATGTCATCTCAGGCGTTGTTTCCTGTTTGTATAATGATGGTGGATTTTCGAATAGTCCTTGACTAGCGAGTCGGAGGTGTTGGATAACATCCCGTTTTCACTATGCTTCTGAGTTTCTTAAGATTTGTTCGGTCGAAGGCTCTTTTATAGTTAATAAAGGCCAACTGGCAATGGACGTATGGTTTCAACCCTAGCTGAATACCATAAATTTTGGTAGCGTTCTCCATTTTTTTAATAGTTATTACCGACCGAACAACATCTTCTGAGGTTGGTTCAGATGTTTCATTAATTTATATGCTGTGGTTGAACGTCAGCGGCAGATAATACCTTTATCTGCCGCTGACGAGCGGCAGATAAAGTCGTCAGCGGCAGATAATAACTTTATCTGCCGCTCGTCAGCGGCAGATAATATTATCTGCCGCTTGGCAATAAAGTGACAGTTTAGCATCATCAATCCAGCAGTATAATGCCATATTTTACTGCCGTTTGAAGAAAAAACACTTTATTTTGCTTAGTTGTTAGAAAGTGTTTATTTAAGATAACTGAAATTAAAAGTATGTTTCGATACTATTTTTTTGGCAGATTACCAATGATTCAAAAACATAACAACCACGTGTGATCATTCTCACAAGTAACTGTACACTGTACGTCATCTTTAAAGTAGCAAAAAATGTAAATCAATAGTAACTCTTACGCGTAACAACCTTCAGAATGCTGAAAATATTGTTTTGGAACTTGAAATTTGTATAACGGCCAACAACATTATACAATTCAGTTTACGAGGAATATTAAAGCAGTTATTTAAACAGTGAATGAATACGCCTACGTATAAAATTAACTTTACTTCTTGTTTGTGAAAATAATACAAGAGGTTTCTCTTTAAATTCCGTTTTGTTTTCCTTTCGTTTTGCGCATGCTGTGAAATGGTCCATTCTCATCGATCTGTTCAAGTTTTCTTAGCTTTATTTATGATGTATGCAATATAATTTAAGGCTCTGTCTATATTATTATAGTTTGATATAAATATATCAGACTGCACGTGTTGTGACGTTTTGTTAATTATTAGCTGATTGTAATATTGTGTTATTTCCTACATTACATTTACTATTCGGTGACTGTTTTAACTTCTAGAGCAAACACTTATAAAATGATTTAAGGAACATGAAAATATAAAAACCGACAATCAAATACATTAAATAAATGGGCTGCTCCGCTTAATTAGCAAACCATAAATTAATTTATGAGCCAAATTCGAACCCGAAAGGTTACGGGGTGACTGCGGCAATGGCCTCGTTGAAAAAGGAATATGACAGGCGAGGTAGGTTTTCTGGGTTAGTTATATATTAGCATCGCATTAAGTATTGAATGGTTTCACCTCCGAAAACCAGTTCGTAAAGCGCGGGGGTTGACTGCTATCGGTCAAGGACAAAGTTCGCACGTGCCATGACCTGCTGCTGCCGTACGCCCATACGTTTGTTTGACTCTGTTTATCGAAGATGCGCGAAACGTGCATCAAGTGAAACTTCAAATGTCAGGGGTTCGAAGAATAAAATTTCCGTTTGGTCAGTGGAAAGGCCATCAACGCGAATTCGAGTAATTAGCATCGGCGATTATCGCGTGGGTGTGTACCAAATGTAGGGTCAGGGTGAGAATTGCATTAGGAAATCCGCATACTTTCTGAACTAGCGCACTGGGATCAATTTTATTTAAGCTGGCAGCTTCACTTACACTCTGAACTATTTCTATGAAGCACCCGATCTTGAGGATGAGCAATATTAGTTTAATTTTTTTAAGCCGTGATGCCAATGGCCTAACTGCATTTTACTCTCTTCACCATAATATCTTCCAACTTATTTTTCTGTACATAATGTACTACCTCGTTATAAATACAGGGTGTCCCATATTCGACATTTTTAATGGAATATTTGGTTTCGTTTCTGGGATATAGTTGCTAATTCAAAATTCCCACAATTTCAACTTGACACAACAGCTCATTTGTGTTTCATAATTTCTAAAAACAAAGTAGACATTTGTTGGGAAAAAAAGTTAAAGTATTCCCCGGCTCGGAATTTACTTTTCAATGCAGGACCAGCCCCGCGATATTTCAGACTCCGGAACCAAGAAATAACACTTTAATTTTAACTACTATAATGTATTAAACACTTAGTAACAATTAACGATACATAAATTTTGTTTTGTGCAAGTTTAATTGCCTCAAACACAAGTTAAATATGAAACAAAAAACGTGGTTGCACGAAGTGCACGTGGCAAGCTGCATCGGAACTGACCCACTACAATTGCTCTGGTGGTAAAATAGATAAAGAGTGAACAATCCACAAGCGTCTTCCTGCAGATTCGGCTATAAATTTTAAAATTAATGGAATCCCTTGGCCGCCGCCTTGAAATCATTTGATTTCAATAAGGTTTGAAAAAATAATGATCACGTTACATACATGAAAATTACTAAATCTAAACATACATATTGTAATGGTATATTGTTTACAGTAATTCTGGTTGCTTTGCTTGCATACTAAAATGGAATAACGATTAAATATGCCCAGAATTGGTATTATATTTATTGCAACAATAAGTAACAATTAAACATTGGTAATTACATAAGAAGTTATTAGCAATAACTGTAATTTGGTTTACAGAGGTTAGCATTTGAATAGCACAGTATCGGCAGGGTTTCTTTCAGATTACTATTCAATATTGTGCTCGTTTTGGAAAATACATCTAATTTATGGTGACTGACAGATTAAATATTTTAATGTCAAGACAAGATTATTATTTTGCTTTAATACGGAGGCGTTTCGAAACATTACAAAAGTTTTATGCAGCGTTAGTAGTAATTATGCCAACAATCGGTAACGCAGCTGAAGTGTAAGGAAGGCATAAAATGCAAATAGTATTGAAAGGCTACCTGAGAAGTTAAAACGACAACAGTGCAATGCTAAATAAACTTGTGAAACCAGTGTTAATTAGAAATAAAATAAAAATTCCAACAAAGTGAGGTTATAGTGCTCCAAATTGACATTTATGCAAAAACATTTTAGTTATTAAAAAACATTGTACAAACTGACGTGAAAACAATTGTTAACTTGTTGCTATGATACCTAGATGTTCTATTGCCTTTGTTTATTAGCGAAGCCAAGCAAGAAGCTGTTTGTAAAGATTGGCTCGCCAAAGTTGATTAATTTTGTGCATTAAAAGTTAATGTTTGAGTCCAGTGTTGGATTTTATTAACCAGTGTTCAGAGTCCATTTGTACCAAGTTATAAAGTGCCATCCTATAGGAAATTGAGTTGGAAGTTACGCCTACTTTAGTACAACTTCGGGTCCAGTTTTCGTCAAATTTAAGGCAGCCGCCAGCTGAAAATAGTGTGCAGCTTGTAGATTGATCCTTCGTTGTGGCTTACAAGCAGACAGGAGCAGCGGGGAGCATTCCAGAAACGAATTACGAAGGTGGCGTCACTAACAAGTGTAATCCATATAGAAGTTCCACATTTCGAGGTCGATTTGCGACACCCAGGGAGCTCCGAAAGACCTGCAGCAGTGTAGCCCAGCTGGGACATTCATCGTTCGAGTTAAAGAGGCAAGCAGCAGCCGCCAGGGTCCTTCCAGATATAAATTATCTCCGTAGCGTCCCTTGGAAGTGCATAAAAGCGGAAACGAGTTTAACCAGCATTCAAAACAATTTCCAGCCCGTGTCTTCTGTGACGTCAGAAAAGGAAACAAAACAGGTTAGCCATACTACTGAATTTAAATTGCATTGCTATATATTACCTGAGATGGAATTATAAATTGTTGGTGATTTGCGATCATTTACGCTGGAATTTTGTGGCTTTGACAGCACTGTGTTTACTATTCAATTTTATAGGTTATCTGCCACTTGTTTTAAAAGCATGCATTTGCTATATAAGAGTAAAAGTTATACTCAAGAATTAAAGTTCTAGTATGTGTTGCAACCTAACCCTGTGACTGAGTTCTCAATTGCTAAGCCGGTGCATTAATAAATTAGTTGCCAATGAATAAAATATAAAAAGGCAAAATATCATTTATTTATTGCATTTAATTAACGAACATCATTTTAATAAGCCCTGATACAGCACAATAATTCTTATAAAAACTAATTCTTATTAAAACTAACATCTATTTATTTATTATTACAAAACTTTTTATCACCAATTAAAGTGGGCTATCATTACAATATATCAAATACAAATAGAAATGTTAAACAAAAAGAGAAACTTGATCTAGAAAAACGTCCACTAGCACACTAATCTAACGACTACTCAGAATTTCCCATATTTACACTCCCGGTAACACACAGTTTGTTGACTCCCATTTAATACTTTTATTTACCACAAATTCCTTTATTTGTGTTTTTGGAAATTGTAAAGCTTTTTCAACTCGTTTAAGGCCCCTTTAAAATTAATAACGTCATCTGACGTTGTTGAAACAGGCATACCAATAGGCGACCAATGAAATGCTTTAGCACAGCATTTGTAGTAAGGTCGGTCACTACCTTCAGATACACAGCTCTGGTTATCAAACAAAAGTACGATTGGATATGCTTCGCGTCACGAAGTGTTCAATCTTTGCTCAAGATAGGACCCGCGTAATCAATACCTACATAGGAAAATACTGGGGTTCTAGCTCTTCAGCGTTTAGCGGGTAAATCGCCCATCATAGGGTCGTGGGCTCTTGGATCAATGATAAAACATTTAATAGAATTATGAAAAATTTGCTTAGCTGCAGTTTTACCCGATATAAGCCAGTAGCGTTAGCATATAATGGCAAATAACTGTTGATGATAACAATGCAGTAAAAGTTCGTGGTAATGTTGAAATAGTTATTTACTATACAAGTGGGATAACAGCATCATCAATAGACGTGTGTGTAAGTTACAAACGAGTGCGTAGCACGAGTTATGTAAGCACACAAGTATATTAATGATGCATTATTACACATGTATTGTACAAAATTTTATCGACGACTGCCTAAAATTGAGAAAAGTGCATTAAGAGAAATGTCAGATCTGTCATTTTCAAAAATATTTTAGTAGGCAAATGTCATTATGTCATTCATTTGACACTACACTACTTTTTTGGGACACACTGTATATATCAAAATAATTTTGTAATGTGCCCCTTACAATTCCATTAAACAAACTTTTTATCGGAAACTAACTGAAAGCGTAATCAAACACCGGCGCAGTAAATGGACACATTGTATATTTGCAAACCAGAAAAAATAGAAGACATAATAGCTACGGTGTATACAACATTTCAAAGTTCCAGGTTCCTCTTATAGCTAAACAGATGTATGTAATCACATAAAGTAAAAGTACACTAGATTAGGAAAACAAGAGGAGAAGGTACGAGCTGCTTCGGCACAGTATTGGGATGGAGTGGTTTCGGCAATGCGTTTTTTGGAACGATCGCTCCTTAAGTCACATTAGTTTAGTATACGTAATCTGTTAAAGGGCGCTTTCAATATGGCATGGTCGTTACCATATTACGTTATATAGATAATCGCGCCATACCTGTGATGACTTCGGCTAAGAAGAATTTTCAATTTGCAAAGCCTAGATGGAACAAATTGGTTTAAAATCGAGTCAGCGACTTATCAATATCTACCATTAGCAGAGATTGCGAATTGGACAGGGAGTCCCGATAATGTCGCAGTTCAGATTTAAAGCAAAAAGAGATAGAAATTTGCGTGTACTCCACGACACTATAGTGATAGCTTGCCGCGTAATGTATATTACTGGTAAAGAGAATATAAATCAATTGATACATATACTGGCCGCTTTAAGTAAATGAGCACCCAGTAAAAGTTGGCAAATTTGAATGAAATTTTCAGAAAAGATGTATTTTATTCGTACTAAGAAACGATGAAAATTACAGCACGACCCAATTATTGCAACAATTTTGAAACACTAATAATGCGTTGATCCTCCTGCGTTTCTTACACATTCAGCTAGTCTATTAGACATACTTGAAATAAGCGAATTAATAGTAGCTTGTGGTATCGAATCCCAAGCTTCTAAAATCCGTTGTTGGAGAACATCTAGACTGTTTGGGAGTGATTGTAAATCATTGATCCTGCGTCCTAGCATATCCCACACGTGTTCGATTGGTGATAAGTCTGGCGAAAGAGAAGGCCATGGAAGACGATCAACATTAGCATTTTCCAGAAACTCTGCAGTAACCCTAACGGTATGTGGCCGCGCATTATCTTGCTGAAAAATGGGATTTACTAGTTGCTGAAGATATGGCACTAACACTGGTTCTAGCACGTTAGTGATTCGTCACTAAAAACTACTCGATTCCATTCCTCATTTCATTGCAACCTTTCATTACACCACTCTAGCCGTGCAGTTTTATGACGTGGAGTTAGAGGTATACAAAGAAATGGTCGGTACGACCTAGGCCCAAAAGATCTCATTCTTCGATAAACAGATCGTATGGAGATTTGTTGGTTAATTAAACCGCTCCATCTATCACCAATTTCCGTAGTCGACGAGAAACGGTCCCGAAAATCCACAAGCGGAAGAGCACGATCTTCACGATTAGTGGTGCATCTGGGACGACCAGGTCGTAAACGTGTTCGTTCCTCATTATTTTCTGTCCATCTTCTCCAGCATAGGGAGATTCCAGCAACATTACGTTCTACACGACCAGCAATATCACGAATGGATAATCCAGCTTCCCGTAGACCGATTGTTCTACCACGTTCGAACTCAGATAATTGATGAAAATTCGCACGTTGCCGAACAGGAGGCATCTTTTTACACTCTAACAAGACTGACTAAACTTTCAAGTACGCTTTATAATGACAACTAAGTAAATAATGTTAACATAAAAACAAAAAGATTTTTAATTTTTTTGCCTTGCGGTAATCAATTGATTGTATCTTGCTGAAATTTTCATCGTTTCTTAGTACGAATAAAATACATCTTTTCTGAAAATTTCATTCAAATTTGCCTACGTTTACTGAGTGTTCGTTTACTTATGGCGGCCAGTATATAAACAAAAAAGAGAAAAATCTCTCCCAAAAGCTTTGTTTACATCTATCCGGCGTGACATGCCTCGCTGCTTGATTGCGCGGTTGCGACAAAAATAGTAAATTTGTAAAAATGATAGAGGTCGCAAGGAATACTTCGGCAAGTAGCGCCGAAGTAAAATTAAAGCTAAAATACGCCATGCCAATCACTGGGCATATTTTTTAATATTTGAGAACTGGAAATTTAAATCATCGCTCTTTATCTTTCTCTTAAATGAAGTATAAGAAGACTTATTATCAAGCTTAGTGAAATACATGTGAACTTTCACTCGCCCTGTAAAGCTTACAAACAAACAAGAAACTTCTTTACAAGTTAATTCACATTTCAAGTTTGTATTTACTGCATGCATTTCCGAAATGAATGAAAACCATTGAATATATCAATAGATCAAGTTCATTCAATAATTTGAACTGCAAATTAGGCAACTAATTTTATACAAATACTTTGGCAAACCGTTAAAAAAATTGCGTGATGATAGAAAATATGTTTTTGATATCATGTGATAAAACCGAATTTCAGTGATTTAGGATTTGAGCATTGAAATTACGTGTAAAATTTCTAATATTTCTTAGGTGAGACAATTTTTTATTCATCATGTAATTTTGCTCTAAACCTGATTCATCGTAGTGGAGTTTTGAACAGCAGTGCTTCTGTGATCTACGAAAGAAGCATTTTCATAACACTCAGACAAAGCTACGTCACTCAATGCCGTTGCTGTTTGCAAACTTTCACTTTAATGAACGAACCCATGAATGGACAAACTTACCAACATCTTATTAATGAAAACTAGTAGTTAACCTTTCACATAAAGCTTCAACATTTACAGACAGTAAAAATTGTTAGAGCTCACACAGTATCAATTATTTCACTTTCAAACAGTAGTTAGTTGTTAACAAGATATCGAGACTTATCTAACTTTATTATTAAAGTAGAATTTAACTTCGCTTCTAATTATGATAATCTGCCAGTTCGCCGATTCTTCACATCTGCTGTAACAACTTCGACGAAACTTTTCTGTGAATGAGCGTTTCCAGGTGGCTGCGATTGATACAAAAAACGCGTAGGCGTAGATACGAGGTTAAGGTAAAAGTTGTTGCTAAATTACGGTGAAATCTGTATCTCGACCAACGGCAATTTGCATCTATTACTGCATTTTTAAGTATTTCCATATGTGTAACTTGTAATACTACATGACGGTGATAATTAACTTAAATTTCAGGGCGTAGCTTTTATATTTTGTAAATAATATAGAGAACTTTGTTGGCTATATTATACCTTTGATTTGTTGCGTAATAGGAAAATGGGAATAATGGTGAAAATATTGATCTCAATAACGCATCAGGAAAGTCAGGTACATCGTTATCTATGTTAATTAAATGTGCTGGTTTACTGGTTAGGCACATAGTTTCCAAGAATTAAGAAAAAGGAAGCTATATTCTAACTCAGGGAGCGAGCGAGCAAAAGTCGATTTAATTAGTCCTATAGAAGCATATTGAATAAAAAACCATTAAAAGAGTGAAATAAATATAATAAAGTACTTACCTTAGTAAATTGAGTCAATTACATGTGAGTAGAAAGAATATTTGTCATTTTTGGTTTGATTATTTTTGGATTATTGTTTGAAGTCAAGCTGACAGTTAGTGTCAGTCCACCCTTAAAGAGTCTCAATGCAATACATTTATTAAAAAGAATAGAATTGAAAATTCAAATGAAATAATTCAATTTGAAAGAATATAGTAGAGCTAATATTACGTAATTAAATAGACGTCTCAACGTAATAGCCACTACAATATATACCTGGCATGAAACCAAGACAATTTCAGACAAATGTATACATGGTGAGCACGTGAAAAAATAAAATTTTGTTTATTTTTGCTTTAAGTTAGAAATAGATACAAGTAATAATTTCTACATAGCGCAGGCTTTTTTATTGTTAAAAATGGGATCCAACAGATACAAGATAAATTATGTATGCGACAAAAAAGAGCAAGGAATAATACGTTATGTTAAGTATAGCTGTATCGAAGGGATTCAAAGTGTCCCGTTAGCTCACGAAGCGAATGCCCACTTTATCCGTGAACTACCGCCGAATAATGAAAGGGATACGCTGGCTGGTTCGCAGACGCTGAATTTCGAGTTCCATCACCAGTAGTATTTTTATTTTTGCTTTTTACTGGGATAAAGATGAAAGTAACAAATTGCACATATGTAGTTCAGACTTTACCCTTGACGAAAATTGAACCCAACAGATGCAGCGTAAATGCTGTAAAGCAGAGAAAGGTGTCAACGAAAAATGGGTTCTATTTAAGGCAGCTGGAATAGCCCATTTCCTTGCAATATCCCACAAAACGTTGGAATCGCATACGCCTGCCCGTCGAATTCCACCACCGGTAATATTTTTACCCCTAGCTTAATTTGATTGAGGGAAGTTCTGGTAAAGCCCTTTACAGATTTTTTATACTATTCAAATTTTTGTTTCTCCTTCTTTTTTAAGCATGCTCTATACCAAAAGTGGATAGTTTTGAAGATAATTTGTGTTATTTCCAAAATCATCTTTATTTTTCTAATAAAAATATTTAGTTGCAATTGAAAACAAATTTGGAGAAAACTGTAGCTACGTTTATTATTAAACTGTCGTAATAATTATCTGTGAGATAGTAACTTAAAGAACGTGTTCGAAAAGACCACAATTTTCTTGGAGGTAAAATTCTAATCTAGTAAAAACACTGGAGATTGGGACTCCAGAATAGGCCATTTCTTTCACTTAGCTCCAGTGTCAGGTCTGGTGACCGAGGAGGCCAAGTCGTTGGGCTACATCTTCCAATTTGCAGCACTCTTCCATACAAATGCGGTGTTGATTCGTCATGTTCGTGCCACAAGTTCAAGCGTGTGGGAAGATCAACTTCTTCCAATAGTAGGGTTCATTCGTTAGATAATGCCTGAAAAAATACCGGCCTACAACTTAATTTCCTATTATGCCCTCCAAATGTTGAGGAACCATTGATTCTGGAAGTTAAATAAAGCATCTCATACTGATTCACTACTTCGTTGTTCTTAAAGGTTGCCTTATCGGCGAAGAGAACATTACTTAGAAAATTCTGATTTTTATCCATGTTATCTCTTATAATTTGGAAAACAAGTCTGTTATCAACACCTGTTTCATGTAAAACTTGGGTGTTGTATGTAAATGGTGTAGATGGAATTTGTAATTCCTTAAAATACTATTCACTGAACTCTTACTTGCATCAGTGGCGGCACCAATCTTCCTCACACTTACGTGTGGATTTTTTCAAGAGAAGAACTTTGAGTTCTTTCTCTTAATTTAGAATGGGAGAATTCCATGCGTGCTAGGACTCTACAGAGGATCGGATATTGACATTTTAAAAAGGTCCCCTAAAATATCCGCGGCGAATCTATTAACTTTTTCGAGTCATATGATCGAAAACGACTCAACTTTAAATTGAGAAATATATTCTAAATAATAATTGTGACGTAGGACTAGGCAGGGGTAACAAAACTCAAAGCATGATAAGTAAAATATATTCAAAAATAATAGTTATTTATTGTATAAGTGTGGAATGTAGTACAGGGGCCGGCAGAAAAACCGGACGGTTTTAAAATGGTTGCAAAAATTACAAAATTACAACAACATACATTTATATTACGAAAAATGAGAGAAAAAGAATTGCCATTTACTAAAATATATATTTAATTGCAAAAATTACAAAATTACAACAACATTATTTACTTTATTTGAAAATTATGTCTGATAAGTGACGACCACCATTTCTGACACAGTGCAGCAGTCGTGTTCGGAAATTTCTCATCGCCAGCGCCACCCAGCGCATTATTGCATTTCGGCTGGGTATAGCACCATGACGACCGATATTGAACTCTCTTCGGAACAATCGCTGAGTATTGACTACAGAATCACCAGTTTTAAAGTAGGTTTCTACTGCGAAAACACTGTGGCTTGGGTTCCACTGCTGCATTTTATCTGTCACTAAATTAAATGCGTAGATTGAAGCAACCAATTGTCTTTTTCTACGCCGCCAACCTCAAATAGGAAAAACGTAAAAACCATTTCAAAACCGTCCGGTTTTTCTGCCGGTCCCTGTATATACCCGTAGGTCACGAAAGAAAAGGTTTAGTCCCGACAACTATAGTAATATTCTTAGTATGAGTAGGTGTTGGATAATAACTATACCGAGTGTTTCACTTAAGGTGCGAACATAGGAAAATAGCATGGGAAATCGTATATGTATATGCAGATTCCTGCTTGCAGCTTGAATTGATGGGATTGATAATGGTATCAATGAGAAAAAAATGCGCTTAATTTGATACTACCTTACTTGAGTTTGTTGCTTGTTTAAGATAGAAATAGCTTAAAAACTGTAATAAATATTTTGCAGTTAGACAGTTGGCTAATATAAGGCAGGCATTTAATTAGAGATTGGGTTATTGTTTACAGCAGAATGGACTTGTGAATTGTTGAGACCAATAGAATAGGCCGATTATTAAATTTAACCGAGAATAAATCACGAACTGTGCGTAAACTGACGCCACTGTAAAATGTTTTGATAACAAATACCTCATAGTAGGTAATTAGTTAAATACGTGAATTGATAACTAACAGAAAATAACATTTATTTTTGGCATAAACAAATTTCATCATGGCTGGTCTGCTTTTTGTGAATAAAATGCAAAATATTTATTACAGTTTTTAAGCTATTTATATAGTAAACAAGCAACAAATTCAAATAAAGTAGTATAAAATTAAGAGCATTTTTTTCTCTTTCGATTGATATCACTATCAATCCTATCAATTCAAGCGACAAGCAGAAATCTGTATATATACGATTTGCATACTATTTCCTTATGTTCGCATCATCGCACAAGTATATAATTTGATGAGTCTATTTTATCGCCGAGCGAGTACTGTGAGCGAGGCCAATAAAGAAGACGAGTCGATGAAGTCAGATTATATACGAATTGTATACAAAGCTTTATGTTCGACTGCTAAAATCGAAAAAACATCTAGGGCCGGTTGCAGAAAGCAATGTTAAGCCTGGTGTTAGCTAACGCGACGTCAAAGTGAACAAAAACGAATCAAATCTCAAATGCTTAGAGGAAAGTCGCCTAATATGAGGATAGTGCCTAATATGGGGTATCTCAATATTTTCTGCAATACAACTCCGCCACCTATTGTGAAATAGTGTATGTTACACTTTCATTTGACTCTGTAATCTGCAGGAGTTTGGCTTACAGGCAACTACTATATCACTTTATTCTAACCTAAAATTGTGAAAGTGCCACTGCGAAACTTTTTACTGTGCGTGTTAACAGGTGTTTTATGGATGTAAAAGGTAAGGATTATATATATATTTTGGTTAATCTCAAGCATAAGGTTCTGCCTCACTTTCCTGCAAGTTGAAATTGCTACAATTTTAGTTATTTTGATACTTTTCTAGAGTTTGTTGTAAAACAATAATTTGCCTAATATGGGGTACCATCATTTGCTTAATGTGGGGTGCCCCATATTAGGAAATATATTACAATAAACGTTTTTCATTAATATAGGTACTTACTTGTAATTGTTTCAGATGCCGAGTCAACGGAAAAGATGGAATAATAAAAATATGGTAGAAGCTATTAAAGCTTGCAGAGAGAAACGCATGGGCTACATGAAAAGCGCCAAAACATTTGGGGTTCCACAGTCGACGTTGGAACGATATGTAAAAATAAATAAAGAACCAGAAGAAATTGTAGATGGAAAGCTGGGAAGAAAACCAGTCTTTTCCGAAGAACTGGAAAAGGAATTGGTAAAGCATTGTTTAAATTTAGAGAAACATTATTTTGGGGTAACCAGAAAAGACATTTGTCGATTGAGTTTTGAGTTATGCCAGAAAAATAACTTAAAAAATCCTTTCAGTACCCGAAAGGAATGCGCAGGATCAAAATGGCTTACAGGTTTCCTAAAACGAAATCGAGAACTATCTTTTCGAACGCCACAGGGAATATCTTATGCCCGAGTAAAATCATTTACTAAAGAAAATGTTGCATCATTTTTTGACCTTTACGAACCTTTGTTAGAGAAAGTGAACCAAAATCCGGCACGTATTTTCAATTGCGACGAGACAGGCATAACCATAGTGCAACATAAGCACCAAAAAGTTGTCGCTTTGAAGGGAAAAAAACAAGTTGCAGCCCTTTCATCTGCTGAAAGAGGATCCCTTATGACAGTTGTCATGTGTTTCAGCGCAACGGGCTTTTACATTCCACCATTAATAATTTTTCCTAGGAAAAATATGAAACCGGAGTTAATGAATGGTATGCCTCCTGGTTCCACATATGCTTGCCACCCATCAGGCTGGATACAACAAGAAATATTTGTTCAGTGGTTGAGACATTTTATCAATCATATAAAGCCCACCCGGGATGATCCAGTTGTACTCACCCTCGATGGACACTACACTCACACCAGGAATTTAGAAGTCATCACTATAGCAAGAGAGAATAATGTTCATATTGTGTGCTTACCGCCGCATTCAACCAATAAGATGCAACCTTTGGATGTTGCATTTATGTCGCCATTCAAAACATTTTATGCACAGGAAATTACAAGCTGGTTGAAACAAAATCCTGGCCGCGTTGTAACAGTTTATCAAATAGGACAACTCTTTGGGAAGGCTTATATGAGAGCAGCAGTTGTGGAGACTGCAGTAAATGGCTTCAAAAAAACAGGTCTTTTTCCTGTCGATCGCAATGTTTTCAGAGAAGAAGAATTTGTGGCGGAGTCGTTAAATACAAGTGATTTGGTACATGAAACTCTACCAATTCAAGAGATTGGCGAAATTTCCTTATCGATGGAAGAATCAGAAGTAACAGAAGCCCATCCCTCAACCTCAACAAAGTTGGTGTTACCTTCCGACTTGTTGCCTATCCCGAAGTTAGCCGAGAATATAGCAAAAAAGAAAAGATCTAATGCAGGCAAAGCTGTTATTGTCACTAGCTCCCCGTACAAAGATGAGTTAGAAACAAGTCTAACTAAAAAGAATAGTCCTGCCATATCTAGAATAAAGAGAAAGATCACGTCTGTTTGTAAGCCGAAGATATCAGAAAAGCCAAAGAAGGCTCTTGAAAGGAAACAGAAGCTAAATAGAATTAAAAAACGAAAATTGTCTTCATCGTCATCATCGGGGTCTGAGGTTGAAGTAACCTTAGATGATGGTGATGAGTCACCATTTACTGAAGATGAAGATGATGCGGCATGTATTATTTGCAACGCTCTTTTTTCTGACGATTGTTCTGGTGAGGAATGGATTCGATGTATTACGTGTTTGAAATGGGCTCATAGTGAATGTGCGGGTTACTCCGGCAAGAAGTATTTTTGTGATTTTTGTAAATAAGATGTACTTGCGTCTTTTTTTTTTAATTAAAACAGTTGTTTTGAACGAATAGTGTATTTTTTCAGCATCATCCACTTATTTTCAACTCTTGCGTGTGCACCCCATATTAGGCTACATTAGTACCCCATATTACGAGAGCTATGTGCCTAATATGGGATTTGCAGTAGACATGATTAGGCAATGTTTTTGGTTAGTGAATACAAATAAACTGTCATTTTGACTTACCTCACTTACAATAGATAAAATAACGTGTAAGTTGCCGTATTTTCAGCTTCCTAAAAAGAAAATGTCTATGTGATCGTTGACTTAAATAAAAAGTACCCCATATTAGGCGACTTTCCTCTATGGTAACTAATACATTAGTAAACAAAATTTGATGCGATTTTGTTCACTTTGACGCGATGTTAGCTAACACCAGACTTAACATTGCTTTCTGCAACCGGCCCCTATAGTTTGTAAGTTTAACGTCTATTCTGTGACAGAAAAAATGTTACATTAGAGTGCCTTGATGGATACTGACAAGCAGCGCAGAGCTACCAAATGTTATTACAGCTGTGTAACTGACTTTTTGATAATTTCAGTTTAGAAGATGAACTTTTACAAGATATCTCCGTAACTTGATTGTGAGAAAAAACTCAGATGCCGAATTCATTCAATTGTCGAAAGAGAATATTCAGTCCGGGTACTGCGTAAAACCTAAATTGCGGAATTAATTTGCTCAGTTGCAGTATTGGCCAAATTTATTTCAGTAATTGGGCGAATTCGGCGTCTGAGTCTAGTATATAAATTGAATACAGTAGAATATAAATTATTCTTGCTTAAAACCACAAACACATAGGATACACAATTAATGCATTTCACATTGCAAAAACAGCGTCTACTGTTATAGCTGTGGTCGAAGACCTGTCCCCATTTGCCGAAGGAATTTAATCTTCATGTCAATTTCAACACTTTATTTGCTTTCTTGTCCTTGTTCATCTTGATCATAGTCTTTAGCTTGGTAACTTTCTTATAAACGTCTTGAAAATTTCTTTTTTGATAACTGAGGTCACAGTTTGACATGGCTCATGCCATTTAAAAAAAATAACGTTTCAACTAGTAGTCGGAATTTCAAAAGTAAAAAAATAGTTTGCATCGCCCCTCCCAGATGAGTCGACCACTGTGGTTCTACATATTTTTAAAATTTAAAGCTAGGTATCCTCTATAAGTAAACTTTACCACCGTATTTTTTGTATATATTTAGTTATTAAGGTATAATATAGCGTTTCCAGAAGGTTGGGACACGCTGTATATGTATTCTTTAATTATGGAACCGATAAATTAGTCTAAAATAGCAACATTTATCTCTTAATATTATGCATTGTTTTTTTAGAAATACGTGTTGGAAATGATTCACACGTATCATTTATGCTACTTCATTTGAATACCCCCTGTAGATTCGATGCGCAGCCTTGCTTTTATTGTGATATTGATACAACAGTTTTTTCATTATTTCAAAGATTATTACACACAACTGACATGACTGATATCAGCCAATGAAAACCATGCATTTTTTGAAAATCAACCAATCCCGAACCGATTACCCGATAAGCGCCCGTGGGCTGCTTACCAAGCGATAAGAGCCCTAGGGATGATTATCGACCCCGTGGATGGTGTTATAATTAGAAATAGAAATGCAAGAAACAAGCAATTTGAGTTTTTTTGGCATTGTTAGATCAATTTTAAATCATAATTCGTATACGGGTTTCGCGTAATAATCTCCAAAATATAAACGCGGGAAACACACTTATATATAATTTTGCCCGTGCCAAGAGTCATCGTGCTGGTTGCCCTTAGAAAACTGCCCTCGAGACAGTTTTCGTTGCAACCAGCACTCGACCCTTGGCGTGTGCAAAATTATCGGTAGGTATGTCTCGCTCTTGTTATATTACTATTGAATATATCATTTTTTGTTTAACTACTATTGTGTTTTTGAATCTGCCAAATGTTAATCTATTACTAGCATTGCAAACTAATTTTCAGAGCATTGACGTAGTGTACTGCTTACCTTAGATCAGTTGCAGACGATAAAGGTTCAATAAAAAAGCTGAAGTACGATTCAGTTGGATTAAATACTATAAAAATAACCATTACAAGTAGTCTTAAATTTACACACACATACATTTGCTTAAACAACAATTGCCGTGAAAGGAAATGATCGAAAGCAATTAATTGAAATGTAAATGAATAGTTACTATGGTTTCGCATGATTCAAATTTTATAACTCATTGAACAAATCTGCTTTGCTGATGCATGCTAATAATATATAAAACGTTTATTCATTTATAAATCGATCATCCCTCTAGTTCTTTTAAAGCTGGTCATTCCGTTCGCCTGATCTAAACGTAATATCAATACATTTTACGGAATTTTCCACCGTATAATCGCTAAAACTCAGTCCGTTTAAACATTGATACGGCTTTTTGTGAGTGGCAGATCCAGGGTGGCTGCGTATGATATTTACGCTCCGTGGGCGAATGATGGAAGGTCAAGGCTGTAGCTTTTACTGAATTATTCTGGGTTCAAATTTTCCGACCTATCCTAATTTACAGCTACTGATAAAACAGTGACCAATTTGTGAATTAAAAATGCGATACCTGGTATGGGTTAACTCTTCTTTTTAAAATAAATATATCTCAATAATAATTTTAAAATTAAAAGATTCAAACTTAATACCTTTATTGCAATTTTAAAATTATTTATCCAAATAACAGGCAATATAAAGCTAGTAACTAGACACATATGATTAAAATAGTTCGTATTGGCATTTATAGATATATATACATATATATTTAAAAAAAAGCTATATTTTGTAAAAATATATTGAATGTTGAAAAGTGTCTACTATATATATATTCGAATAAAAGCTAACATTAAATGAAACAAAAAATGACAATTTGAAAATGTATTGTAATAAAACTCGCGGGTGAAGCATCTTTTGCATCGTATTAGCATCATTTGTGAAAATATTAGAAACATCGTTAAAATGTTTTCCACAATACGAGTATTTTAACTATTAACATCAGACCAAATGTGATTCCATATTTTTTCGAAATAAATGAAACGTGACGTTATAATTTAAATTTTTAACTGGAAAAAGCTGGTTCAAACTAATGCAGAACGTTTAAGATGATCAGCAGTAGCTAATTTAATTTTCAGCTTTAATGTACCGTGTAAGCTATAGAACAAGTACAAGAAAATGTATTTAGTTTATATATTTAATTATTTCGCTGTCAGCTCTTTTGGTTCGAAATAATACGATTTTCATACATTATTATACTATACAGCGGTGTACTGAAGCTCTAACTTAAATGTAATAAATACTTAACCTCTTTTATTAACGCAAAACCTGATATGCGAAATGCTTCAATTATTCTATGACGCCCACAATTTGTACATTGACGTATAATTACGCAAAATTCTAAATTTATGTTTAAACACTGATATTACGTTTTCATGAATGAAAGAGTAGGGGAGAATGCATTGATACTGGGGTTGTGTAGGCGCCAAACGTAGGGTCAAGGTAAAGGCTGCTCCAGATTGTTCTGAAAATTTATGGATTCTAATTCGATCTAATTCTAGCTTTGCGATTAATTCATAAAGATTCAAAAAATAAATGAGTGTCTGCTGAAGCTCAACGAGAATGGGCGTAGTGATTAAAATTTCTATCGAGTTATCTTTATCCCAAAAGGTTAGGCAAAAATTAATTAGGCGAGCCCGTTTCGGCGATTCCATTCATAAGATTTTTGCTACGCCCACGACCTGATCTTTGATACCAACCGGAAACTGATACAAATTGGTAACATTTAAGCTTTAATGCAGGAAATTTCTGAGTGACAGATTTGAGGTGGTTGACAAGCTAATATCGAGTGGGCGTTCGAGCGGGGCCAAACTTAAGACTTTCTGAATTGTCTAAAATCTTGTACTGTAATGCGGCCTAATGCAAATTAATCTCTGTACGAAATTAAGCGGACACAAAAAGTTACCGCAATTTGACACAGTCTTTCGAAAAGGTAAGATATTAAAATAAATAATACACAAATTTAATTAACTCATCGCGGAATTTTTCAGCACCCACGGCACGACTTTGAATGCCATAAATAAGCCCTCTCCAAATACGAACCGCTTTAAAGTTTAAAACAAATTTCTGCCAGTGACAGTTTCGGGGTGGTTACCCTTAGCGTGTGTAGGAGTAGTAGGGTCAAGGTAAGCTGCTCATGAATTATATGGGATTCTAAAATTTTCCAATATGCAGTGCAGGTTTTAAAGTTATCTTTATTGAAAGGTTTCTCCTACTAAATTCCATATAGAATTTAAAAACACTTATTCATTTTTAAAAAGCATTTGAAATGCTTGTTGGTGTTAAAGAGCTCCTTTCCGCTGTTTGGATTTAAAAATTAGTTTAGGTATGTAACTAAGATGGTCGAGGTATATAGCAGATTAACAAAATCCAAACATATACAGTGCGATTCAACAAGTCTGCGACGCCTATAATTGGCCTACCGGCTGTTGGCTGAGTACCAAAATAAAATAAAATAAAATTAATTTCCTTTTATTAAAAGTTTAATACAATATAATATTTTTGAGATTAAATTTTGCGTGTAACTTAAATAAGGGACATCAAATTCCAAAAAATGCATTATTTATAAATATGAGCAAACTAGTGGGAATAGCAAGAGTAATCTTATTTCTTATAATAAAGCAAAACGTGATAAGGAAAAATTATTAAACAGAAAGAAACAAGAAGGTCACTTCTATAGTTTACTGTTACTTTATTTCTAAAATGTAAGCTTAGTCCTCAAATTTCTCTGTTGCTGTCCAATTTCGAATACTTTAGCCCATTTCCAATGACATGCGCTCATTTAAACAGCAACAGCGCAAGCAGGATTGTTTCATTTATGAACAGTTACACCGGTTGTTTTCATATCATAAACTGCAACTAACCAATCAAGCAATAACACTTTGAACTACACCGACAATCGCACCGGTCGGTAGCATCGATTGATGATTGATTTACGGCTCTAAAAGAAACTGGTCGGTAGTTAATGGTCCCGTGTTACTTCCTCGATTACAGCTGTCGATAATATCTAAAGTAAAGTACATAAAGTATAACCTATGATATTGCTATTGTTAGCTTATGGTCCCGTGTTACTTCCTCAATTACAGCTGTCGATAATATCTCAAGTAAAGTACATAGAGTATAACCTATGATATTGCTATTGTTAGCTTATTTAGTTTATGGTGTAGTGACGTTCAGGCTGATTTTTTGTTATAAATATATCTGAACCGCAGAATTTAAAATTAAGTTTGACATTTTTCAGTGGAACACATTCTGATATAATCAATTACGTTTTGTAAAAACAACTTTATTATATATTGCTATGATTGTGGCTATAAATATCATAATTTGCAACCTGAAAATGCCAACTTCCGTATGGTATAACGGAGCTAAACACAGAACATTTGTTAAGCCTCTTTAATGACTATTGTAAGTACAAACAAAATAGTCCTCGTCTACACTTTTTAAAAGACAAGCTAATATAATAGTACTTTATGTAACTAGTCCTCAAAGCAAGGCTTTAGGGGACGAGTCGTAATGTTTCCGGACGAGGCGGAGCGAAGCGCAGCCGAGTCCGTAATATGAAGATGAGTCCTCTAAAGCCATTTGAGGACGTGTTGCATACAACGTTTTTTTGTATTAGCTCTCCAAACATTATAATATGAAGTTTCAATTACCATTAACGTGGCATTATATTAGGAGGCCGCGCGAAATGTATTTTTCGCTCCCCAAACTGGTTACTTTGGAAACTGTCTAGGATCCTCAAAATGGCCATTTAGAGGCCTTGTACTTAAAGTCGTCATGGCAACTAATGTTTGAGTCCGCTAAAATGTTGCCATGACGACTTTAAGTACAAGGCCTCTAAATGGCCATTTTGAGGATCCTAGACAGTTTCCCAAGTAACCAGTTTGGGGAGCGAATACAAAAAAAAATATTTAAGTTCTTAAATTCTCTCAAGGCATTTAAAGTGCACTATTAATTATGTAGCCTCGCTTATTTTGTGTTAGACAATTTACTTCTTTCAATTCGGATATTAAAATTATTCAAACAATAACATTTTCTTTTATCACTTGTCGGTGAACGTCTTTCTCTACCCTCGTACTCATGTGAGTACCAACATTGCAATAGCTAAGATGCTGCAGCAGTAACTGGGCAGGATATTTAGGATAGCAGGAACTCTTCTTGCTCTCGCAACCCGAATTCTGCAACTAGCGCTGCAGGTAATAACTTGCACTTGTAGTTAACGAATATTTAATTTTGCAGGCAGTACCCTGGACGCCAATCCCTTTGTATGTGCACCAATATTGATTTATGTAAGTAATTGCTTAGTTGAGAAACTACTGCAGTTACGTAGAACTGCATAACGTCGTCGAATTTTTGATACCATCCGATACTATTTTGATCGGAGCTGTCATTAAGGTAAACAAATAAAATCTTCAATTGTTTTCTCACTGTTTGATTATTTACAACAGTAAAATGAGAAGTGTCCATTGATGTAGCCCCACGTTTTCTTATCTACAAAACCATATTTTGTTTAAACAATAGAGGATACTTAAATTCGTTGGCCGATCAAATGGTCTGATTATTTATTACCCAATGGAAGCTACTCAAGGACACCGAAGTTGATTTAAAATATAATAACTATTAATAACTTTACTTTACACCTAATTCTTTAACCAAATAATTTACAGTATTTCAAATTCCCTTAAAATTCAAAATTTACGTTATAGCAATATTGAATATATTTCAGTTAACAATTCTTGCCTTAAAGTCACTTCCTAGGCAACCAATAACCTGAAATTAGGCTTCTACTCCCCAAATGATAAGGGGATTATAACATATAGTTTAATGATATTTAATTACAGGTGCTGCGTTGTTATATTAAGACGAACATGTTGTACAAGAAGGAAATTAAACCCAGAGGTAAGCTGTGAGACATCAATATGCAGTATGGACTACATGTAAATAAAAACTGAGCCTGATCCGATGTAAGATGATTGAATAATCTCTAATCGTAAATCGGCTTGCGAAATGCAAGAATCTAACCAGAACGAGCATATTATATTTAACTTATACTAACTATAACTGCTTTTATTTGTATAGGACTTGCAGTAGCTCGTGATTTAACTAATTTTTAACAGTATAAATCATTTGGTTATAAAAATGTCAAAACGGCATTTGAAATTTTCGTAGGTTAGAGCTATTGAAATAACAGTTATATTTTGCAATTTTGTTTTACAAGTAAAGAAAGTTGTTATTTATTTAGTAAATGATGATTTCTCACGTTTTCTTGTTAATAAGCAAATAAAATTCCCCCATAGTTAATTTAACCTATTTAAATAAACGTCTTTCAACTTTACTTACTAAATTTCTAAATGTAACTAGGTCGTCTACACTGTCATGAAAAAGTTAAATCAAGGCCTACCGCAAATCCTATAGAACTGAAATCAACTATATGTATACATATTAACAATTTGAGTGAATAAAATTTATTTTTAACTGATTCTTGCTGTCACAACCTCACTTTAATTTCCCGTTTTTTTTCGGTATATTTTTCATTGAAATCCTGATTTAACATATGAGTTGCAAAGGTGTTTACAACCCATCTTTATTTTGATGGATTTAAGTACCAAATTACTTGGCCAGACCACTCATAAATGTACAAAAACCATGAAACAAATCTTTCGGAAAATGCAATACTAAGATCGTAAGCCTTTAAATTCTTAAATTTAGCTTGAAAAGAGTTGTAAAGAGTTGATGTGAGCTTTTGTGTATCTAAGTTTGCTTGACACTTTATTAAAACAACACTTGCGCTATTTATGCTCTTTAACGTAAGAAAATCATTATGATTAATATAAAATCCATCGTAGCGTGCCTATGTTAGTGTCTATCCACAGCAATATTTATATTATTTTCTCTTACACATTGCCACTTTAACATCAAGATGCATTACCACTAGATAACATTTAGTAACACCAGTTTGATGTATGTCCCTAATTGTCACATATATTTAATTGTATGTAACAAACCAAACAATTTAATATTTTTAATGTGTTGTTTCCTGCACATACAAACCTAATGGATATTTACCTTAGCTCCGTTCAAGTCACTTGACACTAACTAATCGCAACATACATACTTTGCTGATTTATCATAGAATGTTAGTCAAAATTAATTATATCAGAATTTTACGATTGGTTTTATTTATTATTTGCTATTTTATGGTCTTGGTACAGATAAGGGTTAAAAAAATATAGTATTAAAAATTACAAAGATGAATTTAAGTATGAAAATGGATATCAAATTATTAAAATGTATTTGGCAAAGAAAGGAAATATAATTTAAAATTCAATTGAATTATGAATATAATAAAGCTTCTATATTGTGCTGGACTATGAAATATATGCTAAACTATATCACTAAATGCTCGGTATTATAAAACTTTTTATTCCTTAAATAAAATTTACTTTGAGAATAAATTTATTTATTCCGTAGATTTGGCTATTAAAAATGCAAAATAGCTTTATTCAGCTAATAAAGTAAACAAAAGCTCATCAAAACGTTAGTGCTTATGACATTTTATTCATTAGTAAACAAATTTTGATGCGCTTTTGTTTATTTGCCTATTAGTTTACTAGGGAAGTAAATTTACTCCACAAATAGTTATCTAATGATTTATTGATCGTTTATAATACTGGCCATAAGGATATTTTTATTTATCAGTATGTAAAACTAATTTGATACAAAACATGTAATACAATTTGTAAGCGGTTGAAATTATAAAAATATACCCTTTATAAAAGTTTTGAAAAGCTGTTTGGAATATAAAAGAGAGATAATTTAAACTAAAAGTGGCGTGCTGCAAATAAAAGGTAAACTTCAAAAGATTAAAAGATGTGAAGAAGAGGATTAAAATAAATGGATGTGGTGAGAACGCCTAAGTAATACAGTTATAATCTACAAAAGCAAATTTCTGGAAGGTAATGCTGAACTAAATTCATTGTCAAATTACATTGCATCATATGAATTGGATAACAAGGAATAGGTTTTACTGGAAATGGTTTACATCGAGATCATTAGCAGAGTGAGCGTTCTAATTCGACAAGCTTGACATTGAAGTGACACCTTATAACTTGCAACTAGTGGAGCTTTGTGATACCAGGTCGTCGGAGGCTTGAGGATTTTGGTAGGACGACGTGGATGATGTTTGTTGTTGGTAGGTGCCTTGTCGTGTTTTGGCCAGGAAGTCTTTGAGGATCCAGGTGTTTTTGGAGGAGTTCGTGCAGGCATTGGTTTGGAAGTTGGGAGATCTTGGTGAGATTGCTGGATGCGTTGGGCTTATTAGAAGAGAGTATCGAGTGGACTCGGCTCTTATTGGATAACAGGTGACAGAATACAGGTATTTAAATAAAAACTGAAAGAAAATACAGAAAGAGTGAAGTGAGGTAATTTTAATTAAGGGAGTACTTACCAATTGATATTGTTGAATGACAAAAATGTAACGAGAAGGTATTTCTAATTAATTTTACACTAAAATAATTTGAAGTTGCAGGTGACAGACGTACGAGTTGTCATAAAATAAGAAAATCAAATTTCAGAATAGAAGCAGTCTAGATTATAAAGATTCCGACCAGTGTTTCAGTTAAGTGTTTTTCTACCGAAGCTAGCAGTTAATAATCTTGATAATCCATAATTATAAAAGGGCAAATGAGTTAATTAAAATTCAATTTAAAAAAAAATTGATTGAGAATAATAAAGTGAAGTATAAGTCAATTATAACATAACATAGACGTTACAACGTAGAGTCATCACTACACTATCTAAAAAAAGAAGTTCATATTTTTGTAAGTATAGCAATAGTTGAACAATATAAAATGTTGAATTCGTTAACTAGTAAGACTTTCGGTGTTCATCGAACATGAGTAATTTCATTTTAAATCGAGTTTATTGAACTTTATCCTCTTTCTAACCATCTAGCGATTTCGTTATAGTTAAGTTCTACTTAACAACGTTTATGCTTTCAAATAGAAGAGAAACAATAAACTATGCCATTCTGGCGCTACTTAATTTTTATTAACTTTTTGGAATACACATTCGTTGAAATTTGTAGTTGTTTCGAATTTAGAAATTTGAATACTTTTACATACACACATAGTATTAGTCCCTTTTACCTTTCGGTGTCGAAGATCATCCATTCCGCGTGAGAAGTGCAACGGTGGTAATAAGTCGCATTCGGCTTGCATTACATTTCCCCGCATTCAAGCATAAAACACGGTCAAAAATCTTGAATTAAACGTATATCTAACATAACTAATGCGTACAAACCCATTGCAACTTTGAGAAAAATCTCAGCTACGGCTGGATTTGAACTCGTATTCACCTTGTTGCTAAACCGGGTATTTTACCTAATTTACCCAGGCGGTACTAAATACGACTTTAGTATTTATAGTTATAAAAAGCTAGTGTAACTTTCAGTGCAGTATTATTATCGATTAAATTAAATGGAAATTCAAATAAATATTATTCACGGGTAAAACACATGCTGCATAAAATATTCTAAAATCTTGACGCCGTTTTATGATTTTATTCTTTGTATTTTTTCCTATAAGAGTGCAACTGCGAAAGTCATAATGTACTCTAATAATATATATTCTATGATTCCTATATAAGAAGGCGAATTATTTTGATGACTAAGGCCAATGTACTATTAAACAATTTTAATTATTAATCGCTTATCCCAGTTTTGAAATAATTAAATCGAAACGCCCAACATGGATTTAAACATTTAAAATTCCGTTCTGAGATTATTTCGAAAGTAATGTGAACGGATATAGGTTTATGTATATTTAATTTTAAAGCCGTCGGGTGGCATATTGGAAACCCTGCAATGGATACCGGTATTGCGTGGGCGATAAATATAGGGTCAGGGTGAAGGTTTGCTAAATTATTTTCGGATCTCGTATTTCTGACCTAGCCTAATTCAGGCCCATTTTTACTTGAATGACCGATAGTCTATTAATTTAGCAAGGTCTGTTGCACACTGTTGGTTGTGGGCGGCGGTTTAAAAAATCATTGGCATTTTATAGGTTTAAATACCCGTATGATTCGGTTAGCAGCCTCATGCCATAAAGAGTAACGGCTTTAACGATGGAAAATTTTTATCTATTTCCAGTGCTGCTGATTATAAACACATCTATAATTACTGAAAGGCAAGAGTGATATATTTACGGCTTTAAGATTAATTAAAGATGCATTTTTTAATTAATTGTAGACAAATTAAAAATCTGATTACTCTTGTCATTTCTTGAAGAGATGAAGGATAATATATCCAAATCTTGAACAAAAAAAAAGGATAAAGTATAAAAACCATATATAATTTTATTTTAACAGATACACGAAAATCAGTGTCAAATAAGTAGTATGATATTTATATAAGTACTAGTGAGTCACCCGAACTACGTTTCGGTTCGCAAAATTGAGAGAGATTCATCAATATAAATTTAAAAAAAAAAGGATGCATCGGCGGGATCGAACCCGGGGCCACCCGCGTGATAGGCCAGCACCCTACCCCACGACCACCTCTCTTGTTTGAATAATGCGCGCACCCGAGCTAATAGAGCACGGCGTAAGGCGCTCCGCCCTGCTGCCTAGAGGTGTTAATTAAATTAAAACTTGTTCGCACTTTTTTTGAAAATAAAAACCGGCCTACGATCTAAATCTAAAAATTAGCAAACTTTTAAGCCATCGTACAACTTAATCGGTCCAGTATCTTCGGAGGAGATAGCGAACAAACATAGACGCAAACATGCAAACACGCAAACACGCATACAAAGAGAGCACCGATTTTATGTTATAGATTTAAATATAATGAAACTTAGAGATTTAAATTAACAAAATGTTGAACATATACAGGGTGTCCCAAAAATTACCATCAAATTGAAGGCGTAATGTATTCTCCAAAGCAAGAAAAAAGTTCACATAAATATGAGCGAGCAAACGCTTATGTTTCGAGATATTACTATATACAATACTGAAAAATTATTAAAAATAAAATCAACTAAGCTTAGACATTTATAAGATATCCAATTTATAGTAGTCTATTATTGTCACTATTATTTGTTTGAAGTCTGTACGAATGGGGTTCAAATTCCAAGAGCATGTGTAAAGCCTCTATCATAAAAAAAGAGGTAAATGTTGCGTTAGACAGGGAGATTTGAACAATTACTGTACCTACTCTGAATTTTAGCTGTTTACTACTATTTTCCATAAGAAAGATTGTTTAGTATCTAATATCCAAATTCAGTCGGTCTTTCGCCATAATTATCTCAGTAACTAAGCATTTGCGAACATACGTCCATACGAACTTCCGTTCTTGTTTTAGGTCATACTTCCTTAAAGTTTTATGGTAATGTTTTGAGACATGCTGTACAGCAAGTCTTAAATTTCCGATGTATTAGTTTCTTTCAGAATAACATTGCTACGAATTTGTGGTTGGTTGAATGGATTATTGGCAGTAAAACTTGTCTTTAAGCCGTGACATTAACTAATGGTTTGTCGTTCCGTGAAAATAATCGTTCTCCCAACGGTCTAAACAAACAACCAAAATTCTAAATCATAATGCTTAAGAATGTATAAAATATATAGGTGTATTAATTTCAATAGAAACACACTGTATATTTTTTGGACAAAACTTTAAGCACGATTGAAATCGGGTCAATTAGTAAATTCTGAATGTGCTTAAAAAGTAATTTAAAAAAGAAAATGGCGAAACATATTGAAATCAGCAATAAATACTATTTCTTATTGTGCTGAGAACAATCTGCCATTAACAGGGTCGTCGAATGACATTAAAAGTAAAAACAAAAACACAAAAACATTATTCAGTCAATTGGAAACATGTCTCAGAGACACAACTGGTGGAGTCTCGTTTTGTTGAAACCACCTTTCATATGACAAGACTTAAATTATCAATTATATCAGTCAAATTATTGTGTAACAATTCATAATATTTTTTACTGTTACTTTAAAAATTGTGGAGGTTAATTATCTGATCATCTAAAATTGTAGTCCTACTATGGGATTTTGTTGAGCCCATGTGATTGTTGCGTCGGCTGAATATTACGTTGTTTTAGCTATTCAGCATCATTACATATTTACATTGCACATTTGCACCTGCAAAATTTAATTTTCCCTCGCAACTTCTGCACAAAGCGCTTGTATTGGACAAACCATATATTTGTAGAATTTGAGCTTTTTACTTCCTTTTACTATAAAGGAAGTATTGGATTCACCCCAAAAATTCGAAATTGAGTTTTCAACGGATCTTCACGTTTTAGAGTCCCCTGATCCCAAAAAACATATTTTTTTTCATTGGTCTGTCTGTCTGTGTGCGTGTCTGTGTGTGTGTCTGTGTGTCTGTCTGTCTGTCTGTGAACAGAATATCTCAAAAACGAAAAGAGGTATGGCGTTGAAATTTCATATATAAGTTTTGTGTACTATGTAGATGAGACAGCAAGCTTTTGAAGAAAATCGCATAACCGGAAGTAGGTGTTTACTCTTGTGATTTTTCAGTTTTTTTCGATTTTTTCAAAAACGGCTCTAAACTTTACATTTTTCTTACATTTTTAATGTGTATTGATGTGAGATAGGTGATTTTCCAGTTGAATACTTCTAAAGTGGATTTCTTTTGTTTTTTTTTCTATTTTTTTTATTAACTCCTATTTTAAATAAAACACCCGGTATATTATTACATTTTTGAATTCACCTTAAAATTCTAGAGAAATTTTGTCTCTTCAACTAACACTCGGTTTTGTACCGTTTTTGTAGAATTTGTAATTTTTGAAAATTTTTAACAAATGGTTAAAAATTCAAAATGAAATTTTTGACTAATTATAAGATCACTGTAAAAGGAAGTTGTGTGAGTGTATCACACCAGATTTTTAAAAATGGCATGGTATTTCTCATTTTTATAATCAGACTAGCTGTTACCCGTGACTTCGTTCGCGCAAGGTTCGTTATTAGTAGCTTCAGCGTACTTATGCGAACGTTTTGTCCGTCCGTCTGTCTGTGTGTCTGTCTGTCTGTCTGTCTGGATCGCCTGTAACTTTCGAACGGCTACAGATATAGAAATTTTGAAAGGGGGCAAAGTTGTTGCTAAGGTCCCGAGCACCTTCATGCGCTATTTGGTTTTGGCGAAAGGCTGAAGCTACTCTTTAGACCTGTACTTGAGCAATTTATTTGTGTCTTAAATAATGACTAATGATTTTCTGTCATCCCATCCTATCCCATCCTATCCTATTCCCGTCCCCGTCCCTTTCTCCATCCCCGTCCCTTTCTCCGTGACCGTCTCCGTGCCGTCCCGTCTCGTCTCGTCCTTTCTTGTCCCGTCCCGTCCCTTCTCTTCCCTTCCCGTCCAGTCCTGTCCCTCCCGTCCCGGCCCCTCCACTTCCATCCCATCCCTTCCCTTCCTTTCAGTTCCGTCCCGATCCGCTCCGTCCCGTTTCTTCCCGTCCCGTCCCGTCTCGTCTCGTCCCTTCTCGTCCCGTACCTTCCCTTCCCGTCCAGTCCCGTCCCGTCCAGTCCCGTCCCATTCCGTCCCTTCCCCTCCCGTCACGTCCCCTCCTCTTCCATCCCATCCCTTCCCTTCTTTTTCCGTCCAGTCCAGTCCCATCCCATCCCGTCCCTTCCCGTTCCTTCCCGTCAGTCCCGTCCCGTCTAGTCCCGTCCCGTCCCGTCCCTTTCCTTATGTCATGTCCACCGTCTTGGACTAAAAAATAAAAGCCATTTTCGCAATCAACGTCCCGAAAAACCTCAATAACGACACCCATATCGTATTTTAAGCTTATTTACCCCATTTCACCTCCTAAGGAGTTGATTTTCGTAATATCACGAAATACGTGTTTGCTTATTTGTTTTTAGGAGTACTCCTACGAAGTTTCAAGTCGAATGTCTATTTAATATTATTTTTCTATACAAAATTTGAACCCCTATTTTACCCCTTAGGGGTATCCTTATTCCTTGTATACATCATAAAGGGAACCTCTGTGCAAAATTTCAGCTTTTTAGGTCCAAGGGTTTGGGCTGGGCGTTGATAATTGTAACAGAAACACAAATATTGCAATAATGTGACAGCTGCTTGACAGTAGAGTACATCAAGAAGCCCAATTGCCATGCAAGTTCATATATTCGCAAAAGAAGCCACCAATCTGTATAAGATATAGTGTATGTATTTATATTATCGTTAACCTCTTCTTAAGTTAGCGGTGTAGAGGTTGGTGCTTTGTACGCTAGCATCTGGCGGTGTAGTGCTCACCTTGCTCCGGTTTCGGGTTACAAATTTGGAGCGCGCCTTTTGAGCTTGCGTCGTAACCATTGTGTTCGGTGTATTGTTACGTTTAATTTGTAGTTTCGCAGGCATTAGTGTAAATTAATCAGTTGAATTTTATTATTAAGCATTTTGTTACGTTTAATTTGTAGTTTCCCAGGCAATATTTCAAATAATTAATTAGATTATACTATTCTCATTTATTCCCCAAATAGCCAGTACATTTTTACCTAACTGGGTAGGCAACCCTACTCTCTTCTGGTGATAACAAATGTCCAGCCTAAATTACAGTTATACTATCTATCTAGAACACTCCTCATTTCAGAAGTTTTTTCTGTGGTTCCTCTTTTCAAATGTTGAGACATTTTGATAACCTGAGCTGAATGGCGTGTGGCTGAATTTCTCGGCCTTTTCTATCCCAGCATTCATGCAATTAAGTTGTGTGCCCCTCGGCTTGGTGTTTCCGAAGCCAAATGGTTTGGCTCGCTTCATTTTATGGCGAAGGTTCTAGAAGCACAAAAGGCCTCTGGACGTTCGAATAATTTGTTGCTGTTATAATTCTTACGCCTGACGCTCCTGCAGAATTTTGGGGCCAACTTTTGTCGCTAGCACGATCACCTTCGGCTGACCTTTACCACCAGGTTAGTTTTCTTTAGCTCCTGCCTCCTTCTCGGGTGCTTACTTAGAAATGTGTACACTTTCAGACATTTTTTCCTTGGATTTGCAACTACTGGGAAACATTTTACGTTACACCACTTGGAATCGCTACATACTAATTGGCTTGTGAGTTAATTGCTCGTCTTCTGGCTCCAATGCAAGGCACCTGCGTTAGCCACTCCTGCAGTCGGTAGCTGGCGATTCTTCCTCCTTGGGCTCTTCGCTGTGTCTCCAAGAGCTCCGTTGATTGCGGTGCATCCCAAGTCTACGAGGTTTATATGTATTTATATGATTGTTTGACTTTAATTAGGTGTGTAGTTCCTAGGGCGATTCGAGCGAAACTGCTCGCCTTTGTGTTTAGTAGCATGTACTTAATGCTAGCTGCATAACTGTACTTATTAGATTATTGCATGGCTCCTTTGTTTTGCCAATAGCTACGTTAGCTGCTTAACCGTACATTAGATTATTGCATGGCCGCTCCGTTTTGTTGATAGCTACGATTCATATATAGGGTACTAGCTGCGAATATAGTGCATGTTCCTGTTTTAAATGCGGCATTCGCTTGTAATGCTAGGGGTAAGCGTATAAATTAATTTACTTACCCCGGCTGTGTGGGCCGCGAGGCCGTCTTTAGATTGCTTGCGGGTTTGAGTCGCGTATGCCTGAAATGTATTGGAGTCTCGGTTATTCTATTAAGCAATGCCAGAACGTTTGGACTCACATGTGATACTTATTAGCTGTGTTTTTCTGCGGGGACCGTTGTGCCTTAGCATTTAAGCACGAGATCATTGGTAGGTTACTTGCCAGATTAATTCGCTGCGTCAGAATTGGCTGTGATTAGCACACCACCCGCGGACATTTAACTACCAAAAATTGTGCAATTTAGTTCTGGGTCTACTGTTTTGTTAAGAACGCATACAAGCTGATTACTTGAATCGGCATTGAAAATACAATGATTTTCCTCTAGAAATCTCTTCAACCACTGTATGGTCATACAATTTGAAGGATTTCGCCCCTTCAAAATCTTGATTACCGTCACAGCGTCAAATAGAGCTAACGATCGGTGCCTATGTTAGCCTTTTGCTTGCATCGCTCTCTATCTACGCAGCTCGTCCCTTTATGCATATACCGACTTAAAGTTAATTGTATTTACGCAGCTCGCCCCTTTTGTAGATATTCATGCAGCACCTTTTTAATGTGTCCTGGGTTACTACCCTCACCTACATTTATACTACTTGTTAAATTGTACCCATTTATTTATGCGTATATATATTTACATATCGTTATTTATGTTATTCTGCCTGATGGCACTATAGAACCAAATGTTGAATAAATATTGTTACTAGTCTGTTTTGCTGTTATTTTGGTTTGCTGGGTATATCTCTTACCTTGCGGAGGTCCGACCCAAGGATTTGTCTACGTCGAAGACCTGGCGCCCTCTCCCATGGTTGTTTTTTGCAGCTTTGCTGGAACCCCGACCCTTCCCGACGAATTAGTCAACCTAGGCCGATATTTACCAGCCGGCAAAGTACCAAATACGACTTTCGCCAACAGGTAAGGGCCGACCCTCTAATGATTCGTTACAGTATGTCTTGGTAATGTGTGGATCTTGTTAATAATATTAATTCGAAGACCAGTTTAAGAAACAGGTGATTAAAAATATAAAATAACGTATTCGTCTGTTATACAATAATAAAAGGATGCATTTTGAAAATTGTTGTAAAATTTAAATATATATAATTATATTAGATTTGATAACAATAACGAGTTATGTTAAAATAAACTTTCAGATGGTTGCAAATTCTGCTAAAAATAAGTTATTGCTATATCGCCGAAACAAAAGGTACAATCAAAATTTAATTACTAATTTTTGTATCATACTTATTATTATTATTATCATTAATTATTGGGAGCAGACAGTCAAGGCTAATGATACTCCATAAAAGTTATACAAATCAATATAGATTCCTAGAAATTTTACCTGTACGCTTTCTGGGCACCACTAATGATAAAGAAAAAATAGCTCAGTTTTAATATCGTAAGCTCTCTTTTCGTATACCTCTAATAAGAAATAAAGTATAGCCGAAGGAACATTTTGCATAATTGTATATTTCGGAATTTATATACTGTACCATGATTTTTTTTAATTGAAGCTGTCACCAAAATTGTCCCTAATTTGAAAATGGCGGTTACCAATACGATCTTACACGTGTAAAACAAAATATCTCTCTGTCCAACATTAGGTTTTTTGGAATCTTGCTACTTGATTCAGCATATATTCTAACAATAGCTGATGTTTATGGTAAATCAATCCTAATATTCTAGTTACCTAAATCTAAAGTAAGGACCTTTAGAGTACAATACGAGTAAACGCGTTTTCAAAGAAACTATACATTTTTCAGAACTCACAAAACTACATGAAAAACAAGGCGTTTCTAGTTCCTAGCAACTTGTTAATCTAAAGTGATAAACTGTATCGGGCCTGGAAATCGTTTTAACGTGATGTAGAATGATAGTACCAGTTTGATCACATTGTTGAAGTTTTCAACTTGCTTAAAGTAGTAGTTCGAAAAGATCCCTAATGTATATTTCCCATTTTCTACAGCGCTCTCTATGGTCGGTTACCGCATCTTGGTGTTGTCTTTAAGAACACTGACATTATTTCCAGCTGTCAATTTTATCAGTTGTTTGATAACATTTTTATATATTTTATAATCGTTCTGTGCACATTTCTCTAACTTTCTCTTCTTGAATTTTGTTTTGGATCTCAACAATGTTATAGTCTTGTCAGCCATACAACATTACCACACTATTTTCTTCTTATTCAATGACTCTTTGACGATGTTAAATAATGAACATTGTCTGCAACTTACAAGTGCATGTAATATTTATTTTAATTTTTAATATCCACTTAGTTAATGCAGTACATAAATGTTGTATAAATGACTGGTAGCAATTATTAAAATAATATTGACTATTCAATTCACCTGTCATCTGTCAAAAAGTGACCAATAAAAATCCAGACTTTTGACGTTTCTTGACCAATCAAAAAAATATCAGTGGATATATCTTCCTAGAAGGTATTCAAGTGACTATTTTAAACAAATGTGATTTTTATTAGAAAAAGTCAATATTAGTGTTCTGTTACTATAGAAATTGCGTAGTTTGTTGCTAGATTTACTGAAAACTAATTTTAAAAAGTAGTTTGGTTCAATAGTCTCTCGAATGCCATTCTTAGTCAAAGTTAAGTAGATTATTTTTGCGGTGGTATCACTACTCATGTTCATTGCGTTTGGGAGTGCGATAGCACTCGTCCTAAACGTCCCAAAGCGCAATGGACATTCGTGATACCACTGCAAAAAAAGTCGACATAACTTTGACTACTCGTGGTACTATAAGTGAAAATAATTCACGTAAAATCACGTTAAGGGTTGAATTCCTTTAATTGTGGCCTTATAATAATTGAAAGTTTGAATTGGCAATAGTAAAATAGCTTTCTCTGCAATCAAACATGATAAAGTATCACAATTATTATTATTTTGAGTATAAAAGTCAATGTTATTAAACTTATTCGACATTGTAAAATCTATTAAAAATAATAGAATATAATATGTATAACATAAAGCCAGTGCTAAATTGTGTTCTTGTGTACTGGATTCGAAATCTATTAGAAATAATAGAATGGTGGAGAAATACGAGCTTTGAGGTAAACCAGAGGTTTGCTGAGGGAATCTTCAACAGTATAAAGATACTGTTAAAAAGTCAGGTATGGCAATCAATGAAGAAAATGTCAGTGAACATTGTTGTTAATTTTGGTAAAAGTTTGATGTGATAGAAATTTAGAATTAACAAAGGTATTTAGAAAATAGATTTTGATTTAGGTTGTGTATGTTATTATTTTGATCAAGTGTCAAGTCAATGTTTAACATCTGTTATTAAGTAAAGTATATAAAATTATTTGAATTAAAAATTCAAATATGGTAACAGTATTTTAAACTATTAATTAAATATAAATAAAGGTTAAAAGATTATATTAACTAATATATTTAAAAGTAACATAACCCCATTCAGCTCAGGGAAAAGAGTTTCATTGTTTCGAGCTAGTTAGTCGAGGTTACAACATGGGTATTTAGCATGACATAATGTCAAATGTCAGAATTGTGTAATTAAAAACAAACATCAAACAGCGTACATAAATCAAAAAATCTTGTGAGATACACGCACACAACTTCCTTTTGCAGTGATCTTATAATTAGCCAAAAATTTGATTTTAAATTTTTAAGCATTTGTCAAAAATTTTCAAAAATTACAAATTTTACAAAAACGGTACAAAATAGAGTGTTAGTTGAAGAGACAAATTTTCTCTAGAATTTTAAGCTGAATTAAAAAATGTAATAATATACAGGGTGTTCTATTTAAAGTAGGAGTTAATAAAAAAAATAGAAAAAAAAAACAAAAGAAAGCCATTTTAAGTATTCAACTGGAAAATCACTTATGTCACATCAATACACATTAAAAATGTAATGAAAATGTAAAGTTTAAAAAAAATCGTTAGAGCCGTTTTTGAAAATATCGAAAAAAACTGAAAAATCACAAGAGTAAACACCTACTTCCAGTTATGCGATTTTCTTCAAAAGCTTGCTGTCTCATCTACATAGTACACAAAACTTATATATGATGTTTCAACGCCATACCTCTTTCCGTTTTTGAGATATTCTGTTCACACACACACAGACAGACAGACAGACACACAAACAGATCAATGAAAAAAATATGTTTTTTGGGATCAGGGGACTCTAAAACGTGAAGATCTGTTGAAAACTTGAATTGTTGGGGTGAATCCAATACTTCCTTTATTGTAAAAGGAAGTAATAAGTAGGGACACTCACCGTCGGTTCCTTTGATGTCAAAATTCCGATTTGGATGACCTTGAACGGCTCCTGGGGGGTACTTTCCGATAGTACTAACAGTACTTGATTGCATCATGATTGGTAGCAGGGCCAGTAACTGGCTCTGATTGGTAGTAGAGTTCCTATATATAAAGAGTTGGGACATTGGATCCACAAATCAAGGATCACATGATTCAGCAATAATATATTTCATTTTTTTATATTTGAAAGATGTAAGACAAACAAAATGACATTAATTGACATGTCAAATCAAAGAATTCATTCTTTTAGAAATCTGAGGCAACGTGCAAGAAAAATAATATTTATGTGGAATTATTAAAACTTGAAAAATTTGCCGGCTAAATTTAGTTACTTTTTTAGTCCTAGTGTGTTTTCAGGTTATGGTAAAAAGTATTTCTGATGACTTAAGTGAACTGCGGTTAGAAATAAACAGGTATTGAAATCTTGTGCTGTGAAAAACCTTTGCTTATAATCTTAGGTGTGGGGTAGGATGTTTAGTGGCAGCTGTAAATCTGGTATGAATACGAATGTAATGCTCAACAATTAATGTTAGAGAATTTGAGGCGACGTAATTCAACTTCTCTAGAGGAAAATTGTCTTTTTGTACTGATTAACACTGGCCTGAATAATCTGCCATTTGATTAGTTCGTTTTCTTCTATTTCAGAATTTTCACATTTATTTAAATCTGGTTACCAAAAATTGAATAATGTTTAAATAGCACTATATTGCAGTCTGGTTTTTCCACGTTCAATCAACCACTGATCATCCGCAGAATGTTTATTACATAAACGGCGGCAGTGGCAAAAGTCCGATAAAACATATCATAATAGACCACTGCCAAAAAATGACATTCAGAGAATAAACGGCTTGTTGACTTAAAATCCTTAATTTTGCTGTTTCTTTACCCAGATACGCTTTATTTTCTCATTCCTCATTCCCAAAATATGCAAATAATATCCCAGATCTGTTTGATTTTTACAATTAATCGCTGAACCACCAGTCATTGTACAATAGTTTTCAAATTCAAAATATTTGTTAAGTATTTGTCACAACTGTCAGAAAATGTGATTCTAATTTGTAATGGTTGCCAAACTGTTGTCCATAGGTATGCATGATTTGCATAAAATTTAAATTCAACAAAAATCAGGTTCTCCATGATTTGTGGATCCAAAATGAGTCGCCTACATGTCCCAACTCTTTATATATAGGGACTCTAATTGGTAGTATAGCCCCTCTATTACAAATAGTAGCGACATCATGGGGCAAACCTGATGCAAACATGAAAATACAAAAAGTTACTAAACGGCAAATTTCAGTGTAAACAGTGAAAAATAACAGATCTGAATACCTGAAATCCTTTTCTGTCACTATTTTTACACTTATCGACACAACACCCTGGCATTTCCACGTCCTCGACTTCAAATTGGCCCCCGAAGAGAAAAATGAATAAAAACACGACAACTGTCAATGTCACATTTTAATTTAATTATGCAACTTCCTAGGCGATTTTTAAATATGCTAGGGACTTAAGGGATACCAACGTGATTTTGCCCCAGCGGCAACATCAATCGTTGTCGCTACTATATGTAAATATAGGGGCTATAATTGGTAGAACTTTGTGCTGCCATCTGATAGTCAACCTTAGAAATACCCCCCGAGTTACTGTCCCAGGCACTCTAGACAGGTCTCAACATTTGGCATGAGTGTCTCTACTTGTTTGATTTATGTACGCTGCATCAAAGTTGTTATAAGTTTTACTTTAATACAAAGGTAAGTCAATAAGACAACTTCCAAAACAAGTAATGGTTTTTTGGAGAGTATACGATTCAGATGTATATTAATATAACTAAGATATATTTAGACAAAATATAATTCAATACCAATTTGGTTTAAAATATAGTGGGGATACGTTACAAAATTGAAATGCTGTTTCAAGGGTTTATTTACATTATTTGTATTCCCACTCATCTCAAACAATACACGGAGCAAGAATATCGGGTTACCTTCGAGATGTAACATGGAAAAATCGCTATCTGAGCAACGATGCCAAAATTTATAAGGCCATGGTGAGACCGTTACTAACTTACGGAGCAGAATGTCGAGCGGAGACCAGCAAAACTAAGCAGCCAATGAGAACTGCAGAGATGACTACACTAAGAGCGACAGCGGGAAAAACAAGAATGGATAGAGTACGGAATAAAGATATCCGGGAACAGTGTGGTGTGACAGACATTGTTAAATTTGTTATAAAACGCAGAAAAGGGTGGAATGGCCATGTTGAAAGAGCGAACCAGGACAGAATTATAAGAGTGGCAAGAGATCTCAAAGCGACTGCAAAACGCCAAGCAGGACGACCTCCAAAGAGATGGGCGGCGAGCTGGCTGTCGTCTTCTGTGGATACACCATGAACACAATAAAGCGTGACGAAAAACAGGCACATGCCTAAATAAAAGACGAAGAAGAAGAAGAAGTATTCCCACCTTATTTCCTTAACAGATGTGATTGATTGCATACAAAAATTCCAATGGAATCGCTGGTTATCAGAGAATCCTTACGTACATTTTCTCGGCTACAAGTGTTCACGATATTTTTTTTATTTTAGGACCGGCAAGCATATATTCACGTCGAAATGCGGTTTAAATAATTTTATGCAGTTACTAAAGTACTTAACACATTCAGAGAGCTTCCATGTTGAGAATTGGAAGTAAATATTTAGAACAACGAGTTATATAACATATCTTGTTTATTATTGTTAATGGGTCGAAAATATGCAAGAGGAATACCAAGTAGGCACTTTAGGTTTAAACATCCACTGCTATGGTAGGCAAGATATTAATGATTTACTGTAATTTCGTCCATAGTGGAAGATACGATTTATAAATCTATATTGCTGTATACCTACTTCGTTCACTCCATTTGTGATTCTGAGCAGGATTTGCATGCGCATTCTTTAATAGTGTAAGGTAATTGGTAACAAAAAAAAACAGACAAAGCAAAATTTGACAATTCATCTTTTTTCATTCATTAAGTGAATCAATGTTGTTGAAAATGGCATAACTGATCCCTCCAGTTCAGCAAGATGCCATGAATGGGTTTTCTGTAACAGAAGTACTTTCCACAAGTTAAAAATGTCAATGTTATTTTGACATTAGTAACTGTTTGTAACTAACTATTTGATATAGAGGTAACAATATTCACATTCGAGGGCTGCTCAGAATCCCAAATGCAGTGAATGGGGTATATAAATTTAAAAATGATAAGTACTCGTATTACAATGAAATCGGAAAATTGCCATAAGAAATCAAATGTAGTCACTTTATGAAGATGCTGAAATTTCCCTATTTATAGCTGCTCTGTATAAGAACAGCGAAGAGCGTTCGTGCTACGACAATTAATTCTGCAGAATCGTTAACATTTTATCGATCAGTATTGACATAAAATATAATTTAACTAGACCATAATTGCTGCGCATTATAACATTACTAATTAATTATTGTGCAAGATAATGAAATATGATTAAATCAGTGCCTCAATGGTATTAACGAACGTGTTATTGGAACTAGTTTATTGAAATCATTATAGATTAATTCGTTTATTAAATTTTGTTTAAACTCTAAGGAGAATAACTATCAATATTTATACAGCTTATTAATTACCTAGGAGCAGAATATATGCAGGAAGGAGTTCTAGCCACAGGTGCGCTTAATGGTTTGTCTGAAGGAAAGTACAAATCGCAGCGCTGATTACTTTATAATGTCATATCAATGTCAAGCTCCGATGTACAAATATCGTAGAAAAGCAATTTTAATTTCCAATGAAAATGTATCGTCTCAATTCTCAGCATTGTAAATGGTCAATATTCTCAATGAAAAACGTACATCAAAGCTACCACACATTTTTAATGTCATTCGTATGTTTACATTAAATGAATTTATGGCAATTGTAACACTAAATCTACCAGGCTGACCATTAGTTAAGAAACTGATATTTAGATTATCCAATGAAAGGTATCGAACAGTTACACCCTTTTTTTAAATCAGTGACTGCGTATACTGTTGAGAATATAATTCGTTAAATTTTGAGCCAATCATCATCTCTTAAATGTAAGACATTGGCCAATAGGACCTTCTACCATACTGACAACATAGCTACTCGCGATTTTCGATTTGGTGCGAGCTAACTTGGTTTTGTTTCACCTGCCAAATGAACTAATTTAGAAATGTCAGCTAATTTTTCGAGGTTAGGCCGTGCGTTTTAAGCTTAAAAAGCTACAAAAAGTGTATTTCGGACAAACATGAATCATTAGCATTGATACTCAGGTAATAAGATAGTATTACGCTCCCTCTTATATATATTTTAAATCTTTATATTCTCTTCCTAAATATAATTGGTAGTATGTCTAATAATCTATTTTTTTAGGAATATCATTTCGTAATAATCCCAAAACTGAAAATACGAGTCCGTAGGACGAGTTGTATTTTCAGCTTTGGGATTATAACTCATAATATTCATCAAAAAATTATCGACTAAATAGGCATACTACATATTATATTCCCCCTGATTATATTGTACCTAAATTAGTTATTTAATCTCATGTAATCGTTTGATGCTAGTAAATAATGTGAAAAATTGGAATAATCAAACATTAATAATTTACTTTTGAAATTTCTATGACATACAAACAATAATTTCACATTATATTATTTACACAGCTAAAAGTTCCAAGAAGCAATTATGTATTTGACAAAATCATAGTGGGCGTTTTCAAAAACAGGTGGCTACGAAATTAAAGTTTTCGCACGAAAGATGGTGTCAAATAGATTATTTTGCATTTTATAGGGGTGCGCAAACTTCTCGTGTCTCGTCCCAATTTTAGTTCAATACATATTTGGGCCCGCTAACATGGCTGACATGATTTTTATCAATATTTGAAATTTGGAAGGGGTTCTCTGTCGATTATAATTATGAGAAATAGTATGTTACAACAAATTGCACATTTTTTTAAAAATAACAAAATAATTCAAACTAAATACACAAAATGAACATTTTAATAGGCATTTTTAAGTTAACTTCTATTCTTAACGGCGCTTGTGGAAATTAGTTCATTTCGAGCTAAGCCGGTCCTACCTATTTAATACTGTAGATTTAGATTCATGATGCAATCTTAACTAGCGGCGCCATAAATCCTACTCAGTTGGCATCGGAGAAGCATCCCGCAAATATGTGAGCAGCTTCCGTTGCCATTAATAACGTCTGAATATCTCAGTGGGGAATTACTTTTTCTGTCGTCATACCCCGCGAGAAGGGAAAGGCATCTTCTCGATTGCAATTTTCTCTTTTTGATCGATATTTGAGTTTAGGTGTTGGTGTCAGCACGTCGCCCCGATGGGTTAATCAGCGTACACATAGTCCGCGGTTGTGGCGAAGCCGTTACTTATTATTCCAATTGAGTCTCAAGTTTTCGAATGGACAGGTTCTCTCTGGTTGTGGCAGTGTGGACGTAAGTAGCGCAAAAATTAGGAGCTCCCTCTCTTTACGTGAAGTTCTTCTTTAACCACAGTTAAAAAGTCGGATAAGCTCTGGTGGCCTCCTAAAAAATCACGAATAACGAAGGGTAAATATTGGCTTGATATTGTATGTATGTACGTCGCGACGTGCTCACATATACGAGTGTTTCGCCCATTTCGAACAAAATACAGCTATTTCATTGGCGTCAGCTGCGCTATTTTATTACAAAATTAATTAGCATCTTCAAGGTATTGCTTTTGCTTGCCCTTCTAATAATAAGGTACACTGTCATTGGCTGGATACAAGTATAGTTAGATAACTTGTAACTACGATGAGGTCTTTTAGGATTCAGAACTAAATTTAACGTGTAAATGTCACTTGGTTTTTGTTTTATTCAATAAATAGCTTGCAAAGTTACCCTCTATGTTTTTGTGTATTTGGTAGCATATCTTATAACAGGGGCTGATAGCGGATGCATTGAGAATCAACGTAAATACCCGTTGGCGAAGAGCAGAATTCACAATCAATCCCTAAGAAATAGTATGACGGTTTCCGCCCCCTTCCTCAAGTTCTGGCGGTGTTAATGCAGATTGAGTTAAGAATTTGTGGCGCTCTAGGCAAATAACACCGTCTATTGACGTACCATCCCACCCCCTTTGTCTTGATTGTATCTATCTGTGCAGTTAATTGTTACATAATCTTGGGGTTACGTAGCTTTTCTAATAATCAAAACATCCGATTTGACACCCCTGGAGAAAAGTCAGCTTTTCTATTTTGAACAAACGACGCCCTAGCCTTCCTGGGACGTCGGGGTGTCGTTTTGGTATTAAGTAACGTTTTATGTTGTAACAGAGTAAAGTGAAGTATCAATAAATACATGAAATTATAGAACAATATGAATACAAATATAAAAATCACATTTTAAAATGACAATAAGAAAATACCAAGAACAGATACGTATTTGATTGTTGTATGCATAGATTAAATTCTACGTGATCTGTGGGATTGTCTCTTACTGGTAATTTTGTGGACGTTCAGTGGCTGCAATACAGTGCGATTACGTGCATTGTAAACAAGGTCACGGTAGCGCTTGATCAAGTGAGAGCATTCACAAAATGTTACTCTCGCAAATACGAAACATTAAGAAATATAAAATAGTAATTAATAAAGATGTATGTAATATAAAAAACTTTATTCTATTACAGTTAAAATTATTTTATGGATATAATCGCGCCCCTCGCACAAATTGTTCCGCCCCCATGTGGAAGCTCGCCCCCTTGTTTGCGCATCCCTGCAACAGTAACGTGGTAAAAAATATTTCTGACTAATAATCGCTAGCATGAAAACTTCGTGGGAGTGAAACTGAGAAACTACATTCTAAAATATATTTACCCAAAGAAAATAGAAATCTAAAGCTCTCCAATTTAATAATTTATACATATTGAGATGATATGCTACATATGGCAATTTTGGCTTCTTTATTATTATTAAATAAATATTGTATAATGTATAATATGTAACCTCTTTTACCTTGCGGTCTAGAGGTTGGTGCTTTATGCGCTGGCATCTGGCGGTACAATGGTCAACTTGCCCCGGATTCGGGATACAGAGTTGGAGCGCGCCTTTGGTGCTTGCGCAGCAACCATTGTGTGAGGTGTGTGTCTTGGTGATGTGTTGACCTTGTTACTCTATCTCTTAGGTCTGATTAAATAAATATTAATTAATTAAAAATCAAACAGAACGCTGTACTGCAGCATGCTGTGTGGATGCTTAATTAATTCAGTAATATCCAGATATCTAATGAGTACCATGTGATAACAGTTGTGTGAGATGACTGGTGGGAGTAGTAATGGGCAACCAGTGTGGTTATTTACAAGTGAAAAAGTATCTTGAAAATAATAATCTATTTTAAAATAATCACGTTAGAGGGCTAGATTTCCTTTAATTGTGAAAGTAATAATTATATATTTGATACGTAATAGCAAGACAACCTTTTTTACGATCAAACTTGACTAAAAGTCACAACTATTATTCAGATTAGAACTTTAAGTTAAGATTGTTTGAAGCCATTTGAAGTGACAATTTTTGCTTCAACCAGTAAAATGTGCAAGTGTTTGTGTTTGTGGCATGCTGTGCTACGATATATCCAGATCTTAAGGAGTCATAGAGCTGCAACGAGCTATTTTGGTCGTGAACAGCCCAAAGGAGGCGTTTACAGCCTGCCATACAGTTAGGAGCTGATAGAAAATACACTCAGGTACAAGCGATACTTCAAGAAGGTTAGTGGGTATTTCTTATATTTAATTAAGAAACAAATAAGAAGTTTGGTACGGCAAAATTAGTGGAAATATTTGTAATTTATATTTAGAGAGTAATTTAGAATATTTATTTTTCTAAATTTACATTGATTCGGGTACTCGACGTTTTCGGAAATTATAATTAGAAATTAACATATTTTGATTTAGGGTATCTTAATTAATTTTAACATCAAAGTTAGAAAAAGTTAGAACATTTGATTAAATAATTTGACAACATTTTTATTTTGATTTATTGTAATGTCAGACTAATCCTTCAAATACTAACTAACTGATTAAATAAGAAGATTTAATTGAATGTACAAGAGAGTGTAATTGACCAAAGGAGTCAATTTGATAATAATTTATAATAATTCAGTCTTCAACAATAAGAAGATTAATAAGTTTAACATTAATTCATTCAGGTGAGGACGAAAGAGAGTCTCATTGCTTAATAACTGTCTAGCCGAGGTAAATTTTAAATAAGAATCACATGACATAATTTCAAATGTCATATTTTCATTAGTAAGAAATGTCAATTGAAAATAATTCAATGAGTAGAAAGGTAAGTGTTTGAGAAAATATTCTTGATACTTCTTCTTAATAAGCAAGAGGGTAGATATCCATTCATATTTGTTATATAAAAATTTTGGTTTGCAAAGTGGAGCTGCGACCAAAGATATATGACAATCCAGAATTGGTACTTTATTAATCGCTACAGACAGAAGTATTATGAGAATTAAACATTGATAGGTTTATAAACCATAATTGATAAGTAATTTATAATTTAATTAGACTAAGAATAGCATATAAGTTTCAAGGTTCCAGGTTTCAGCAATGTTTCGATTAACTTAATTTGATGTTATGATTTAAAATGATAAGTGCTACTATGATTTTGGTAAATGCTCAGACATTGGAAGTAACGTGTAAGACATGATAATCAGATAGTGTTAGTAAAAAGGGTGGCGAAACAACACAGAGACAATGTGCAGTTTGTATTCAGTGCGCCATGCTATGCTGGTGGTCAAAGGGTTACGGGTAATGATACACTGATTAAAAAATTATGTAACATGCCTAAGTGCATAAAGCAACCTGTAGCGTTACAACGACTTTATTTGTCATATAAAGTTTCCTATTAATTTTATGAACCGACTCCCCTGAGATAAGAATTGTTTCATGTTCACCGGAGCTAAACCCTAATTTATTGCAAATAGGTAAAATATAGAAAGAACAGTAAACCATTTAATTTGGTAATAAATATTATATTCTTTTAATTTGCTCTGAGATTGAAAGGCAAATTCTCAGTTAAAACAAAACCAATTCATAAGGTGTAGTATCCCTTGCCTTAATTATAAATTTTATATTTTTATTAAAAACTCCTATTATAAAGCAATTATTACAATATATGAACACCCATGTCTTAGTTTTAGGTATTCTGTTGCAAATTGTTACGTTCTGAGATCGTAAATCTTTGATAGTTAGCACTTTAACGACTCTAATACCGTATGATTGAATACTTTCATTCTTTAAAGGGCTGTGTAATTGTTTGTATTTGTTAAAATGACATTACTAATATCATTTCCACTGCCCTCGAGATGATAGCAGTAGAAGTATTCGATCATATGGTAGCTACTACTTATCCCTGATATATTATAAATTCTCAACTTTGATTTATGTTACGTATATATTGACCATTATTTACCACAAGCTTTGAATGATTTGTTATTGATGATAAAATCACATGTGTGAACTTGGCAATATTATCCCGTAAATCGATTAAGGCCAAATTACCTTTTCCGGATAACCACGTTTTGAAAGTTCTTGCTACTAGGTAAGTTCAAATCACATTTGTAGTCCCTTTTACTTTTTCTTATTTTAAAAATTATTTACTGGCAATGCTACGCTGCAGAATCTCGACAGCGAAGCTCATCAACTAAAGGTCCATGAGATTTTCATCTAGCCCAAGTATGACGTGGCACCTACTCTGAATGTCGGAAAGTCTTATTTCCTGCAATAGACGGCGATATGGTACCTCGTTTTTGCAACGTACTTGAGTTACAATTAGGCAGACTATCACTAGTTGTTCTACCAATCTGCCGGCAAGTGTAGGTTTGGGTTATCTTTTTGAACAACTTTTAACTGTTTTGAGGCCATGTAGTAAGTTGGCTAATTTGATTATTCTTTGCGCTGATTGCATTTCACGTTGCATTTATATCCTGAATTTTTCGTTTTCATAAGATTGATTGTTGTGTCTATCTTTCGTTTGGTTTGTGGGAACTCCACTACGTGGCATCTCAAACCATTCAAATGCAAGCCCTAAAACTAATTTTTACACACTAAATACATAGATAGTATTGTCTAGAGCTACATAAAAAGTAGTACAATCTCATGAAAAATGTAAATATAAACAACAGTACTTTAATCGTTAAGACGCAGTTTCTGGCTATCAATACAAAAGGCAAAATTCATGCACGTTAGTGCACCGGCACCGTGTAGAAAATTCTCGTGCGAAGTAGTAATAATTTGAAGATATAACTGCTTGAATTGGCTTCCACTATCAATAGGGTAATGAAGTTTTAACGTGCATATAAGTGCACCAAGAACGTTATCAATTACTATGGGAAAGGTAACTAATTTTTATAGTTACTTTAAACAGTTTTATTGTTCGTATATTGTTCAAGTGAACAGCTTCATTTACGTTGCATCTCTACAACCAATTTGATTTTCTAAAGTTACGTGTGTTTTCGTAGTCTGTCAACTCATATGGCATAAAAGCTGCCAAGGCTATAATCACAGGAATCTAATCTACTAAATTTTAATTTCCGATTGTTGTTTTTCTCATTCTGGACGGAACTCCATAAAGTTAAATGACTCGTGTTAGCCATCTAGGGAATTAACTCTTCGCAATCAACGAGCTGATTAACGTACATAAGTACTACATATTTAGTGAGCCACTTCGTTTCACTTAGAATTTTGCGAAGTAAAATCTATAATGACAATTCCACTGTAAGTAGTTAAATGACAGTAGTAACATGGAAATCCTTTACTTGGTAATTCTGTGCTAGTTTGTTTAATAGTTTTGTTAGCACTGGCTTTATATTGAGTCATTTCATTGCGATTGTTTGCTGGAAGCTTTTACATCACATGATATGTATCCTTATCTATATCTGAACGGTTGCGACCTGATGCATATGCATATCGGAAAATTTCTTTATCTTATAAGAAAGCTGGTGAAGATACTGTCCGCTGTTGTTAGGTTAATGCAAGATTTGGTGTTGAAACAATGATGTTACAATTTGAAGCTATTCTCTCTAAAGCCATTTTGTATCAATTTTATTCATACTCGCTGTAATCACTATCGTTCTGTTGCAAATAAATATATTTTTATTACTAATCAAACTAATCACGATATAGAACTCTAACCTAGTGAACGTAATTTAACATTGTACATATTATAATTACATATTATTACTAAGTAGAAATTAACTACTTAGGTTGAATGGTTGGCACATATTTAACATTCCATGAAATATAGAACTGTTGCCATACTTGAAGTATTATTTTTGAAATTAGAACTCTATTCAATAAATATGTGTTCAAACAAAATACATATAATAGGTCACGGATAATAAAATAGTGCCATTGAAAGCATTACCTCTGTCATATATGCATAATTGTTAACGCATTCCATTATTTTTATAAATTACATAACAATGAAGTTCAAATCGATGACCACGGCATACCCCGGATGAACCTACCACGAAGGAGAACGGCCGTGAAAGCCTGCATTCGACTAATGCAAAATAAGTTTATAGTCAACAAGGGTCTGCGTCAAAGTTGTACTCTATCACCTACATTGTTTAAAATTTATCTTGAGAAGACATTAGAACACTGAACAAAAACTTTTGGAAAGATGATAGATAATAGCGAGGGACGAGGACGACATAGCTATATGTAACGTAAGCTAAACGATGAATATAAAAAATGAGAGTTATATATTAATACATAAGTACAAAACTCAATACTTAGTTACGGGTTGTAACGGCCAGGGTTTAATTCTGGAAAATAACACATTGCAGAGAATTTAAATATCTGGGTGTGACGATTACTAATGACGGAAATAGTAATAAAGCTATTAAGACAAGACTCGGTCAAGGAAGAAGTGCGATACAGAAGTTGAACTCAATATGGTGGAGCGACAAACTGACTAAAACTACAAAAAGAATCAAATCAGCTATGAAATCAATTGTAACTTACGGTTTGGAAACTTGGGCTATTAATAAAAGATATAAACCACGATTACAAGCATTGGAGATGGACTGTCTTCGATGAAGCTGTAGAGTGTCACTCCTCGAATACGTAACAAATGAATAAATAAAAAATTGAACGGAAATTGACACCATTGTTATATACACCATAGAGAGAATACAGTTGTCGTTGAACGGTCATCTCAGGAGAATGACTGATGATAGATAACTAAAATTATGGCAATGGGTTCCTCCAGAAAAAGGAAAGAGTGGAAGACCTAGAAATACCTTGATGAAAGGACTGCAATAAGCCATGAGAGGTAGAAATCTTGATAATATATTTCACAAGCAAGAAATTATAAGAGATATTTGTTTTACGCATATAGCAACTCAGGATTCGTAAAATACAAGATACATAAAAAAGTTCGAAGGGTTCATGGAAGTAAACATTAACACAATTATTAGAGGATAAAAAAGAGAAAACTGTTGTAATTGTTGACGCTTTGAAACTCACATTTTTGACAGCTTAATTATTATCATATAGTTCAGCATTACAAAAAAATTACGCGAGCTGATTGAACACTTAACGTAGAATAATTGTACTAATCTTTTTGCTTCATGCCACTGTTCAATAATTTTCTGCAATCTGAAAACCGCGAGCAGCTACGTCCCAAATTTCTCCAAGATGGCTGCTGCTTTAAACTCGTCCAAAACCAAATTCCTTCGAAGAAGTTGTATAAGTTACACAAAACATGATACATTAGCACTAGGTTTGGATGAAAACACCGTACATAAATGACAGCTATTTATTTACACGTAAGTAAATGATCCACAAATAATTTACAACATACGTCACATCAAAACAATTTACTTAACCTCTGAAAATGGACTAAGACGGAGCGAGTTTTTACCGTTGAAATAAAACTATCAAGTCCTCGGAAGTTCGGCGTTCTTTCCTTATACCCTTGGAAAAACAAAAGTTTCTAAAACCATTAATTGGCTGAAATTGACATCAGCTTAAGAACAATTGCAAAGTAACGCGCAAAATACATTAAAACAAAATCGAATCGTGAATTAATAAGATGCTTACGCTATGTTTCGTGTTCATTACAATATTTTCCCGCCTCCAAAACCCCTGTTTCCCAAATAAAGCTCCCGTACGTCACGCGGCACAGCTGCGCCAATCAGAAAAGGCCACTCCGTTTTCCCCCCTCAAAAACACAAGGGTGAGAAGAGCAGACAGACGACAACGACCAGTGCTGCAGATCAGTGCAACGCCTCGAGCCCCGCGCCTCACGAACTCCAAGAACCAGAAAGGGCACGGCTCCAACACCCACCCAGGGGTCCGCTCCAGGCGAGCTTCAAGTACGTACTTCCGCACATTTCCACTTAATTTCTAACCCCTACCCTTTAGCGTTCCTGCCACCCCCGCTGTCCGGCCACGGCGCCGTCGCCCACCGGGATGCTAAAAATGCAATATTAATGTCGAATGTATTTAAACCGTCTCATTAAATTCGATGCTGAACTCAACATTGTTTTATTTCACCCGACGACAGACAGACAGGTGGCTGGTCCTTCAACCCGGCTCGAAGGACCAAATGAAGCGGGTTGAAGGACCAGCCACCTGTCTGTCTGTCGTCGGGTGAAATAAAACAATGTTGAGTTCAGCATCGAATTTAATGAGACGGTTTAAATACATTCGACATTAATATTGCATTTTTAGCATCCCGGTGGGCGACGGCGCCGTGGCCGGACAGCGGGGGTGGCAGGAACGCTAAAGGGTAGGGGTTAGAAATTAAGTGGAAATGTGCGGAAGTACGTACTTGAAGCTCGCCTGGAGCGGACCCCTGGGTGGGTGTTGGAGCCGTGCCCTTTCTGGTTCTTGGAGTTCGTGAGGCGCGGGGCTCGAGGCGTTGCACTGATCTGCAGCACTGGTCGTTGTCGTCTGTCTGCTCTTCTCACCCTTGTGTTTTTGAGGGGGGAAAACGGGGTGGCCTTTTCTGATTGGCGCAGCTGTGCCGCGTGACGTACGGGAGCTTTATTTGGGAAACAGGGGTTTTGGAGGCGGGAAAATATTGTAATGAACACGAAACATACCGCCCACCAAATCACGACCCGGCGTGATTTCCGAAGAAAATGAAAACAAACTGAAATCGTGCACACGGGTGCGGTAAATAAACTTTCAGAACGCTGTATGCTATGCTAAACTAACTATACAATAAAATAAATTGAACAAAATAGAGTCAAGTACTATTGGCTTGGTAAAGGACATAACTTCACACAAGGGCGTTTGAATGTTCCCGAATCAGTTTTCACTGTAGCTACTCGGGCAATACCATCTTGGCCAGGGTGAAGGGCAACAATGCGACCTAGCTTCCATTTGAGCGGAGGTGCAGTGTCGTCCTTTACAAGGACAAGCGTCCCAATATCCGCGTTTGACATATTGTTTGACGCGTACCACTTTCCCCGCTGATACAATGTGTGGAGGTACTCGTTCTTCCAACGAGACCAGAAGCTCTGTTGAAGCTGTTGTATCAGCTGCCAACGTGATAGGCGAGAGAGGTTTAAGTGGGACAAATCTGGGTCTGCCGGGGCAGTGAGGGGTTCTAACGTGAGGAAATGCCCTGGGGTTAATGACTGCAGGTCATTGGGATCCGTGGACAGGGCACACAAAGGCCTGGAGTTCAGAAGAGCCTCAATTTGAACGACAAGGGTATTGAGTTCTTCAAGGGTGAGCACTTGGTCACCGATAACACGGGAAAGGTGCGTCTTCACAGCTTTCACGCCACTTTCCCACAATCCGCCGAAGTGGGGGGAGGAAGGAGGATTAAATTGTCAGTTGATGGCTTCAGCTTCTGTGGATAATTTCATGCATTTCGCCAATTCCCGATTTGCGCCAACGAAGTTAGTGCCACAGTCACTGAAGATCATCGAGCACCGACCCCGACGGGCGACGTTTCTCTCAAAACTGCCGAAATCAAGAAAGCCACAGTGGTCACCTCTCAGAATTCGAGTACCAGCGAGCATTGTTGGTGATCGTCAGATGTATGCAGCGCATAGAGTTTGCACGAGAAATTTCGGATTTGCGTAAAGGTAATAGTCTCCCCAAACACCTCCAGAAACTGAACCCATTACTAGACGGGGCCCGCCCACCATAACGAGCATGAGATCAGACCTTCTGGGAGAAGCCCGCGAGAAGCCGGGTCTGCAGGATTGTCAAGGGAGCTAATGTGTCGCCAACATTCAGGAGACACTCTATCTTGAATATGGGAAACCCTATTGGCAACAAAAGTTTTCCACCTGTGAGGTGAAGACCGAATCCAGTGAAGAGCAACAGTGGAGTCGCTCCATGCAACTATTTTCTCAAACTTAATTCTATCCTTGTAGGTATTAAGTACAAATTCAACTACGTTAGATAGCAGCACGGCTGCGCATAACTCTAACCTAGGGATTGAAAGCCGCTTTAGTGGCGCGACCTTAGATTTGGCCATGACTAGGCGCGTTGTTAGGTGACCATCGCTATCGGTAAGGCGGAAGTAGGCCACGCAAGCATAACCTGTCTCTGACGAGTCACAAAAGGCATGCAATTGGCAAGACATACTTGATTCTTCAGCTAGAAGGCGCGGAATCTTGATCGAAGACAGAGCCCTAAGCTGTGACTGATATTGACCCCATCGAGAGCACACATCCTCTGGAGGTGTGTCATCCCAGCCCACACCTAACGTCCAAAGATGCTGAATTAATCTCTTAGCGAACAGGGTTAGAGGACACAGAAACCCAAGTGGGTCATAAATACGAGCGACCTCTGATAATATGGCGCGCTTGGTGCAAGGGGAAGTAATTGGTTTGACTTCAAAAGAAAAGCTATCCTGTGCTGACTGCCACTGCAGTCCAAGAACCTTGATCACAGTGTCGGTATCACTGTCGAATGTCAGATGCTGTGACTGACGATGCGAGGGGGGAATGTTTTCCAACAACACAGGGTGGTTGCTTGACCATTTCCTAAGCTCGAAACCACCGGTGTCAAGAAGCTCAACCAATTGTTTGCGCAGCTCTAAAGCCTCTGATATGGAATCGGCTCCACATGCGAGGTCATCCACATACAAACTAGACCTAAGAGCCTTCGAGGCAAGGGGGTAAGCCTCGGCACCCTCTGACGCCAGCTGTAACAAGGTGCGGATAGCAAGAAATGGTGAGGATGAAACGCCATAGGTGACTGTATTTAGCCTATACGTTTGCACTGGTTCATTTGCAGAGAATCTCCATCTGATTAACTGAAAACAGCAATGTTCGTCTATAACACGAATCTGCCTAAACATCTGTCTAACATCGCAAGTAAACACGAATTTATGACAACGAAATGAAAGCAAGACGGAGCATATGTCCGACTGTAGCCTTGGTCCGACCAGCTGCGTGTCATTTAACGAGATACCATTAATATCCTTCGCCGAAGCATCAAAAACGACTCTAATTTTGGGTGAATCACCTTCTGCTTTGAGGACGCAGTGGTGCGGAATGAAATATTCTTGGCCTTCTTCTGACGGAGTAGTGAACAAGGACATGTGACCGGACTCCAAATAATCCCTCATAAAGTCTGTGTACAGATCTCTTAGAACAGGTTGTGTGAGCAAGCGCCGTTCTAGAGAGGCAAGGCGACGATCAGCCTGTGTGATTGTGTTGGCAAAGGAGGGCTCCTTTGTCTTGAATGGAAGACGAACCGAAAACCGACCTGAGATGCCACGAGCATGAGTGTTTGTGTGAGCACCCTTCTACCCTTTCTCTTCGTCAGAAAGACATTCTTTAGAGCTGACCTGTTCGACCTCCCAAAACTTCCTCAAAGTCTCTTCCACGGGAAATTCGAGAGATGCAAAAAACGAGCTAACAGCCACGGGCTGTTCGGTGGGTGTAGGTCCCAGGAGGACCCAACCAAAGCATGTGTTCAACGCAAACGGTCCCTCTACGTTGTTGGGAGGTGACACCTGACCGCCGTAGACGAGGCTAGGGTAGATGTCAGCTCCTAGGAGAATATCAACAGGTGCTGGTGTGTTCCAGCTGGGGTCGGCAAATTGTATGCCACTAAGATAATTCCATCCTTCGAAAGGCAACGAAGAACTAGGCAAATTAGCACATATTTTGGGCAAGACGATTGTGTCAACAGTGAATACCTTCTCAGGGAATATACGTGAGCGAATCTGGCATGTTGTAACTCCGCAGGAAGGGTTTGAGTTAGAATTCCCAAGACCAAACACAGAGACTTGTGAAGATGATCTGGGCAAGCGCAGTCTGCGTGCGCAACTATCAACAGTAAATGAGGCCTGAGAGCCTGGGTCTAGAAGAAGACGGCAAAGTTTGTAATTGCCAAAGCCATCACGAACCTCTACAAGCGCTGTAGACAGTAAGACCGTTTTCCTACTGGAAGAATTTGAAAGCAGAGCAGTAGTGTGAGAACTTACGTTTGCTGATGTGCTAACCGAGGGTGCTGAGGTAGCCACTTGCGAGGCCGCTAGCTGGGGCTCGGCAGAAGTGGACTCAGACCTGGGCTGTTGCTGATGTAGCAATGTGTGGTGCCTACCACTGCAGGTCCTGCATGACGACTGCGTTGGGCAATGTGAAACCATATGTGAACTTCGAAGACAGTTGAAGCAAAGACGTGCTTGTCGCACTGCTGCCTGACGTTCCGAACAAGACTTGGCAAGAAACGTCGGACATCGATATGAGAGGTGCAATGCACTGCAGAAATAGCATGAACCCTTAGTACTGGGGTTTTGCTGTGTAACATTTGCGACTAGAGATTTAGCGCGCAATTCCGAAGACTGATTTGCTTTTGCATGTGACCGCGAGTTCGGACTTGATCTGTGTGGATCACTGCTAGTAATCAAATTAGTTTCTAAAGCTCGACATTGGTTAGCCGCGAATTCTTTCAAATCATTGTATTTGGGCATGCTCACTTCAGCAAACCGCATCTCAAAACGCTTACGAGTAGACGGATCTAGTTTTTCCAAGAGCCAATTGAAAAGAGTAAAATCCCATAAATCGACCTTTGAGTGTTGGTCTAACGCATGCAGATTTTCCGTGAAAGTATTCAACAAGTCGTGGAGTGATTTAGCAGAGTCTGCTATCGCCTTGGGGGCATTAGACACAGACTGCCAGTAATAGGTGACCAAAACACGCTCATTTTGGTACCTGTCAACGAGAGAATTGTACGCGATATTGTAATTATCAGACGTCAAGGGAAGATGCTTAACTAAAGCCAGTGGTTCCTTAGATAAGGACGCAAACAAGTACTGAAACCTTTCTACATTCGATAATGACGGATTGTCATGTATGAGTGTGTTAAATAATCCGTAAAAATTTGCCCAAGATTGCAGATCTCCATTAAACTTTGGCAGATCGATGCGTGGGAGTTTCACGTTGCAGTGAGATTGAGCATGTTCGCCGTTAACCGATCTGGACCCCTGAAGCTATCGATAAACGATCATCGTTTAAGGATTCGCGCGAAGCCGACTTGGCACCCAAAAATACAGATCTAGTCTCGGTTTCAACATCTTTGTTTAATAGCAGATGCACACCTTTAATTTCGTTGAATAAGCTGTCAATCTCTACGATGTGGGCAAATAAGGAATCTAACGAATTGCTGTCTGAATCGTCCAAGAGGGTTTGCTCATTTATAGCTTCAAATTTGTTATAAATCTCGAGAGCATTATCATATGCAGCTAGAAATACGTGTTGCTTACTTATGTCATTTCTAGCCTGCTCCGCTAGAACCGCTACCGGTTTTAAGCGTGCAATAGATTGCTTGGCAATTAATGCCGTTTTTTCCATTGCGTATGGCATATTCAAAAACGTGTAGGCAAAGGGCCAGACTAAATAGGAACAAGTTATTGAAAACGAACTCAAATAATTAACTGTATTGTGCAAGATACTTCCTTGAAATACAGTGTTAAATTAGGCAAGCGACGCTAAAATGGCATAAATAAACAGGCTAGATAGCAGCTGCACACATTCGCATTCAGCTGGGAAAAATCGACAATTTCACAAAAAACGCATGAACGACCCTTGCATCTGTTCGCAGGTAGGCAGAACGCCTAATAAACGAGTTTAGGCCAGACGGTAAAGCGCGAGCCGCAACCGCACGTGCATCGAAGGGTTGCCGCTAAATAAATGAAACGCGTAAATTAGCTTCGAGCGTTCTGAAAATACGCGCACAGTGTTTTATCTCAACCTCGGCAGACACAAACAGATTGCAATATATGTATGAACTGTAAACATAGAGCGATTCAAAATCGGGCTCGAAGACCAAATGAAGCGGGTTGAAGGACCAGCCACCTGTCTGTCTGTCGTCGGGTGAAATAAAACAATGTTGAGTTCAGCATCGAATTTAATGAGACGGTTTAAATACATTCGACATTAATATTGCATTTTTAGCATCCCGGTGGGCGACGGCGCCGTGGCCGGACAGCGGGGGTGGCAGGAACGCTAAAGGGTAGGGGTTAGAAATTAAGTGGAAATGTGCGGAAGTACGTACTTGAAGCTCGCCTGGAGCGGACCCCTGGGTGGGTGTTGGAGCCGTGCCCTTTCTGGTTCTTGGAGTTCGTGAGGCGCGGGGCTCGAGGCGTTGCACTGATCTGCAGCACTGGTCGTTGTCGTCTGTCTGCTCTTCTCACCCTTGTGTTTTTGAGGGGGGAAAACGGGGTGGCCTTTTCTGATTGGCGCAGCTGTGCCGCGTGACGTACGGGAGCTTTATTTGGGAAACAGGGGTTTTGGAGGCGGGAAAATATTGTAATGAACACGAAACACAATTTTTTTCCTGGGACTGTAAAATTAGAAGAAATTAAACACTCCTAAAAGTATGAAGCACAAAAATGAAAACTGATGTTTGTCAGATTGACTGTGTTTGCTGGAATTGCTAAATTTGGAATGCTAACTTTCTACACGTGGTTTAACTGTGAATAATTATAAAATTTATGTACAATGCTATAGGTATGTTATTTTCACGAGGACATGCTTAGTTTGGCACGGTTGTAAGAGAATAATTATTTGGTAAAATCCTGCATGTATTTCAGTGTTATCAAATCTAAATTCCGATGATGACGCCATTACATTCAAAATATTAAACTATAAACACGTGCTCAACGAAAGCAAAGGGAAATAATATATAATAGTGGAGGTGCTAGGTATAAAAAAACTGCAAATTGTGATAAGAAGATCCCCTTTGGCAGAAATGTAGTTTATGACTATACAATTCATTTGAGAAGGGGAGGCATCTCGAAAAGTTGTTAGAATTCAAGATGGCGGCTGAAATTCAAAATGGCGTCATACAATGGAATTGTTTGCAGTTTTCTTACTAACCATCGCACAAGAGAGTGTTTGGTGTCAATTTATATGTTTTTTAGGCCAACAAGTTCATTTTTATGTTAAAAATAGGTTAGGTATCAGTCGGCATTTAGATGTCCTTATTATGTACAAAAGGCAGTTTGTGATAAAAAAAAATCGAACAAACTCTTCTCAGCTATCAGCATAGATCAAGCGCACGAGCAAAACAATACTATAGTGAAAGGAGATGGAGGTGCAGTAGGGTTAACACAGGATCCATCGGCACTAACACGTTGGATGGTAGCTGGACCGGAAATTTTCCACTTGATACAAGGGTTTGAGTGTAAGATTCAGACAAAGGTCGAAGAAAGTAATAGACGACATCATGAGCAATATCACTCATTTCAAGTTAAATTTGTCACTAGGGTTCAAGCACTTTATGATACTCTGAAAGAGTTCAGAAACCCATTTTTAGAAAATGGAAACGATTTTCTTGTCATCGACAGCAGAGTTATTGTTGATAAGGATATCAGTGCATCTGTTTAGTTAGCTGAGTCAACTGGCATTACACAGTTCCACAGTTTCATTGAGGAACGCCTGGTAAAAGGTTCCTCAACACTATTTCAGCCTTTGAAAAAGAAGAAACTCTCCCTCTTCAGTACTCCAACAAAAAGCATAAACAAGAACAGTTAAACTTTGAAGATTTTAAAAACAGTGGTCCAGCTGTTTTCCAGGTATACAGAATCGTCAGCTAGATAAGCAGGACTTTTTAAAACTCAAAAATCAGCCATTTCCGTCTTCGTTTTCCAGTAATCGAGAATTTTGACCCAGCCATAAAAGTGATCTAGCGCATATTTTAGAAGAAATTGTTGAAAAGAGTGACATTGTCTTTCCATTAACCTGTCATGCTATAAATTATGATGGTGCAATTCTTGCCAACATTTTAAAGCCTCATCAGTCTTCAAAGACGTTTAATGATTACTATTACATTAACACATTTCATCCTCACATATGTAACGATATTGAGAGTTTTGGCTGCCGTAGAGTTGATTTAATTTGGAACGGATACATTACTCCGAGCATTGAAGGTGAAGCCAGAGAGAAAAGGGGTACAGGAACCAGGAGACAAGTGCTACCTCATGTCAAATTACCTACAAATTGGCAAGAGTTTTTAAGAGATTCAAATAACAAAGAACTATTTTCTCCACTTGGATCATTAGCAATGGATAACATAAACAAAACACAAGTTATTACTACTTCAGGTGATAAAGTTGAACAAAATGTCAGTGCTGTAAGTCTCTTAATTGGAGTAACTTGCCCTGGTCATGAAGAAGCACATTCAAGGATAATACTTCATCTCAAAGACAGTGTAGAAAATGGATTAAAAATATTGTTATCCGCTCTGTAGATACGGATGTATTAGTTTTAGCGATTGCATACTTCTTTGAACTGTCAGATAAAAGCATGGAAACACTCTGGGTTACATTTGGAACAGGGAAGAAATATAGATTCATTTCCTGACAATATATTAAATAGGTATTTTAGAAAATTTTTTAGTATTGTTGTACTGTTCAACAATTAACAGCCAAAGTGTCAATAATGCCAGACAAGAACTGTTTATGACAAAAAATCGCCCTCTTGAAAATCTACCACCAACAAAGAGTGCACTACAACAACATGTTCTACAGAGTGCCTTCCAAGCTGGGCACATTTGGGGACAAGCAGACCAGCGAGAAATAAAGACGCCTTCTCCAAATGAATAGGGTTGGTGGTTGGATGATGTATCATGGAAAATAAAATGGTCAGAGTTACCAGAAATTGCAAATACTTGTAAAGAATTAATAAAATGTATGTGCAAAATCTGTAAAAATACGTGCGGCTGTGGAAAAGTTGGACTATCTTGCACTTTGTTATGCAACTGCAAAAACGAGTGTGACAAATGATATGATAAAACCTGAAGTTTATAAAGTATGTAACTTTAAATGTAAGAGTCAATTTTTGTAAAATCTTGTATAAGTAGGTATTAATAGAAATACGGTATGGTATTCATTCTTCTTTAATTTTACTCTATAAATGTGACCTTACGACTTTACAACAAGCCTCTTATGTTGATTTTATCCATATTTATGATATTACAAATGAAATTGTTGGCCCAAAAAGCATATAAATTGACACCAAACACTATTTTGTGCGATGGATAGTAAGGAAATTGCAAATAATTCCATAGTATGACGCCATTTTGAATTACCGCCACCATCTTGAATTCTAGCGACTTTTCCAGATGCCTCCCCTTCTTCAATGAATTGTATAGTCATAAACTACATTTCTACCAAAGGAAATCTTTTTATCACAATTTGCAGCTTTTTTATTAAATGAGCCATGTAGCACCTCCACTATAAGGAATACTTTTGCTTAGTACTATTCAGGGTGATTTTTAAGTACACTTGGTTTCATTGAAACCTACTACACTTATTTATAGTTACCTAATTACCCGAAGTGCCAACTAATAACTAGATATCATATTAAGTAACGCTTTATTTACGTTAGAAACAAGTCGAAAAGCGACTACTACACTTTTTAGGTGGTCGATTTCAATAAAATCAGGTGTACATTTTGAAAATTTTAATAGGTATGTGATTAGTTTGCTTATTTCGCGAAAAAAAGTTTACTTGAAATACAGAGTACTAAAGCTTTTAAATAACACTGTTCAGATGGAATGAAAGATATCAAGGATGCCATCAAAACTGTAAATCAGCCTGATAAAATCAGTTTTGTTGTCAGTTTTATTGTTTCTCGTGATTTATTTTCATAATAGAACTGTAAAGTTGAATTAATTATTCTAAAAGTTGAAGCATCTGTTGGCGGTCGTATTACTTTAGTTAATTTAATTTTTTTATTATTTAATTTAACTGTTTTTCAATTTGTGATTTTTTCAGTAACCGATTTTGTGCAGTTATTGTTTGATTATACTTCCATAATGTGTTTTGCAATTTAATTTGATATTTCTCGTTCCACTTGGAAACCATCACTTAAAAACTTGAATATGTACAATGTATGTTTGAAAATAGGCCATTTGGGTCTAAGCTTTCAATAAACTTGTTTTGCACAATAATTCAAGGAATCACATATTTCATTTTTGGAATGTGCCTACTTAAGAGTATGTTTTTCACCACACAAAATGTAGTTAATGTTCCACTTTCGGTTGTAATGAAATCCAACCACATGATTTTAAGGTTCAAACTCTTTTCTGCTCTTAAAGTACCTACTACGTAGCATTACATTTAAGTGCCAATTGATATATATTATATGTTACTATATATGAGTATTTCCACGTAATTGTAAACCACAAAATTGTGTATTTACTGGCAGAATAAAATGAAATTGTAACTTTTAGAATGAAAAGTGTAGTAGATATCGTTTTGCTGTGGTAATATCTGTGAAATTGTTTCATCTTGTTACTAAAAACGTGAATTTTCAGGTAACATTTTTTATGGAGGCTTTAAAACTTCTAGGAAATCCAATAACGTTTGCAACAAATGTGGCAGATGCTTCACTCGCTTGGATAATTTACAAAGACACGTGAAGTTTATTTGCGGCATTGCTCCTCAATTTAAATGCTCCATTTGCATATATTCCACTAAACATAAATATGTTCTGATGCAGCACATGAAAAGGAAACACTTTAAGTAAGATACGAATTTTCATTAAGCTTTAAAATGTAGCTCTTTATGTACTATATTCTTGTGCCATGTACTTAAATCATTTGCAAATGTGTAGTGAAAGACCAAAATAAAATATCTATTTTTTATGTTGAATGTATTTATTCCATTTAGGTTTACATGCGAGGACAGTATACAACTGTCTTAGCCAAAATAGAAGCCTATGATAACCATATTTATTCAAAATTGCAATACAATATTTTGTAAGCTGTAGTAAGTTTGGTCAGTCCCTGGACCTGTCAAAGTTAACTTTCAATATCGGCTTAGACTGTGTCGTTATTGTGATCAAACATCCAGTTTTTTTTAAAGGTTGTATCTCCCATATACGAAACTCTTTTCTAAGATCTATAATTGACGCCACTTTAGTTAGAAATGATCGATAAATTATCATCTGTAGAATGGCACTCTCTATGAAAAACTTGAGTTAAAAAGCAAGATAATACATTCAACACAATTCCCTACTTTGTAAGTTATGAATCAATTATTTATATTTATAAATTATGTAATGTCAATTTATTGTTTTAAATCGGTATACGAGGGCTGCTCTGATAATTGTTAGTTATTAGGAAACAGTTGCAGTCTAAAAGAAATTTATTTACTGTTTTTCAAAGTATTCTCTTCCTACACTACTATATTTGTACTGTCAAAAAAATTGTGGAAAGGTCCTCCAAAATTCCAGTATTGCTACATCTGTACTGGGAAATATTGTACCTCGCATAATTTTTTTAGCAGTTGGAAAAAAACAAATTGCACGAGGCTATGTCAGGGCTGTAAGGAGGGTGGGGTTCCAACTGAATCTCTAAATCTTGTAAAAAATCCAATGTTATGGCAGCAGCATTAGCGATGCCATGCAAACCACTTCTTTCATATCTTGCTTTTCATTTCTTAAACAACTTCGGTAAAGCGACAATACTGTTCAGAATAACCTGTTCTGCGATTTTCCAGTGGATTAACATCTACAGGTCCACTTTGCTGTAAAAAAACAGCAATCATTTTCTTGTTTGTGCTTCTACCATGAATAACTTTTGTGGAAAACGCTTTATCTCGAAAGAGCAAAAACACTAGACTGTGGTTTGATTTTGGCATCGTAATTGTATATCTAGGATTTGTCACCGGACACGATGTATAATACCTGTTTTGATGCGTTTTTAACATAAATTTACAGGTCTACACGATCCTGTTTTTGTTCTATAGACAACAAATGGGGTATGAAATGTTTAGTTAGCTTTCTGACGCAAAGATGTTTGTTTGTTGTTGTTTGTTTGTTTGTTAATGGACAAGGTCTAGGCATGCAGAGTACCAGGTACCTTAGACACCGACTGCTTTGGTCATATGGTCAAAGTCCTACTTAGAATTTTGCCGAGACTAAGGAGTTCCAACCCTAGCAAGGGATCTTTTACATGCTACACATCGTAGTAACATGGGACCCACGGCTTTACATCACTTCCGAATGATGGCATTCTGTAGAGGCTTTCATCTGCATTTTTTTATTTTTGAAAACCTCACCGGGACCGGGAATCGAACTCGCGACCCTTAGATCAGTAGTCAGGATGCTTACCACTGAGCTACCGACCCCGGCGCAAAGATGTTTATACTCCATTTACTTGACATCTGCACTGTCAAACTGACATTATGTTGGCACGACTGCTATTTTTCACATTTTAACAATTAAATTACTGTACAGTCTAATAAAAAATACATTATTTTTGAGGTATAGTCAAGATTTTTTTTTAAAATTTAACACTGACAGTGCATATGTCAATTAACACTGACAGTGCAGATGTCAAGTAAATGGAGTACATGTATCAGAATGAGAATTCAATCTTTGGTGCTTCCTGAATCTTCCTATATGTATTAACGTGATTGGCCTTAATCTATTTTTCTACACGAAGTACATTTTTAGACTGTCGTGCATCATCTTCTAACAGCTCTTGTTAAATGTGAAAACTAGATCATCATATAGAAGTAACCAGAATCAAGGACTACATTTACACGGTCCGCTAACACCGGTGTTATAACATCGGTTGTTGTTAACACCGGTGTAAATTGTAGTGTAAATGGGGTTTAACGCCGGTTTACTAACGTTACACCACTTTGCCAAGAGGCGTGACGTTAGTAAGCAGGTGTAAAATGTATGTATAAATGGATACTTTTGACCTACACCCGTTTTGAAATAGGACTACCAACATAATTGTAAAGACGGTTGGTTGTTCTGAGTTGCAGTTGTCAACCACACCAACGTCACTTCGTTGAATTGTAGCAGCTGTGTTATTAATCTTGTACGTTATAGCGGTTATGTTTATAATTGTATAATAACAGACAGCATCTGACTACGGAAGCACTGAAGGGCCATAGTAGCGTGATGTTTTTAAGATGATTAGTAGTTGTAATGCAATGCGACTAACAGACGCTCAATCGTTAGTCGTGTTGTATCGCGACTAGCAGATGCGCAACTGTTAGTCGTGTTGTATTGCGACTAACAGACGCGCAACTGATAGTTGACAGATGCCAGGTGACGGAACACAAATAATAGATGACAGTTGACAGATGACAGATGACAGGTGGAAGACGACATGTACGTGACAGATTACAGATGACAGGTGACAAATGTCAACTGTTATCTGTCATCTCTCAGCTTTCAACTGTCATTTGTCAACTGTTATTTGTCAACCGTTATCTGTCAATTGTCAACTGTCAACTTTCATCTGTCGTCTGTCAATTCTCATCTGTTATTTGTCATCTGTTATCTGTCAACTGTCATTTGTTACTTGTCAACTGCCATCTGTCTCCTGTCATCTGTCAACTGCAATTTGTCATCTGTCACCTGTCATCTGTCAACTGTCTTCTGTCACCTGTCAATTTTCATCTGTCAACTGTCAGTTGCACGTCTGTTAGTCGCAATACAACACGACTAACAGTTACGCGTCTGCTAGTCGCGATACAACACGACTAATAACGATTGCGCGTCTGTTAGTCGCGTTGCATTGCAACTACTAATTGTCTTAAAAACATCACGCTACTCTGGCCCTTCAGCGCTTCCCTATCTGACAGAGTTACAGGTGAAAAATCTCGAAGCAGTTGGTCACACTTCGACGAGGTTTTAGATAACACCACGCTAACACCAACGTACACTTTAACGTCTGTACAACACCCATTGTGTAAACGCACATTTTACCCGAGTTTTAATAACAACGGTTTAAATAATATCAGCGTTAAATTACAATGTAAATGTAGTCAAGTATGTTCTTTCAAACTGCTTCCATTCAAAAACAAATGAAGATATGAAAAAAATCAAGTGGTAAAGCGTCTAGGAGAAATGTCAATTAAGTTGACGATATGGAAAATATTAAACTTGCTTTTGTTATTTTTGTTTTATTTTATTTTGCACTCAGCCATTAGGTCACTTATAGGCATTACTGTACAGGGTTATTCATTATAAATTACCCACCCCTTATCATCGTTATTATTGTCTATAGAAAAAAAAGTTTTAAATAAAAGTTGTGTGGTTATGACTGAATTTTGTTGAAATGCTATCAAAATTACAGTGGCGTACAGGTTTAAGGGGATACAAAAAAGTAATATATTAAATTAAATGGAACACCCTGTATATTATTAAATTTTTGGAATGATCTTTTTCTCCTGATTTCAAAAATATATTATATGTTACCCCTATATTATACCGTTTTTGAGTTATTAACCGTCGAATATCTTAGTTAAAGTAGTTACTGTAAATATGGAAAAGTTAACATTATTAAAGTAAGCTATGAAAATGACAACTAATGTTTGATAAGTGACATTTATTTAATTAAATAATCAAAATGGTTTACAGTGAGGAAGAAAAAGTCCAAATATTTACTTGTTATACTACTTATACAAAATAATAATAAATAATAATATTCGTCGTTTAATAACTCAAAAACGGTATAAGGTAGGGGTAACATATGGTATATTTTTGAAATCAGGAAAGAAAGATCATTCCAAGAATTTAATAATATACAGGGTGTTCCATTTAAAAAAATTTATTACTTTTTTGTATCCCCTTAATTATGCACGCCACTGTACTTTTGATAGCATTTTAACAAAATTCAGTTATAACCACATAACTTTTATTTAAAACTTTTTTTCTATAGACAATAATAACGATGATAAGGGGTGGGTAATTTATAATGAATAACCCTGTACATTTTATGGGAACCTCCAACCCCACTAATGACTGTCATGATGTTATTATGACATCTGGGACCAACTATTTCCGTGGCAGCCGTACCACGAGGCGCCGAGAGGAGTCTAGGACACAACGCCGACTGGACACTACGCCGACCGTGGACACTACGCCGACCGTGGACACTACGCCGATCGTTGGCCGTGGACACTACGCCGACCCTGGACACTACGCCGACCGTCCTCTGTGGACACTACGTCGACCGTGGACACAACGCCGACCGTCCTCTTTGGACACTACGCCGACCGTGGACACAACGCCGACTCTTAAAATAAAAATTAATTGCAAATGCAACACTGTAGTGGACACTATGCCGACCGTTCCCTTTGGACACTACGCCGACCGTGGACACAACGCCGACCGTCCCCTTAGGACACTACGCCGACCGCGGACACAACGCCGACTCATCCTCCTAGAATAAACGTTCGTAATAGGTCTCAGAGTGCACATTTCTTCACATCGGCGTCGATACAATTTTCCCTAATAGGAAATAACATTTTCTAGAAGATTATAAGCATATAATCCTTCACTGAAAAATTTATTTTTGGAGATACTGATGCGGCGGGTCATATCGGTATAAAATGTTTTGATTGGTTGTTCTCACGCGAATTGAACAGTCTAATGTGTTGAAGCGAGTAAATCTTGGCAATTTAATGACCATTCGTTGGATTCCCCTGAAATTTTGTCATACCCTAGTTCAACGTTTCGAGAACACGTATGCCTAATTTGATATTGGCATGAAATTATTATTCCAGAAACATTAAATAAATGCCAATGAAGGTCGACTTCTATAGCGTAATTATTTTCAATTCTAAAAATAGCCAAGTTATGCTTAGTATAAACCAGTGCGCATTTAGAGAGTACCTAGTCATTATTTAAAAACAGTCTTGCATCTTTAAAAAAAATTAAAACTAAACTACCTGTTAATGTCAAATTGCCTTATTGAATTTAATGAGATAGTTTAATTAAAATTGATTAACACATTACACATTAACACATATTACAACCAACTGCACAAAATAAAATTTATTTAACTGACAATACAATTTACATAAAACAAATGTTATAAAATCATGTATTTATGACAGTTATATACTGTTCGATTGGTTGTCGATCGAGAGGACAGATTGCGTAGTTATAGGTGTGACCCCAAATCTCGTCTGGAACTTGTGGCGTAGCATCCATGTTTTGCATCGTTTCAGCACATTCAGTGCACATCCCGAAATGCCGACACGGCATTATAATGGTGGTGGGGGGAGCGTTGTGGCATATCAGGCAAAGTGCGTTATATCTTTCGCCAATTGGATTGAGAGCATTTTCATTGTTACTGTCAGGTCTGGCCTCTTCCTCTACTTCAACAACTTCCTCTTCCGAGTCAGTAGTGGTACTATTATCTGAAATTAATTTATTAATGTAGACGGAGTTTTAAAAATATTAATATTATTCCACATACCATTAATTTCGAACGTAGGGGGTACGTCACCAGGAAGTGCTGTCAGCAAAATTTCCTCTTCCATATTGATAGTTTCGTCATCAGCAACTACATTCTGGAAAATTCGCTCCATCGTAGACGAGACTCCGTTCAAAAAGGATTCCACATCTCCGTCTTCGTCAAATTGTGAAGTTAAATTCCGTATCCTCCTACTATTTGACTGATACGATCTCTTTGGTAGAACCTTTATTTGAAGTCCTTCGTCAATAAAGGCTCGAACTTCTCTAACTGTGAGCATCGATATTTCTCGTATTTTGCCTGTAACAAATGAATTGTGTGTATAGGTCCTGTATTCAATTTTTAAAATGCACCAAATGGGTGTTATTGTTATTACCTATGAATTCCCATACATTCGGACCTCGTACCCTTAGTAGTCTCTGCAACAACGCATGGAAGGATTCAGAATCGTTGTTTGTGCGCCTGGATCGCTTGTATACGGAAAATCCGTCCGCACCTACTCTAGTGAGCCATTGCCTTCGGTAATACCTAAAACATATACAGTTATATAAAACGGATACAATTCGTTTAATTATGGTTAGTTGTAAATATGGTTGTTTAAGTAAATTGCGCCCCATTATGTATGCATATACACATGCTGCAAGGGTTAGTTTGGCATAACATTGTAGCAGAATACTCACGTTAACAACGTTTCAAAAGAATTGGAAAGGTGATTTTCCGCGATAAAGTGAGACACATACTGAAAGCCCTCTTGGATTTGATTGGTAGGCAATAATGCTAAACATATCAAAATCTTTAGGGACCTTTTCGCAAGTCTGTTATCGCGTAGTAATGGTTTCAAGCCAAGTCCGCATGCTTTTCGTAAGATAGCCTAAAACAAATAAACTTAGTACAGAAAATAACCACATAAGTACCAAATATTCAGCCATTTTAATTACCTGAGCGTAATGAAATAAACAACCCGCCTTGTTCACGTTTGGAAATTGCCTCTCCAAAGAAGAAACAAGAGGTTTCTCAAAATCCGTCATAATGAACTTCACTTTCATATTGGGTAGAATTTCTTTAAGTTTTTGAAATATTTGGTCATACGCCGAAGTTTTCCTGCTTTTCATTAAAGCGTACGCACACGGAAATGCCTAGAAAATGTTATATTAAACGTTGGTTTGGACAACGATATTATCACTTGATAAAAATACATACGTATCCATATTGTACTGCCATTATAGTCAGTAGCTGACTACTGGCTGGATGACGGGGACGAGTTTTAAATGTACCGTCAATATGGATTTCTTTTGATTCGCTGAGTAACTGCATCAAGTCCTCCGCCAAAAATACCACTGATGTCGAATCTTCTTCACCTACAGTACCCCAACAAAAATTGGTTCCGTCGATTTTACCGTATAGAGGGTTATCGCGGCAAATGTTCCCCAAATCCTCTAAAGTATTTGGCATAGGGGGTGCAACTAACCGGCGATGACGCCTCATAGCCTTTGACATAGCTGGAAAGGCTATTTTGCTGGCAACATCTACAGGAGCCCTTAAAAAGAGAACGTAAATAAAACTATAACATTACCAATTCCTGTTAATGAATTTCTTCTCGGTAGAAATACAATAAAAAGTAATCGCAAACAATGTGCGTTTTTTCTACAAGTTAAGTTTCGTTTATAAAAGCATAAATATATGATACATACCTCGCACTTTGTGTAACAAATATAGATTTAATATCTTCGCTCGTATTACTCGCCGTTTCTAACATCGCCACTCTTAAACGCAACGCTTCCTCCTTTTTCGCGTCTGGTAAATGGCTGTGGTTTTCCCCAAGTTTGGTAAATTGATTTTCGTTTGCAGACGCTCGTGCTGGACACCCTTTCTCCGTACAGATCAAAAATTTTATACCGTTTTTTGTTTTATTTATTCTGTATAAAAACCCTAGGTCCGCATTACACGTGTAATAGGTCGAACCACGTCTTTGACCAGGCACAGTTACAATTTCCATTATGTTGTCAGTCAATAAAATGTACTTAAATTGTTAATAAATTCTTACTTGTGCACTCGCAAAATCTCCGTAGAAACTGTGGATACTGGGCAATCAAGCTTATTTATACATTACACCCCTACAACCAATCAGTAAAATTTTAAGAAACTTTCCCCCTCTATGCATAGATTCAGTTAAGATACAAAATCATATTCTTGGGGAAGAAGTACCGCCAAATAAGTGCGCAAATAATCCTATCCAAGAAGAACTTACTATAATCCCTTTGTCGGACTTTCCTCTAGATGAAAATAAATTACAACTTTCTGTCTACTTAACCGACCACTACCTGTTAGGTAACCCAGTGCTGCAAATTTAAGTTTTCTTTCTTAAAATCACAAAGTTGAAATTTGTAAAATCGCTCAGCTACCAATAAAAATTTAATGATAATCAATTTTAAAATTATATTATTCACAACAGAAGACCGCCTTGTAATTTGCATCTAAAAAGTAAGACGTTATGGCCATAGACGATAGTGGCGCTTCGTGGAGTAAATTGGTGGGTATAGACTATGCAGTGTGAAGTTTTGCTACTGTAATGCAATTTTAATGAAAACAAACTCAAAAATAATAAAATAAATAATTGTGTATAATCATAAATAAATAGATTACAAAACAATATTTAAAAAAAAACAGGACAAACAATTATTGTAGGTTAGGCCACTCAAACTGGCCTGTCCATGCGAGCCACCACTCGTTACAGGACAAAAAACCCCTGGACAAAAAAAATCGAACGTAAGACCCCCGGACAAAAAACCCCCGGGATAAAAAAACCCCCGGACTAAAAACCCCCCGGATAAAAAACCTCCGGACTAAAAACCCCCACCATAAAGAAAACACTGGCACATTATGTGGGGTTCGTGGGCGATTATTATTATTATTATTGAAAATAAGTTATTAATTATAATTATCATTCATTACTGATACAAGAATGCATAAAAAAAGAGATATGTAAAGTGGGGCATTTATTTAATATAATTCACATACAGAAAGTTCACAACCTAATGTTATTATTTACTGCAATTACAAAGTTTTCTAAATCACGTTCGTCATGCGAATGCATAATCCGTTGCTGTCGAAATGCACAACGTTGCCTAATTTAACATCTTTTCAACGCTAATATTTCAAAAACTATTCGTCCAAGACCAAATGATAATTATAATATTTGGTTCAATTTTTGACATACAATTGCGTGCTGTAAATATTTTCCGCACGTTTTAATACACCCTGTATAATGTTGGCTCTTGGAATACTTGTTTCAGGCGGGTTTGCAAAGTTTGATATGTCGGTCTTGTATTCTTCAGAGAAAGTCAATTTAGATTAGTCTGTCGCCAATTTCCAATTATTAATTATCATTCCGTACTCATGCAAGAATCCATTTGCAATTTTTAGAAAATAGTAATCACCTGCCTTCTTATTGGACAACTATGATTACCATTGATAACAAAAGCTATAATACAAAGATACCTGCTAATGTATTTTGTATTAAATAAATGCCCTACTTTTTACATGTGTCATTTTGATCTGCATTCTTGCATCAGTGGTAATTATAATTATAATTAATAACTCATTATTAATAAAAATAATAATCTCCCACGGACCCCACATGATTTGAGGGTGTTTTCTCTATGATGGGGGTTTTTAGTCCGGGGGTTTTTTATCTGGGGGGTTTTTAGTCCGGGGGTTTTTTGTCCGGGGGTCTTATGTCCGGGGTTTTTTGTCCCGGGGTTTTTTGTCCTAGATTCGGGGCCACTAGATAGGTTGAAGGTTGAATCTCTTTAATTTGTCTAGCGAAACATTTATAATTCAGCTATCTTTTATTTTGATCTTCTTTTACTTTCTAGCCCCAGGTCTCGAAAAAACACCACTAGCCATAAACCATTTTTTAATTCATTGTTACGATCAACCGCTAATTCCACGAATCGTACAATGTATCTCTTCCACTTAGTGTAAAATCAAATAATTAAATGCTATTTAGTTTCGATGTTAAACTATATTAAAATAATACATTGGGTTTTTGAACTGTTACATATCCAGATTACAAAAAGAATACACATATTATATTACGCACTATACTAACTAAAGCTCTATATGAGCACCACACTTAATAGGACATTTATAGTACTAATCTGCCCAATTCTATTTCTATATTGCTATGAAAATTGTTATGTAACAATCTAGCTATCTGCGTAACTATAGCAACAGCGCTTGCAAATATTGTTGAAATAGTTATTATTGTATTAAGTGCCCAAAATTGGTGTTTTTCGAGACCGCCAGGTTGAAACCAAAATAAATTCGAAGGCGCCATAAAAACACTAATTTTGCACACGAAATACAAACAACGTTTTTTCTACGACGTCTAAACCATCCAGGGACCCACTCAAACACACACACAAAATTTCATCAAAATCGGTCTAGCCGTTTAGGAGGAGTTCAGTCACATACACACGTACAGCAGAATTATATACAGTGTGTCCGCGGATTGAGTTCACATAAGGTATAACTGACAAAAAGAATTCGCGTTAGATGTTAATATTCTAGGAATTGCTCTTGCTTGTTCTCAAACCAATATTTTGAGAAAATCAATCAAATTAATTAATATACAGGGTGTTTTTAGAATCGATTTTTAAAAAATGTTCAAGAGTAAACTACCTTTATTAGAAGAAGTGCCAAAAAAGTATTAGGAAAAGTTGTTTAGAATTAAAATTAATGGCAGACTTCAAATTTTCAGACAAATCGGCCTACTTTGTTTTTTTAAATATTTTTTGGTTTTTTATACCAACATACTTTTTATCGTGGCTGTAGGAGGCATTCTAACTAGTTCATGAACTAAGATGTTAAAAAAATAATCCAGTGCCTCCTACAGCTACGATAAAAGGTATGTTGATATAAAAATCCAAAAAAATTAAAAAGTAGGCCGATTTGTCTGAAAATTGAAAGTCTATCATCACCCTTAATTCTAAACAACTTTTCTTAATACTTTTTTTGTTATCTCTTCTAATAAAGGTAGTTTACTCTTGGCCATTTTTTAAAAATCGATTTTAAAAACACCCTGTATATTAATTAATTTGATTGATTTTCTCAAAATCTTGATTTGAGAACAAGCAGGAGCGATTCCTAGAATATTAACATCTAACTCGTTTTGTCAGTTATACCTTATGTGAACTCAATCCGCGGACACACTGTATATAACGATTGGCAAGGAAAATATCCGCCCAAAAAACATGTCTGATTTCCGTTTCCGATTCCGCTCCAAAACATTTTATTAGTAACTGATCTAACTGCATCCATAGATGTCAAGTTTCCTCTAAATCGGACCAGTGGTTTCCGAGATATCTGATCGAACGATTCCAATACTTCAATTAAATTAAAAATTTTAACGAAAATAAATTTTTAACAGGGCAAAGTGGCCATATTAAATATTATTCTTTCTCTTACAAATAAATCAAGACATTTTAGAGGTCGCATGAAACCGAAATTAAGTAAACGCTATTGCTACAAGCGCTTCCGTGTTAGGCCAAGCTCTGTCGGCGACACTCAAATGTAGTTAGGATTATCCATTCGTTAACCTTTTTCACAGATGCATCCGTACCTGGGACTTCAAAGTATTCCCTTCTACGATGATTTATGCTAATTCCTTAAAAGGTCGTGAATAGGGTGTTAACATCACAGATATTTGAAGCTTGGTGGGAAAAATCACCTTGTTTAAACGGTGGCACTTGAATTGCGCACAGATTAGCGACAGGTACTTTAGTCGTGAAAAGGGTTGTTTAAACTCCTGCTGAACTGCGCTCAGTGCTTACAGGTAGTCAGATCAACGACCGTAATTTAGGTAACAATTTTTCATTATTGGTAAATGCATATAATAAGGATGGAACTTGGATTTCTTCCGTCAGCAGAAGTGGGTAATCGCTTCGCAGAAGATCTTATAAGCGAAAACTCGGATGACTCTAGAGTTATTCAGTTTATTGGCTGTATAATTGATAACTACATTGAAAATGAGTCTACATTTCTTCCAGATATAAGGGCTGCGAAAACTACCAGCATTCCAAGAACGACCAACACTTGCGAATTTCATTCCCAATTTAAAAGGAAAAATGTATCTCCGTACCCTAATATATACTCCTTTTTAAAATTGTTGCTAGAAATGCAAACCGATACGTATATAAAACTCAAATCTACTAGGCGAAGTGGTAATAAATATATAAAACGGAAAATTATATTAAAGCAGTAATCCATTGAAACCAAAATTGTGCAGTTAGATAGGCATGCAAAATCGCGATACAATTTTCTAAAACGTGTTTCTAATAAATTTAGTAGTATTGTAAACTTGTAAATAAAATATTTGGTATACAGTGTGTTTTACTTTTCATCGTTACAGGCCCTATATCTTCGCTATTTATTTTCTGAACGATTTGAAATTTTGGTTCATTATACTACTCTTTAAGAGGGTTATTTTTGCAATTTTTACTTCCTTTTATTTATTTTTACAATAAAGGAAGTATTGGATTCACCCCAAAAATTCGAAATTGAGTTTTCAAAAGATCTTCACGTTTTAGAGTTTCCTGAACCCAAAAAACATATTTTTTTTCATTGGTATATCTGTGTGTCTTGTCTGTCTGTGTGTGTCTGTGTGTCTGTGAACAGAATATCTCAAAAACGAAAAGAGGTATGGCGTTGAAACTTCATATATAAGTCTTTTGTACTATGTAGATGCGACAGCAAGCTTTTGAAGAAAATCGCATAACCGGAAGTAGGTGTTTACTTTTGTGATTTTTCAGTTTTTCGATTTTTTCAAAAACGGCTCTAACGATTTTTTTCAAACTTCACATGTTTATTACATGTTTCATGTGTATTGATGTAAGATAGGTGATTTTCCAGTTGAATACTTCTAAATTGAGTTTCTTTTGTTTTTTTTTCTGTTTTTTTATCAACTCCTATTTTAAATAGAACACCCGTTATAGTATTACTTTTTTGAATTTAGCTTAAACTAATAGAGAAAATTAGTCTCTTCAACTAGCGCTCTATTTTGTACCGTTTTTTGTAGAATTTGTAATTTATGAAAATTTTAACAAATGCTTAAAAAATTAAAATCAAATTTTTGGCTAATTACCAGATCACTGTAAAAGGAAGTTGTGTGCGTGTATCACACCAGATTTTTAAATAATCTTACTGCAAACTAGTAACCTACTGCGATGACAAACAGATGTTGTCCTGGTTTTACCTAAAATATTATTAAAGAAAGTTGCTCAAAATTGAAAAAATAGTCGAAATCCAAATTTTTATAGAAATTTTATTATTTTTGATAATGAATAATATTTAAATCTAAACGAATTAAATTTTAATGGTTGCCTGACTACATTTATTTAAGTATATACATGAGCTGTCAATTTATGTTCCTCTAAATGCAAATAGCAAGTTAAATAATTTACATTTCGACTATTTTTATGATTTTGATTAACTTTCTGTGATAACGTGTTTCGATAAAACTAGGCCTGCAATATTTTTTTAATTTTTCGCTTCAATTTTTGATGGAGTTGGGTTACTGGTACTCGGTAAAACATTTAAAAGTTATAAAAATAATTAATTTAAATGATGGTGTGATTGGCCAACATTTCAAGTCAATCAAAAAATAAATAAGAAAGATACAGGGGTGTGAAGGTGAGAAGTGAATCACACTGTTTATGATAAAAAATATATTTTTCTATAGCACATGTTAAAGTGTGCTTTTATCAACTCAAAACAAAAGGTCAAGTTTTACTTTAACAGCAAGGGTAGATAAAGTAGCACTTTAACATCAAGGATAGATAAAGTAATTTAATTTTCTAACATTTGTTTAAATTAAATATGACAGTTTCGTATTATCGTAGCAACCCAATCTAGCTACTGACATTTTGAAATGTGATTGACTTTCATTATTTTCTTTTGAAATTGTTAAAGTTCTTGCTATAGAAAAAAATATTGTATTATACACGACGATAAAGTTATTTCTATCCACTCTTGAATCATTAACGTCTCGACTTCGTCTCGACGTTAAACGATTCACTCGTGGATAAAATTTAACTTTATCGTCTTGTATAATAAATTACTATTTGTTTTCACATGTCGCTACACAGTTAATATTTCTTTTTATCATTGCATACCTGGTATAATTTATTCCATGTTAATAATTCTTCTAATGAAAACATCAAATGACAATAGCTGGATAATTTAGTTCCTTTTGGTAATATTTTACGACCGTTACGTCTTCAAATATTCAACCTATTTTCGCTTCCTACATTTTAAAACCAGAATCTTTTAAAAAATGTGTAAACTATAAGTGCGATAAAATTATTGTGAAATTGGGGCTAAAATAACCAACATCGAAAACAAAACCGAATATAGCAAAAGTTTGGTAACGAAAGTTACGAGAAACATTTAATTTAATTTTGAAAAAGTTGTTTAGATCAGAACTTTAAATTATGGGGGGAGGGGGCTGAACATCCTTTAGACATCAATTACGTTAAGACATATCTTTTGTTTACTAAAAATTAAAAACTTGCTTTGTTCCGTTTTGTAACCGGTCACCCAGCAAGTTATGCCAATTTCGGCACGTAAAGATAAAAAAATCACTTTATGATTGTCCCTCATCTTAATCCCTCCTATGCGCAGTTCGAGTTATAGTAAGGATCAACCCAGGTAGGAAAATATGTTGAGCGCAATTCGAGTGTTAGATTATAGGACTAATGGGTTTGGTGCGCAATTCAGTTGCACCGGTTTAAACTTGTATCTAATACTCCATACCTGATATTTTACTATATGACGTTGTGACCGTTCTAAAGCTATTTGAGTTTGTCTAAATATACCGGTACTGCGGTAAAAAAAAATTTTATTTTCTTAAATTTAGTAGCTCTTTTTGACGACATTGTCAAGGCATAACTGTATGTGAAACAGCCAAACGCTATACTTTTGGTAGTATTACAGTGCTATTTATTAGTAGTTTGTACAACGAGAGTGGACATTCCACTCGAGTTGTACAGTGTATTTTTTCTACGACCTATCAATGGAAAAAATCTGGTGTGATACACGCACACAACTTTCTTTTATAGTAATCTCATAATTAGCCAAAAATTTGATTTTAAATTTTTAAGAATTTGTAAAAAATTTTCAAAAGTTACAAATTCTACAAAAACGGTACAAAATAGAGCGTCAGTTGAAGAGACAAATTTTCAAGGGTAATACCACAAAAGGTGAAAATTTTTTGAGAATTTTTTTCGTTCACATGCAAATTCTTGCGTTTAAATTTCTCGAAACCAAAACTGCGTTAAAAATTCCGCGAGACCGCAGGTCGAGTGGAATTTGAGCAGTTTTTGTTGAGAGAAATTTGCAATAATTTGCATGTTGACGAAATAAATTCTCTTAAAAAATTTTCCCTTGAGTGGTATTTGGAAAGATTATTAAACAATATGGGTAGATGACTTTTACCGTGTTCGACAGCACACATTTTTAACGTTTTCCACTATTAATTCAATACTGGAGCTTCCAACACGATTGTTATGAGTTTTTGAATGAAGCTGATTTGCAAACTTTGACTTTGACGTTTTGGTGAAATGTCAGTCAAAGGCTACTCACTAAATTGAAATCATTGAAACCAATTGGGCTCGAGTGAAAACACTGTGACATTAGGTGTTTTCAATGAGAGTCAATTTTGATTGGCCGTTTCTGACAAATTGAACAATTTTCATTGGTTCGTTCATTATAGTGTTGAATAATATCTAGAATTTTAAGATGAGTTCAAAAATTTAATAATATACCGGGTGTTCTATTTAATATAGGAGTTAATAAAAAATTGGGAAAAAACAAAAGAATCCCATTTTAGAAGTATTCAATTGAAAAATCAACTATCTCACATCAATACAAATTAAAGATGTAATAAAAATGTGAAGTTTGAAAACAATCGTTAAAGTCATTTTTGAAAAAAAAAACTGAAAAATTACAAGAGCTTTACAAAATTACAAAACTTATATATGAAGTTTCAACGCCATACCTCGTTTCGTTTTTGAGGTATTCTGTTCACAGACAGACAGACACGCACACAGACACACAGATACATACACTGACAGACACACACACAGACAGACCAATGAAAAAAATATGTTTTTTGGGTTCAGGGGACTCGTGAAGATCTGTTGAAAACTCAATTTCGAATTTTTGGGGTGAATCCAATACTTCCTTTATTGTAAAAGAAAGTACAAACTGGAAAATTAAAGAAAAATGTATTCAACGTTAATAAGATATCTTACAACAAAATCACGTGTGCCACACACATTTCCGCAGGGCGTGCCCATAACAAAACAAACAATAAATGAAAGTTGCCTAGGTAATCACGACTAACGTGGTTTGTGATTGGTGTATTTCATATCCACCCGTATGTGGATATGAAATCATATTCATTCAGTTAACTACAATTGCCCACTTATCCATTCTGTGGATTGTGAAGAAAATAGAATATTTACATGCGGGAGTAGAAAAAATAGTGTATTCCTAGTAAGGAAAATTGTATCGCCGGCGACGTAAAGAAATATGCACACTGAGACCTATTACGAACGTTTATTCTAGGAGGATGAGTCGGCGTTATGTCAACGGTCGGCGTAGAGTCCAAAGGGAACGGTCGGCGTTGTGTCCATGGTCGGCGTAGTGTCCAAAGAGTACGGTCGGCGTTGTGTCCACGGTCGGCGTAGTGTCCAAAGGGAACGGTCGGCATAGTGTCCACTACAGTGTTGCATTTGCTATTAATTTTTATTTTAATAGTCGGCGTTGTGTCCACGGTCGGCGTAGTGTCCAAAAAGGACGGTCGGCGTTGTGTCCAAGGTCGGCGTAGTGTCCACAGAGGACGGTCGGCGTAGCGTCCAGGGTCGGCGTAGTGTCCACGGCCAACGGTCGGCGTAGTGTCCACGGTCGGCGTAGTGTCCACGGTCGACGTTGTGTCCAGTCGGCGTAGTGTCCAGGTCCCTTCCGGCTTCACAGATGTTTACATTTGTTTAGGTTTTGTTTTTCTTATCTTAGCGCTCGGATCGGAGCTTGACCTTTCGCGTATCCTATTTCACGTGCGCGCCGATTCAAGACTCGCAGCGCGTAGCGCGCGGTTTGCTTGTTTGACATTATTTTCGTATTTCTAAGTGAGTGAGGCAAAGGTAGATGCCGTCAACAAAGTACAAATCTTCTAGGATCTCCCTGCTCCCATTTGTTGTAGGTACACTGCAAGATCTTAACTAAGACTGTATATAATAAACAGTAGTGGTGATAGTATGCATCCTTGTAGCACCTACTATTGTTTTGAAAGCCTCAGATAATTCTCCATCATGTCATATCCCTTCCGTATTAAATTTATAACTTTTGCAGTTCCTTTCAGATATTATTGTTTTTTTTTGCGAAATCGAGGACCACTTTGATGTCAAATTATATTGGTGCTTGCTATTCGATGGATTTCTCTATTATAATTTTCAAACTGTTAATTTTATCTACACAGACACAGTTCTACAGAAATCTGCCTGTCTTCCTTTTCAAGTATTTTATTTAAAATGTCTAGCACATAGGTATATAGGAGACCGATTCAACCTCAATTGCTGCTGGTTAAATGTACTTTCTTAGTTGTTTTCACTACGATCCTTTCTTGTCAGTTTGTGGGATGTGTTTCCCTCCTCCCTATTTTTTCTAAAAGAGGAAGTGCTGACCTTCATCTGAATGTTGTCAAACCCATCAGTTATTCCCCTTTTAATACGTTTTAGTGCAGACACTACTTCTAGTAGGCAGTTTGACATCTATTCTCATCATTGGAGTGTTTGTATCTATTTATACTTCTGCTTCTTTTTTGTAATGGTTTTCATGGTGTGTGTATAGTACTTCTACGTCTGTTGTTTCCAACGACTTATTGATTAGCTGAGTTCAAATACTGAAAATGCATTCTCTGAGTATTCGCATCCATGTATTCATTTAAAGTGCCAAACTATACATTGCCCCCCACCCCTTCAGGTAACAAATGACCCACAGATCATTTGTGGTAACAGGGAAAGGGTAAACAGCATAGATAGTCCTACAGAATTTTTGAATAGTAAAAATTCAAAAGACGGAGAGGAAGACCACTGAAAATACTTGCAAAAAAATTGAAGTTATTTAAAGAAGCAACAAGCTCGCTAAGTCACCCAAGTAGTAGTATGTATTTGTCCTTAATGAAATTATGGTATATTGATTGATGTTATTGGTTTGTAGGTTGTAATATTTAGAATTGCGGAAGCATGTCGAACTGGTGAAATAAGCCAAATGACATTAGATGACATAGAAGATGTAGAGACGCAAATTAATCAAACAAAAATTATTTAAGGAGATTTGTAGTCGCTGAGGAATACGTTAAATTTTACAAAAAGCAGCCGCCTGTTTTATGCATACCGCAATGGAAAATGTACGAATATTAATCAGGTTGTGGGAAATAAATCAGCTTTAAAGGTACTTGAAGTAGTAGCCGATTTTCTTGGTCTCCTAAATCATACACGGGTCATGCATTTCAAAGATCGTCATCAACTCTTCTTGTGGAATCTGGAGGAGTCTTGATAACGCTAAAGAAGCATTGCGGTTTTAAGTCTTCAACGATCAAAAAAGGGTATGTTGATGAATCGGTAGCACAAAGCAGAGAAATATCTAACAGAGTGTTAGAAGCGTGTGGCAATTCATCAGCTGAAATAACTTAATACCCAGTTTGCAACCAGGTACATCGAGAACAGTTGTGACGATGGCGCAAAATGTTATCGACACTGAAGAAAGGTCCGTTTAGTAGAAATTTCAAACTGCCTTGAATGAAATTTATGGATTGCACGTTTAATAACTGTACTTTTCATGTTAGTAAAATTCAATTATGGGGTTGATAATGAATACCTTAATATCTGAGTAATAATATCTGCGAGTATGTATACATATGTGGGAAAAAGTAATTTTTAAAAAGTGGCATTTTAGCACCTGGTAAGATGTAAAAAATGTCAAACTTTTTTTTTAATAACCTTTATATTTACTGTGACTAAAACTAAAATAAACATAATAAAACACAAAACAAAAAACTCGAACACTTATGGTTATGGCGTGGTTGGTAAAAGCTGGAAGTCAAGCCTCAATTCTATTTTCTTTTAGTATAATACGATAATTAGTAATATTTGATATAATACGTGGATTTTCTGTATTTTACGAATATAAAGATTCTATACAAATACAGAATTCAAGTTCTCGAGTAATCGCTTAATTTGAATACTTGAATAGCCAGAAACGGTAACTAAAATACTGAACAAAAAAGTAGTTGCTCGAATACAAATATTCAGCAACTAATTGTAATTACTCGAATATGAATGCAAATGCCCGAAAAATGGCTTGAATAATATTCAAATTACTTTTTAACTGATGACTAGCATTTAACAGTTTTTGAGCTAGCCATTCGTGCATATTGAAAAAATTACCGAAATCCTACATAATTTAGCAATTAACAAGCATTAACAAGGTAAACATGGCGCGAATTTATTTGTGCACGCTGCAGCAATTTGGCTAATCCGGCCCTGGTTCCAGGCCCCGGGAGCTGCCCTGCCGCAATTTCGGCAATCAAGCTAATGCGAAATCAGAATCAGGGGAATCTGATGGGAATCAGCCATTGTGATAATGACGTCATGTAGACCAGAAGCAGCGGGTTATTAGACGCGATGCCCCGCCTTGATGATCCGGTCGCGGAGCCCCCCAACGGGGGCCCACTCGCTCGATTACGGGAGATGGTCTCCTTGATAGGAGATAATTACATGACCATAATATCTACTTAACTAATGCCGAACGACTTGCTTACAAACAAGCAAAATGGAGAACGATTTTTTAGAGCTACCTAGATTAATTGCAGGAGTTCCATTAGATAATAAACATATTTAATTAGAAGGAAAAGCGTGAAAGTTGCGTAATCGCGTCAGGAGCAGATCCCGGGAAATGGTGTGCCTTGAAATTTAATTTAATTAGTTATAAATTTGATGGTAACGAAATGGTTGGATTTTAAAAAGATTGTTTTTCAAATCAAAAAACATTTTACTCTAAAAATTGATTAAAAATAATGCTAAAAACCAATCTGAACGACTCCATTCATACCATGATACTTTCATGTGAATAATTAAAATTAATTATCGATGGCATTTTAAGATTTATTTATCGTCTCAGTGCTGAACAGGCAATAAAAATAAGTAGAAGATTTCGATGCAACTCAACTGCGTGGTGAGAGTCACATATAGATGTATCCGTAAAATGTAGTTTTCCTTGGCATTGATTGTCAATAAAGGTAGTTAAAATTCTATATAAGACTCTTAGATATTCAGATGAGAATGCTATTTGGAAATAATGTTTTCAGCTCAGATGAGCTTTAGTTTGAATTTTGATTAACGAAATTGACAGTAAGTTGTTTATTTTTTATTATTTACGCAAAAATCAACGAGAGGAATGCAAATGGTGTTCATTATTACATAGCAAACTTTAGATTTTTTAAGAATTCCATTGGGAGCGTAAAAGAAATTTCAATTTGTAATTTCACAATTTTAATTCTTTGTTTTCGGTAGATTAGTATTAGAACTATATTGAGTTATCAAATACATTTCAGATATATTTTTCTGTGGCTCCATATAAGCAAAATACTTACTGTAAATTGCTTCTATTTTTGAAGATTGTACTGTGCCCCAAAGGAGATATTTAAGAAAAGGTAGTACTTGAATAATAAACATTGCTAACAGTTCTATTGAGCGACTGGATTAGAAATTATCTAGTATGCTTTAGAAATGGACAAAGACTTATAAACACAAATTGCTTGAATTCCAGTTGCCACATTTCATTGTAGCAATTGATAATTTCAAAGACGCCATACTTGCAAATACGTAATGTGTGTAAAAGCTTCTATTTTTATATTAATAAATTGAATTTATTAAAACATTCTTTAGAAATATAACTGTTATTACGTTATAACTTTGAAATTAAAATTTTATCAACAGCTATTTGATAATATCCAAATTTATGTTATACGTTGTAATATTCCACACGAAAATGTCAAATGCTGTGAAAGTTTACGACATTCCTCTAGGTATTTACAATTTAACAACGCCAAAGCTCAAGCTCAGATGTGACTGCAAATTTTTAATTTGAACAAGAACATTTGTCCAGAGTCAAATACTTCAAAACTTGCCAGCAATGTGAATAATTTATTTGCATTCAAAAGGTCTGTTTGAATATAAACTCTTAGATGTTATTACAGGCAGAAGGTAATGAAAGTTTGGATTGTGGTCGATTACTCACCGCGTAAGAATGAGATTTATTCGACTTATTTTCAATACTTCATAACGAATATTGTTTTTAATTTGAGAATATCACATATGAATATTGTTAAATTACATTTTAAAATAGGACATACGAGGACCACCTTGGTGGCGAAATGGATAGAGAGACAGATTTGCAAGAAGCAAAACTTTTTTCGCAGTTCTCTGGATCGGTTCTGAGCCGAGTTACCATTCGACATTGGCTTATAAGTTATAATTATTAATGTCGCTCACTTCTGAACACTGGTCTATAAGGTAGAGTAATAAGACCATACACAAACGTATACACACACGTGACTTGAAAGTAGCACAACGGGCCCACAATGAGTTCTATAAAGTCCGTTTGAACTTGGTTCGTCCTCCACCCAAAAAGCTAAAATTAAAGAAAATCTAATAACAGACGTAAAAAGCTCAGTGATTGTATGTACCTAGTACTCGAATAAACTACCATTTTGTCAAATAAAAATGAACACCAACAATAATTTTGATTGTAAACTAGTTTTATGCCCAACTAGTGATGCCGTGTTTGTCGTCACTAACATTTGCTTCAACCTGTCCATCACGATGCTTTCAAATTCTTTAAAAATTTGTTTAAGAGGTCGAACAAACTTTTTCTAAGCACAGAATCACCTGAAAACGACAGTTCCATTAGAGTTTGCATTTTTTGTTTGTCAACTAGAATGTAATTTTTGTTTTGTTTAACATTATTGTTTGCATTTACATAAATTGGCTATTAATATTAGTAGCGAATAATCGACATGAAATTAATAAACATTTTCATGCTGGAATCGGTTTTTATCAAATATTCATATCCAAGTTTTTCAAGACTCTATATGTTTAATACTTGGAAACCGAAAAAACATTGCAACTGTGTGAAGAGGCGTACCGATGAGTACTGAATGTTTATGAAACTAATTATGCCAATTTACATGAATATTTCGAATAAGAACTGAGAGATGTTTATATAAAAATAAGCAATTATTACAGTTCTAGGAGCATAATGAAGTTGTAATTAAATACAAATAAAAGAAAATTAATTCCAATAACTGATTTCTGAAATATATTAATATTAATACAATGTTTCTTCTAGAAGCAATACATACTATTTTTATAAGGTATGAAGCCATGGTTTATAAATTAAACGCTAGAGCGTTTTATAGATTAGTACACAATTTAATACATATTTTACCCGTTACAAAGTTTTTCTCTAAATAATGTACTGTAAAAAGCACAGTCATAGGGTATGAAATGATATGCCATATATTAATAGACCGTGAAGTTCATGTAAAATTGGTTTTTAATGTAATTTCGTGAGTTGTCAGAAAACATTTTAATTTAAAATCTTTTCTAACTTATATTGTATGCTATAATAAACTCGCAGATGCATTAAACATTAAACACAAAAGTACTTCTCGTACATTTTGTTATGTAAACATGAATATAGTAAGGCAAATAACAAATAAAATTATGTAAAAATTTGACGTTTATACTAAATAGTAACAAAACAATATTGCTATACATAATCAGTGACCGGATCAATAAGTACCACAAATTCAAAATAAGTATTTTAAAAAGCTTAATATTTGGTCAAAAAAGTAAAAAAAAAGCACCAACTTAAGCAAAAAAGCCTTAAAAATAAGAGTTTTGAAAAAATCTATATATTTTATGTCAATATAGTTAACACTTTATATTGAAAAAATAATACTTTAATCATTAAAAGACACATCAAGTACATGTTATAGCTAAATATATATTTATATAAATAACAAAAAACGGGCCCTTAATTAAAAATTATTAATTTTATTCCATATATAAAACTTGAAAAACAAAGGAAATAGTATTGCCTGAAATAATTACTAGATATTGTTCCCAATGATCCATCTTTAAATTCTGCCTTCTCGAATTTAAAATAGTTTTGAAAGTAAAAAAGTTTCTCTCTACCTCTACACTTGTTATTGGGGCATATTTAATTTCCACCCTTCATTTTTCGAAAGAACTTGGTCTAATTCTCTTTTCACTGCCTCCCCAATAAGTCCTTGTACATTGTAGATATTATCTATGGACTATTTCCATCGAGTTGATTAAAATCAGGTCTTGTTTCTCGAGAGCTTTTACAACTTTCCTACAGAAGCTATAAGTACTTTTAATAAATGCTAAATTTTGTTTTCGGACTGATTTAAAACGATTTGACAGTCTTGTTATTGCCCTTCTGGTGGTTTCCGGCAACTCAATGATAATTTAAAAAAAAAATTTCTGCATAATAAATAGCAGCATCAAGCCACGTTCTCCATCAAGTTAAAACTGTCTCGGGAAGCAACACTGTATCATGTAATTTTTCTAAAATGTTGTACGCGTAGAGGTGCTTTAATAAATATCGTTTTTCCATTTAATATCAGTTCGTCAATTAAAGGAAATTGCAACCTTATTGTTTGAGCAATTCAGCGTCAAACAAGTGCAATGAATTAAATTTTCGTAAAATATTTTCATATTAGGCGCGGTGTTTACCATATATGCGGCTGCAACTGAAAGCATCAGTAAAACTCTTGTGTATGGTACTGCTTTTGGTGAATTGAAATTTATTAATTCTCTATTAATAAATTATGATATAGGTCCGTATGTAAAAATACAGAACTTATTTGAAAATTACTAATATTTTTTAAAAATCTTTATTTAGCAGGACACAATTAAAAAGCATATAAAAATAAGAAAGAAAACATGTTGTTTATTCAACATTATACAAGTTAAAGTTAATATCAAATATATACATTTCTTTTTTTTTTTGTTAAGACAATCCAGCCTGCTGCGGCTCTGGAGGTTTAAGGAAAAGTCTTGCTTATCTATATCAAATTCTTCACTCTTTGCCCTAAACAATTTATCACTTGATCGCAGTCTTTTTAAATATTTAATCGTTAAGCAAGGAACTAAACTTGTTAATTCTGCCACATAGAAATGGATTTTCATCTTTCCGGCTAGTTTTGTAAGATAGAAGCTACCAACTGTAAAATTAGGAGCCGCTAAGCCACCAGAACCGATTCCAACTTGAGATTCCTGTATTGGATCTTGAATTTGTTCCGCTGTCTCTAAGTTACCCTGGGTATCGAGATCGGAGTCATCGTTGTAAACAATGTTTGCAAAGCTTTCTTTTGTAGAGCTGGAAGGTACTACAAACTTAACTATTAACTATTATTATAAATTCGACATTTTCCTTTTTGCGAATCATTTCTGGTGAGGTATATCAAAGCCTACTGAGTTTATAGTAGGCTTTGGGTATATAAAGCACTCTTAGCTGTAGATAGTTCGTTGCTAGTTGTTGGACAAAGTCGATCAGTGACAGAAGATCCCATACCCTGATTGGATATTAGCAGGAGTGAATGACAAAGGGTAGGCTACCCCCAGATATTTCAGCTACATCGTATATGGAAAATGGCTTTCCAGGGTGGGTACTCATTCAATCAGTGAAAGCTGTGTTGTAATAAGTTTTGTACGGACCAAATACACTACGGTCGCTTGTGGTTCGTGGGCGGAGGAATCGTGAGCATAACTATGCCGTGGTCTTTTGCTAGTTTAATTGCCTCAGTAGTGATATGGCTTTCGTGGATATCTAATATCAGCAACACTTATTATCTGATGATCATTTAGAATGCCTTATGAAGTGCTGCAGATATTTGATAAATATTACCCAATTAGACCAACCACTGGGGTGAGCAGTGACCACAGAACCACAAGGAGCACCATTTAACATAAAGTCCTTATAGTTTACTCTGGGAAATATATACAAGGGTGTAACATTGTTCCCTAGGGCATTAATGCTTGCAATGAATATAACATTCACACCTCTTTCTCCCGAAGTTGCACTTCCTACTTGCTTGACACCTTTACTTGTCAAATTTTTACCTGAAATTTTTTTTTGTTAATTTTATGTGCAACAAATCCAGGACATTTTGCTTTAATAAAAAAACGCATCTAGAACATGAGTAGTTGTATTTCCACTTTCATCCACATTATAAACCCTCTCTGCGGTAAAACCGTATTTTCAATTGATTTAACTATGTGAAGCAGGTAGGTACACGCAATATGAAAAATTAAAAATAAGCGCTAAATAGTAAGCACAGAAATCGAAAAAAACATAAAACTAGCAAACACGCATAAAAACCCAGTCTCAAATAATTTCCTTTAATGTAAATCATGCCTATTTAAAGGCAACTGTTCCTGCTTTCAATATTTAACGTAAGCATAAGAAGCAAATACCGGCCTCTATACATAATATACCACCTAGGGTTTTTGGTCGCGGGACCAAAAGTGCTTTCGAGACTTACGAGCTAAATTTTATGTCCCGGGACTACTCCGGAAGATCCCGAAAAGGCAATAGTATTTAGCTAGAAAGCAAATTCCGAAAAAAAACAGGTGTTTTAAGTTAAATATAGTATTTTGACTTCCCTCGTCTGAAAGGCGAAAGAAGTATTGTAATCACGAAAAAATCACCTTTCGAGATTTTTTCATATCTTCACGTTTCAAGGTCCCTAGATGACGAAAAAGAGGTTTTCTTAATTCAGTCTGTCTGTCTGTCTGTCTGTTGGCAGTATAGCTGAAAAACTATTTGTCGGAGGAAGATGATATTTTGCATACATATTATATATCTACCTCGCATGAAACCGGTATAATTTCATACAAATATATACAGGGTGAGCACCTTAAAAAATTTTTTTTATTTGTGTCTTAATTTTGAAATAAAAGGAAGTGATAACTTTCACATAGGTCAGGCTTTACATTTGCCGAAAATAAGACTCAACCAATAAAGAATAATGTCACAAAGGAGTAAAAATGTTTCAACCATTACACCGTGCTCTTCAAGAAACGCGCGCAGATGGAATTCCGTAAGGATCGAGCATTCTGCAGAGCTGCAGATGCGGCGGGTTCAAACCCCAGCGGGATAATTTTCTTTTTGTTTGAAAATGTATTTAATTTATTAGAAATGTGAAGATATTTGTACTCCTTACTTAATTTGATTTTTAAAATTATTTAGTGTCACAATGTTGACGGGGGAAGTTCTGGGTAAAGCCTTTTACATATTTTTTATATAAATGTTGCTAGTATCATTTTTATTTGAATACATATTGGTAGTATAATATAGTATATAGAAAACAAGTGCAAATAACTGAGAAATAAACTATTTTGACATAAAATAGGATCTTAGAGCTACAAGGGTATTTAAGGACTCACTCCTAATTTCGAACGGATTTTAGTAGAAAATGATCCTGCCACTGAAAATGCTGGGATTTCAAGCTGGTAGATATACGATACTTCTCTTGTCTAGGCAACATTAGTAAACAAGTAAATGACAGACGCCGGTGAATACCCGTCCTAAATTTTTTGATTTCGTATACTCGTACACATGTTACCATGGTCCCGGGACTTTGTGGTGACGGTGGTCCGGGGACTCAGTTTTCTTTGTAGAATCCCAGGAAGGTCTCGGTACCGGATCGCGGTACTGGAAAGCCTAATACCACCGGACGGAACTGACAACTCTACTAGTAGTGGTTGATGGTAACCTTAATTTTAGTGAAAAAGACGATTCTTCACCTCTAAAAAGTTGTAGGGCATCATAAAACATGAACGACATATTCGGTTACTGTATGGGGAAAACGTTAGTTTTTCTTCTTCCTCAGTATTTGCTAAATGTGAATGAACTATGCTAAGCGTGGCGCCAGTTCAAACATTCGCGAATAATGTATTAAACATTTTACGAGTTGACACTGTGGACACTACTAGTGCCAAACAATAAATTATGGATTAAGTCAAGACATTAATTTTGTTTGATAGGTGGCTAACTTTTACCTGCTGTTTTTAATCATACTGTATAAACAGTGAATGACAGTAAGGGAAGTAATAATAATTTCTCTTTTAATGTTATTATTGAAAAAGGAACATAGGTTTTCTAAAATACTTAGTCGTGGGAAAACATCTTAAAAATCGAATAGTAGTCCAGTCAATCTGTCATCAAAAGTGGGTGTTACCTTGCATCAAATCGGGTAGTTTTCGACCTCGGCCGAGTGCCGAAAGTACTTCAAATAAAAAAAAGCCAAAATTTTCGACCTTGTTTCGGTTTTCGTCAATTTTAACTCCGAAGAACTGGTTTTCGTTTTTTCTAGAAACTATATGAAATGAAAGAAGATAAAATTTCCTGCATTTTATGTAGAGTTTTTTTTTCTCCGTCCAATCGTTCAGCCGCGAGAGCGCCGCGAAGTTATAGTCCAGTCAAAAGGTAGAAAATAGTGGAAAGTTTTGGTGGTTTTGATATTTGGTTCCTATATGGTTTTTTGGGTCGCTGTATACGAATATCAGGTTTGCCAACAATAATTTTGAACGGAAACACGTTTTTTCAAGCAAAAACGGTCTTTATGTACTAGAGGTTTTTTCTCCGATCAATCGTTCAGTCGCGAGAACGCCAACTTCCGGCGGTGTTAAAAGCAAAAAAAAAGGAAATTATCCCAGTTTATTTCAAAGTAACTCGAATGCTATCCATTTTTCGTAAATCAAAAATGGTATATGAAATGAATCTTCATAAATGAAATGTTGGAAAACCCGATATTTGGGTACAGCGACCCAAAAAACATATAGGAACCAAATATCAAGACTCCAAAAATGTCCCCTATTTTCTACCATTTGACTGGACTATAATTTCGCGGAGCTCTCGCGGCTGAACGATTGATCCGAGAAAAAAATTCTGCTTTATAAAATGTTTCATATAGGTTCAACATTTACGAAAAATGGATAGCTTTCGGGTAATTTTAGAAAAACTTAAAAAAAATCGGTTTTTACACTGTTTTTGCTTTTAAAAAAAAACATGTTTTCGGTCAAATTTTTGTTGGCAAACCTGATATTTGTATTCAGCGACCCAAAAAACATATTGGAACCAAATACCAAAACTACACCAAAACTGTCCCCTATTTTCTACCATTTGACTGGACTATACAGGGTGATTTATAACGGGCGGACCAAACTTCAACAGTTTTTTGGGGAGGTCATTTTGAGTAAAAAATGTTTTTCCCCAACCACACGTCGAATAATATTGTCGAATAATTTTGTAAGTACAAAAAGTAAGTCATTTACCAATTACCTTGGCAACTGTACACTTTTCGATTCATATTTGCACTAGTATAAAAATGGACGCAAGATAGGGTTTTATATGGTAAATTTTATATAAAACACTAACTCTTCGACAATATTCGGCAATCGCCGTCGTTGTTGAATTTCCCCGTATAGTGATTGTTTATTTGCGCAGTTCTACAATATAACCTACAATGTTTGATTCTAAATAATAAGTCATATTACAGAATTTATGAGTAGTTCGAGAAAAAATAGTATGTTTCATTCGCACAAAAAATGCGTTTTCGGGACGCGTAAGACTCGCCGGACTCCGCTGCGCGTCGTCCGGCGATCTGTCTTACTTGTCTCGAAATAATGCAATTTTTGTACTAATGAAACAAATAACTATATATGAACATAGGTCGTATTCCATTTAGTTGCCCAACTACAAAAACCAAAGTTTTATTAAGGGGCGGGTAAAGGTAAAACCGCTCAAAGTAGCCAATATTTCAAGCGTCATATCTACTACGTATGTGGGCCAATCCCATCAAACTTTTTTTTGTATCATAGCCTGTAGTTTTATCTGTCTAACGTTTTTCTCAAAAACGAAACATACATTTCAATATTCTTAATATCTAGCGAATGAGATAATTTCATAAAAATCGTACAAAAGGAACTTGACTTTTTCAAACTTATTTTTAAAATTTTTTTTATAATTTATTCTATTTTTTATCTCATACACTAGAACTGTGAAAAAGAATAATTCTGATATAAAAAAGACTAAGATTGGACAAGCCGTTTTGAAGAAAAACTCTTTGGAGATAAATTGCAATGTGTTTTTAAAATATTTTTTTAATGCCCTTCCTACCAATAAATTGCCATCAAATCCATAGCGTTTGACAGATAAAACTACAGGCTATCATACAAAAAAAAGTTTGATATGGTTGGCCCACATACGTAGTAGATATGACGCTTGAAACATTGGCTACTTTGAGCGGTTTTACCTTGACCCGCCCCTTAATAAAACTTTGGTCTCTTGTAGTTGAGTAACTAAATGGAATACGACCTATGTTTATATGACATTTTTTACTCAAAATGACCTCCGCAACATACTGTTGAAGTTTGGTCCGCCCGTTATAAATCACACTGTATACAGAAGATGTCTTTTAGGTACAGACAGTTTTTGAGTTATTTTTCAACAATTCTACAATGCAACTTAGCTTATGACAGAACCTAGGTACCTAGGACCATTTTCGTCTCATATTATTATTTGAATGGAGATTGATTTGCTTAATATTATTTGTGTTCTACTACTACTAACCTTTCGAGGTAGAACCGCTAAAATCCATAAAAATGGCAAAATGTGAAAAATTTGTGAAACTTTGAAGAGCTGTATCTTGAAAACTATTAGGTCTACAGACACTGTTCTGGTCTTAAATGGTTTAAAATTTCCTCTACTTTAACACAGTATATAACCACTTTTGCTGAAAATCCCGTGCTTCGGGATGAAAATCGACAAATACCGTATTTCGGTCGAAAATCTCGCGTTTTTTTGTTATTTTAGGTACTTCCGGCACTCGGCCGAGGTCGAAAACTTAGATTCATCATTAGGCCTCAACCATATAAAACATATAAAAAAATCAGAACTACCCGATTTAATGCAAGGTGAAATGTACAGATTGACTGGACGTACCATACCAAAGTAAATCCAAAAGAGGGCAGCGAATTAGAATAAAAAAAGCCAAATAAATAATGTAGGTGCCGCTACACGCGACGCTACTTGTCAAGCTGAAAGCGAGTGCACATATCGTGAAACAGATAACAGCCGACATGAAAAGTGCGATACTAGATTTTTCCATTGTTCGGAGGCAATGGTGGTGATAAGCATACATAAATAGTTTATCGGCAGGGCTGTTATCAGTGATAGCACCACCATGTCCAACAAGTGGGTGATAAGAGTTACCCTGCCCCCCGCGCCTCTACACGATCGTTTCTGACTCATGCAGGTTACTAGTTTATGAAATCGTCATTTTCAGGAAAGCGGTGTTGGTAAATAACTACATCGTTTTTCGTTATTTGCTTTTATCTTCAACGACACTTTCATTTAGAGAGCCCCTCGCAACGATAGTAGAGTTGAAGGTTCGGAAAGAAACTAATTGCACCTTTTCATGAGTGTTATGAATGAAAAATTACAGCACTTTGAAACAATGGACACTTTTTTAAGGCGTGGTTGAAAATGTACTGTTACCTATTTGGTTCTCAGTGTTCCTAATAATGTAGTCTTAAATAACCAGGTTTGGGAGATGGTAACGTTCATAACAAGTATTTTAAGTATCGATCGGTTAAAAGACTAGTAGGTGGAAATTCAATTCACGATGTGAATAAAAGACGCTGTAATCTCTCATAATTTTAGATCAGTATATATTAATAGATTTTTAACTTACTTTATATTACTCAATATCAACAGACAATTGCGGGAATAATGTACTTAAAGAAAAGATTGTGTGGTAGCATCACTATAATAAAAGCATAAGTAATATTTCAACTTTATTAAATCTTTTACCCGGTGCGAAAAATCTTGTTTCTGATAAATTTTTCGTTAGTATAATAGTACTTAATGCTCCAGCTAACGGTGGAAGATAAGCTCACTTTGAAAGCACACATTTCCCATTTACTTAATCACATTAAAGCTGTAAAGTTAAATCGTTCGCAACTTTCACATTATCTACATTCAAATGAAGACAACAAGGCTACTTCTACAGATTATTATTATCTCTTCTTTACCTGTTAAGTACTGAATGTACAAATGGATATCTAAGCCAGAAATTCTCCATCATAGTTGCTACACTTATCTACGTATGAGTATTATGTGTTTTATAACCAAAAGGGAAGAATGCTAGGAAGTAACCTTTCTTCTACGCTTTCATCAGAAAACATTATATTTTCATCTCGTTATCACCTCTCTTTCTAGAAGGATCTGTGTACTACAATTTTTCTCCATCTCAAGGAGTGGTCAGAATGTCTAACAAGGGAAAATAACTAATTTTTACTTCTTTTTACAATAAAGGAAGTATTGGATTCACCCCAAAAATTCGAAATTGAATTTTCCAACAGTTCCCTGATCTCAAAAAACATTTTTACTTCCTTTTACAATAAAGGAAGTATTGGATTCACCCCAAAAATTCGAAATTGAGTTTTCAACAGATCTTCACGATTTAGAGTCCCCTGATCCCAAAAAAACATATTTTTTTTCATTGGTCTGTCTGTGTGTCTGTCTGTGAACAGAATATCTCAAAAACGGAAAGAGGTATGGCGTTGAAACTTCATATATACGTTTTGTGTACTATGTAGATGCGATAGCAAGCTTTTGAAGAAAATCGCATAACCGGAAGTACGTGTTTACTCTTGTGATTTTTCAGTTTTTGTCGATTTTTTCAAAAACGGCTCTAACGATTTTTTTTAAACTTCACACTTTTATTACATTTTTAATGTGTAATACTTCTAAAATGGGTTTCTTTTGTTTTTTTTTCCAATTTTTTTATTAACTCCTATTTTAAATAGAACACCCGGTATATTATTACATTTTTGAATTTAACTTAAAATTCTAGAGAAAATTTGTCTCTTGAACTAACACTCTACTTTGTACCGTTTTTGTAAAATTTGCAATTTTTGAAAATTTTTGACAAATGCTTAAAAATATAAAATCACTGTAAAAGGAAGTTGTGTGCGTGTATCGCACCAGATTTTTAGAGAATGATTAAGTCTTAGCAGCGTAGTACAATTACAGTTTGTAACTCATTTCTACTATTCAAAAATACACTCAAGGATTTTTTTTTCTAAAGTTAGCGAAGCTGCAACGAGTGTCGCTGCTAAGTGTCTGTATTTCTTTTTCGTTTCACTTCTTACATTTTCGTTATTTGACTAAGCACTACTTCTGATGCTCCGGAAAGAACATAATAAACATTATCATTAACATTCGCTTTGTGATGCTTTATTGAATAGGTTCCATACGTAGACAGCCAGTTAATCTGTCGCTGAAATTTCTAACGATTGTACCTTCAGTAGTATTGCTTTTGTAATATATACCACCAATCAAATCACCTGATTACCGATTGTTCTGAATTTTTACGTTATTTACGGTTTTATCCATAATATAATCTATAACCTCATATACCCGAAGGTGTCGAGGTAACCATACTTTATTCATATATTCACTTTAACTATGTCAACTATATTCATCTATGGTATTGCCTTTTCTTCTACAAAATTACGATATACTGTTCTCTTCCCGGCCATTCTTCTTGTATCTTGCCATGTTTTCCTCTTTTCTCTAATATTTAAGTTATACTTATGTTCCAGGATTTTTCCAGTCTTCTTCTGGGGTTCTTACCTCCATAACCATTTTACTTGCCTTTTATAGGGAGTATTATGGAAGTTTCCACCATTTGGGTATATCTTTATTCCTTCATCCTAAATTTAAAATATCCAGAAGTATTTTTTCGCACTAGGCCTTATTTGCTTCAATAATTCTCCTAATAGTTCTTCACAACCTGCTCCTTTCCATTTTCTTAACTTAACTAAGGCCTGTTCTACATCTTGCATATTTATATTTATTTCTATCGCCCCTTCTGGTATTTTTTTGATCGTTTTATTTCTAGCTTTTTAATTCTACCTCTAAGTTTTATTGGTCACTTAACATTTCGTAAAAATATTGTCGTCATCGCTCAATGATTTCGTCTTCTTCAGTTAGTATCATTCCATTTTTATTAATTATAATCTCATTGTGTCTCCAAACTTCCTCAGGATTGTTGATTTGTTTCTTTGTCCATAATTTTGACCGTGTCTCTTTGGTTTTTGTAAGCTGCATATGCCAGTTGGTCTTTTTTCTGAAAGTATATTTCCTACCGTTCTTTCTTCTCCATAACTCATTATTTGATGTTTTCCATCCAGCGGTGTATTTGCTTTTTAAATTTATTGATTCTAATATATCTGCATGCTTTTTTATCTTTGATTTATCTTTTTTAACTTTCTTCATAATTAATTCAGATGCAAATGGCTTTTAATTATGTTGCTTTCCTCAAATTCTTTCTATGTTAGTTCACCATACTTACCATGTGTCTAAGATTCTCTTAATTTATATATTCTTATTCTCTCTTCAATCTTTGCTCGTTTACTCTCTGTTTAAACGTGGCTTCGAAGAGGTAATAGTCAGTGCAGTCTTAGTAGCGTTTTTTGACTCTCACATCACTAATTTCCTTTTTTTCTCTAGCACATGTTAAAGTGTGCTTTTATCAACTCAAAACAAAAGGTCAAGTTTTACTTTAACAGCAAGGGTAGATAAAGTAGCACTTTAACATCAAGGATAGATAAAGTAATTTAATTTTCTAACTTTTGTTTAAATTAAATATGACAGCTTCGTATTATCGTAGCAACCCAATCTAGCTACTGACATTTTCAAATGTGATTGACTGTCATTATTTTCTTTTGGAATTGTTAAAGTTCTTGCTATAGAAAAAAATATTGTATTATACACTACGATAAAGTTATTTCTATCCACTCTTGAATTATTAACGTCTCGACTTCGTCTCGACGTTAAACGATTCACTCGTGGATAAAATTTAACTTTATCGTCTTGTATAATAAATTACTATTATATTTGCTCGCGATACAATTACATAGTTTATGTAATAGATTTTTTATTTCCTTGTGAAACTTCCCTCATTTTGTGGATTACTTTGTATTTATAGAAGATATTGGTAACAACAAGGCAATGAAACGTCTACCGTTGTAATTTTCTTACCTTTGCGAATGTGTCCGCACTGCTTTCTTCCATTTTCTATGCTCATTCCCCACAATTGAGTTAAAATCTCCTAATAAGACTAATTTGCCCTTATAGTTTTCAATGGTAAATTGTAATTGTAACCAGAATTGATTTTTTTAATTTATACGTAAGTTATCATTTGGTGCAGTATCTATTACCAATGTCCGTGTATTTATTCTACCTATCCTTTATCTTTATCATATCTCGATAAGGAAGCATTTGCGGACCATGTTCATATAGACATCTTCGACTCGAATTTACCTGAGAAACACGTACTGAAATTTTGCACCTTGTCTCGCGGGACACCCTGTATTTTCAAGGTTGAGAAATAGTCAGTTTAAAATTTTACAAAGTTTTATGTAGTACGTTCGTTTTTTTTAATTTTGCAGTTAAACTACGAATTAATGTTGGTTTCCAAGAGGAAACCTTACAGCCTATCATTAATAATATTAATATACAAATTAAGTTTGGAATTTCCTCCTTTATCCGATGACCGATGCCTTAATCAACAGATTATACCCAACTAATCTGTCAGTGATAGTTTATAATTTTGAAAGTAAAAAAATGGTGAATAGTGAATAGACAATACATAGGCTCCACATAGCTACTATGAGTATCTATTTAGATCTACTCTCATTACGACGTTTTTTGGAAGATTATTGGCAGTAAGTGTCGGTTCTGGTTTCTTTTACAACTGTGTTACTATTATTACTATTACTATAGATATTTTTTTCGTATTACGCTTTTTGCGTCGCTATCTCCAGAAGCATTTTTCGGAAAGCACCATTTCCTAGTTACCGAGTTCGTCTGCCCAAGCGAATTAGCAAATCCAAAAGCACGTTTATTTATACAGTCCATGGCTGCAAGAACTTCAAACAGTCGTTCGGGCGGGCGCTATAAACCGCATAAAAGCTTCGCGATAAGATGACGGTGTAAATCAGCAGATTGCAGAAACCAAGAGTGGTCTGGCGCGAGTTCCTGGAACCAAGACCTGCTCCTGCTCCCAACAAACACTGCCAGCTTGAGTGGTTGCTAATGGCTTTTTGGCTTTGCCTTTGCATTGCGTCGGACCGACTTAATTTATTAGAGAAAATGGAGTGGAGACCGTTTTTCTATGCCGTACACTTTTTTAGTGAGTCAATTGTCAGTTGGAATTTCTTCAAAATGGGTAACAGTCAGTGTAGTTAAAGTTGGCTGGAAAATATATAATTTTGAACTTTTCTAATTTCTTCTTTAAACTGCTAAATATCTTAAATTGAGTCCTGATCCTGATATTTGATTGTTCGAAAAGTGTACGGCAGTTAGTTTAAGAGATATTGAAGTAACAAATACGCTTTCTTTAAGAACATTTATTAAAATAATAAACAGTGTGGGGTACCTATAGGTATTAATAATTTACATAGACTATAAGATAAAAAAAATGTAAATTCATGCATAATGGTTAATGATTAGAAAAATTTTAAGAAGAAAATTGACAATGAAGTAAATAAATAATAATATAAATAATAATAATAAGGATGTAAGAATATGATGTATACAAGTATATCGGGTGACAATGAGAACAGGGCTATGCTTATTATCTTGTTTATTTATGAATCGATTTAGATAAAATTTTATATAAAGATACTAGAGATAATTTGTGATTGACGGATCAATATACTCAAAAGGACCGACTTTCGGTTTCACCGGAAATGATACCAATTTTGATTTTTTAAATGGATCACCCTTTATATTTTATGTTTTTTGAAATCTACAAGTCACGTTACATAAACCAGTCTCGAAAAATTTTCATTTAAAAAAATGGTTTTTCAACTTTTATTTTTTACGGTAGAAGGTTGTGACTTGAAAAAATATGTTCTAATTGACTCTAGCAACTAATAATAATAACTAACAAACCCTTAGTCAAAGAACAAAATTTTAAAAACACCATTTTTAAGAAAAAGTAACATTTTTAAATGGCACCTACCAAGGACAATCTTGCCATTAAACAGCAAATTTAATTACCAATCTAACGATATGCATCATGCACTACTTTATCTTTATCTAAAATTGAAGAATTAATTAATTAATTCTTTAATATTTCTGTGTAATACCTAAGCAAATTCGGCAACACTGTTTGTAATGCAGCATGCTGTGTGGATGCTTAATTAATTCAGTAATAATATCCAGATATCTAATGGGTATCATGTGATAACAGTTGTGTGTAGATAACTGGTGGGAGTAGTAATGGGCAACCAGTGTGGTTGTTTACATGCAGTGAAAAGTATTTTTTAAATAATAATATACGTTAAAATAATCACCTTAAAGAGCTAGAGTTCTTTTAATTGTGAACGCAATAATTGTATATTTGCTACGTAATAGCAAGATAACCTTCTTTACGATCAAATTTGACTAAAGGTTACAACTATTATTCACATTAGAACTTCAAGATCGTTTGAAGCCATTTGAAGTGGCAATTTTTGCTTCAACTAGTGAAAGGTGCAAGTGTTTGTGTTTGTGGCATGCTGTGCTACGATATATTCAGATCTTAAAGGGCCATAGAGCTCCAACGAGCTATTTTGGTCGTGAACAACCCAAAGGAGGTGTTTACAGGCTACCACACAGTTAGGAGCTGATAGAAAATACACTCAGGTACAAGCGATACTTACAGAAAGTTAGTGCGTATTTCTTTTATTTCATTAAGAAAAAAATAAGAAGTTTGGTACGGCAAAATTAGTGAAAATGTTTGTAATTTATATTTAGAGAGTAATTTAGAATATTTATTTTTCTAAATTTACATTGATTCGGGTACTCGACGTTTTCAGAAATTATAATTAGAAATTAACATATTTTGGTTTAGGGTATCTTAATAAATTTTATCATCAAAGTTGGAAAAAGTTAGAACATTTGATTAAATAATTTGAGAAAATTTTAATTTTGATTTATTGTAATGTCAGACCAATCCTTCAAATACTAACTAACTGATTGAATAAGAAGATTTAATTGAATGCACAAGAGAGTGTAATTGACCAAAGAAGTCAATTTGGTAATAATTTATAATAATTCAGTCTTCACCAAAAAGAAGATTAATAAGTTTAACATTAACCCATTCAGCTAAGGACGAAAGAGGGTCTGCTTAATAACTGTCTATCCGAGGTAATTTTTAAATAAGAATCACATGACATAATTTCAAATGTCATATTTTCATTAGTAAGAAATGTCAATTGAAAATAATTCAATAAGTAGAAAGTTAAGTGTTTGAGAAAATATTCTTGATACTACTTCTTCTGAATAAGCAAGAGGGCATATATCCATATAATATTTATTATATAATAATTTTGGCACCTCAATTGGAGCTGTGGCCAAAGATATATGACAATTTTGGCACCTTAAGTGGGGCTGAGAAAATTATATAACATGTTGTATGTAATTTGAGTCGTAGATTGCAAAAAACATAAAATATATAGGATGATCCATTTAAAAAATCAAAGTTAGTATTATTTCCGGTGAAACCGGAAGTCGGTCATTTTGATTATACTTGTATGTCAATCAGAAATTATGTCTAGTATCCTTGTATCAAATTTCATCCAAATTCATTCATATATAAGTAACGGTAATAGAGGCATGGCCCTGGTCTCATTGTCACCCGGTATAGATGATAACATTTATATTAATGAAATTTAGAAATGCTATCACTAAACATTATATGAATACGAATACACTTTTTCGGGTAATCACCAGTAAATTTATTTAGTTTGAATCACTTGTGTATGTGCTGCTGCAGCAAAGTAGTATTAGTAGTAGTATATACGGTGTTTTATGACATGTGGAAGAACTTGGGGAGTGTATAGAGGACGTGAAAATAGTTTATATAAACACATAACCTAAAACGTATCGTTGTTGAGTTACAGCTCACAATGTTAAAAAAAAACTAGCCAAATTAGAATTAAATCTAAGTTGTCGTTTAAATGATTATTAAATTTAAATTACTTAACAATAAAGTTACCATGGATATTGCATACTAATGTCTAAAATTAACTCTCAGTCTTTTCTAGTAAAGCCAGAATGGAGAATTTTTCTGATCAAGAAATAGTTGACAGGCATCTTGCTTACGAACTTGCTCACTGCAATGCAGTTTCAGCAAGAATAGAAGGGACATTCTACAATACGGCGACTGTCATCATGCATTCAAGCACATGGTGGACATTTTAAATACTTCTTCCGTGTACATCCCCTATGTTATAAAACACCCTGTACGGATTAAGAATATACATCAATTTTGAGACAGACTACTCTTACAATGCAGACTAGTTTTTTTACTTTGTCAGTTATTACAATAAATAAAAATTATTGTTGTAAAAATAATTTGTACATTATTATTAAATTAATAAAAACTGTTGTTCTCAGATTAATTCGAAAGAAGTCAATTATACAAAGTGTGGTTATTTAAGAACGAGTCGTGATGTTAACATTTTTTAATTTGTTTTACATATTTCCCTTTTCAATGTACTTCCCTTGTGCACTAACACTGCTGCATTCGTATTTTCCACTCTTCAAATAGCTGCAAATCGTTTTCCCCTATAGCCTTCAGTAGCTCAGCCGTTTTTGCTTGGCTTCGGAAACCGACTCAAAACGTTTATCCTAGAGCACAGACTCCACTTTGAGAAAGAAGTAAAAGTCCCGTAGAGCTAAGTCTAGAGAATATGAAAGACCTTCGAGAAATGTAATATTTCTTCAGCCAAATATTGCTTCACTGAGAGTGCTTTATGCTCGGGCGCGTTGTCCTAGTGAAGAATGCAACAGCTTTTCTAAAACTCTTTTCTTGCGGATTCGTTCTCTCAGTGTCTATAATTTTGATCCACCGCCTGTTCTTCCGATACCCAATGTTCCAAGATGTAAGAAAACAAGTAACATGGCCATCAACTTGAATTCGCAGTGTTTTTTTTTTTTTTGGTTAGGATCGTATTGGAAGATTTAAGTTTTATCGAAAGTTCGTTTACGATTTCATTTTTGGCAAGTAAGCAGTCGCCACCTTCGCACAAACCTTTCTCATCTTCGTATAATCGTTCATAATTTACCTCAAGACCTCTCATCCATATGGATCATTTTCGCAATCACTTTAATGCTTAAACAACGATCTTTTCGAACGTTTTCTACGTTTTTACCTGTTCTGGACGTTCAAGGGCGATCAGGATATTCGGCGTCATAGACGCCTTCTCGACCTTCTCGAAAATTTATGTGCACTTAGAAAACACGTCAACTAGACAAACTTATACCCCCTTTGAGTTTTCACAACATTCTGTCCAATTTCTTAACATTTTCATCAAAATTTCAGGTCGAGAGCGGAAGGCTGAGCGGAAATATCTTTGTTAAATTAAACAGGCAACTGTCCTAATATAGAAGGAGGAAGAATAAAACTTCAAAACACACTAAAACAGGTATGATGCAAATGACGCATGTAACACAATAATTAAAGCTACTGAGTTCAAACTTTCTTGGATATGTTAGAAACATCTAGGATGACAAACTTAACTTGCCAATTGTAAAGTATCTTAACCTGCGCGTGCTGTGAAAGCTCAGACTAGTTGTTTCTCTCTAATTTATTCATTTAATTCTCCAACCGAAGATCATTCGCGCAAAACTCTAGCCTGGCAAGCTTTTTATTTTTTGTAATCGCAGTGATTGCTAGAAGGCGATTAAACTCGACCAAATTTTTAGGAAAAGAACACTTGCGTTATGGGGTGTTTTCAATATTTTTCTATATTAATAACGTTGTTGCAGGATGAACAGGGCAGGAAGCAGATATATTAATGTAATTTAATAAAAATGAACCTTAGCTACAACGAAGAGGTCAAAATCAGTATATACGAGTATACTCGTTCTCGTTTTACTTAACATTCTGAGCCAGTTATGTTGCAATTGGCATAGTTTTTCTTTTTTGAAATTTTATCCAACACCTCTTTATTATGACTTTACAACTATTCTAATTTCAGTTGACTTTAAGACTACAACTGACTCCGTGTCACTTCGGTTTTTCACAGCTGTCAATACAAAATTTATGTGATCTTGGTATTTATTGAGATAAAATTTTGTATAGCGTGCGTATGTTATTACTTTATTACAAGTAATTTCTTGAACTCGAAAAAAACCAGCCTCAAGGGTTCAACTTTTCGCCTGACTTAGTTGTAACATAACGCACTTGTAACAGAAATAATTATAATCACCTTATTGCTTTTAATTAAATAATTATTAATAGTGCAATATTACCCTTCAGTTTATATATTATCTTATTCTACTGAATTTATATCGATAAAAGGATAAACATGGCTGCATGTCTTCTTTATAGAGAAATTAAAGTTACCAGGTATATTATTTTAATGTTTATACAATTTCAAACACCATAGTTAGTTTCTTCTGTATTCTACATTATTTTATGTAAATATTAATATCATTAAAATTAGATACTATAAATGTATTACATCAGACCTCTCAATATTTCTTTTTTAAATATTTGGTTTCGAATTATTGGTTAGACATCCAAATACTAAAATCATACAAATCTAAATAATATTTAAATAATATTTTCTATACTGATACTTAAATAGTTGTTGGTAAATTACCTGGCAACGTTTTTAGAAAAAGGCAAACAATTGAATTCTTTCTACATAGAATGATATTGATTTTCAACTCTTTTGATACTAAGCGTTACTTAATGTACACAAGCTTTATATATTTTCATTTTGTATAGCTTATGGACAATTTAAAATAACGTTCTTAAACTGCAGAATATACATGTAATATGAAGCAAGCCTAGCGATGGGCAAAGGAAATTTTCCCAATTTGGAATATTTTCAAAATGGGAATTTTCCCGGGAATATTCCTCCAAGGTTAAATAAATTTCCGTTGCAGGGAATTTATTTTTTATGCGAGTTTATTCACCCCGGTAGTCGTCGACGTCAACATCGCGAGTTTACATGAGTGCTTATTTTGACGTTGTCCGGGTATTAGCCTGCAACAGCTTAGTTTTTGAGGGTCTCAAATAATGCTAGATCATGTTAGATGTAAAATAGCGTTATTTGGTAACTGTAAACAAATAAAACAAGTTGTGTCGTGTCGTAATCGTAACATTCGTAACAAGTGCAACCTACTAACAATTAACAATTCTAACAAACAAAGATGAGAAGAAAATGTGCTGAAATTAGGAAGTGTTTTAATATCAAAAATAAGATGGCTGAATGCAAATTTTGTAAGACTGTTTATAAAGTGTTAAATGCTCCTAAATGAAAAGACACATAGAAAAATGTTTTAAATGCCCTTCAGAAATAAGAAACAATTTTTCGAAAACGAGTGTGCAATCAGCAGAAAAAGTGGTTCTAGTGCCGCCTATAGAAGAAAAAATGGACCAAGCCTAAACTGCCCAAACGGAAACTGCTTCTCAAAGTTCTTCAAGCTCAACATTCATGAATCAAGGGCACGGCCGTAAAGTTTCTACACCATCCGGATCATTCGCGATGAACTCTTTTTTGGATTCCATGACTACAACAGAACAGGTAGAACTTGTTATTGTAATCCAGGATGCAGGTAATCTTAAATTGACAAAACGTTTTATTTTTGCAGGTTCAAATTCATGAGGATTTGGCTCGGGCAATTTTTGTCTCTGGTACACCATTTTCTATCGTAGAACATCCATTATTTATAAAAGTATTTAAAAAATTAAGTCCATCATATAAACTGCCAAGTAGATGGAAACTATCAAGTACACAAATAGATACAGAATATAATACAGTTCAATCAAGTGTAAATAACTTGCTAGATTAGTCAAAAAATCTAAATCTTCAGTTGGATGGGTGGAGTGATATTCAAAATGAGAGCATTTTAAATTTCCTTGTTACAACTTCAATCCCTGTATTTGTTAAATTTGTTAATACAAAGGATAATCGCCATACCGGGGAATATTTAGCAAACGAGATTGACAAAGTATTAATACAGTACAACGTCGAACATTTTTTTGTCTTAATTGGCGATAATGCCTCAAATATCCAAAGAGCATTCTCCATATTAAAGGAACGTTATCCACATATAATCGCATTAGGGTACATTGCGCATACTTTGCATTTGTTATGTGGGGATATTTTAAAATTAGAATCTGTCATTAAATTCACTAACCAAGTGACAAACATAATTAAATCAATATGAAGTTCACAGATACTTAGTACCATTCTCGAAAAAATTAAAAAAGAGAAAGATTGTCATATATCTCTTAAACTCTCATGTAAAACCAGATGGGGCAGTCACCTCAGCTGTCTAAAAAGTATGCTGTTATGTAAGCCTTCTTTACAATCTTTGGCTGTGAATGAAGCTGCGGCTGAAATATTGCAGAAATCAGCGAAACAAACTCTTCTAGACGATGATGTGTTTTGGACAAGAATTACCAATTTCCATAATTTGTTAAAACCTATTTGCCAATGGATTGTACAATTGGAAACCGATGAACCAATCATACACAGAGCTTATGAAGCATTTGCAGACATAGATCGGTGCTTAACTGAAGAACTACCACGATCATTGCTGACAAAGGTAGAAGAAAACAAAGTCCTAAATTCATTTAATGAAAGAAAGAAAAAAGCCATAGGACCCATTCACTATGCGGCAGACATCCTCAACCCAGCTTCTCAAGGTCACAGGTTGACAGAGGAAGAGATTATTGATGAAACCGAGTTTATTGATTCTGTAGCTTCACAGATGAATCGCATTGATGATACCCAAGTTATGGTAGAGTTTGCAGGATACAGATCCAAAAGTTCCGGAATGTGGGCCAAAGATTTTCTATGGAAAAGGATTGACAAATTATCTCCACTAATCTGGTGGAAAGGAATGTGCAGTACCACCCAATTAAGCGATGTGGCAACTAAGATATTGTCTGCTCCAATATCATCTACTGAACGTTCTTTCAGCTGTTTCAGCTGGATTCACTCAAAAAGACGAAATAGGTTAACTTGCAATCAGGCAGGAAAGTTAACATACATCTCGCATAACTGGAAGTTATTAAAAAAAACAAACAGAACAATCCGAGCAAGAGCAGTGTTCATCATCATCAGCGCCAAAGAAATTGAAACTCACTGTTTTGACTGCTGAACCAGCAGAAACAGTTTCAATTTCTGATTCAGAAACGTCATCAGATAGTGATGACGATGATGAAGAAATTGAGAATTTAAGTGAAGGTGAGGATGACTCTACTGAAACTGACAATGAAGAGAATGACGATAGCATGTAATAAAACTTTTGATTTACCTTTGTACCTTATTTTTATGTATGAGTATGTTACGTTTTACGTCGTTTTTGCTTATGTTTATTTACTTTACTTTAAGTTTGGATCAGAAGCTTAATTTATTTTTCCTTTTTTCCATATTGTGGGTATGTGAATGTGAGTATGTGTCCATCAGTCTTTCCTTATGCTTATAAGTGTAAAATCTCACATCAACATACGTATAAACTTTTTAGGGTTTGGTTTAGTTTTATTTGTTTTGTTTCTGAATTTTTATGTTTATTTAATGGTCTCAATAGTCAATATCAAAGTTAGTTATCTAAAACTAACTAGATTTGTATTATTTCTTTTTTTCTATAGCACATGTTAAAGTGTGCTTTTATCAACTGAAAACAAAAGGTCAAGTTTTACTTTAACAGCAATGGTAGATAAAGTAGCACTTTAACATCAAGGATAGATAAAGTAATTTAATTTTCTAACTTTTGTTTAAATTAAATATGACAGCTTCGTATTATCGTAGCAACCCAATCTAGCTACTGACATTTTGAAATGTGATTAACTGTCATTATTTTCTTTTGAAATTGTTAAAGTTCTTGCTACAGAAAAAAATATTGTATTATACACGACGATAAAGTTATTTCTATCCACTCTTGAATCATTAACGTCTCGACTGCGTCTCGACGTTAAACGATTCACTCGTGGATAAAATTTAACTTTATCGTCTTGTATAATAAATTACTATTATTTTATTTTATTTTTCAGTTTTGGAATAAATGAAGCTGTTGACTTACAAAAAGTTGTTTTATTGCACATTGTACACATTACTTTACAACCTCTACTCTCTACTCATCATATACATAGAGGTTTTCAATTAAAGCTGAAAATTCCCCGAAAATTCCCATTTTGGAACCATTCTTGGGAATATTTCCAAGGAATATTCCCAAAAAATAAATTTCCGGGAATTTACCATCACTAAGCAAGCCTGAATTACAAAAACAGTAAAATAATAAATAACCTCCTTGATGCTATTGCAAATGTCAGTGCTCACACTTTTCTTAATCTTATAAATACTCACTCGATTTGGGGAATTTACTCATGAGCGATAGTTAGCGTTAGTAGGATTAGCTGCTATTAGGATGAGTACTGTAATCTTAGCATCTTAGCACTTTCATTCATACTGAATGTATGTACTATTGTAATTTGAAACAATTTTAAGATTAAATTGCCCTTCACCAATTTTAATAGCGTAGATTCTGTGTATATTAGCCACTCACGTCTATTTTGGATGGGGATTGGCAATGATTTCTTTTTAAGGTTGGTGTGTGAAATGTGAAATTGTTTATGAACGACTGCATTATAAAGTACTGTTTATCTCATTGTTTTACGGCAATAAAGTCGTTCTTTATTATACTAGTAAAATAAAGTAAACTTAACGTCAGCTAGCAACGCCAAAATAAATGCTTGTAAATATCTATCAAGGCACTCTAATGTCAATTTTTTCCTGTCACAGAGAATAGACTCGTGAAATAAAGTTTTACATTATGTACTTGTTATACAAATATCTATTTTAGGATTGTGCTAGTGATTGTTAATGTGACATCTAGTAGATAAAATCTTGTTGCCTAATTGCAATTTATAGTATTTTCAGGTTATGTTTCAACATTGGCAAGATAGAATTAACCATGATTCATAAACTTGAAATCAAAATACTATAAGTTCTATTACAAGTTACACACTAATGGAGCTAGTTTACATCTATAAAAGTCGCATTTCCAATCAATGCTAAAATTATCGTAAATAGCCAATAAATTCAAATAAATAACTAATGCAAACATCGTTTTATAGTTGTCGCTAAACATCACTGGAAGTTGATTGCTCCTGAGCTGCTGTAAAAAGTTTTCCTATTTAATTTTTAATTTAATTATTTATTCGTTGATGACGGGGGGGGTATTAGTTTCCCGAAAAGTTCGAATTCTAATGTTGTTAATCTTCTAGTAGTTGTAGTGTTGCAAAATACCAAATATACAGGATAAATGAACATATTTCATGCATTTTTTGAGAATAATTTTACTATTAGATGTGTTTTATGTCGAGAGTTTTGTAAATATAGTTTTTTATCCATCAAATGACCTATATCCAATAAAAATTTAAAAAATATAGATTCTACATACATATTCGTTTACATTGTTCTAAACTTCTTCAGGACTGGAACTATGATCACTCGCTAATTTTGATGATCCCAATTACCTCTATGTCGAATTGTAACGACTCTACTTACGGAAAAAAATCATAATTAAGCTGTTCAAGCAAACGTCAAAACCAGCACAAAACGCAGTCAGTCTTAATTAGCTGTGAAGTTAGAAAATCCAAAGCTGACGTGCTGAAACAACCTGATGCATAACAGGGATTATTTTTTGTGTTTCGGAAGCCGATAAATAATTCAAAAGCTTTATCAAATTTTATTCTATTTTATTTTATATAAAGAATAGGCAATAATATATCATTAACATTAGAGATTATAAATTTATTAAATCAGACCTCCCAATATTTCTTTTTTAAATATTTACTTACATTTTACTCCAAATATTTAAGTCATATTTTGTATACCTTGCAATATTTTTTGGAAAAAGGCAAACAATTGAATTTTATGAATGAATGCTATTTTTATTCTAAACTCATCTGATGCTAAACTTTACTTAATTTATTTAGAGCGTTATCTATAATATAATTTTCCTTAATGTGTTTGTCTGTGGCACAAAATAAAATCTCACGTTCCGGCTTCACAGATGTTTATATTTGTTTAGGTTTTGTTTTTCTTATCTTAGCGCTCGGATCGGAGCTTGACCTTTCGCGTATCCTATTTCACGTGCGCGTAGCGCGCAATTTGCTTGTATATTTTAATTTTGTATCGTTTATGGACGATTTAAAATGGCATCCTTAAACTGTAGAATTAAATCTAATATGAATTAAGCTTGAATTACCAAAAACAGTAAAATAATAAGTAACCTCCTTGATGCTATTGCAAATGTCAGTGCTCAAACTTTTCTTTTCCTATAAAAACTCACTCGGCTTGGGGATTTTACTCATAAGCGATATTTAGCGTTAGTAGGATTAGTTGCTGTTAGGGTGAGTACTGTAATCTTAGTAAGTATTCAATTTTAAAATAAATCTAGAAATATTAATTAGGCTGGAAATCTATGTAACACTTTCATTAATACTGAATGTATGCACTATTGCAATTTTAAACAATTTTAAGATTAAATTGCCTTCCACCAATTTTAGTAGCGCAGATTCTGTGTATATTACCCATTCACGTCTATTTTGGATGGGGATTGGCAATGATTTCTTTTTTTAAGGTTGGTGTGTAAAATGTGAAATTGTTTATGAACGACTGCATTATAAAGTACTGTTTATCTCATTGTTTTACGGCAATAAAGTCGTTCTTTATTATACTAGTAAAATAAAGTAAACTTGACCTCAGTTAGCAATGTCAAAATAAATGCTTGTCAATATCCATCAATGCACTCTAATGTCAATTTTTTCCTGTAACAAAGAATAGACTCCTGAAATAAAGTCTTACATAATGTACTTGTTATATAAATATTTATTGTAGGATTGTTCTAGTGATTGTTAATGTGACATCTAGTAGATAAAGTCCTGTAGCCTACTTGCAATTTATAGTATTTTCAGGTTATGTTTCATGTATTTCAACATTGGTAAGATAGAATTAACCATGATTCATAAACTTGAAATCAAAATATTATAAGCTCTATTAAAAGTTAGATTCTTACACTAATAGAGCTAGTTTGTATCTATAAAAGTCACATTTCCAATCAATGCTAAAATTATCGTGAATAGCCAATAAATTCAAATAAATGACTAATGCAAACATAGTTTCATAGTTGTAGTTTATTCGTTAATGACGGGGAGGTATTAGTACAGTGACTATATAATCAATGTGTGGCCATACGGTGGTCATGTTTTCTATTGGTTGAAGGCAAACGTATTCCAAGTTATTGTCATTTTAACAGTGTACAGAATGTTTATTTACAAAAAGTTACTAATGTCAAAATAAGACATTATAACTTGTCAAAAGTTTGAGTGGACGTATCACGTGATGAAATCCGCCATTAGATTTCGCGCGGCCGTGAGTTTTCCATATTATAGTTTGTTTCTACGGAAAAGAACCATATTTTGACGTTTTTCGTAAATTAGTTATTTACGATATTCAGAACAGTATTAACATCAAACAAACCAGAACATTTAACAGAGTAATAAATATTTTCCTGTAAGTTTTATACTGCGTAAATATTCATAAGTAACTGCTCAATAGATTATTGTGGTGTACATTTGCAATTCCAGGTTGAACATGTATAGCAAGTAGGTTAGTGTCGGGAAAACTCCAGTATAGCCCACTGATACATTTTGACATTTACGTAATATGAACATAAAGGAACTGTTATGCCAGTGGTGAAACTGGATTTTAAGCTATAAGTAAGAGAAATATTTATTGGGAAATTCAAATTCAATATTATTGGCGACGATTGGACTAACTGCTTGTTTTAAGGTGATACACAGGCATTTTTGTATTAAGTACACACAAATCTTAAACTGCAGCTAACCTAAATTCGCACCTTTACCGCAGCCAAGATTGGGTCTGGCATGAGACTCTCGTGTTTTGCCTCCATTGTCTGAACATTTGTAGAACCCCCGACAAACTGAGAATCACATCACGCGTATGCGCCTAAGCACCAGTGGGTTAGGTTGGAGTTTAGCCCATGTATCTATTTAACATAATTTAAATGTTAATAAAGCATATTAAATTACATAGGTACCGAGAAGATTTCTACAAATCATTTGTGTTTTGGATTTGAACTTTCCAATTTCCATTAATTGTAATAAATTGATGAAAACACCTTATCACTTATATTTCTTCAACATATAAACCCCTTTGTGGTATTTTATTGTATTTGAGTAATCAGTCATTTTGAATAACATTCTTTCACTTCAGCAAATGAATTGTTAAATTTTATTTTGACTTTAGTAATTTTTTGTTACCAAATGTCACTTACACCGTTAAAAATTCTATTTTTAGCTAAAATGCATTATCGTAGACCACTTATGCCTCATGCGCAGAAGCTATCATTTTAGGTTAGCTGCAGTTTAAGATTTGTGTGTACGTAGTACCCACCTATATTACTAGCTCAGGAATGGTAGTTCAAATTGCTGCCGCTGCTGTTACAAAGAGAACTGCGCGCACAATTTCAAGGTGTTTTAGAGTGGTCCACCATGCTGCATTTTCCTCCTCTTTGTTTATTACATCACCATGGTTTTCCGCAAAATTTTATTTTGACATTGGATAAAAAAGTACCAGCGAACAATTTATTGTATGGCAACACTGTGATTATATAGTCACAATAGTAGTAGTTTCCCAAAAAGTTCGAATTCTAATATTGTTAATCTTGTAGTGTTGCATATTTTATATATTTTTGAGAACAATTTTACAATTAGATACATTTTATGTCAAGAGTTTTGTAACTATAGTTTTTTTATTCATCAAATGACCTATATCCAATAAAAATTTTAAAAATTTAGATTCTACATACATATTTATTTACATTGTTCTAAACTTCTTCAGGACTGAAACTATGATCACTCGCATGTTTTGATGATCCCAATTACCTCTATGTCCCAACTGTAACGACTCTACTTACGGAAAAGGATTCATAATTAAGCTGTTCAAGCAATCCTACGTCAAAACCCGTACAAAACTCAATCAGTCTTAATTAGCTGTGAAGTTCCAAAATCCAAAGCTGACGTGCTGAAACAACCTGATACGTAACAGGGATTATTTTTTGTGTTTCGGACGCCGATAAATAATTCAAAAGCTTTATCAATCTAATTTCATATCGGTTTCTGCCATGCGAGCGGCACGGAGGGTGGACTCCAAGGCAAGCTGCACATTAGGAAGCACATGTCTAGGATAACGAGTGCAGTTAATGAACCGTAGATAAGATATGCCAATACCTGTCGCTTCCCCTTTCTAGACGAATTACGGAGCCTCCATTGTTTTTCAGCCAGACGAAATCAATTACATTTTAATCGGACCACGAAGTTCCTGCCGGACCATCCATTAGGTTTTATTGCTGTAGTTGGTATTTAGGGTCCAATTTTACATGTCAATGAGACTTGCCGATTGGTTTAGACAGCCATTAGAAAATGATTTTCAAAAACCAACCCCTGCTTTTCTTAATTAATAAATTTGTAAGGTTGAAGTTCACTACCGAAATGTAGAAATTGTTGTATATATTCGTCCTTTAGCGAGTCCTAGTTATAAATACGACAGAGAGGAGCCTGCCACTGGTGTTAGGTTACACGTTCATAAATCACAAACCCTACTCGTGTTTAAAAATATGGGAACTATTTAAATTATTTATTACTTTATTGGCTCATCTTTACCGCAGTATTTTATTTTGAAATGTTAATATTTACATTTAAATAAATCTAAATGTAACAGTATCGTTTTGGAGATAAGGAATTGTTTTCCCAATTATCAAAGAACATTCGACACTAATTGCTAGCAGAAGACTTATTAATTATGGTTGTACATACATTGTAAGCAATATTTAATTACTAATAAAGTTGAATTAAGAAAAAAAATTGCTGATTTATTTTTCTAAACGCATATTGAACCGTACCTGGAAGACAGCTACTTTAAACAAATATAATTACTAATAACTTGTCCAATTAAAGCAATTTCGACAAATTTCGTAATTTGTTAATCCTAATACTATACTATTTATCTTAATATCTAAAGACAAATTTGGTTAGCTCCCGAAATAAATATTCGACCGATAGAAATGTAACTTTTAAAATACAAATGATAGCCATCTTAGTATTTACAGAATTTTTTTATAAGTACTGTTGACGACAATGCTTAAAATGCTGCTTCCTCTGTAATTGCATTTAAAATCTAGTTTATATTATAACAGTACAACTTAATTATGGGACAGAAACCTTTAATTACACATGGGTTCGTTAAGTATCCCAATTTTTACTGTTGTTAAGTATAGTTTTAATCAACCACAAAAAAATTTCAACGTTTGACTACACCTTTGTATTTCTAAGCATGTTTGGGTGTATACGTACATACAAACATAATCAAGTCCTCTTGTGTGCTAGGGTGTAGATGTTTATTCAACATTTTTCAAATGGAAACTAAATTTTAACCAGCCATTTTGATAATTCCATAGAAAATCGTACGACACTCATTAATGACCAATAGAAAAATTAGTTCACGAGCCATAACCAAGACAACAACAAAATTTCTTGGAAATTTTTTGTAGGTAGATCAACCTAACTGTGAGGGCTTGTATCGTTACGATTTTCTTACCGAATCTGCATTCGAGCATTAATTCATATCCAGAAATTATTTTTCGTGCATTCCAACAACGTCATAATTTGCCCTCGCGTCCCGCTCGGGCAAATTAATACGACGTTGTTGGAACGCACTCAAAAAATTTCCGGAAAGAATTAATGCTCTTATGAGATTATATGTGAAAATTTATTTTTATAGTTACATATCGGCAGTGCTATGATATACTTTAAATTGTTCTTAGCGAACTTTATAATACTACATAGTTGCTGTAATTTAAAAACAACAAGCCCTTTAATATTTTTTTCGTTGACTGCTTGTTAATTTCAATATTAATGAATTATTTTTCCTAAAAAGGGATGGATTAATAGATGTCACTAATACACTCTTTTTCATTACTTAACTGTTTCTGTAATTTTTTCTAAAAACTGTAGGTTTAATAGATGTCATTAATATATATTTTTGATTAATACACTCTTTTTCATTAATTAACTGTTTTTGTGATTTTGACTTTTGATGATATTTTGCATGGAGGTTAGTTCTATTAATCAAAAAAAGATTTTTTGTTCAACGAAAAAATTTTGTAATCAATTCGTTTGTTAAAGGGCGATTAATAATCCCAACTATTAAAGGCACTCACTCGCTATCGCCTTCATTAACACACTTGTTGGTTAAATAACTAGTAATGGCTTATTACTCGAAGTATTTCAAATGAAATAGAATAAACTTCGACTACAATATTTGTAAACAACAACAATAAATTGTTCTATTAAATAATTAAACGGCTAAATTTCGTCGTCTCTGACAGCATGGATAGATTAATCTAGATATTTTCCTAGGATGTTTTATTTAAAATGAAGAATTAAAGTAAGATGCGATTCATCCGAAATGCTTTAAAGTTGTTATGACACGATGACCAAAAAATAAAGTTTGTGTGAATTTGACTTAATTTTATTTCTATATGTATATCCCTCGTATAAAAGACGAAGGAAGTACTGCAATCGTCAAAGAATCACCTTCCGAGACTTCTTCAGATCTTCACGTTTCAGGATTCCTAGATAACGAAAAATATGTTTTCTCAATTTAGTTTGTGTATCTCTCTGGCCGTTTGTCTGCCCATACGTCTGTTTATTTGTTGGTCTGCTGACCTGCCACCACACCAAATATACTACCATTCAAATATATGCAGGGTGAGCATCTTAAAAAATAAAATGTTGTATTTTTGCTTTAATACAGGAATCTATAAAACTAATAATTTCCACATCATTCAGGTATTTACTTTTGACGAAAATAGGACACAACATATACAGGGTAAACATCGTAAAAAGAAGAAACGAATATTGCTGCGACTGCAGCCAGCGTAACAGAAAGGTGTAGCGATTGCCGTGCACTGTATTCAACGCAAGAAACAGACATGCAGAACGATGGTCGAGTACCGCAGTATCACAGATACCAATGTAAAGCTATCGATGCGCGACGTTTTCTGCAGTAATATCAGTATTCATAGAGTAAATGGACAGTTAAACTATAACTGAAATACTTAATTTTGCATAAAATTTCGAAATCTGAGTTCATACATAGATCAAATTTGTATATCTCAAAAAAAAAACAAATTAGAAGTCACTCAACACATTTTGATTCCATACACACTAAGGAACAAAGATAATTTCAGTTAGCAGTTGGACAAAATATGTGAAATTTACAGTATGAATGGTAACAGTAACGTAAGCTGCAGTAATATCCGTATCCATAGAGTAAAGGGACCGTTAAACTATAACTAAAATTCTTCATTTTGCAATGTAAACCAAGTAGGAACTACAATTTATATGAATAAAAGTAAAAGAAGTTCAACCAAAATTTATTAAAAACGGCCATATAGTACGGGGTGTAATCGTTCGTATGCAAAAAGTGTATTACTACTATACTAGCAACCCAGTGAGACAAATGTCTCATTTAAAAAAACAAAAAAGACCGTTTTTCAAATAGAGCGCGTATTAAATAAAAACTGTACCCAGACCTGGAAGGTGTCAAAGTGGTACGCCGCATCGGAACATTCAGGAAGCTGTCAAAGTGGTTGCCTAACCGATCGAGGTTTTAAGGAGCAGAGGGTAGAGACCTGCGCGGGTCCAATATATAGGACCCGCATCCGACCCGCGAACCGCAATTTCTGAAATTTTAAACCCGCACCCGACCCGCGAACCGCAATTTTCAAATTTTTATACCCGCACCCGACCCGCGACCCGCCGTTTCAAACCCGCACCCGACCCGCGACCCGCAAGTTTTGCACTTTTAAGCCTCACTTGACCCCAAATTCGAATATTAGACCAGCAACTTGCTTCATATAGAATGTATACACAATAAAAAAAAATATTTTCACACTTCGGCGGTCAAATTACTATTAAGTATAATTTTTTTATACACAAACAAAATTTATGTTGAAGAAATGAAGTTATACCCGACCCGCGACCCGCAGTTTCAAATCCGCACCCGACCCGCTACCCGCAATATACCGCGGGTACCCGACCCGATGCAGGACTCTAGCAGAGGGTCGCAGCTCCGTTTGGCTGCTGAAACAGCGTACTGACACTTCCGGTTTTCGAGAAATCACGTAATTTCTCGAAAACCGGAAGTGTCACGTGACTGAAATTGGGTTCCTGACCTGACATGACCATTCCAAACATATAACTTTAATAACTTTTTTCTCTATCTACGGTTTGGCTGCTGAAACAGCGTCCCGGACAGACAAAACAGCGTCCCGGACAGACAAGTTTATTAGATAAAGGATTCTTCACAAGCAACATTAATAATGACGGTTGTTAGCTTTGTACCTTACTTTTAAAGCTATAAGCATTTTAAGACTTTCAAAACTGTTTCAAAAAAGTTTAACCAAGTCTGCTATACTGGAATTTACGGAAATGGTGTGGAGTATCTTAAAGATGAACTAGTTTACAACACAAGTCATAAAATAAGGGGGGGGGGGGAGAAGGGACCATCTTCAATTCTTTCAACGTCAGTGAGTTTTTGACTACTTTAGTCCTTTTTAATTTACCATTTTAAGCCTCTCTTCTGTGCCAAGAGGTGCACCTACTTTTATGGTAATTTTCTAGTCTCCCTTCTGTATGACATCCTAGGAAAATTCTCCAGTCTGTCTTCATTAACTATCAATGTCTCTATTAAAATGAAGAAATAGTCGCTCTACAGTTATAGGATTTGGTGATATTAAATCATTTATTGAAGTGCCATTGCCGTTAGATGAGCTGAAGGCCCAATCGGGGAAGCAGTAAGTTTGATCGGCGACTATGCAGCGTGACGGATACAGTTTCACTATCTTTTGTATATAGCATTTAAGAGAATTTCATTAAAAGATATATTAGTGTTAATACTTGAATTTGCACTTTATGAATTAATAAAAAAAGTCATAGTCAGCTAAAGATTTCCATTGGCTATTTAAAATTAAATCATAGACACCGTTTAGGGGTGTATTTTGCTTTACGTATAAGGTACCTGCGGCAAATAAGGCCCACTTAAGAAAAAAACTGCTTTAATTCTCGAAAAAGGCAAAAAATAATTAACAAAATCAAGATTATATTAATTCGGTCTATCGTAAACGCAACTAAAGCTAGATTTGCAGTTTTAAATTTGTGTGAGACTTTGAACATGCTTTTTAAAAAAAACATACGAATGGGCTTTATTTCCCGAACATTCGGTTAATAAAGCGCACGAGATAAATTGTTGTCGGCTATTAAGGCCCACCTAAAATAAGACTAATACATTAATCTAGGGCAAAAAGTAAAAATATTTGCGTCCTAAAAAGTAAAGTTTACGTTATTTTGCATCACTTTTGATACTAAATAAGCCACAAAATATATTTTTATAAAAATAACATAAATGAAATTCTTGGTAAAATGAACAACTAAAAATTAAGCACAACGTGCGCAAATATAGTCATCTGTATCGTCTTTTGTAAAATCAATACATATTTCGTGGCACCAACTGCCACACAACACACAGCACCGCATATCTAACTGTTTGTTTTTATTACACAGAAAGCAATACCTTTTAATGGGCCGTTTTAGCCGAATATTACTGGGCTTTATTACCCGAAATGCTTCTTAGCTGTAAAAAATTAAAAATCTTAGAGCGTCACTTACCTTTATGTGCATGTATTTATAGCAAAATATAGTCCATACAATGTAGAACACAGTGTACCATTTACTGAATTTATTTTTCTTAACAAACGAATTATTTATGGAAATACAGTAAATAAATTGTAGTAGTTGGAGATCCACACCGCACACCGCCCCAATATCAACTGATTGTGCTAACACTATTCAGATTTCGCAATATTGCAACGGATGGTGACCCTGGATATGTAGTCAGAAGGAACTTGATATTGCCGGATTTTAAGAATGTCCATTGTGTTCTTAATTCTAGCTACTGGGCCTTATTAGCCGCCGGGCTTTATTTGCCGCAGGTACCTTACAGCGTATACTGATACTGCTATGGATATTATTGTCCTAGTTGCTTCTATTATACCTTTATCTACGACAGTGTGTAAAATTGCCTTTTAGTTGGCAGTTTAAGTTTGTAAAACGACTGTTTAATAACATGTTTTCATTAGTTTACGTCATTAGTAGTAACGTGTTTATAAAATTTCATTATGCACGTTTTCAGTAGCAACGTGTTTTAAAATTTTTTAAACCCTCAAAATTACGACCGGTTGCTAGTAATCTCAATTTACATTTAATTTTTTCTATATTTACCGTGTTTTCTAGATTCTATCGTAGATAAAATATTGTACGATACATATGCGTAAAGCATCTTTAGTCACTCGCGAGGCTTAAAACGCTTGCTCACTCTCGTTTGAACTCTGCCCCACTCGTGACTAAAGAGCACCTTTACACACTTGTATCGTAAGTTACTATTAACGCAGCAAGAGGAATGAATACTGAAGGCAGCAAAATTTTTTGTGTTTTTATAACTACACGTGATAATTAAGGCACAAACTCGTATACAGAGTTAAACGTTACTCACATATTATTAACAGAGAAATATTCTTTCGACAATTTTATTAAGAATCCATAAGAAATCAAATTGACTATAAACCAGTAAGAATTGATTGGTTGTTCTAAGCGTACCATTTTGATGCATTTCTGACAAAGACTGACAATTGTCTGCTCAATTAGTACAGTTGCACTACCTGCAGTTTTAATATTTTAACTAAATTTTAACTTCATGTGTTATAGCTAATTTTTTCCCAAGTATTTTATTTCGTTTTTGTTTCTTACAGTGAAATTCAAAAAATCCGGATGTAGCTTTCCCACTTCTCCATTAATAAAATGATGACGACAATGGAAAAGTTTAGCAATCATTTACTGATATGGTCAATATTTCTATTCTTTAAAACAGTGTTGCAACAAATAATCTTACAAACGTTAAGGATTAGATATCAAGAAAATCTAAAAAATAGTGAAAATGAAAAAGAATTTTAAAACATTTTTCGATGTAGAGCATTGTTTTAAGGTAGTTATATTCATAGGGGATATTTAGTTCTGTTTTCCAAACACAAAATTTAATGGATACTTATTGTATATTGAAAGTATGCATTTTCCATCTTTTTAAATACATAATGAATTTCCACTTTAATCAAACTAATCGAGTAGATTGATTCACATACGTTTATGTAGGCGGTGACGTAGCTTTTAGGAAAGGTAGAAGACATCCACAAGCATCAAAGTCTATTCGGACGCTCAAAAAGAATTAAACCATTGAAATTTAAAAAAATACGTGTTTTCTGTTATCATAGTATTATATATTATATGGGAATTTCTTAAATAACGGAAAAAGCTACTCGAATATGAAAAAAAGCTGAAACAACTACGTGAACAAGATGGACAATATTCGAATATCAATACAATACTTCTAGTGATAACACATTGGAAAACGTTTTTTTTTCTACCATGTATAAGTACTTATTTTTAATTTTTACGTTCCTATGTACAATGTGAGCGTGGATATTTGATTCAATTACGGTACAGCGTAGTTCGTAGTATGTTTGCGTTTCCCAACACAGCTAGCTCAATGATAATTGCTTTAACCGATAATCACATGCCGGTAGCACATCAGAACTGGTGTCAGCTGGATTGCCGATCGCTGTTCAGCCCCATAAAACAGCGAAATTCAAATGTTCCGGCGCATATCGCGGAAATTATGATAACAATATCTGCATAATTAGTGTCACTCGAAAAGCCTACCCGATAAGCCCGATAGCTTATCACGTACGAGACCCGCGCATTTAACTACACGTTCGGTTATCGCGCAACTGCACATCGATGTATAATAACTATTGTTAAGCTTGTAATTGTTAAGATAGCGGCAATTATTTCCATTTTCCAGAGCCGCGCGAAATCATTAGCCAGGACAAAATAAGCCCGATTCCCCGACGCAATATTTTAAAGTCGGTTCCGTTTGTCAGCAAACGTGTGCGAGAGAAATGTGAACCAATACATTCCTGCAGCAAAATAGGCCCCCGGCACTAAATCTGGCCCCGTCTGGAATTTACTAACACACCCTTCATCACCAGTAATTACCCCCGGTACTCATTTCTGCTGAGAAATTGTTGCCAGGTCCTCCTGACATTTAACTAGGTGACTTGACGGGCTGAGACGCTGTCATGACAAAGATTTATGATTGGTTAAATCATGTAATTGAATTTTCATACTCTAGAATTATAAAGAAGAAATTCAGATAAAGTCACTATTTACTATTGGAGATATAAAGCCATATAAAATCATATTAAATAATACAATAAAGTAGATACTTAAAGTATTACTCCATTTTAAAATGTAGAGATCAGAGTAGGATTAACGTCAACGGATGCTCTAAACACAAACCTATAATGGTACCCTTTTCCATTACATAACTGACAGTCTATTAAAAATAAGAGCTAAAGGTGAAGTAAGGGATTAAAATTGCTCTAAAGCCAGACTCGCAACTATGTTAATATAAACAACTCTTTTTATATTTTACTTATAATACCAAGTAGTACAAACTGTTTTCGAGGAAGTTCTGGTTGAAGAGTCAACAGGAATATATAATCATAAAAGTGGAGGTTATCAGTAACATTAGATCTGCGAACGATGCAGTGATATTACCAGGCAATCAAGCTGGGGTGAAACACACAACTGAAAAGTTTAACCATCTCTGCAACTAATTTCACCTGAAAATCGGATTGAAGGAATCAACGGAAAAATGCCCAAATGGGCCAGCAAAGAATGGGAATATTATATTCTATTAACACGAGAAATAATTGGGGCATGCCATATGTAGCCCTCAGGCTCACCATGCAGGGGAAGACAATGAGCATAAGAAATGATTTCATTGGATCAGCTGTTATCAACATAAAAGTAGGTATGGTGATCCAAACTCAAACAGAAGAAGGGCCACAAGCAGAAGAAGAATGTCGAAAATACATGCATGGTACATAATCTCTAGATTTGGAAATGCCCACTCAATTTTGCTCTCTGAAATTGTTTGGTGAACTTGAGAACAATTGAAAGTGATGGTCAACAGAGATTATAGAGCCTGTCCTCTGAATAGGTACCAACTAGCTTTAGAAAATACATTTAATTTCAATGAATGAAGTCATACAGCACATCACGACAGAACATCTTTTTGCTAATTTGCTACCACCTTCTAGGTCGCTCCTCTTCTGGGTGTTTTATTTGTCAACATTTATATCTGAAGTGATGATACCACATTTTTCTTTGGTGTTTTATTCTATTCTTGTTTTTGTTTTAAATATTTTTAGACTTCTGTATTCAAAACGGCATTGACTTAAACTATTTTTAGTTAACATGTTTCATAACAGTGTTTTCCGATTGCTTTTCACCATGTATCATTTGTGGTTCACTTTATCTCAAATGATTTTCCTCTTGTCAACACTTATCAGTATTGACAAATGGGAATTACATTACATAGTACATACAGGGTGATTCACGAATAGTGTTGGATTTAGCGCCTTTATTCCTGCAACAAAAATTACTCTCTCATAGAATACTTCGCTGTTTTTCAATTTGAATTCAATTTTGTAATCATGATTTCAGAAAAATGAAACAAAAGTGTCAATCAAATTGTGTTGCAGAAAAAACGGTGCTAAATCAGACACTATTCGTGAATCACCCTGTATAACCACTTCATTACCTGAAGAGTAAGTTCAGGTCAAATGGTATTTTGAGATTTGGTAAACTTTTTCGCCTTTCATTTTATATTCTAATCTGGGCCACAAATTCAACTTTTACAATTTATGTGTCTTTATCAATGTTATAGACTTGACAATCACTGTTTGTTATTTAAGCTTAGGCCCAAAATGTAGTTGAAAATTGTAAAAAATAAGACTGTTGAATATAGACGATTAATGTGGCAACTTCGGCAAATGAGACTACACTTATCATACATGCTGTTTATTATACTTATTGATCGTTCAAATAATGTTTTCCAAATACAGATCAAATCAATTAAAAAACTGCTTATAAAAATTATGACAAGTCGTATGGAATACAGCATCCCTGCTGCTACTAGGATTATTATACATTAAATATTCCTTCTTATAATTTTATTAGTGTTATTACTTAATCAATTTTATACGGTCAAAGGCGATTTTAACACTAAATAAATTAGAGGAACAAATGCGATGAACATATTCTTGAACAAAAAACCTCAAAGGAAATGGGGTAGAACAACCAAATGCTACAACGAAGAATGAAATCGATTATATATTATCAAACAACAAGCAAATAATTAGAGATGTATCAGTACTCAACCGGGTACAGGCATTCACCACCGAATAGTTCGAACAAAAATCGACATACAAACGAAAATAGAAAAATCATAAAGAAGCTGTTAAGAGCGAACTCACAAACGGGTACAAGAACATTAGCAGCAAAAAAATACATGTATAGAAACTCATTTAAAAATGAAATAATCCTAAACAACTTGGAAAATGTCTCTAAAACTATACGAAAACTACCAAAAGTAGATATAAAAAAGATGAGGGGGAAAAGATAGAAAAGATTCTAAAAAATCTGGTGTGACACGCACACAACTTCCTTTTACAGTTATCTTATAATTAGTCAAAAATTTGATTTTTCATTTTTAATCTTTTGAAAAGAAAATTAAAGATTACAAATTCTCTAAAATTTTAAGCTGAATTCAAAAATGTAATAATATACCGGGTGTTCTATTTAAAATAGGAGTTAATTAAAAACGTAGAAAAAAAACAAAAGAAACCCATTTTAGAGGTATTCAATTAGAAAATCACCTATCTCACATCAATACACATTAAAAATGTAATAAAAGTGTCAAGTTTGAAAAAAATCGTGCCGTTTTTGAAAAAATCGAAAAAAAAAATTAAAATTGACAAGAGTAAACACCATACTTCCGGTTATGCGATTTTCTTCAGAAGCTTGGTGTCGCATCTAGACAAAATATACAGGGTGTCCCGTTAAAAAAACATAAATCTGATTTATAGCTAAAAATTGACAGCTCACAGCAAAAACATGACTATGCCACTAGATTCTATGTATAAACTGTATAAGATCCAGTTTTTAGCTTTGCGCTATATTAAAGGATAACGAAGATAGGGGGGTCCCAAAATACAATATTTTCAATTATGCTCTGTATCTCAGAAACAAAGCGGGCTATGAAAATTTTGTTTATACCATCTTTCTTTTCACAAAAAAGTAGCAAAGTATTGCAAAAACAGCAACTCCCTATCTTTACTCGTGAGATACCCCCTAATATCATCGAAAATGGGACAGTCGTACATTATATTCCGAATTCGTAATACAACTATCAAAGAATTTATTGGTACTATGGTAATATAAGTTTGCTTCAGTAAATTTTGATCTCATCATTTATCTTGTAAATTTCTTTTTAAACTAGTTAAAGTGACGTTTTTAAATTGAAATAACAATGGAAAAGTATTATTAGGTAGTTATACTCGGAAAATTGAGAGGTTACACTGAATTAGTAAAAAGCAAAAATGTAATATGTATTCTTGTGCATGTGCAATGTATTTGATGTAAATTCGGAATACAGAAGTTCGGTATAAAAAATTAACTGTTAAAATTTGTAATGACTAATACTTATTAACCATTTCGCGAGGTGTTCAAGTAGAATGCTGCAATAATAAACGTCTAAATTAGCTAATACCGTTACTTCGTTTCAACAACATTCCACTCGATACAACATGAGAACAGAACATTAATTTAAGACAAAGAGATTTTAAGATCTTAAGAAATGTAATAACCCCAACAGAATTTCATTGTTATATCTTTCATGTCTAGTTTTCTTAATTAACGCCTTACAGCGCGGAACAAGGGTTTTCTAAGTAAATTATAATTATTTAATTATATTAAAGAATCGGTCTTTAAAATTATTTTCATCTAGTGTGGCCATGGAATACTTCCTAATTTATGAATGCAACTGTAACCCACAAAGCAAATGTCAAATTTGGACATTAAGTATAAACGTAGTTGCATTCATAAATTAGGAACTATTCCATGGCCATACTAGATAAAAATAATTTTTGATCATACTTTAGGTATTGCACACGGTTAGTCAAAATTCTAAAATTCTATATAGGGTTTTAAAAATTGTGTTACAAGCTTCTAGAATCTAGATGTTATAGTAGGTACCCAACAAAATAACAAAACGTGAGTTCTATATTGTGTCTTAAAGGAGAAGCAGTACTGATAACAGTATAGAAAACATGGGTTTTATTTAATTAAAGATACTACAGAAGAGGTAAATCTGATATCTACGCGATACTTTATGCTAACTTATTTGGATAAAAAAACTCGAATAAGGTTCAGAAACGGTAGTTTCAGCAAGGATCGGGGCAATGTTTTTATAATAAGTTTTTAAAATCGCAATGCTCATAAATTCTAATTACCAAAAGTCTGTGAGAGCAGTAGTTTTAGTAGAAGGGCGCTTAATTACAAAAAATATAAATTTTGGGTAATAAGAAATTGGTATGTTTGAGGCTTTCGCGGTTTCTGGAATTGTCAATGTTAAAATTAAATTTTGCTTTAAGCTGCCGTACCTATCTTTCGAGATATGTACACAGCATTTTTTTGGCTTTATGTGCCCCACATCTTGTGAACCCACACAATGATTTTTGTTATAATTATGTTCATTGGTGGCTCTTGAACCCTTACAAGCCACCTGTGATTTCCTCAAAGTATCTTGCGAACTAGAAAACTTAGACATTCTTCCATGAAGAACTTTATTTAAATTTCTTGCTTGCACTTGTGGATGAAGTACCCTTGGAACAAACACAAGCCATATGTTTTATACACGACGCCCTACTTTATTTTGCCTTAGAGGTTAAATGAATTCTGAAATCAGGTTTTTGGGTGATGTTGGATATTCAAACAATGTTGTTTACTTCAAACGGATTAAAAGCAGGTAACATTAATTACTAGCCAAATTTATATTTTTCATTATTACATTTTTCATGCGTTTATCTTAAGGATCTATTTTCTCGAAACTTGGCTGGCCTCAGCAATTGCAAACAAGCGTATGTTTTTATCTAAATAAGTTTGACGGATACTGTAAGGGGGAAAAGTTATGATAAAAAAACAACACCCACCCTTCACATAGTACCTTTTCTACACCTTACTCAATTTTTTTCCAAGGTCTCCAAATTCAGATTATTCTTCCGCCCTTCCCAGTATTGTAGCTTTGTAGCTTCTTTCTAATACATAATTTAGGATCCACGTTTATAGGACTCTTTTTGCGTATATTGTTGAGCAAAAAAAAGAGGACAGGTTAAGCTCATTTCATTCCCCCAACTGGGGGCGGGCTGCTATAGGGACCTTCCGTCCCTCTTCAGCCAAGAACTGGAATTATATGCTGGGTGAGACAAAGAAGGGGTGGAGAATGGAAGAAATGTCAGGAAAGGTGGAGAAGTACTGCTTCGGCATCGCTTAAACACCTGAATCAGGGCAGGCAGTCGCGGAAATCGAACCCACGACCTCCCGAATGCTAGGTTGAGCACTGGCACGCCTGTAAATTTGCAACACTATATTTTGACACTTTATATAGAAAAAAATACATAACATTTCATATAGCTGAAAACAGAAATGTACGATACTATTAATCTATCACCATTTTTAGCAGCGCGCAGTTAAATACTCTCCATAACTTCTTTCAGAAGTTCTATTATTCGTGAGGTTTCTTTGGATATTTCGTCACACTAAAATAATAATAATGTTAATATACGAAAGCTTCACAGAAGATCTATGTCAGTTATCAACGCAAAAAGCGTTTTGCTGAAACTTTTGTAAGAAGTAGTGTATTTAAAAAAATCTGTTGTTAACTCGTCATTATTATTATCAACACTCAATTGAAAACACTAGAAAGTAATATTATATGTAATAGGAGAAGATAACTCAACTTAATTTTTGTTGCAGATGTGACTAAAGAAAGAAAGACTAGTAAGATCTAAGAAAATCTAGTCTGTTACAATGTTCCATTCGGGTACTGGAGGATCAGGTGGATATGGGGATGGTGGCAGCAGTTTTCACCAGCATCATCTACAGCAATCGCCTGTTTATGTCCCCAGCAGTAGATCTATGGCCCAGTACCCTTCCCCTGCAGGAGGTCATTTTGGGGCAACCGCCCACCAGTCCAGCTGGGCTCATGCCGGAAGTACGTACGGGGATGTGGCTGGGCCATCGGCACACACATTAGGGGCTTCACCACACCATGCAGGTCTTGCAGCGGGCCAGTTCTACGCACAGAACATGATGATGAGCTCTTGGAGAGCTTACGATGGGACTGGGTTTCAAAGGACTTCACCGTATGGTAAGCTTCTATCAATTATTGGTTTCTTGAAGGAAATTAGATTATTATAATTGTATATAGCGAGAGGTTCATTTTAAAGCATCTCTTATTAATGAAAAACGCAATTAAATATTGTATACACTTTCTTTGTTTTGTGCAAAACTTAGAAAATCAGCAACGGAAAATTATGATATGATAAACGGTGTATACAGGGATGCAGCTTTATCTCGTGCTCGTGTGTTTGCCTAGTACCATATGATCGAATTCTTATATTCTCTGAAGGGCTGTGGGATTGATATTAGTATTGTAAGTTAAACGAAAGCAGCCCTAGACAATAAAATTTTTCGATCCTACAGTACAAAACGTTTAAAAATTACCATAACAGCATGAAAGACGTTAAGACAAATTTGAACAAGTTTTTAAACGAGATTGTCACATAATAATCACAGAGGTTGCATTGAAGTTAGATATTGGTGCAATCGCTTATGGCATAAGTTATAATGTTGCGATAGTGAAAAGTGGGGTTCTTCGTTTGCTCTCAGATGGGCAAAATGAGCAAATGATTTCGATTTGTAAGCAATGAAAAAATCGTTTAAAACAAGAATCAAACTTTTTGAACAAGGTTGTCACGTGTGATGAATCTTGTTTTCATCATTGTGACACAGAATTGAAGTCAGAGAGCCCTTAATGGAAACAGAAAGAAAGCCTTAAACCGAAACAGGCAAAAGTGCTGCAAGTGCGGGAAAAGTGATCCACTTAATCTTTCTCGACAAAAATAAGAGTATTTACGATCACTGTGTAGACTGATCGCTAAAGACCAAAATTCGACACAAACATTTGGATACTCAGTCAAGACAATGCGCCTGCCCATTAAGAATATTACATAATTTTGGAAATTGAAGTGTTACCCATCCAGTGTGATTTTGGATTTGTGTGACTTCTTTGTATTTCCAAGTGAAGAAATACCTTCTCGGACTCTGATCAGGAATTAAATTATACTACCTATAATGGGTATATTGAACAGGATGACCAAAAATTACTTCCCAGAAGTGTACAATAACCGAATCATACACTGGAATCGTTGGTAAAGGTACAGGGGAGATTACTTTGAAGGGCTGTACGGACTGTTTCAATTGCTTCTTGATTTTATTTAATATTAAGGCAGTCGTACTGTACTAGTTTTGGAACGATCCTCGGAGATAGAACTATTCCATCGTTGCTTATTGTTTCTTTAGTGTGGCCTCTGTCTTTTATTTGTAACTTCTTTGCTAAAGTTGGGCTACTGAATCTATTAGCACTGATGGCTTTACTTTCATATATATTTTTTACAGTATTACTAGGGAGTTGTACGTGGAAAATTACGGTGTACAGGAGATACCTATGCTCAGACAGTCTCAAAACAACAAAATCATGGGTTAGGACACCTTTGATTCCCCATGGGCAGAGTTTCTTTAGAACGTACTGAAGTATTGAGATATGCTCAATAAATGGTACTCATACCATATACTCATCCACACGTAGCACCTGCTCTGTTTCCAGTCATCAAGTGGGCCTCAAATTGACCAATTAACTAATTAACCCAATATAGTATGCTCCTCTACACAGAACAACAATAATGACTACAATGAAATTAAATTTACAATAAATATAATTTACAGCCATTAAGTATTCAACCTACAATAATTTGTTTAACTTCAATTGTGTACATATTTAAAAATAACTGCTTTACCGTTATCAATACCAAGACCTTCATATTACATAAATCGGCGATAAATATTTATAATCGAATACGTTAACGTTATAATTCTTTGAAAATCACAATCGTTATAAAAATACAACGGAAACTATGAGACTAAAGACTGGAAGAATAATATAGCCATTGTATCCTTCAAAGTCACTCACTAAGCACTTTCTTAGTATCGGCTGCAATCTATCGCACTTCCGTTTGCAATATGTTGCTCACAGCAAAGACTATAACTTAGGAACCATTCCTAACGCTACCTACGCAAATACTTATTTGTATGTAGGAAAAAACGTCATTGAATTCTGGGAAAAACTCTGTACTATATACCGACGCCGACTTGGCCAAAATTATATACTTTTACTATAACAGCAATAAGATAACACCAACAAGAAAATAGAAGGCATTGCTTGAGTAAGAAAGAGATAAACGTATTAGAAGCAGATATTCGAGTAAGATTAACGCTAATTTTAATTATACGTCAACTAAATATGTCTACTAAAATAATTTATTTGAAATCGGCAATAAAGTACCTCGAAATCGTCATTAAATTACGAGAAATCGGCAATAAAGCAACTTTACGACTTTATTTGTAAGTGGCGAGGCGGCAGATAAACGTCAACCGACGTTAACATAACCTACAAATGTTGGTTAAAATGTAATTTCACGATTTCTCGATTTCAAATAAAACATAATGTACTCTTCGGCACTGAAGTTCCTTTTTATCCCTCATGTGGTTTATTTGCCTTAGCCTTACGAGCCTCGGCAACTAAATCTACATTCGTGATAAAAAGCTAAACTTCAGTGCCTTGGTATACAATAGTATATTATGTTATTAGGAGCAAAAGTTTTATTTTATGTGGCGAGGCTGGACGGGTTATCTGCCGAGCTTGCGAGGCAGATAAATACAGCCGAGCCACATAAAGATACTTTTGCTCCTAACAACATATAGTATTTTTTCTTCAAACGTTTTTATAACAAATTATTTACAACTTTGTGAACAAAATTCGAAGAAAATTACTTGATCTCGTCAGCGGCAGATAAAGTTGTCAACGGCAGATAATATTATCTGCCGCTTGGCAGTATAATGCCATATTTTACTGCCGTTTGAAGAAAATAGTATATTACTCTACAAGTTGAGTAAAGAGATGTTTTTCTGAACAAGTATGGCGTGTTTGAGAACGGGCGTTAGCGAGTACTTAAACGGCCATACAAGTTCAGAAAAACCACTTTTCTAACGTGTTGAGTATACTATTTTATCGCATTTCATAAGAAACGTAAAATATTAAATTTTTACATATAAGTGACACTAACTGTCAAAACATAACAAAGATGAGCATGACTCATTCCTATGTATTAGCACAATAAGCAGCTCCAGTTGATTTTATGCGTTTGGCAGTACTGAAGTGTATTGTTTGTGACACTGTAAGTCTATGTCAAATTCGAGGTTAGCAGGTTAGGTTTTGCGTCAATCTGTGTCAAAACTGACGCAAAACCTAACCTACTAACCTCGAATTTGACATAGACTTACAGTATCACCAACAACACACTTCAGTATTGCCAAACACAAAACGAATCCCGGTTGCTAGGCAGAAAAGTGTTGCTAATGATAAAAGTACCACATTTCTTATCGATTTTGAATGAAGAAATAATTATAAAGTTCATAAACTGTATTCTAGCTCATTTCTCTGTCTATATTCACATTATCCACCACTATACTTATAATTATGGCCCCACCTGTGTAATCAATTGTTGTTCGTTCAGAAGATATTTCCCACGCCTTTCATTTCTTAACAAGTATTGGAAAATTTGGAAATTTCAGTATTAAAAACGGGTAAGCTAAAAACTCCCTAGTGCCGACATATTCTGCAAGAAAAAAATATAAGGAATATAAAAATCTAAAATAATAGCTATTTATGAGAATTTGGAAATAAAAACTAAAATTGTTGATCTATGCTATTTAATCAAACTATAATAATTGGAAATTTAAACGTTAAAACTAAAGTTAACGTTTTCTAAAATAAACTAATAATAAAATATTCCCTGTTTGGTCAATAATCTTGTATAATGTGACATGTCACACACAAGTCAAGTTAAACTAAACAAGAATCACTAGACAAATTCTGACTTCGAGTTTACCTCGTAGTTTGATTAAATGATGATAAATACATACAAAGCTTATTTTCAATGTTTTTGGATAGTTACCCCTTTCTTCAAACTTTAGTATTTTTTAAACTTTTACACTTAAGCGAGAAATATATCCACAAATATTGATGAGAGAATTTTTAGTCACCCTGTACCATCGACTACTTCCAAAAGTATATACCTCAATTTGTACGAAATGTATGTTAAAAATACAGGGTTTTCAATTACATCTTTTTTTGCTTGATATTAAGACATCTTATTAGTTGTAGAACAACTCTCGTACATAGAACTATTCCATCGTTGCTAGTTGTTTCTTCACTGTAGCCTCTGTTTTTCTTTGTAGCTTCTTTATTAGATATTAAAGTTACTGAATCGATTACCCCTGATGGATCGAGCCCCATGTATTTCTTTCACAGTATTTCGAGTGAGTTGTACTATGCAAGACAAAAAAAACTGGTACAGTTAATATGTTCTGCTGTGAATCTGACTGCGTTAATATGGTTACTATGGATACTCTACTATTAATTTGAAAGTGTTCGAAAACATTACTTATTTATCTGTCAGAATTTGAGTAGGTAGTACCTGAAAATATTGTATGTATGGCTCCCCATTTGAGAGAGACTGATAAAGCCCGAATTGTGACCTCATTGGAAAACGGATGGTCAATACGACAGATAGCGCAAGAGTTCCATGTGAGTAAAACTACAGTTCTTCATATAAAAAGAAGATGGACCGAAGAAAGGACACTAAGTAGGAAACAGGGATCTGGTAGACCAAAGGAGTCTACAAGAGAAGATGATGAAGCACTTGTAAATTATCTTCGAGAACATCCGTTTGAAACAGCTATTCGAGCCAAATTGGAAACAAATTTTCCGGGAACGCATAGGACTGCTCTGCGCCGTCTGAAGTCCTCTGAATTAAACAATTATTTTGCAGCATCCAAATTCTTCCTAACAGAAATACATAGACAAAGGCGTCTTCAATTTGCACAGCAGTATATCGATATGGACGAAAATTTTTGGAACAACGTAATTTTTTCCGATGAAAAGACCTTCCAGTCGCATCATAATGGACGTGTTAAAATATATCGGCCCCAAAATACTAGATATTCCCAACAATATATGAAGGAAATTAAAAGAAGTGGGCGATTTTCAGTTAATATGTGGGCATGGATTAGTGTTCACGGTCCAGGTGTTTGCTGGGCCATAAATGAACGCTTTACTGGACAAGTCTATAGTACGTTGTTGGAAAATATCATGCTTCCATCAGTGACGCAGTTATTTCCGGAAAACTTTATTTTTCAGCAGGATAATTGTCCAGTGCATACATCACGCATTGTTTTGCAGTGGCTGGAAGACCATGGAATACGAACACTTCCTTGGCCAGCAAACAGCCCAGATCTTAATCCAATTGAAAATGTGTGGGCAATTATGGTAAGGAAATTATACGAAGTTAACGTTAGGGTACAGAATGCAGAAGATCTTGCTCAAGATATCCAAAACATTTGGGAAGAAATTAATCCAGAATATATACGAAATTTAAATCATTCCATGCCACGACGTCTTCAATGTGCAATAGCGCAAAATGGCGGTGCTACAAAATATTAATACGTTTTTATTATATTATTGTTTGTGTCTGATTGTTTGTAGTTAGTGTAAATATAATCTTAATTGTGTGTAAAAATAAAGTTTGCATTTGAATTTCTAACTTAATTGTCAACTTGTGTAGCTGTCACTATGAATCAAAATTGATATAATAAATGCACGACCTGCTGCATTGTTTGACAAACGTCAAAGTGACATTTGTCACACAATTCAGCAGGCCGTGAGTAAATGTAATTGTTTAAAGCCTCGTTTAAGCTAATCAAATTATGCTAAAATCCCTATTAAGAGTTGTACCAGTTTTTTTTGTCTTGCATAGTACATAGTAAATTACGAGGTACAGGAGATGCGCTCAAAAAGTCTCAAAACAACTGTTGCACCCAAGTCAAATGTCCTTAAAACTTGACATGAGCGAAACCTGTTTTTCCATATAGAATAAAGATTTTCATTTTCCATGGAGTATGGAGATATGTCCTGATCATCCATACTCCATACATAGATCCTATTCCAGTTCTAGTTCCATACATCGTTTCCTGATGTAATTACTACACAGTTGGAGCTCCTAAAACAAAGCCACTTCGCCAGATTGTGATCTTGTGAGGATAAATGGTTCTGAACGTTTTCCATTGCTGTAAAGCATACAAATCAGTCTTTCCATTCATCTGACTAAATCAAAAAATAAGCAAGCTTTCATTTTTCCATTTTCTTGAAACCTTTTTCATCCCAAGCTTGTTGTTCACCTAATAACTGCTTCTGGTCTTCAATATTTTCTGGCATTTTAACTGACTAGCTTTTTTATATTTTTGGCGATCAATCATGAATTTCCCTGTGTATTCTTCGGTTTGGCAACGTTTTAGAATTGATGGCATAGTAGCCTCTTCATCTAAATCATCCTCTAAATCTGAACGGTGCTCAAGCTGTTGTGATACTCTTACATTTTTTGTCCAAGGACTCATCGTCCAAAAACGATAATAAAATTTAGGTATCTCTAGGATTATCTGAATTGTACCTGAAACAACACACGGCTTTAGTCTCCGTGTACATCACACCCTTGAAACCTTATTTAGAGGGTTCGCATTAGAGGTCAATTTCGGGAAAAAGTTCACTACGTACGAAAATAGTTGTATCTTAATCGATTTTTACATGGAATATTGTAGAGTGTTTTTGAACCTATTCCAGTATTTTTGCATACGCTTATGTATTGAAACAAAGAGAGAAAATTTTATCTTCCTGGAAATATTAGTGTGACTAAAAAATGTAGTATGCAGAGACTCGAAGTTCCATTAACTACGTATAATATCTGCTGAAAATGTATTCATGTAAACTTTATCATGTAAAGAAATGCAAAAATATTCAAACAATGAAAACAAGAGCTTTTATTTGAATATTACTTTTACAGTAGCTGAAATCTGCTTGACTAATTCACTGTTTTCCTTTCTAAATTTAAAATATTTAGTTATATGGGACTGCTATCAGACCACAAAATAAAAAAACAATGCTTTTACTGTTTTGAACTTAAACTGTTTACACACCATTGTAAGGAATATCAACAAATTATACCATTTATCAATTATTTTTCTAAATTATTGTAATATTTATATGATATGCGTTATATGTTTGGCAGTTCTGAAGTGTATTGTCAGTCTATGTCAAATTCGAGATTAGTAGGTTAGGTTTTGTTTGTTGTTTGACGCAGACTGACGTAAAACTTAACCTGCAAATCTCGAATTTGACATAGCCTGACAATACAATTCAGTACTGCCAAACGTATAACACATATCACAGCCTGCCCTAATTGGTTTTTCTATTGATCTTTCTGTATATGTTATTTGCCCAAAAATTTCACTAATTTTGTATATACAGCTCAAGACAAAATAAATTCTTAAAAACATTAATATTTCTTTCTTCAACACTAAGTGACTTATACAACCTGTATGGCTTGTTTTTAACACAAAAATAAAAGGGTTCCTAGCAGAACATGGAACATGGAGTGGGTATAAACGAACTTATTACATTTTCTTCTGTCAGTGTACATAATAGCTTTCTCAACAACGCGCCATAATTTGATGCATTTAATCAACGTCGTATTGTTTAGGTATGTTTCAATAAGTACAACTTTACCATGTCTCAAAACTGCTGTTTCACAATCACATCAGTAATAGACGCATTTGAATGTATGCCACTTTAAAGCCACACCCTACATTATGATACATACAGGGAGGAAAAAGATTAGTAATCAAAGCGTTTCCATTAATGTGGTTGTCAGTCTAGATTTGAAAATTTGACGAGTTCGATTTAAATTTATTTTGTGTGCAGGCTCAAAAAATGCAATAAATGGATTTATACTATTTATATATTTATACCATCTTACCAGCAAGCATATTTCTCTCTTTGGTACTTCCTTTAACTATCTGATGCATCGTCGGGTTATTCCACTTAAAGATAACTTTAATGTTTACTTGTAATTAAAGGTATCGATTTATAATTTATGTAATGCACTTATTTACTTGTCACCTTATAATACCTATAAATTATTGTAATGGGCTGTAAAGATGTGTAAACACAAAATAATTAGAGGTTTTGATGTTCAATTCGATAGTGTGTTATATATTACATCCACCTATAGTTAGTGGCGATTATTAAAAAAAGAGACTGTTAATTGAATTTAAAATTTTGAAAATTTAGCAGATAAAAATATGCTGGTTTAGACGTATAGTTTTCTCTCTGGGAATTAGAAACTAAAATAGTTCTTATCAATTAAATGTATTTAAGGCGAGAGTGGAAAGATTAGTGTAGGTGCATAGCTTTGATTTAATTAATAATTTTGATCAGGTTACAAAAAATTATAACTGCCCTGAATTTAAATGATATAGACTTTCTATCTCTAATTGGCTCCCATCGGTTCAATTGTTTTGTATTTTTACAGCATGATAACATTTTCTATTATGTTTGTAATGCTTTACCTATGAAGCTTGTACGTAGTTGACAAGCTTTGTTGTTCCGATAAGTAGTATAAATAATATTATTTTAATAAGTATATGTAGTATTTTCAATTTGAAAATAAATGAATTTTATAACAAAAATGATTTTGTTAATAACAAAAATGAAAATTAATTTCTCTATTTTATGCAAATAGTTTCATACTTGCTTTCCAGTGACGCGTATAATATATAAACAATATCTGAAAGAGCATTTAATAGATGTTGGTTTTTGCAGCATAGTATGGAATTTATGATAACACAGTTTAAATATTTGTTCTTTAATTTGGGAAGAAATACAGGTTCCTAATTTTAATTAACCGCCCATAGTCGATTTTTATTTTCTCTTAAACTAAACGAGCTATCAAATTTTATGATTTGCATTTTTTTAGAAAGCTTTCTTGCTTACGTTCGCAACAAATCTATCTGGTTTAGACCTGCGCTAATAAACTGCCCTAAAATACATTCTGCAGTTAATAACAGTGCTCAATACCTCTAAAGTTTCAAATTTGTATCAGACAAAATTAAGTTATAAAATACGAATAGCCTATCGGTAGTTATAGAATATTTTTTATTTCAGGTTCTTAATTTCCTTTTAAGTAATACATTAAGATATCAATAAAGATATTATTTTAACGATCATCTCTGGAGTGGCGAGAACTATGCACTAAAATGGTTTTAGCAGTTTAAAATGTACGCAGCAATAGTTGCACTGCGAATTCTGCTTTAAAACCCTTTATTTTTGGTATAATTTCAATGTCAATTCGAGATATTTCAAGTTACCACAAAGTTTGTATTGGGATGTGACAATTCATAATGAAGATTGGCTAGAATAACATATTCTACTACTGCATTACTTCTCTACTACATCAAGAGACTGAATTTCTAATTTTAAAGAGCAACAGGCGTAGATTTGTGGACTAAACTTTACATTATTAGTACTTCACAGAAGTTATTATCACAGAAATAAGAAACAGATTAAGGCCAAGCTTTTGCTGTAAAACATTAACACAATATTTTTTCTTTCTTCACATTTATTTTGTCGTAATGATCTTCATGAGTGTTTTCTTCTTAAGAATTTGGACTAGCCTTCCAGGGAAATCTTGTAAAGTTTTTTTAATTAAAAGTGATTGATGGACAAATCAGAAAAATGAGATACGTTGTTACGTTACATTATAAAAGGTGTCAATAAAGGTTAACAATATTGTTCTATCAAACTGTACCCTGCACTCGGTGTTATATTTACCACGTGACTATTAAAAAACTTGTTTTTATATTTAGAGTTAAAGTCTACTAATTCCACATTAAAACTAAATATGCTTGAAAGCAACACATTTAATGTGAGACATTAAGAAACAATGAGAGCAAACACAAAGTATTGCAACACTGTAGTTTCCATCACAATTTATAATTGTTACTCTTTAATCCTTCGTTATTTTGAAACTATGGCGTTATAATTGTAAATAAAAGCCCATATTTTTATAACTGAATTTCAGAAACTAGTTATAGATAAAAAGAAACCTATGACATCAATTTGAAAATGTTTACTTTAGAAAGGTGAATTATTCCAGAACGGATTATCAAGTTTGTCAACCCGTAGCTTATAAAATATTATGTGCACTTTGAAAAAGTGCTCTTAAAATAACATTCTTTACTTTTTAACATAAAGCGCCTTATTATCAAATGTTAAGAGGAAGCATTTACCGTCCGTTATATCGTGTGTTAAAAAAAACTCATTCGCAGCATGCCATGATCAAATTGAAGTTTGCCGTAACTTGAGATATACTCACTGATACAAATGAACTACCAAGTCAGAGCGAACTAAATTACATCTTGACTTTAAATTATTTTCCTAAAAGTATGCAAAACACTTAACAACAACAATTTTTATTGGCCGTTATGATTATTACACTCGTTGTTGTTGTGTACATGCCATCTTATTTTCTTTTTTGCTTGATGCAATTAAACTTAATGCATTGTAAACTTTTACCTGTCACAGTGACAGATGTTTTCATAAACAAAATACAATCTGGCATTCACCTACTTATAAGTTAAGACAAGACTAGATTTTCTATCTTTCTTTCCAAGGCCTACCCTAAATGAGTTTTTTTTTCGAACACCTGATACATTATTATTACTACCAGTAAATATATCATATAGAATAATTCTGACTCAGAAGCATTTAAAAAATGATATCTTTGCACACTTTTCGTCGTTTGCGTTTGTTCCCTGCATATTAATAAAATGGGTGATGTCTCTTTCTATTACGCTGCAACAACACCCCCCTAGAAATCTCGAGAAGAAACCGAAAGTTGCGCCACGACATTTCGACAATTCCCAATTCGTTTTTTTGAAAATTCGTCTTTGTTGCGTTCAGTTATTGATGACGCTTCTTTGAGTATTTCGTCACACAAGAAAATTAAAAATATTAATATACCAACTTTTCGAGGAAAAATCTATTCAAGTTATCAATCGTCACCAAAAAATTATACATTAAAATTAACACAGATTTTTTTTTATTAAGCTTTGAATCCAAAAGGAGAGATTAATATTTCAAAAGATTATGAAGCATAGGTAATGAATGGGACCTTTATATTAATATTAATTTGATTTACTCTGAGTTCTAAATGTAAATTCTGCAGTTAGTTTAAAAAGAAATATATTTTATGTATAGTTATGCCGCCAAGATGAGATAATGTTCGATATGTTTTCGTTTCGTTTCGAAATTCGAAATTGACATTTCTCGATCTGGAATATTCTAGACTAGATTTAAAAAATTCTCGATCTTGACATAGTTTTTCAATAAGTATTTTTAAAACTCCCGTAAATACTAAACAGAATCGGCCTCTTCCCTAAGAGGAGGTTATTAGGTTTAAAACTTCTTGGTTGCTAAAGTCGAATTAGGGAATCGCAGTGGGCTCGGCGCTCGATCCTTTGAGGCGGTTGGAGTCTTTTGGGAATCGAACCAACATATTCTGGTCTAGCTTTAGAAGCTTTACCTCTAAGCCGGCTCTAGTGTCCCTTTCAAGTGCAGTGTCATAAATATCGCCAGGAGAAGTCCAAGACGTTAATACATGGAGTACGTATTAATTTTGGAGACACACAGTCGCAACTGTCTCAGTTCGGTATGCACGTTATACAGTGTGTCCGAAAAGGAACACTTTTTTGAATTTTATATGAAAATCTTACTGATACGTAAAGCATCCTTTAGAATAATATAGAGTTTTTAACACAAACGCTAAAGATGTTTACTAAAAAAGAACGAATTGATCTTATAAAATGTTATGGAATTGGACAAGTTTTATATCAGTGTGGAATAGATTTATTTTATCAACGATTTCCAAATGCTGAAGTATAAGAAAAAGCATGTCGAAAACTTTTAAGAAAATTTGATTCAAGCTTTTATGAACGATTTTTAAATTGCAACATTTATGTCCAAGGATGCACTTTGGAAAATCGAAGCGAAGCCGAGGTTTTCTAAGCATGAGAGGTCATAAGTGCACTTATGGGACGATGTGCGTGTACTATATTTTCAACTACTTTACAAAATTAGCTTGTTATTTTAATATAAAATTTTAGTAGGTAGAAAATACGAATATTTCAATCAAAAGAGGATTTCAAATTATGACTACATATTAATTCTTGAAAATGTGTACTGGTCATAAAATTTACTTACGTGCCCTATGATGCGTAAGTTACTTACGTAACCTGTTTACTTCTTAAAACTATAGCAACAACAACAAAAATTTAAATCCTAGTAAGCTAATTTTGTCATCTAATTTTGACGTTAATGTGATGCTTACGATGCAGGTATTAAAAAACGTCGTTTAAGTTTGTTAGATTTTATGTTAACACGCGAAAATATTCACTTATAATACCATGAGTAGTCAAAGTTATGTCGAATATTTTTGCTGTGGATCACGAATGTCCATTGCGCTTAGGTTGGATCTAATCCTAAGTGCAATGGACATGAGTAGTGATTCCACCTCAAAAATATTTTACTTAATTGACTAAGAATGGCATTCGAGGGACTATTCAATTTCAAATTAGTTTGCATTAAATCTAGCAACAAACTACGCAATTTCTATAGTAACAGAACACAAATATTGACTTTTTCTAATAAAAATCACATTTGTTTAAAATAGTCACTTGAATACCTTCTACGAAGATATATCCGCTGATATTTTTTTCATTGGTCAAGAAACGTCAAAATTCTGGATTTTCATTGGTCACTTTTTGACAGATAACAGGTGAATTGAATAGTCAAATAAATAACACACAGGCGCCTTTCATCTCAATTTTATTCATGTTTCTACACTCGATAGTTTGTAGTTTGTTTTTACACCGTGTACCGCAGTCTTTGTGAATATTAATGTAACATTGACCATCCACTGTTGTTGTAGTGTTATTGCGAGCGTATTATCATTTCTGGTCTTATATACAGGGTGTTTCCAAAATGTTGCGCCAAACTTTACATGCGACTTCTACAGCTCAAAATAGTTTTAAAAATTTATATGAACACATGTCTGCAAACTCTTTGTTTTCGAGCTATGACTCGTTTTCTACAACATTGGGGATAAGTCAATTTACACATTCTTCGATTTTATCAAAGTGTATTGCATAAGTGTCACTTTGTTAGTAATAGTTAGTGTGTTTTGAAATTTGATCTGATGATTTGAAACGATGGTATACACGTTTGCTGACATGGCAGATATGCATTTTTATTAAGGGCGAGCAAACGTCGACTCTATGAAGAAGCATTTCCACAACGCCAAATTCCAGACAGAGGTACGTTTAGTAGAATTCACCAACGCTTAAGAAAAACTGGTACTTTTGTCACTCAAACGGTGGACCGTAGTAGATCGAGAACCGTACGTACTGCAGAAGTTGAAGAACGGATTTTGGATATAGTTGCTGAAGATCCTGCAACTAGCACTAGAAGAATTGCTTTAACTTAGCCGAAGGCGTTTCTAGTAAGAGTGTTTGGAATGTACTGCATGAATAACTTCTTTGTCCTTGCCATATCCAACGGGTGCAAGCTTCGAATCTTGGAGATTATCCGTTAAAGCTGGAATTTTCACAAGGGTTTTTACAGCAATGTAACGGTGACCCTCTTTTCATATTGCATATGTTGTTCACTGATGAAGCTGCATTTACGCGAAACAGCATCTTCAATTTTCATAACAGTCATCAGCCGATGTAAAACAACATGCGATAGTACAGTCGAGGCATCAACAGCGCTTTGGTGTTAATGTGTGGGCAGATACCATTGGCGATAGAATACGGGGGCCTTGTGTTCTACCAAATAAGATGACGGAACCTATTTATCTTGACTTTCTGCAAAATACATTACCTGGATCGATGCAAGGTATTCCCATTGAGAGGACATGGTTTATGCAGGACGGTGCACCTCCTCATTTCAGTATTGTAGTGCGACAGTATCTTAATAGAATTTATCCTGGAAGTTGGATAGGTCAGGGTGGGCCTATTGCCTGGTCTGCACGCTCACCCGATTTAAATCCCATAGACTTCTTTTTGTGGGGATAACTGAAACGATTAGTATATTCTGCACCTATAGAAAATTTAGAAGTGCTAGAACAACAGGCTATCGATTCTTGTGCATCAATACAAAATCGAACGGGAATTAAGCAGCGTGTAAGACAGTCGATGTCCAGTCTTGTATAGAAGCAAATGCACAACATTTTCAACAATTACTATAGTTATTGTTACGGCACATTATTTTAAACCACTGTTGTAGAAAACGAGTCATAGCTCGAAAACAAAGAAATTGCGGACATTTGTTCATATAAACTATTTTAACTATTTCGAGATGTAGAAGTCGCTTGTAAAGTTTGGGCGCAACATTTTGGGAAACACCCCTGTATATTCAGAGGAAAAAACATTCGGAACTTCCGTGAAGAAGTCGCGAATATTCTATCATTTTCACCGATGTATATTTTATGATGCGGATGGACAATTATATCTACATAGAATAAAGCAGAATTAATGAGGATAGCTATGCTTGGCCACAAAAAACGCAATTACTCTGCTAATCACTTAAAAACAGTAATCACATAACAATAACAACCAACCAACATGTTTCTGTCAGTGCACTCGACGAAAGATTTACAAGGGGTTGGGAAACGGTGCCTTCGACATCCATCCACTTGAAAATCAGTCGCTGCCTTTGGATGTCCCCCAGAAGTCTTAGGTCGATGAAATCTGATATGAATGCCTGTCCCAACTTAGTTTTACAAATTCAAATTGGCTAGAGGGGCTGTCGGTTTTTGAGGTTATGCTCTTGAAAAACAATCCGTATATAGATTTATCGGCCACTTGAGCAGTGTTACCCCTGTGTTCTGCATGTCTGGCGCTCGGTCTGCTTTTGAAGTGTGATTTTACACTGATGTGCCTTATCATATTCTAATGTAGCCTTTAAATAACCGCCCCGGTGGAGTTATGTACGACGCTTCGGAGTCATAAAGCACTATCTGGTGCGCGAGCGGGCTGATCTACTTACCATAATTCATTAAGTACCTCTCCAAGATACCACTACGTACTATTTCATTGCTTTATTGTGTGCGCTATCTATTTTTAGCTGGATCAAAAGTGATTTAGTGCTACTAAAGCGGTTGTTATATATAACCTTGTGATCATCGACGGTTAATGGTTTCGAATTCGCGAGATTTGTCTTCAGGGGGACCGGAGGTTAGAGGCGTGATATAAGAAATATACATGGATAACAGTTTAACGTTTTCCTCAGTGGTTTTTGAAATTTTTTTGGTCTGGTACCTTAAAAATGCTTACCATGCAAAAGATTTAGGAGAGTGTACTGAATTACAACCGACGTTTTGTTATTCTGATTGGTCCAGAGATATTCAAAAGGTGAGCAACAAATTGAAGAGATTTGTGTTACTCCTTTAGTTACATATGTAGGTATATATAAAAGTGTTTGTATATCGTATAGCAAGGTACAGAAGTATAACATATCAAATTTGTTTAATTAAACCACATTTAATTGCTAGCAATAAACTACTAGAAAGGAAGTTGATACCTATACCCAAATCTGCGTTACCCAAATCTGCGTTTCATATTAAAACAACAAAAGAAGAATTTTTCATGTTTCATAGTATCCTACTTTAGCTCAAAAGCTTATCAAAATAAAAAAATTCTATTTTTACTCAACGTCTAAGAAAGATTTTAAATCCTCTCTTCAAGCGTAGGTATTCAACCAAATATATATTTTGTTGTAATTTGAAGCGGATATAGTTTTACCGTATGGATTTTAAAATATATTTATCCGTATACATAGTTGCATTGCAAAATTTACTGTTAGCATGAAGCCCGTTGCAACATTTTCCTTTAATTAACATATTAAACTTCTAATGTTATGCTCGCAGTTATTATTGTTATTTACGGTTAAAATAGGTTAAGCTAATAATTTAAGCCATAACTCGACAATAGTTACTATGTAGTCCAATTACAAGTTTGCATTACTTATCATCAACAGTTTTGAACAGATTAGGTATATTTTAACGTAATACAAGCAGCATTCACATCCCGGAAATCAACAATGTGGGATAGCATTTCAACAAACAGTTTAATTTATTTCACATGCAGAATGTGTAGTAGTACAGCTAGTGACACGTTTTCATGGATTTGCTACGATCTCTAAACACGCAATTTATAGTTTTACAAAGCCATTTCAGAATACCTACTATAAAAATCTAATGTTAAAATTTTTCTTATCTACTTTCTATTATTAACAGTGATGATAAAAACAAAATAATCACCAGTAATTACATAAGTGGTGATAATTTTTTGATAATTTTAACTAGATTAGCACTCATCTTTGTTGCTATTAAGAAATCCCACTTGTGGATTTACTAGATTAGCACTCATCTTTGTTGCTATTAAGAAATCTCACGAGTGGACGAAATTAAAATTATAAAAAGAAATTATTACCACAAATCTAATTCGGCGTGATTATTTTTTAAACAGTCCAAATTGTAGATAGGGTTTGATTGAGCTTCCAGATGAGTGTCCTGTTATTTTTAACAACTGCTGCTCACCTACTCCACTTTTAGCTTGTTGTGTTACAGCAGAAGAACGATTTGAATGTTTTGTGAAAAAATAGTAATCAGCTACTAGCAAATAGTCAGTGCAATTTTGATGATATTGGTCGATTTGAAATGTTTTGTCATTACTATTGGCTGATAGGACTGTTTAAAAAATAATCATAAGAGTTAATTTTAAAAATAATTAAAAATGTAGCAGAATTGAAATTCTAGAGTAAATAGAGAATATCTAAATACAAGTTTCTTTTGAATATGTTCCTGTATCAAATTCATTGGATAAATTTGATTATCTACCAGAAAATTAGTTACAAAGATAAATATATGTTGTTGTACGTGTTCGTAAAATACTTTGTTTCAATAAAGTAATTGCAGTGAACTTAAACGAAGCAATTTAAGTAATTATATTGTAGTTACAGCTCTAAAATAACTTTTGCAAACAGTCGCAAGGTTTGCATGTGATTTAATAATGTTTTGACAAGAGAAACATATTGACAATTGAATATCCGAAGGATGATCGTCATTCTTGGCGTTATTCTCACAATACCTGAATATTATTAATTTTCTCTTGGGAGTGATACGAATTTAGAATTTACACAAATGCATTTGAGAAGAAACTATAATTTGTTTACTCAAACTGTTTTAAAATAGTTTTGAATGAAACGTCTATTTATATATAAGAAAATAACAGTAACCCAATTGTTTGAAAAGCCAAAGTTCACCTTAAACAAAAACAGGAATTTTATGTCTTTAGTGTATAAACTATTTATTTTTGTGAATTTATGTAATTGAAAAACATTTAAACATTATGGCACTGAGTACGGCAAAATTAAATACTTCAGCTTCTTGTATGCTACTACTAATTCACAAAATGTATTTTTTCTACTCCTGTAACTAAAATGGCATATAACATACTAACATACACGTCGCTAAGTGACATTTTAATCACGCCTTCATAACCTGTGACTAAGAGCCTCTTAGTCACGGCTGAAGTTGGCAACGATGTTTTAATCACTGGTTGAAGTTAGGTTCAGACAGTATTTGCTTTATTAGCCGCAGCCAAAACTAAACTCAAGTTAATTTTCAACAGTCAACTTGACGTTTGTCAAGCAATTTAAGCTAATATAAAATTCAAAATCGTAATCAAATAATATGATGTTATACTTGTGGTCGTAGAAAAAGTATAGTATGTAACGCATTATATAAACTCCTCTAGACACTCATTTATTAAACACTCGCTGCGCTACGCTCCGCTCGTGCCTAAAAAAACTCGTGACTAAAGTGACGATTATAAAACTTGTTACATAATATACTATTAAAGGTGTCATAGGATTTATTGACATTAAATACTTATTTATGCAACAACTGCTGAAAGTGACGAGATGAATAATATCTTAAGTGCAATAACACTTTTTGAACTAGTTTACATACAGTATTCCTTCTACGACAGCAAGGCGTTTACATTTTTGACAGTTATTAATTCATTTATACATAAATTATGTCATAGTAACGAATCAGTTCTTTGTTTTAATAATTGCCCTCAAGCAGGCTGATCAGCAAGCGGAAAAAGACAAAATTTCTATCAAGCAATGCCAAAAACCATGACATCAAATGGATATGAAATTGTAACAGGTCAATACGGATACGGCGAATGCAATGAAAGAGGAAAACTAATAGTTCGTTTTGCTATACAGAATTCATTTTATGTCATGATTAAATTCTACAAGAAACGCATGGAAAAAAGATAGAGATGAAGATGGCAATTATAAAAATAAAATAGAATATATTATGACAAACAACAAGCTACTAATTGCGATAATTGAAGTAGTCAATAACTTTCAACTGGTAACAGATCACAGATTAGCAAGATTCGTGGTAGTAATCAATAAAAGGAAAACAGAATTAAAGTTATCAAAAATTCAAATAGAAAAATAGGAACTACACAATTTAATGACAAACAGTTCAAAGAAAATTGAAAAGAAGCAGACCCAAATGTAGTACAAGTACTACACTATACCACATTTGAAACAGGCAAAATGGCTACAAGCCCTATTAATGGACAAAAGAAAGGGACTAAAAAGAAATATGTAGTGCATCAGCAACTACATAGAATGAAGTGAAATAAATAAATTGGCAAAATCGAAGAAATACTGAAAGACCAAATATTTCTTAGAAAAATAGAAAATAAAGTAAAGATACAGATATTAGATTAATTTGTTATATCAGTGTTAGAAATAACAAAAATATGTTGCCTAGCAACTGAATACTTTAAAAATTATAAGCAAATAACACACTTATTGAAAACTAGAGAATTAAATCAGATAAATACTGACATTTGGCTTCAACTAAGAATGAATGAAATGTGGAAAGCTATACAGCAATGAACGAAGAACAAAAAGCCTGGAGACATAATATTAATAACGAACGTGTGCGGACTATGACAGCAAACATTATTGAAATGTCTCAAAAAGCATTTAACAAAATAATAAAATCAGAAACGATACCTAGCTACTCCACCAAAATCTCCAATATAATTGTATTACACAAGAAAGGGAAAAGAGACATTAAATAACTACAGACCAATTTCACTAACATATTGCAGTTACAAATTGTTTACTACAATAATTAAAAATAGAATTATAAAGATATTAAATAAAAGCTACTCTTTCGAACAAGCAGAATACCTAAGTGAATATTCGATCATCGTTCATCTGCAACTATAAATCAAATAGTGGAAAATGCAAAGAACTTAACAAACCAATACATATACCTTTTATTAATTTTAGTAAAACATTTGACACCATAGAGCACAAACCAATGCTGGAAAGGCAGTCGAATTATAAATAATAGTTATTTATGTACCAAAGGCATTATGAAGATGTTTATGCCCTCCCGAGGGTGACAAGTTTGCAACCCCGGGAGTCGGTGGCCAAGGGATTGAAAGTCGACTAAGAGTGTGAACATCTAGTAATGCCCGTTGTGTATACAAAATTGTATATCTTAGTGGTGTTTATTAATAGCCTAAATGATGGATTAGAAAGCTTCTATTGAATGATCAACTATTGCTGTGAACGTATCGACGCATCCAGGTACGTGATCGCTTAGAAATGTAATACTTGTTATTTCTGACCATTCATGTATCATGTATGCATGTATTTATGTACTGTTGGTAACCTCATCTTATCTTCCGGTGTAGAGGCTGGTCGTTTATATGCTTGCGTCTTGCGGTGCAATGCTCAACTTGCCCTGGATTCAGGTTACAAAGTTGGAGCGTGTATTTTGGCTTGCGCAGCAAACATTGTGTGAGGTGTCTGTCTTGGTGATGTGTTGACCTTGTTAGTCCATCTCTTAGGTCTGTGGTTTTGAGTAGAGCACAGTTAATTTAGTGCCCAACTGTGAATGGTCTCACCGGGGCATAAAATATATCACAATAACTTTGCCAGAAGAGAGTGGGCCAGAGGAGAACGTGACCTTTCAATTCAAAGATGTGTTAAACAAGGCGATCCAATGAATCCACACTTGTGTATTGCAGTACTGGAAGAAGTTTTTCAAGGCGCAACTTGAAACAACCAAAGCATCATAGTAGAAGTAAATAAATGACATTTCGTAGACGTTGTGGTATTATTCGCTGAAAGTAAAACGTCTCTAAGTAAAACAATGGAAGAATTAGAAGAAGAAAGTACAGAAGAGGGTACAATGATAAATTAAACCAAACTACTATTAAATTGAAATTCAAAAGGTATACAAACTGGGAATAATAAAGTAATATACAGAACCTTTAATTTATTTAACAAAAAAAATCAAAGAATCGATCTAGGTTGGAAAAGCTATTGGTCATTGACAAAAGTGTTTATAAATAACTTACAGTGCTCAAACGTGGTCATTCAACAAAACCGTCAAACCAAATTATATACAGCACTAATAAATATTAGATCTATCTTGGGAGTCAAAAGAATAGAAAAAGTGTTGGAGATTAGAACAGGTACATGCGTTATAGATGGAGTGAAAGAGCAAAGTTGTTAAAATGAAACTGGGCGAGTCATTTGGGTCGATTGGCAAAGGGTAGATGGACGACAAGAGCAACAAGATGGAAAACCAGTGGAAACGTATTAACAGATGAAATTACCAAACATGTACGACCGGATTTTTGGCAACCCCCCCCCCCCCTTAAATAAACTTGGAAACTTGATGGAGAGACCTTTGCCAAACCTGGATACACACTAGAGAAGTCAATAATAATAAACGGTCGTACAAAAGATATATTTTGTTGAAACTAACTTTTATAATATTTTAAAACAGAAACATTATGAAGTAAATTATAATTAATCAATTGTTTTAATATACCGAATATTGTTTACTATTACTGCAATCATTGCGAGAACAAACACTTGTTTACTTAAACATAATCCCCGAAAGCAGATACTTCCTATGTGTTGTGTGTTTAGTCTTTGGAAAAACACAAAATTTGCTTTTGGGAAACGTTTTTCAAATTTTTTCTTCTTTTCGTCTAAAATTGGATATGAGCCGTAAAGCGTTTTGGACGCCTCGCTGATATAGACTAATAATAGTAATAACAGGAGGATATACAACCTGTCCATTTAGTTATTTGGCTGATCGAATTCGTTTTTTATTTTCGGTTTTTTTTATTTGCTGTAGCTTTCGTTTCTTTCCATGTAACATAGTGTGTATATTTCTATAATTAAGTGTTGGTCGCCTTGATATTGTTTTGCCTTACATTTTATAATCAAGCTCTTTCCTCTTGATATTGGTATTTGTACTTGCAATTAGTACATTTTCACTAACCTCGTAGGGATGGATCATTTTAAAGTATATTGCAGTTTAAAAAAAGTATTTTTTCTACGACCACCACTAAAAGTAGGCCTTTTAGCGCTAGCTTTTTTTTTACTAAAAGTGACGTTTTATAATTTAGCTTGTTTAAAATGAGATCAGCTGTTTACTTTTAGCACATGTGTTATAAAGTGAAGTGAGGTTATAAAACTACAATTTTGAACTAGAAGTGAGGTTGTAAAGTTATTCTAGTTACTTCTTGAGTTAGAGGTAAAGTGTTTTTTAAATAATTAAAGCGTTATGTAATTAATATAGTCAGATGTGTAGTATTAAAATTACCTTTGATAACTGACTTTGACAGCCAGTACTTCACAAACATTCACCTGCGCGTCAAGGCCATCTCTTTATTATGAAATAAATTATAACTGCCATAAATGCAAACCTTTGTTAAATCAACGTTTATGGATTAATACCTAACATAAAATTTAAGGTCGTAGAAAAAATATTGTATGCAAACTTGTGCTAAAAGTGTTATTGCATTCTACATGTTATGAAACTCAGCCTTTGACTTCGTTTCATAATTTTCATGTCTCGTGCATAAACATCAACTTTTAGCACTTGTTGCATAAATTGCAATTTTTACATTTTTCAGTTATTTGTTTTTCGCGATTTTGATTACTTCCGTAAACGTCAATCAATATCTTTTTCTATTTGAAAAGTTCATCGACTCGGTTTTGTAATGCCAAGTTCAACAAGCAATATTTGTTTTATATTGTATTTAGTTTTTGCTGCTAATTTTACCACCATGGGATGTAAAACCTTTTTCAATATACAAATCTGCAATTTAAAATATTTTTTTTTATATTAATTGCTTGTGTTTCTTTCACTTCTGCACATAATGTAGGTATGTTTGGTTCTTCTTAGGAATGCGACAGAAAAACGACTGAACTAATGTTTGTACAAAGTAAAATTTTTGAACCAGACGGATATACATGTTTTAGATAATAAGTATATCGAGTGTCCACACCACTAATTCATTATAAATTTCTCGAAGTAAAAGAGCAATTAATTAAATAAATACTGCAGTGCTATGATGCTATGATGAAAAACTAAACAGTAAACCACTTTTAGTTGAACTATTCTTAGATAAAATGAATATTTACTTATTTACTGAGATATATAATGTATTCTCTACTTATAATTGTTATCAATCTCGTCTTATGGCTATCATCCCGGAAAAGTTGTAAAAATAATCCCAGCTATTCATCGATGAAAAGCTATCGAAGATAACCGTATTTATTATAAAAATGTTTTTCAAAACCTTTCATTTGAACTATGCTGTTACAATCATTCTTGCCAGGAATTAAACGTTTACGACTTCTCAAGTAAAAGGAGATATATTTTTATCATATATTAACATCACTTTAACATATTTTGCAACTTCAATAAAAATGACTTTTCTGGCGGTAAAAAACGATAGTCAAAAGATATCGATTTTTCTATGCATATTATAACATGTGAGTCACAAAAAACTTTCCCCAGTTGGCTGTGATTCGTGTTGGTGGCACTGTCAGCCTGTGTCAAAGTCCAGGGTAACAGGTTACATTTCGCGTCAATCTGTTGTCAAATAACAAACAAAATCTAACCTGCTAACCGCGAATTTGACTCACAATGCCACAAACAACACACTTCAGTATTGCCAAACGTACAACACGAATCACAGCCAACTCTGAAAAGTCTAAGTCGCAACCAGTGCTAAAATATCACACAGTTTTTAACCATGCTATATAGAAATTATATTATTTACGTCCATCCCTTGGAAGATGTGCGCTAATATACGGTTTTCTATTGCAGATAGTATGGAATTCCAGTTCAGTGAAGGGAGAGAGTGCGTAAATTGCGGCGCCATTTCTACCCCTCTTTGGCGTCGGGACGGAACTGGTCACTATTTGTGCAACGCCTGTGGCTTGTATCATAAAATGAATGGCATGAATAGGCCGCTTATCAAACCTTCAAAGCGACTGGTAAGGACATATATAGTTATTAGAAAATGGCGTGGCTATGAAACATTGTCAGCCTCGAAATGTTTTTTTTTTCATTTTTAAATGATCGCTGGCGAGCTTAGTTATAAAAACAAGTTTAACACTTCTTAAATTAAAAAGGTATTAATGGTGGCGGTTATCGCAGTACATTGCAACAAGGGAACTCCCTATACAGAAGCAAAGCAACACTTCAGCTCCGACGATTAAAATTAGTTACGCTACCTCAGTGCATTGTAATGCAAATCGAGTTAATTGTGCAGAAAACTATTTGCTCTGATCGCGTGGAATTAACTTTACACCGTATGCAAATTGCGGTCGGTTAGAGAGATAGGTTCTAAAGCTTTGCGTTAATTTATGATTATATTAACCTACTCTATCAGGCGTGCTTCAAGTTGTTTTGTTTCTATTTATAGAGTTATGAATGACAGCACGTTTCATATAATGTATGCAGAATTTATAAATACACTATGCTGATAAAAATAGAAAAAGTAGGTTTATAACAGTTTTGAAAAACTTTAACTAAATAGGTTCACATTTGCAAAACTTAAAGTTTGTTTTGTAAATGACATATACGCATGTACAGCTGATTTCATATAAAAAAAACCTTGTGCGATACACGCACACAACATTCTTTGCCAGTGATTTTATAAAATTTGCTTTTTTAAATTTTTGAGCATTTGTCACAAATGTTCAAAATTAAATTACAAATTTTACAGAAACCGTACAAAATAAAGAGCTGATTGAAGTTAATTTAAAAAACATTTTAGTTGTATTCAACTGGAAAATCACCTACCTCACATCAAAGCAAAAAATCGAAAAAACTTAAAAATCACAAGAGTAAACACCATACTTCCGGTTATGCGATTTTCTTCAAAAGCTTGCTGTAGCATCTAAATAGTATACAAAACTTATATGAAGTTTCAATGTCATACCTATTTTCGTTTTTGAGATATTCTGTTCACACATGGACGAACTGACAGACAGACCAATGGGTTCGGGGGACTCTAAAACGTGAAGATCTAAACTCAATTTTGATTTGTTTGGGGTGAATGCAGTAGGTACTTCCTTTGTTGTGAAAGGAACTAATGGGACAATTAATATCCCATAGGGTGTATACGATGTTTTTTAAAATTATTGCTCGAATGTCAATTAAAAAATTTGTTAGAAGTACCGGGTGACTATAAATGATTTTGATTTATTTTCTTAGGTTGGAGCTGTTTATTTTGGTGGCACTGTAAGTCTATGTCAAATTCAATGTTCGCAGGTTAGGTTTTGCGTCATTCTGTGTCAAAACTCACGCAAAACCTAACCTGCTAACCTCGAATTTCACATAGACTTACAGTGCCACCAACATAAACAGTGTCCCCCTAAGAAAAAAAACTCACAATTATTTATAGTCACCTGGTAACTTATTGACTTAAGTTACTTTTATCTTCATCGGTGTTGTTATAGACTACTTACCAAATCAATTTGAGTATCACTAAGAGCTTTATTACCGCACTCAGTGCAATGTACAAGAAGTACGAGTAGGTATTCATTAAGTTGATCTTATATCTTTTGTATTGTGTAAAATTAATAGAATTACCTTATCCTAATAAAATAAATTGCACTATTTATTTCAACGTTTGATTGTAGGATATTTCGTTTTTTTATTTACTACACAGCGTGTTCTAAAGCGCTTATCCACTTATGCAATGGAATTTTGTAATCAGAATCTGGGACAAGTTGAGCATTGCACCGCCAGACGCAACCGTATAAAGCACCACTCTCTACACCGCAAGGTAAAATGAGGTTACCGACAATACAAAAAAATGTATATTTTTTAAATTTGTCTTATTGCTAATGTTATTTACCGAGTGATTTTTTACAAACTCAATTGCAGCAGGCTCTGGATAGCCTGAATCAGTTGGCAATACTGAAATGTGTTGTTGGTGAACTGTAAGTCTATGTTAAATTTGAGGTTAGCAGGTTAGGTTTTGCGTCAGTTTTGACACAGACTGACGTAAAACCTAACCTGCTAACCTCGAATATGACAAAGACTTACAGTGTCACCAACAATACATTTCAGTATTGTCAACTGATTCAGGCTATCCAAGGCTTGCTGAAATTGAGTTTTTCAAAAATCACACTGTATGTCTACTAAGCTGTTAATCATACAAAATCATACAGTGCATTGTATTAGAGAAGAATTTATACATACAGTTATTGACGATAGTTTCAAAATATTGATCACTTGATAATAAAGGTAAGAAAGCATATCGAGTTGAATGTTTTAAATATTAACGCATTAATACTGTGTATTATGTGTATTTTATAGTCTTCTACCTAAAATCAAATGACCAAATCCTAGTATCCAGATCATATTACGTTTAAGTTGTCTGACGCAAAATCTTTGTTGACATTTAATCCTGACATTATGTTCTGTAGCAGAGTTAGAATTCGGTCAGTTTGTTATAGGTACACTATCAGCAAAATGAAAGTTCAAGGGTAACTTTGGAATTTTGTAGTCTTGTGCATTATAACATCAAAAAATATGAAGATGTCGTTTGACATTTATTACAAAGTGAGGTTATGATCTTCTTCTTCTGCAAACTTTGGAAATATTTGCGTTGCGTTTATTACAAAAAGTCTTGATCACGATTATGATCACGTTACGTTATTAGCCACTCTCACCCATTGTCTATAAAATATCAGTGAGCAGGATTGGGTAACATTTTGTGGTGTTAAAATACACGTCTTCAAAATTCTAAAAGCATCTTTGGTGAATTTTTTTGCCCGCACCAAAGAGCATATTTTTTGCTCATACTATATAAATATTTAGAAAAATTCTAAATATGTCAAATGTTATATTCTTGTACATGTTAGTATTATTTATTGAGGATTCTACAGATGATAACATTTTCATAAAAACCCAACCCATTAGAAATACACTGGAATTAAAAACAAATGCAACTTGCATATTATATCGTTTCGACCTAAAAGCAAATTTTTACATATAATTTTTTATGTAGGATAAATGGAAGTTTAATATAAGTTGTTGAAACTAACTACTATCTTTAATAAATTGTGATGAAGCCCTGATTTAACTTATAATATTAACTGATAGTGATTTTTTTTTTCTAAATATCATCACATAATATAATTTCCAACAAATTAATATTAAACTATTAAGAGCCTTCTATTTGAAAAAAATACATGTAGGTTTCAATTCTTCTAATCAATTGGTCGAAATCTGCGATAATAATAATAATGGTAAAGCATATTCGTGGACATTTTAGTCTATTTTTATTAACAACATGGCAAATATGAATGACAAAGGTCTGTTAATTAAAATAGATGTTGAGATTGCAAATTATATTTTATTTCAAAGGTTAATGAGCCACTCTGAAAGGCAATAATTCTTATTTGTTTAAAACAATTTGGTAGCAGTTAAGATAGAAACAAAAATAAATTCAACAAATCTTTATTAAAAAAATGTTTTAAAATACTTATATTTAAATATACATAATCTTAAACACACATCAGAGGTAAAAATGTTCAAATAAAAATATATTGCCAATTTTTGAACCGTTATGTGTAGGGTTTCCAAGTCCCGGGACCAAAAGTGTTTTCGGGACTTACGCACTAAATTTCAAGTCCCGGGACTAGTCCCGAAGATCCCGAAAATGGTCCCGAAAAGGAAATAATGTTCAGGTGAAATTTCCAAATGCAATTTCCAAAAAAAAACTAGTGTTTTAAGTTAAATAAAGTATTTCTGTGCTGATAATCTGCGTTGGGGCTATAGTCTATAACTTCATTTCTTTCTTCTGGTACTAAAAATGTCTGTCGCTCTTCATCTTTTGCTTTTGTTTGAACTGCAAAGTGCTTGTGTAATCCTATCGTCAAGCTGCCTCTGATTATGATAATTTTATAGCAATAAACTTCACATTTCGCCAATTGTTTATCTTCAATATATAAAATTGTTTCCATATTGACTTCAAATTGTTATTTTTTTAATGTAGAATGAAGGTAGGTTGCGAATCGGAATTCATTCTAATTGTAACGCTTTAGCAGACAAATAACGAACACATTTAAAACCCAAAAATATAAATTATTCAGCTTCTTCGCACATAATTTTTAAAATTTATAAATTTAGTTATCTTACTGTTATAGTACACACACGACTACGTATAAAATATATCTGAATCTAACAAAAGAAACAGACAAATACATAAATAGAAGAAGATATGCAAATGTGGCTGAAACAACACACAGGTTTAATTCTAACCTACCGAAAATAATACCTCGCCTGCCTACGGAAAATGCAAATAATGCAGAATGTGCAAGAGGCATGAGTAATACGCCGGATGCCGGTGAATACTCGTCCTAATTCTCTGATATCGAGTATACGCACGCATGTTGACATGGTCCCGGGACTTCGCCTGGGCTGGCTGTTGTCCCGGGACTCGATTTTTGTGGTAGAATCCCGGGACTGTCCCGGGACCGGATCCCGGGATTGGAAACCCTAGTTATGTGTTTGATAGCTACAGTTTCAACTTGATATTTTTGCTCTATAAGTATTTTTGCTTGCGGTGTTATAAACATTATTTTTCTTGCTCGACAAATTATTTAAGAGTTTCGCAATTTTCGTGATATAAATCTTGAGAAAATTGTGACAGACGCCTAAGAATGACACGCTTCTAAGTTGTAACTAAATCATTCAAAATATGAAGGTTTGGAGTCACGGAACACCATAACGCATATTTGAGAAATTATTGAAGTTGCGAAAATATATAAATACCAATGTATGTAGGTACTAAAATCAAAACGTGCGTGTTTATGGCAATGCGACATGAATTGTCGTACGAGGCGAAGCCGAGTTGAACAACATGCCAAGTGTCATAAATACACTTTTTGCTTGCATTACATAGAACATTTTTGCTATACGATCGTAATAGCACTACAAAAATTAAGTTTGGGGACAATTTTTCTGCACATTTTATTAGATATTCTACGTTATGTTGACATACAGATTTACGACAAACCGTGCGTTTTTATTACACGTCACGTCCAATAAAAACGTAATTCGCAAGCTGAAATTAAAAGTGGTGTGAATCTGAACAATCACTATTGACAGTAGAAACTGTGCGAAGACTTCTGGTAGTTTTAAGATGTTCGTAAATAACATATTTTTTACAACCGTAAAAAAGTGACATTCAACCATCACTATTGACATCCGAAGTTTGGCCTTTTTAGCGAATTTCGGGTGTGAATATTTTCTATTTTGATAAAGCTGTAGAATAAACGCATGTCCCTCGTGCGCGAATATGTACACTAGATACATAAATAACTATTTTGCAATCCTGTACTAAAATGTCAACTTTTTATAGGTGATTATTAATGTCGAAATGGAATACTTTTGTGACCAAAAACTTACTTTTTTAAAGCTGTCATTGGTGATGTGAAAGAAAGGTACTTTCATCAGTCTTTGTCTTGAATTTGTATGTCAACATAGCCTAGAACATCTAAAATTTTGTGTTAATTACAGAATTGCAAAAAATCTTGAATGCAACACGTTGCAAAAATGAGTGATTTACCTACTACTTGTTTCATAAATAACTTTTCTAGTATCATTAAGAAATATCAACTTTTCAACTGTCATTTTAGTTATGAAAAAAGCTTGTTTCTTACCAGTTGAAAAAGTTAACTACCTTTGCCCACTAGTGAGAAAGATTGTATAAATCGCTGTTTTCTATTTTATGTAGGCCTATAATTAGGTTGTTCAAAAGTGAAATCAACTATGGAAAACATGTGGGCATAGAAAAAATTTAAAAAACGCCATTGTATCTCGTAAAAGAATGAACAACAAAATTATAAAGTATGATATACAAATGCTGTGAGAAATGCCATGTTTCTGTATATTAAAGTAATAAAGAGCGACCCCTATTTAAAAAGTGCATTCTAAAATAATCAAATATCCACCTTAGTATGTTATTATTAGTTAAGTGACAAATTGTACTGTTAATATTTCACCCATGAGTTTAACGAAGTAACATAATTTTTTTTTTGCATAGCGATCGTGAAACTCGTCTTTTTTTAACGAAAAATCGTATTGAAAGTTCCACTTTTTTAACGCAAAAATCGTGAAAAAAGTACACTTTTTTTACTATTCTATTGAAATGTCAATTTGACAGTTGTCAATTCCGAAGTCCTTTTCAACTAAATTTGGACCAAGAGATCATTATGCAAAAAAACACGTTTTGAAAGTAATTTTTTTCATTCATTAGATTGAATAACTCAGCCTTCGCCCTCGTTATCAAACTGCAAATTCATGAAAAAAAAGCATGACTTTCAAAACTAGTTGTACAAATTACTATTCCGGGTTTACTCATTTACACGGTTAAATTAATAGGTAGTTCTTTATAGAACTCTCAAATGTTTACACACTTATCGGTTGCAACTTATCACTTTATTATATTCTGCAAAAACTAGTATATTAAAAAAATGTAATGTGACGTTAAATGTAGGGTGCCATGGTAGTTTGATTTAAAAACATATGTACTTATATGCTAGACAATTTCAGTCTTTTTTTTGTTTTAAATAAAAGCGAGCATTTCAAATTTCAGCTTGATATTGCAAACGTTTATCAATTACATTAAAAAAAAATATATAAATACTGGTACACGTTGAAATACCAGACCATATTATAGGTACCTACTTATATACAAAAGAAAAATGCCATCATAGAAATACTAATACATTTTATGTAGGTACTAAATACGTACTGCCATTTTCATTATGATTTTTTAAGAAGCTGCACTCGTAATTGTTATAATTAATTGAAATAAGTGTAAACAATGATTGTTATACATTATACTACGTTTAAGAACAGATGGAGAAATTAAACTACAGAGGGAGACCTAGATTGCATAAACCTATTTTACAAGTTAGAAATTAAAAACTCCGGGTAGTTCAAAAACTGTTTAATTTCAAATAAAACTGAGTTGCATACAACCGGCTTACCAATAGCAATATGCTATTCAAATTTAGGACTCATTTGTGGGAGGGGATTTTACTGAATCTGTTCGTCAAAAGTAGCATAGGTAGGTAGTACCTAATTCAATCACCGTGCAACTTATAATAATTTTGGAAAACCTAATAAAGGTTATAGCTTTCTAAAGGATACATTTTGGTACAAAGTGGGATTCAAGAAACTTCAGTAGTAGGTAATTTTCTAACACGTCAGCAAAGACTCGGCTTCACATAAAATCATAAACTCCCATTATAATAGCCTCATCAAATTTTATTTGCCACAAGACAAAATTAAAGTTATTCGCAGATGACAATGCCAAGCGGAAATGACTAATTTTGTTTTACGACTTATTTTTATTATTCTCGGAGAAGGTAAAGATAAAGGTTCTGTGATTGTCAAAGCTGCATGCAGTTGTTGCTAATTAGTGTGACGGGGACTTTTGCTCCTCAAAGGCGCTTGCAAAAGTAGAAGTGTTTTTATTTATCCCATATAATCTAAATTCACTGATAATCCTTTTATGACACGTAAAATAAATCTTTACTATTTAGTAAAGCCACGTCCACACCGGCGCCCGCCCTTGAAACTTTTATCTACAACTCGTATAATTTTTATAACGAAGCTAATCTCAGAGTTATCTAGCTATAGTCAATTTGATTATTTTACTACTTCGTTTTAAACATTTCTATTTAATAGTAGCTCAAAATGATTTTCAAGGTGCAGCGTATTATATATATATACCTATGTGTGTGTGTGTGGGTATATACTGTTATGATATGGGTACAGGGGTATAAAAATCAGTTTAAATAGGATTAAAATGTTACAGTAATTAAATATTATAAAGATCAATTTGAATATGAATTGGGTATTTAAATTATTAATATGCATTTAGTAAAAAAAAATAAAATAGAATTTTAAATTTAATAATATGAGGCTGATTGAGAAACAGAAGGATTCTAACTTAATGCAATATCTAAATATGAAATTGGAAAATGATGACAAATACTTTCTCGAGATAGACTATTGCACATAGTGGGTAGAAATCCAAATAAAGCTTTTATAGAGTGCTGGATGGAGAAAATAAGCAAAATCGTTAAGGAGTTTGTTTTTATTATTGATATAATAAATTTGAAAGTAAAATGATGTAACCGATTTTTGTAAATATAAATTATTAAAATAAACCCTTTTTGAAAAGTTAAACATTTTTGGAGTATAAAAGGGTTGCAGTTAATACAAAATTTCGTGGTGAAATAAAATGAAATGTTAATTAGAAGGTGAGCATATTAAATGAAGGAAGATTAAGAATATGGTGAGAATACTAAACTAAAGCAGTGCTAATCTACAGAAGAAAATAAAAAGAAAGAAATACTGAATTAAGTTTATTGTGGAATTACATTTGACATTGTGCTTTGATTGAGTTAGATTACAACGAGATATTTAAACGGAAGGAGAGTCGCAGAGAAGTCGTTGGCAGAGTGAACTTGTTGATCGGGCTTGTCAATTGAGGTCTGGTATCTTGTCCTTGGTCGGGATTCTTGGTGCTGGGCTGTGGCGTACTTCAGAAGAGTGGTTTGGATTGAATATTGAAGAGAAACAACTACGACTGGGGTCTGTTTGGAGCCATGCTGTGAGCATATATATAATACACATATATTGCTGGTAGGGCCTGGAAATTTCAGAAAACATTACGGCGCCGACATAGTATCACTTAGAGTATAACGCGTCTCCTGCGCATGCGTGGGAATTCTAACTCCGCCTTTAGAAGCGAATTTTAAACTTGACCACTTCCCCATTGGGCGGACGACGCCGCCGCGCTTGCGCATAGCTCACCGTATACATGAAGGAGTTGGTTGTGTGTCTCACTTCGTCGGTGAGTTTCCCACTCATAGCCGCTAGCAATATAGTAAGTATTAGATATATGGCTGTAAGGAAGCTGTGTGGGATGATATCTGAGGCAAAACTAGTTTTTCCTGGGTTAATACGGTATTAAATAAGAACTGAAATAAAATAAAAGTTAAAAGTGAATTAATTATTAAGGAAGTACTTACTATTTGAGAGTGTTATATAACAAATGTAACGATTAAGTATTTGTGATTGAATTTTCAAAGTTGATTTGACGTAAGGTTTGACAGAAGTTTTTCAATTACCATCATTAAAATTGAAATATCAAATTTCAGAATATGCAATCTAGATAAAAGGAATCCATTCTGATTTTCAGTCAAGTGCATTTTCAGGAGCTAGCCGGAAAAATAATTTTGAATATCCAAATTAAATAAATAGGGCAATTTAAATTAACTAAAATATAATTATAGATATATACTAATAGGTAACACAAAGTGGAGCCTTAACCATATTAATACATAACTATATTAATTTGTATGTACAATTAGAAGAGCATTAAAAAGCTAAATTTATCATTTAAGTGAGCATTATCCGACTCACTGAAGTACAGTTGTATTGACTGTAAACTTATAGTAATATAATGCAAAGTGGTGAATGAAATGTAAATGTAGTACTAGTACCTACTTAGACATAAACATTCTGCTAAACATTTTGAATATAATACTTATTCTATAACAAGATAAAGATGTCAAAATAAGACAAGATCTACTTCACAGTTTACTATAGGTAAGCCAATAAAATAATAAATTGAACAATACTTTTCAATAGCTTTGCTTACGCTGAAAACAAAATAAACGTAAAATTATACACAAAAACACATTAGACATTAAAAAGAAATAATACAAATATAATTAAAATAATTAAAAACGATTTATAATAAATAAAAATATCTCATATCATCACAGTCTACATCTGAATTTCTCACTTGAATCGTCATGCCCAACACTATTTTTTCAAATGTTTGTTTAATTTATAAGCGATATAGGTAGCGCATTTAAGAACATCTACCAATGATGCATTACATTTGCATATATACGTTATTCGACATAAAATCTGTTAATATTCAATAAACCGAACCTTAAAAATAAATAAGTTTCAATATCAGTTTTAAAATTTACCCATTTAAAAGAAAGAAGGGGAAAAGTAGAAGAGCAACAACAATAAAGTTGTAAGTATAGCCGGTCCTGTATATTTGAACCTGTCTTAAAACAAAATGTACAAGTGATCGTAGTTCCAAGTTTGAACTTACAACAATGGAAATTAATATATAACTATTTCTCTTAAAAAAATATATATAAAAAATATGAAAAAAGAAAAACGAATGTAAACATTTTTTTGCTTGGATTTTTATTGGAGAATATAATTCTTTAAATTTCTAGTCAATCATCATCTCTTAAATTGAAGACATTGCCAATAGGCCCTTCTACTATACTGACAATATATCGACTCGCGATTTTCGATTTAGTGGGTGCTAACCTAGTTTTGTTGCACGTGTCAAAAGTGAAATGCTAATTTAGAAATGTCAGCTGCTTTTTTTAAGTTAGGTCGTGCGTTTTAAGCATAAAAAGCTACAAACATTGATCATTAGCATTGATACTTAGGCAATAAAATAGCATTACGTCCCCTCTTCTATATATTTTAAATCATTATAAGTATTCTCTTTCTAAATGTAATTGATAGTATGCCTAATAATCTATAATTTTTTAAGAATATAATTTCGTTATAATCCCAGTGCCAGTCCCAGTCCGTAGGACTCGTTGTATTTTCAGCTTTGGGTTTATAATATTCATCAAAAAATTGTCGATAATAGGCATACTACTTATTATATTGCTGCTAATAATAAATATTACATTAAGAAAGTTAATCTTATGAAAGCTATTTAATGCAACATGTTTGGCAATATTATCTAGATAAACGTCCCTAATTGGAAAACATTAATTAAACATAGGAAATATACAATATCCAACTCATACGGAAAGTACGAAATGCGACTCTTACCTATCTTAAAAGTGATGTTTTTGTGAGAACTGTAAAACAATTAATTGATATTTCCATGTTTTATATTCTAAATGTGTCGTTAAAATTAAGGTCACTATATCAATAAGGTACCGCCATTAGTGATTTGTTTATATCTATCCTTGTCTCACAATTTTCTCCAACTGGAGATACAAACACATAACCTAACAGATTCATCACTTTACAAGTGCCATTACACCAAAAAGAAAATCCCCAAAAACTAGTGTCCTCCTTATTGCACTTGGGAAATTTGTATTTGTTATCCTTATTTCACAATTTTCTCACATTCTCAAGCGAGGAATGTAATGGCGGTACCTTATTGATATAGTGACCTTAGTTAAAATATTACTAGAGTGCTACCTAGTAGTAATTTATGAAACTGTTTATGTGAACATTGTTCTATTTACTAAATTGCAAGAGCAGGCAAACAAATAATCTACACTTATTTTTAATTAATGTTTAAATACATACCTATGTACCTATTCAGTGTTAAATATTGTTATGAGTATAGTCGACCGCACGGCTAGTTGGCTCGCCTCGGGCTCGCCAGTAGCTGCAAAGTACTAATACCTTAAATCTTTTAGGATTAACTACAACTTAACAGGTGAAGTATGCAGGGGATCGCAGTTCCAGGGCCGGCCGAGCGTGTGGGGTTCATTAAAATCTCGTATCAGAAAACAGAACAGAACTCCAACCCTTAGTAAAACTATTATTCCACTTATACGTCATGTAGTGGACGAACTAAAGGCCACTGATATTTGGAAAAACTGTGTCGACCATGTTATCAAACTAGAAAATTCTTATTTTATACTGCCCCCCGTAAAACCACTGATTATTTCTTTGGGTAACAGCAGTTCAGAAAATGACACAGAATTTAATGACTTTGATGAGGATTCGTTTACTTTTTTTATAGTACTAGCTTGTAAGTGTTTAGTCGATATTTTGTAACTTATGTAGTATTATAAATTAAATTAAATAAATGGTAGGCAATAAATGTGATATTTCTAATTCAATTTGATTATTTTACAAATTGATTCATAAACAAACTTGGTGCGTCTGTATGTAGTACATATTTTTTATTGTTTAAATATAAATGTATAAGTTTAGTCAGTGTTTTATTTAAAAGTTTGGGTTTTAAATTTTTCGTAAAATATTCTTAAATACTGCCCATTACTGGCTCACCCGAGTTGGCACTGAACAAGAGGATTAACGCGTTCGACAAGTGCTTAGTATTATATTTGCAGCCTGAGGCGCTGCCAATTGGTCGTGCTGTCCACTATACCAGCAATATTGTTGTTTTCATTGATTTCAAATACTTGAAATTTAGGCAGTGTTTATATAATTATATCTACGATGTACCGTTTATTTTTATTGAATTATTAAGTAATTGTGATAAATATAGTATGATCAAAAATTATTTTCATCTATAGTATGGCCATGGAATAGTTTCTAAATGGTGAGTGCAACTATAAGTCGTTTAAAAATCAAATGTCAATTTGACATTTAGGTGTAAGTACCTATAGTTGCATTCATAAATTAGGAACTATTCCATAGCCATACTAGATGAAAATAATTTTTGATCATGCTTTATAAACATTGTATTTTTACAATTACTATTATCCAACGATATAGTTCTACAATACCTTTCTATATTTCTCAAAATTTTTCTTTATTTCTTTAATTATTTTTTATTTTCTTTACAGATTATAGCAATACAATATTTAAAATGACTAAAGTAAACTAGGCTTTATTTCTTTCTTAATATTTTGTTAGCTAAATCAAGTAATCAGAATAGGTAGGAATATTCCCAACAATCAAATTAAAATTATTGTAATGGCATTCAGTTATTTTACATATATACCTACCGGGCTGTCTAAAAATGGGGTAGTCGTTATGAAAATCATTCCGATTACTAATTATTTTTAACAATTTTTTACATTTCAGACAGCAACCAGAAGGTTAGGCCTGTGCTGCACAAACTGCGGCACGCGGACGACGACGCTGTGGCGCCGCAATAACGACGGCGAGCCGGTGTGCAACGCGTGCGGCCTCTACTTCAAGCTGCACGGTGTGAACAGGCCCTTAGCGATGCGCAAGGATGGTATCCAAACGCGCAAGCGCAAGCCGAAAAAGCCGGTGGGAGGAGACAGAGATGACACAAACACTACCTCCAGCGATGGTAAGCTTCCTCCCATTTCAGATTATTGGCTGATACCCGGTTTTATCTCGATAGTCGATAACCTCAACTACTTCTAAACAAGCCAGATAGGCAGGTGGAAGGGATGAGTAATTCGTTTGGGGTTACTCTGCGCTCCTGGTTGTTCGTGGATGATTTTTGGTTATTAGGAGCTACGTGTCTTGTAATTACTGCATTCATCTGGAGATCATAATTTGTGAAGTGGGCAGTGAATTTGAATTCGCCTGCCGTTACTTACAATTATTTTATTTTGAATTTTGGTGTTTTCTAATATTTTCAATGTGAAGTTAGTCACGTTGTTCAGGTGGTTGTTTACGATTATTTGATTATGAACAGCCTTAACATTTATACATTTCCTGCAGGAAATTCTCTTCTATTAAACTGTCGATGTAGAATTAAAATATGTCGGGTAAAAAATGTCTGGTACTCGTAAATATAAACGGTGAAACGCAGTAACATGAATTAAATAGCAGCAAAACAAATTATTATTAAAGTAATGAATCAATTAAAAATAAATATAGATGATCATGATTTAAAAATGTAATAGAGGTTTAATTCACATTTGACAATAATTTATAACGATTTTCAGTTACAATTGTTAGTACAAGAACAGTAGGTAATTTTGTGGCAATGGTAGTTACGAGGTATGTATAATATTTATTGTCTCTACTAAAGAACATCAAATTATTTATCAACACAATTCCCTTGAATATGAAGACAGGAATTCGATATAAAGTATGATCAAAAATGATTTTCATCTGGTATGGCTATGGTATAGAGTAAACTGCACAGTTATTGGCACTTTAAGAGCATGCATTATTTTATAACAATGGCAACTGTTTGTATTAGAGAATTATTCACTGAGAAAAATACTAGTGAAGCTATAAACTATTGTATACTACGTATATTGTCTCGAAATAATATCTACTTAGTCAATTATAGAAATTTAAAAATATAAAAATTGCAGAAAAGTGTACGTTATACTAGTTATTGGCACATGGTGTCACAGTAGTGTAGTCACAGAGGTTGTTATAAAGCAATTGTTTTTTGACGATAAATGCATCAGTACAAAGAAAAACTCAAACATTCATTAGTACCTAATAAAATAACATAAGATGTAAAATACAAAACTAAATTAATCATCTACGTGCTCATAAATCTTAAATGAACTTTGCAAATAAACTCCTGGAAGGTTAGAGTTTCAGGTTGGTGTTTTTGCAAATAATGAAGATGAAAAGTTCTTACACACAATTTGCATTTGACGCCACACGCAGATTTTAAAATAGTGTAGGTACATGTAAAGCAAATACCAGAAGTTAATTGTGCTTGCAGCCAACACCAACGCAATTATTTTTTTAAATCTTCTCATGCCCTTCATTCTTTGAATCATTATGGATGTTTTTTGAATGGCTACTGGTCTCTTTATTCCAGCATTTTACTATTACAGATAATAATACATTAATTTTTTACCGCCTGTTGCCTGTTTCTTCTTGATTTTTTGTTAGTGGATCTTTATTTCCTGTTTTTCTTTTTAAGATTATTACTTTCTTCTAGTTTTTTTCATTTCTAGCTAGTTCGTTTGTGCTTTCTTTCTTCTTTTTTTGCAAATCAGTATCTTTCCTCTGTTCTTTGGCATTAAACACTTCTTTCCAACCAGCAGAGGTAATTACAAAAGTATTGCTGGTTTTCTTTATCTTCATTGACGTAGTTCTCTGTTTTTTCTTCTAAGTGTTCTGTACTTTTAGCTTAGTCTTCTGTATTTGTTTTTTAAGTTCTTTCCATAATCGATATAAGTTTTTGTCTAAATGGCTTTTGTGGCCATCAAGGAATAATATTACGGGACACTTAATATTTAGTTTCTTTAGATGGGGATATAGTACATTCCCTATGTATTCATAGAAGGTTTTTGATTTCATCCATTCCAAATCTCTATGTGCTACACCTCAAGTTGGGTTAGGTATGGAATTAATTACGTCACTCGGTAATTTTCGATAAGAATAAACAATCATTGGTGGCGTTACATAAACTGCGGTAGAAAACGTGAATTAAACTGTCACACACGATTAGCATGTCCTACATCTGCTTCATACAAGTTCTTTACACCTCTAGGTGCTAGGACTTTTTTGTTCTTCGGGCATAGCTGAAACCCAGTTTCATCTGCCTTAAAATGCGTTCTGGATTTTCTAAAATTTGCAGGTAGCCTTTCTCTTCTAAAGAATCTCGTCTTATACCATCCTCACCAAACAGATTACCCTTAAATTGATTTTGTTTAACTGATATCTGAACGCCTTCTTTTCTGCGAGGAAATCCTTTTCGATGACATTCAAATATCCACCTCACCAGAATGTCTTCTTCTTAAGATGTTAAAAGGGGTGCGGGTTCGTGGGTTGATTTGCAAAGTTAGTCACTTAATCGTGATTTTAGGTTTTGTATAGGAACACCAAATTCTGCAGCAACCCTGCGTTTTGACATACCATGTTTTACTATTTTTAGAGCATTTTCTAAATTGTTTTTTTAAAATACTTAGTTGACACCGTTGTGCACTTTAGGCATTTTTTTGTAATAATATTTGATAGAATAGACAGATTTTAATTGCGTTTTAATATGTCTACTACATTGAAAATCTCCAAAACAAAACACAAATTAATATAAATGAAACACCTTGCTCAAACAATCGTTTTATTTTCTATATCTATGCATTTCGCATGAAGGTGTGTAATTCAGTAGAATTAACATAAACTGTTAGTTGTTTCATTATAATAACTTGTGTTTAGTTCTGAATATTTGTCTGTAATTTTTGTAAATAAAATTTTGACAAAATTTCAAATCGATCAATGAATACCTATGTGAGCTGAAAATCTCTTACGACAGGAATTGGAATAGTGGAAGTTAGTTATTGGCAGGGTGCTGACAAAGGTATGTGTACTTCACTTTAATGAAATGGCAATGATAAATCTCTATTTTCGACCGTATAGTACATTCAAATAACGTTTAAACTCGAATTAGAGCTATTATATTCACAAACTCTGCCAATAACTGTTTTAAAGTCATATTTAATGCACAGTTATTGGCACAGTACAGTTAAATGTTAGGATTGAGGTTAATAATGCTGAAAATTCTTTATTTAGTTAGTTGTCTTAAGCGTAAAACTAAAATTACTTTATACTACTATTTGCAAAACCAGCAAAACGCAATAAATGTCACAACAAAGCAGTATTACCGTCTAAGTTACAAGGCATCCTTGATTTTGGGGCACAAATTGTACAAATAAAAAACCTACATAAATAAAACTTTACCAAGTTGTAGCCAAATGATTATACGCCATCCTGATATTATTTTACAGCGGGAAATTCAAAACACATACTTTATATTGATATGAAAATAGCAAACATGCCAATAACTATCACAGGGCCGACAACTATACAGTTTACCTTAGTTCCTAATTTACGAATACAACTACGTTTATACTTAAATGTCACACATGACATTTGATTTTTAAGTGACTTATAGTTGTTTGTTTGTTTGTACTGCGCAAGGTCTAGGCATGTGGAGTACCAGGTACCTTAGACACCGACCGCTGTAGTCATATGGTCAAAGTCCTACTTAGAATTTTGCCGAGGCTAAGGAGTTCCAACCCTAGCAATGGATCTTTTACATCCTACACATCATAGTAACATGGGACCGACGGCTTTACAACACTTTTTTATTTTTAAAAACCTCACCGGGATACGGGGGCTGGAACTCGCGACCCTTAGATTATAGTAGCCAGTATGTTTAACCATTGAGCTACGGAGCCCGACAACTTATAATTGCTTCCATAAATTAGGAACTATTCCATAGCCATACTAGAAAAAATACTACATATTTAAACCTAGCAAAGCTATCCTTGAAGAGCTCGTAGTCTTGACCACAAAATAATTTCTGAAATAGCTATGAGTTAGGTTGGCGGAGTAGGGTGGATGCTTCATATCATCATCATCAGCTTCAACGTTCATTACTGCATTTCTGGATATACGCCTCTCCTGCTTCATGCCATTCTTAGCGGTTATGGGTTTTACGCTTCCATTGTTTTCCAGCATGTTTTTGTATATCATCTCTCCACCTGGATCGTGGCCTGCCTGGGTTACGTTTCCCTATTCCCGGCCTCCACTCCGTGATCTTCTTTGCACATCGTTCATCCGGTAATCTCATGACGTGCCCCGCCCATTGCCACTTAAGCTTCGCAATTCTCTGTATGACGTCGTCGACCCTTGTCTTGTTTCTGATCTTCCTTTGGGTGACTTGCAATTTATGTCTTGTTGTTTCAGTGAGCGGCCATGTCTCCGATGCATAAGTGAGTATCGGGAGTATGCATTGATTGAAGATTCTGGTCTTTAGGTGTTGTGGGAAACTTGATCTGAAGACCTGTCTTAGCTTCCCGTATGCAGCCCACCCTAGCTGGATCCGTCTTTCTAACTCTTTCACTTGACAGTCACCTGAGAGTGATATTCGTTGTCCCAGATATACATATTCCTCGACGATTTCTATTTTTTCATCACCTTCAATTTCAATTGGGATTATGTCTTCTTTGTTTGACATTACTTTAGTTTTGTTGATGTTCATTTTCAGTCCTATAGTACCAGCAGCTTCTCTCATGTTATCAGATATAAGCACGATGTCGTCTGCAAATCTCAGATTATTCAGTCGCTCTCCGTTTATATTAATGCCGAGATTGTCCCAATTTAGTAGCTTGAAGCTGCCTTCCAGACAATTGGTGAACAATTTGGGGGAGATGGTGTCCCCCTGTCGTATTCCTCGTTTGACTTCTATTGCCTTGGTCTCATCAAACGTCTGTATCGTTATAGTAGCTTCTTGGTAAAGGGCGTCTATTAGTGTTATATATCGGTGATCAATCCTGCATCTTTTCAAGGAGTTAATGAGTGCCCATTTTTCGACTGTGTCGAAGGCTTTCTCGAAATCGATGAGGGTCAAGTACCTATAGGGGCTGGTTGTATTCATGTGTATTTTCTATTAGCTGTCGAACAGTGTGTATGTGGTCGATGGTGCTATAGCCATGCCTAAAGCCAGCTTGTTCTGGTGGTTGGAACATCTCGAGTCGACTTGATATTCTGTTTCTAATAATTTTAGTAAGTACTAGTTTGCATAGGTGTGAAAGGAGTGATATGGGCCTGTAGTTTCTAAGATCTTGTTTACTTCCTTTCTTGAATATTAATATTACTTTAGCATTCTTCCACTCTTTGAGGACGTTTCCTGTTTCTAAGCATTGGTTGAATAGGGTAGGGTGGATGCTTCATAACTTCATACCAAATAATATCACAAATTACGCTCATAGAAATAAGACTGGAGCGTTATCTCGATGAAAGCTAATTTCGTTTGACAATTTTCCTCTTCTCTTTTCTTTAATACAATGTGTTGCATAATATTAATCAGTGTTGTCATAACCTACCATCTTCTCTGATTATGCCATTCACAAGATCATTGAATGTTTTCTTGAGTACCTACACACAGAATGCACCTTTTGCATGTTTGCAGCTTCTTGTGTCACATTTGACCCTTCTACTACTTTACAGAAATTAGCAGAATGCTCAAGCACGCCAACCATATCTGCATTACTTGGTTCTGGCGTTAAACCGTTCTTTTGTCCAGCTCACTTTTTTATTTCCCAAAATTTTTTCACAACCACTATTTCCAACTTGTACAACTTCTAGGGCCGGTTGCAGAAAGCAACGTTAAGTCTGGCGTTAGCTAACGCGACGTCAAAGTGAACAAAAACGAATCAAATCTCAAATCTTTATGGTAGCTAATACATTAGTAAACAAAATTTGATGCAATTTTATTCACTTTGACGCGATGTTAGCTAATACCAGACTTAACATTGCTTTCTGCAACCGGCCCCTAAAGTATCAAATTTGCCAGTTTTCTTGTCAATAAAATATCAAAACAATTGCTGTTTCCAGGAGCAACATATTCTAAAGCCATAAGGTATATGCTAGGGACAATACCTAAATACTGTATAATTCTCGTATATTGTTCGACAGAGTATCATGTATGTTATCGTCATACGTAGATATTTTTATGTCCTTCGTCTGACAGACCGCGAGTGATGCCCTACTTGAAAAAAGGGCCGCATCACTTCATACAGTCTCAAAAGTTAGAGCGTATAAGAATTGCAAGCGTTGGAAAATTGTGGTCATCGCATTATTTCAGAAATAGGTACTAATGAGGAAACTTGTATAAGTACCATTTTATGACGTTCCAACCAGTCAATAAGGGCTTGTGTGGATTAAGAAAGATGAACCAATTTCAACTAATTACGCCAAAGCGGCAAGGAGAAATGAAGAAAGTTATAGTTGAAGCATTTTTCCGTAGCACGAAATTAGTAAAAGCAGTAATTAAATTAGAAGGTCAGAAGACAGAATATTAATTGTCAACCAGTAGGGAATACGAGCTCAATCAAATATAGAATAGAAACATGTGCACATGTAGGTAGGTCACAACATTATTATTATTATCGACATTTCAATTTTTATCGTTACTTTTTTACCTCTGCACAAATTTACAAAGAATAGTGAAAGTAGTATCTACAGTTAAATTAAATTTAAAAATAAATAAGAACACGAAACTACCCTCACTACTGTCTAAACAAAGCAAGAAGTACCTATAGTCTTTTTTAGACAAAAACGTTTATAGTAGGTATAATACACATTTTCACAATTCTTGAAAGTATCATTATCGTAAAAACAATTAGGTACGGTTATCGTTATTTGATATTTATACAAAAATGTATGAATTAGCGAAATATGTACCTACTCAAGAAAAATGTAGGTATGCAAGATATCATTCTGTAAATATTTAAATTAGTTATTCGTCTTTTTGCATCATGTTAAGTTGAATTAGGTATGTTTGATAAGATCACTAGCATCCACAGTTGTCTCAAGTAGGTAAATGCAAATATCATAATTATCAACTTCAATCAGGAATTAGTTCGATTGTTTATGTCGGTCTGGGCTTTATATCTATTTCTTTAGTTCTTCTTTCTTTTAGTTAGTATTGTAACAACCTAAAGAACTGAAATGATTTAGCTGTTTCACAACATTGCCTTTGGGTTTAATTCTCACTTGGATATGATCTGGACTTTTGAAAGGTAGTACTAGTGCTTTAGTTTTTTCTTTACTTGTTTTAAGTTAGATGTAGCTGATGGTGTAGTGGTCGTTCTAAATCTCCTTGTAAGTGTGTTAACTGATCATCAGCGAATAATATTGCATGTAAGATGGAATTGTGAATTCGAGAATGATTACATATTTTGGTTTGCCAATTTTGAATAGCAATAATTACATAAAATATTAAAACGCGTCGGCGATAAATAGCAGTCCCCTCGGATTCCATTTATTATAGCCACTGCACTACTTTTCGATTTTTTGCCAATCTTAAACATATTATGGGGTACTATATTTGAACATGATAGTCCAGATTTTTTTCACGAAAGCCATAAATGTTGGAAAATTATTCTCTGTTTTTTAACAAATTGTGCTGCAATAAAGACTATCAATGCCGGATCAAATATTTAACGTTTAAATTTCTTCTGGTTAGTGAAACTGAAGAATTTTGATATTTCTTGGGATGTTGAAGCATTTATATTTATTCAATGCTGACCCTATTATTATGTACAGTGTTCTCTCTGAACTGCATAAATGCAATACATTAATTTCAACAGATTCATTTACGACTAAAGTAAATTTGAATGAAATTTTAATTATGACTACAATAATAGCCCAACCATATTAGACACATTTTAAAGGAAACCTCAAAAAAATGTAGTTTTTGGCACAAATGTTCCTTAGTGCCCAAGGAGCGACTCTTTAAAAGTCCCCGTCTCTGGGATGCCGGCGTCATAGTGTTTTGGAGCAAGAATCAGAAGAAGAAACCGCGTGTTTATTAGGAAGAATCGGGATAAGGTACCTACCATATCAATTCATATTGCAGAAAACAAATTATTAGAAATTTTTTTCAGAATGTAAAATTATAGCCAACTGCAAAATTTCAGAAATATTGGCTTACTGAAACCGTGTGTATGAGATGAACACTTGCAGATCCTTCCTTTTTTAAGGTATTTTCAGATACACATATAAGTGTTATACATACCTAACATGTAGGATCTAGATAGTAAATGACAAGACTATTCTAATGTCTCAGACAGATCAAGATAATTTACAAATGTTAAATAATTTTAAGGATTAGTTTAGTCACTATCACCTTCAGAAGTTATAACATCTTGCGGCATTTTTTGCTTTAATCTAGTGTACAAGAAAATGGTGGCGATTTTGAACATTTGTTGTAACAGTAGATAGTTAATTGTTCATTACACATCCATTAGGTGTCTAAACCATAGCCAACTTTTAATAAAAACTTTATTAGTGTTAAGTTACAATTACTGATTCAGGTTTGTAGGGATTTAGAAATTATTTTGTTGTGGCAAAACCAAAATTTTGTAAGAGAAGTAGTGATTATACAGGGAGTTAAAAAAATATGGATAGATAATTTATTGTGACAAAGATTTAAACACGCTGTAGTTTTCGAAATTAGGGTTTATTCCACAAAAAACTGGTACAAACGCATGGTCAAAAAATGAATAAAACCTATCGACTTATTTGAAAAAATGTTAAAAAGCAAATCATTTTTAAAGCATTCTAGCGGCTATTCTAAGCAACTTTGTATATAGGTAAGTTGAGTTAAATCATCATATTTTGGGCCAAGAAACTTGTGGTCTTCCGTTGTACACGCCATTCCCGGACATCCACTACTAGAGTACTAAGGCACATTTGTGCGAAAAATCAAAACTACATTTTTTCGACGATCGTGTCAAAATGACAACATTTTGCACAGTTTCTGGTGTCAAAAGTGACGTTTGTAGCACTCTTAATATTAGAGCCCGAATTACGTCCTGTTTGCTCGTTGCCATTGGTGGCATGTTTTAATACTACTTATATTAAAACACGCTTTGCCGTAAGTTTGAATGTCAACATAACCTAGAATATCTAACACAATGTGACGGAAAAAGTGTCACCGAAGTTTTTATATTTCTGTTACGATCGTAGAAAAAATAGTGTATGATACACATGTATAAGTGCCATTAAAGCACTAGCCACGTTAAAAGCACTCCGTTTCGCGTCGTGCTCTTAAACTCGTCGCACGTGCTTTAAAGGCGTACTTATACACTAGTATCATAATATACTATTTTTGAGGTAGATATCTATTGTCCCTGGGCTATAAATATCGCAAATTCTTACGTAGTGCTTGAATTCATCAAATTTTTAAGGTACAGCATTATGAATAGTATCGTTAGCATGGTTTATAAAACTAAAAATATTATAATGAAATTCATTAAAAATATCGTTATTACTATTATTGTGTGCTATTTAATTTTTAAGAAACTTCAGCGATTTTAGTTAGAATAATAAATTTAAAAATGTTAGTTTCTAATATGTTTTTTTTTGTATTTTCAGAAACCAAGTCGACCGTCATTCAACACAACAGCTCGCAAGCCCCTCAAACTACATCTCATAGTCATAGTTCGCACCATCAAGTGGATCACCATTCCTCATCCAAGAGCTCTGTAGGAGATCGTCCGTTTTTGGGGCAAACGTCATTATTGCCTGCCTCGAACGCCAATACCATAAAGAGCGAACCGGGGTACGAGTACAGCTGTCTTCAGAATCAGTCGTACCCCTTTCAGCAAGTATTTGGCTTTGGACCAACTGCTGCAAGCCCAGCGGAGGTCCCGTACCATCATCAGCACCACGTTACGGCTGCTGCAAAGCTAATGGCATCCTCGTAGTTTCGAGGACCGTTTTAGAGGCTTCGTTTCGCCATTGCATAAGTGTAAATAGTATAAACACGGAACGTGATTTTCTACGGACTAAGAACTTATTTACTGTTAATCGTGATCACTTCAAAATATTACGCGTTTTGTGATCGTAGATTTAGATATATTTATTAATGCCATTAATGTAGATTGTTACGGATTTTATGTGGCTCTGTACGTCAACTCGGCTTGATCGTCCTGTCGAAGGATCTCGCACGGACGCAACGCTTGATAAAAGTACAATCGTTATCTATTTATTTATAGCAACAATTTTCGTGTAAAACTAGCAATGGAACCTTGTGTGCCCTTTGACTGCAGGTACTTGATCTAAATGTTAATATGTGCAATATGAACTAAGGTTAGCGTAATCTATCTGAATTTGATTGAAACTGATAGGATAAAACAGACAAAACAACTATATTTATTCAATATATTTTGCATTTCTTTTGTAGAAATGAACATACATTTAGTGAGTATTTTTGAGGAAGTTTAAGATTACTACCAGTTTCATTAAAAGTCAAAATTTGCATGTACTACTACCGATGTATACCTACTTGGAAAAACTATATGCTAACCTACACATTACCGTTTCTCGTACTAAGAAAATTATAGACTGCAAAAAAGAAATTACCTAAGGAGACTTTATAGCACATAAATTACTTAAATGTTTAGATGTAGACGATTAACTGATTATTATATTCTGTACATATTAGTTCTTGTATTCAAGTGTACTATTTCGCAAATTAAAGAAATGTAAGTAAAGAATTAGAAGTGTTTAGTTTAATAAAAAATAAAATAAAAAACCATATCACTTACTCGCCATGTTCAGTTGAATGTAAGCATACAGATTAGGGTGTTAGGGTAATTAAAATAGGTTTTATAAAGCTACAGTTATACAATCTTTAAAAAAAAATACCTAATTTATCTAGATTGGTAAGTATATAAAAATACACTTGAATCCATAATGAAATGATTTTTAAGAACATTTAAATTTATCAATAAAAATATTTTACCTTAAATGGTACCTAACATATTGAGAAATTTTCCAGTCTAGCCAATGATTATGTAAATTTATTTTCTACTCACTGTATAGCAAGTCGAATTTTGAGCCCTCGTGTTGGAAAAAAAACTGTCAATTTTCAACCAGCGGGAGGCAATTTTTATTAACTTCCGGCGGGTGCCAATATTTTTTGACCTTCCGCATTTGTGTTTATGTCACGGATACCACACCAAAGCTTTACAACTTTATATCGATTTGGAAATTAAACAAAATGTCACTACGGAAATCTCAAGTGACTATAATAATTCGTAAAGCAACATTCTTAAATTTTGCGCTAAAGAACATGCATTCGAAGAAGAATGAATACCTTTGCCCTCTAGATATATAACTAGCTATGTCCTGAAACCGCTATTCAATGGAGGTTTTTTGTTACCCATTTTAATATGAAAACGAGATCTATACAAAACTTTTTTGACTAAACAGGAAATATTTTACCTGACCCAAATAACTAAATAAATAAGCTCTTTATTTACTTGAATCAATAGTACTAATATAGGCTAAATTATTAATTCACCAACATGACTTCGAGCAAAAAATAAAAATGTTTGGATTATTTGATATTACTGATATTTTGTTGAAATTTAAACGGTTTTAGAAAAAAACAGTTAGTAGGTATTACATACATAAAACACGTCGCCTTTGAACCAAAATCTTTAAACAATGAATTGAAAGATGGAACATAAAGAGAGTACAAAAAAAGTATTTATCTTATGCATGTCATGAATTATTTCTACAAGAAAGATTTAAAGTAGACGATATTTCCTATTATACCTATTCTAAAAACGTGTCAATTATTTGTTGCTGTTGTCAGTCTAGTTGTTAACATCCCCATTGCAAGGGCGTCGGCTTCTCTTTTAGGAGATTTTTGTCCAAGTTGAAATGGAAAATCGCGAGAAGTTAACAAAAAACGTTTATGGTCGTCGGAATTACTAAGGTTTTAACTCAGATTTGTTGACACACAACCAGAGGCTCGTACTTCACTAAGTTATGTTAATATTTCAATATATACAACTAAATATTTATAACGTATTTATCATGAATTTATTATCACTGCAAAATTGAGAATTTAAAAAATATATTAATAATATTATCCTTGCCCTCCCTATATCGGCCCACCAGCAACTCCCTTGATGTCTGGGCCCACGGTTAGTCTGCCTTGCAAGCTTCCTGAAACTTGGCAATGCGACGCCTGGAGGTTGCTTTTTTGTCTCAGCTCCCGGTTCCGATTTCTGCTCTTGGCTCACAGCTATGGCTCCGCTGCAATGCACGAAAGTTGCTGCCGCTTCTAGGCCTTCGTCTTCGCTTCACATATTGGACCTCCAAATAATTCCCAGAAAAAACATTCACAACCAGATGCTCACACAGACACCTTTCATGACCTGCAGAGGGGCTAGGAATAATTGCAAAATCTCTACAGCCTCTCTACAACACTGCACTAATATGCAATATGTCGTTAAATTGTATAAATCAGTATTTACTTATTATCTTTTTTCTTGGACTCTATGAGAAGCCAAACACACCAACTTTGTTGTGGTCTCACTTGATGTTACATTCTTTCCTTTTTTGTTATCTTATTTTAAGTCAAGGTATTTGACTACAGTTTCAAATTTAAATTATGACATTTACATGAAATATTTTAATATAATATTTGCAATGCTTAATTTATTTTAATTTCTATCATAATTGTATTATTAGCTTAAATTTCGTTCATTGTAGTATATACAACAGTTGTGGAAGGTATATCTACGCAAGGGGCAGAAACATGGGAAATAAGTAAACGAAATGAGAGGCGACCTGAAATGGAATATTTGAGACACTGTAGAGTTTCCAGACTGGATCACGTAACAAACCAAGAAGTGAAGGCCAAGATGAACGTCGAACAAACAATCATGGACATAATAGAATGGAAACGGTTGGTATGGTATGGGCATATGCGACGAATGGACTCAGAAAGATGGACAATAATTAGGGTCTGGAATTGAACACCACTCGAACGAAAAAAAACGAGGACGACCTCGTAACACTTGGATAAAAGGTAAGAGGCAATGCAAACCAGATAGCTGGACGACACCGTACTGGGAAGATAGAACTCTTTGGGGTAAAGAATGCCAGAGAGGAGAGTTGTAAATCAACTCGCTTATATGTGTTACAGGAACTTGTATAATTCAGTCACTTTATATAATGCCTAGGCATTTTATGTAATCTCATAAATTGCCTAAAATACTAGCAGAGCTGGGCAAATTACTTTTAAAAAGTAATTAATTACTAATTACCAATTACCGCCCAATGTAGTAATTGAATTACCAGAGATTCAATTACTCACAGGAAATAGTAATTCAATTACCAATTACTTAGTAATTGTAATTGTACAACATCAATTACTTTCAATAAAAATTATTGTCATATAATTGTATTTAGTAGAATGTTCTTGCAAGTTATCTAAAAATGCTTAATTTTTATGTTTTGTTAACTATAGTAACCTAATACTTTATCACTCTTGAAGGTTTTTTGATAATTAAATCGTCTAGCTACATGCACCGTTCACCAAAACCAAAAGTTTTTAGTTTGTTTTGATGTAAGATGTAAGTAAATAAATAAATTCAAGGATAACAATTATACAGGGTGTCCCAAAAAAATGGGACACCGATTTGGCATAGATTTTTTAGGTTATGATAAACCGATTAAACCTAATATACTTTAGTACAAAGTCTCTTCAGTAAGAAGATATAGGGACTTGGAAGTCCAAATCTATATATTTTTTTATATTAGTTTCCACATAAGTTATCACTAAGTTGAGCTTTTTATTACGATTGTGTATTTAGTTGCCGAGGACCGAAGGGCTAAAGCAAATAAACCACACAAGGATTGAAATGAAACTTCTAGTGCCCAGGGGTACATTGTTTCTTTAAATGGAGAAATCCCGAAGTTACAACATTTTAACCAACTTTTGTAGGTCACGTTGACGTCGGTTGACGTTTACCTATCGCCCAGCCGCCTACAAAAAGTTGTAAAACAATGGATTACTTCACTGCCGATTTCTCGTATTTTATTTGATGATTTCGACGTTCTTCACTGCCAATTAAAAAAAATTCGAATATGAAGAAATGTCGAATTTAATTTTGGCTAGATTCGGTAATGATATTAGAAAAAATAGCACGCTAAATATGTTATAAAAGTGATATTTCCATGTTCGTCATAAATTAATCCACTCCCTTTGCATCACTCGCTCGTAAATTAAACGTTGAAAAACTTTCACTTTTCTTAACTTGTAGAACAATCTATTATTAAATACGCTTAACATGAGGCTGAATGACGAAAATATGTAACTTACCTAAGTATACAGGGTGGAGCATTGGATGTCTTAAGTGTTTGACAGCAACATTTCTATTTAGATTTTCTAGAAGAACGATCCAATTGACGCAACTTGAGCATTTTTTGTTGGCTCTGTTCGAAAATACTTTTTTTTTACCCCTTTATACGAAAGTGACATTTTCTGTCACCTGTTAGAGGTATAGGGAAAATATACGTTTGGGTCCCTGGTTGGTTTTCAATGGCAGTGGGAGGGAATATAATACACTGACTGCCGTTGCCATTAAAGACGGGAGACAATGTGATTGATTCGGCCAATGCACAGTGGTTCAAAATAAAAAAAAGTCGATCGAAATTCATATCTCGTGACTGAATTGCATTTTTCAATTAAAATATTGTGGTGTAAGACTACAAATACAGACTAATGCTTTGATAATAATAATATTAAAAAAATAACAAAAATAATAATAATAATCACAAAAATAAAATATTTTTTTGCGATTTTGCAAAAGAAATAATTTTAAGAGGTTTATATGTTTGAATATTATGTAGAAATAAAAAAAATCAATGCATTGATGATAATAATAATAATAACAATAATAAAATGACAATAATTTGGCTTTTCCCGATTTTGCAACTTAGAAATTATTTGAAATGTTTTATTATTATGTAAAAATAAAAACAATTGCACAATTTTTAAATTTAATTACAAAAACATTAAGCTATAGAAATACAAATTAATTAAAATATTGAGATTGTAAAATGATATAATAATACCTAATAGCGTAGAATACGATATAATGCGAAATCATACTTGTTTTCTTCAGAAATATTAATCAATTGGAGGACATCAACATCAGTAATCTTCTGTTTTTATTTGCCGTGTAAAAAAGAACTTGATTTGGGATCTGAACTTAATATTAATTGGTGGAAAACATCTGCATTTATGTTCAGGACACTAATATTCCTGGTGTGGTGTTCCCTATATCGCCGCAAATATTTATTTTTTGCTTCTTGTGCCTCTTCGGATAATTTATAGGAGCAGGTACACAACGAAGAACAATATCCTGGAATTTTATTTCTTCGTCAAGCCACTTGCTAAATTTCTGTATAATTCGTTCATTATTTCGTTTTACATTCTTCCAATTTTGAATATATGGCGCCAAAAAAATGTGTTCTAGTGAAAACTATAAGTGCCTTTGTAGCAACCTCATTTACATTTGTAGGAAAAACATCTTTTAGATACTCTATAACACAATTTTTTCGAACTTCAATGGATAATTCGATATTTTCTATAAACTCTTCGTGTAATGAGAAACGTGCAACTGGACGAACCGCCATTGTTAGAATATACACAAAACACATAAAGTAAAGTTATACAACAACACACAATATTAAATCGCATTAAAACAGCCACTAAAAATGCAAGCAGTGGAAAAATAGTCTACGGACACCGGCACCGACCGCCCCATTACATGTCGTAAGGGGTGCAGGGGCAAACCGAAGCAAACCAATGAGGTGTTTTTGTTTACCTAAGATCCTAAACAATACTGTGAACTACGAATTATTTTGTCCTCTTTTGTCCTCTGTTTCGTAGAATATAAATAGTGCGAAATTTACTCGAATATGGAGGGTCCATTAAGTACCAGCGAATTTAAAAACGGGTAAATTTTTTTAGAAAAATAATTCACTCAGGTGATAGCTAAAGGTCCAAGCGTTCTCAATATATTCATTTTTCTTAAACATTTTGCAAGAGGACGTCTGTACAGCTCAGAGAAGAGGCCGCATTTAAAAAAAAATTTTTTTGTTCGAAATGTATGTGTTTCATCGCACGTTTCGGGACTAATATTGTCTTTCTACGTAATTTAATTTTCGAATTATGTATTTTAGAAGTTGGCCGGATACTAGAAGAACAATTATGTGTTATGTTTAGCATCATATAAAACAATAAAGATTTTGACTTTCGATCGACTTTTTTTGATTTTGAACCACTGTGCAATGGGGCCAATAATAACAAACTTTAAAGTGGACTGTATATTTATTTTAAAATTCATTTCTTCTTCCCTTGTACATGGCAAAAACTCGACTCCTCGTCACAAGCAAGCTCACTTACCCCCAACCCTCTAGCATTTACAGAGGCAGTCATGCGAAAACAGTGATTATTGTTAATAATAAATCAACTAGCCTCCTGGTTTTCATATTTAAATATTTTTGAATACAGCTGATTACAAGAGATAGTCTCATCATAAAATGTAAAAGTGTTGTATGTATAACTCTGGACTAAAACGTCATTTCATCCCTTGCATGATTACAATAAATTAATTAGGTACTGTTCTCGCAAACTCTGAAGAACTAAACTAAATCTGCGGGAGGGAATGATACATTTTCCTCCCTAGTAATACAAATAGTTATTAAAAATGTGTTAGGTAACTTCTGAAATTTTAAAACAAAATATCAATTTGGTGTTGATCAGGGACCGTTGAAAGTTGGCAGATGACTGATAAACCTAGTTGAAAACGGCTGATTGAAATAAGAATTCGTACTTTAGATACAAAAAAAAAATACATTTGCTCAAGCACGTAACAATGAAGTTATTTTTACATTTAAGTGACCTTTATACTATGTGTTCAAAAAGAAATTACATAAGGGTTGAATAGGGCAATTTTTAGAATTTTCAATCGCGATATCAGCGTATAATATAAACTTGTGACAGCAAAAACAGTGATTATGTTAATGAATTTAAAGCTTGCTGTTGCCAATACTTTTATATTCCATGGCCAACCCTTAAGTAATTTCTTTTTGAACACACCGAATAAGAAAATTACTGTGAACGCTCGACAATTAAATTGCTCAGGTTGCTTTCATATTTTTACTTCAAATTTCAAAATGTTATAAACATATTTAATAATACCTATTGATTTTAAGTTTAGGGCAATAAAATATCTGAAATTACGTAAATTGGGTCACTATACACTGTTCTTTTAAAAAACTAAATGGAATTTTGTGTAAAATCATTATTTGAATGTCTCGTAATTAACAAGGGGTTTTTTAATAATAATCGAAGCTAACATGCTGCAGTAGTCCATAAAAATTATGCACTAGTGCCAGTATACAAAGCAGCATATGAGCATTACAAGGCAAGAAAGCGACAAAGAATGGATAATTTACAAAATGTTCAATGCAAGAGTGCGGTAAACTTATACGGCGGCGTTTTAAAATTACTATATGCCGTAATGCATTTTTGAGTCAACCAGACATGGGATTTTGCAATTAGGTACATTTTATATATGTGTTTTCCGCTGTTTAAATGTTGTTATCGGATTTTGTCCGTTTAATTTAATTCCTCACTCAAAAACGTAATTTTCTCGACTTAACGTCTGTTACACTTGCACGGATCGTTAAAACAAGCAAATTGAAATGAATAAATAATCATTATGAACCAATATCGTCTAATGAAGCTATTTAAAATTATTATTTTACGTAGGTATTGTAATCTGTAATGTACTTAGCGCAAACATTCTTATAGCGTCCTTACACTTAGCGTCTCTCACAATAAATATTAGTGTCACTATTACAAGCCACAGATACACGCACTAATGCTCGTGGACGCGTCATACAAAATGCAGAAGTTGCTGTTATTCGACTCGTCAGAGGAAATAATAAATTAGGCTTATATTGCGCTGGGAATACCCTGCGATTTGCTTAATATGTAACTTAATAAGACCTTACCTTATTTATGCGTTCTGGAGATTTAGCACCCTATCGAGGTCAGTAATTCAGTAATTGAAATCCTACCACAAAGTAATTTAATTACCTCGAGTAATTTCAATTACCACAAGTAATTCAAATACCTATAAAGTCATTTAAATACTTTAGAGTAATTTAATTACACGAAAGTAATTGAGTAATTGAATGCAGTAATTAATTACTTTTAAAAAAGTACTTTTCAAGTACTTTCTAACAAAGAGGGCAATTCCCAATTACAATTACCTCATTTTGAAAAGTAATTCAATTCCAAGGCAAATAAACAAAAAGGAATTAAATTAGTAATTTAATTAAAAAGTAATTAATTACTGCCCATCTCTGAATACTAGTCCGTTTGTTTAATGTTTGTCGATATTAAACATAATGTCGGCGAAATTTCGCCTAGGAATTTATATAATGACGGAACGATTGCAGGCAATATGTATTTATATGTTTGAAGTTGCAGGTTATGTTAAATAAACTGGCATTGTTGATTCTCATCTGTAGGCTGTGTGTCGTTCTAGCTTGTTTAGGCTAGTTGCAGCCTTCCATCGTGTGTGTTATGTACATCCTTGCATGAGTTGGCCTGTCTCCTGTGATGAGTTCACCGGTCGTTGTTTGATGCCGGTGATCAGTTCGCCTGTTATACCATTAAACACATTGGCTAATGAGTGCTAACTTCTACTTTAAAGGATATATTGCATTAAAATGCCTACAGCTCGTTAAATAAAATATACAATTCTTCAGGAAAATTTTACTGTCTATTACTGAAACAAAGATCAGTCAGAAAGAAGCATAGTTATTAATTTAATTACATGTGAAATTGTAAACGATACCAGCTAATTGTCCATTTCTTCACTGCAAATGTAACGCACATTTGTTTGATGACAGTAATTTTGAATTTTGAAGTAAGTTGTTATATTAGTCAGTTTTTATCTGCAAAAGTAATTATTATTAGAAAGGATAAAACATAAGTTTGTTTCTTACATATTTGTTGTATAAAAGGATTATTGTTGCACATTGTTACATAATAATTGGAAACTGGCACAAATTGAGAACAAATTAACCTAAATATGAAATGTTTAGCTAAATGTCACAATGGTTGAAAAGTAGAAATCTGTAATTTTTTAATATTTGATTTCCAAGGTTTTTGAGAAATAAAAAAATAACAATACAAATGGTGTGTGTAAAAATGTTGAATTTAAAAGACACCAGCTTTAAAATCAAGCTAAGAATATAAAACGATCAATTATATTAAAATAAATACTGGTACTTGCCAAAAAAAAGTGTTCTTTATAAATGTTGTCATCACAAGAAGTTTGGACCAAGAAATATAAAGATGGTGATTGTATGAGTGTAGCATAACTGGCTGGCATTGCTGACGACAGACGGTGCAAGCAGTCCATGCGGTAGATGCAAGTCCACTATATCAATGAAGATAAATTGAACTCCAAGATAGAAAACCAGAATGTAAGTAAGATACCTTGATAATATTAAAAAATACCAGATCTGAGTGAAATTATAGAAATATTAAATGAACAAAACTGCAAATTGAACATTGTTAAGAAAGTAGATTATAAAAATTAAAGACAAGCAAAGATAACAGTTAGTGGTGGGCTTATCCGAATAAAAAATAACCGGTTATCCGGTTATTGAAATAACCTGTGTAACTCGGTTTTCGTTCCAAGTATTCGGATGAAAAATAACCTCATCCTGATACGTACTACGTGCCGCGTCTCAGCGACCTGCGAGTGATCGAAATTCTGTAAATAACACGTCATTCATAACTCATATAACCTTTTCTACGTATGTACTTGATTGACCCAAATGAGGCTCGCGCTGCTTGTTGATGTTATTAAGACATTTGAGACTCGTTCTGCTGAGTATCAGATTTGCCAAAGCTGTGATGGTATTAATTTATAACGGCCTAAATTTTTGCTTCGAAACGCGGTTGATTATGCCTAATAAGGGATAAATAGAAAACAAAATAAGATTTTCCAATATCGTAACATATTTATATTTAATTTTTAATAACGGAGCAGTCGGGACAAGAAGTGGATTTCGATGTTGAAAATTTTAACTGTGCGTCCTTAGAACCGCGAAAGGCTGAACGTAGATAAATGATGGATTCTAAATATACCGGTATGATGTGCAAGCGAAAAGGGAAGGGTGGACTACTAGAGAATTTTAGGAACTAAAAATAGATTCAATAGATACTTTGTATTCGCATATTTATAATTTCTTAATGATTAGTATTGATATAGCTATTCTCAATGGTTTAAACTCCTTAGAAATCAAATAAAAATCATTTATACAATTATTATAATTAACGATTAACTGAGTTCCTCTGCTATCTGCAAGTTACGATGCCGATGCAGATGACGGTGAACCGCCAACCGGCAAACCGGCTGACTTAATCCAAACGAATCGAGAGCCAAATTGATTCGAATGATTATTCAAATAATCAATCGGTTATTAATATGATTCGAATGCAAATAATTCGGTTATGAAAATTGTCCGGTTATGCCCATCACTAATAACAGTGTTTAAAGCGCAAGTTTATGAAACGATTTAAAAATAAAAAATTAAATTAAACTGCTTGTAAACATACAGTATTAATTAATTAAAATTGAATATAATAATGATAATTTTATTACACATATAAATAATTAAAAATATAGATATTTAACCAATAAATGTTAATTGCCTCATATTTAGAGTAATAAGTGTTTTATTTGTGTATGTCCTAATTCAATTTCTACAGTAACCCAAAGAGATTGAGAGTCAAACAATTGATTTGTTTACAAATGCATGCTAGCTGTGGACCAATAAAGGTAAGATAGAATATAAAGTGATAAAACCCTGAGAGAAAATTATTCATATCAATAAAATTAAACTAAAGTCATAAAGGACCGTAGCAATATATATAATTCCTAGGCATTATATGAAAGATGATCTTAAAAGATGCATTTCATAGCTTTGTTAGGCATTATATAAACTGCCTAGTCATTATATAAAATGACTGATTTATACAAGTTGTTTGTAACATTAGTTTCTTGATGACCGAGCTTTCATGTCCGGAGAAAACATAAACACGTTGAAATTATTTATTATAAGAGTAACAATACACTTTCGTTTTATCCAGACTTTCCATTTACCTCAATCCGAAAATCTGTGTAGAATATACTTTTTTCTGACCCGGAATAGTTTCTTCTGCTACAGATCTGCTATCTAATCTATACAGTAAGCATTATCATCACCACCATTTTATGTCTTTATATGACATATGAGAGGACTGTCTACAAAGAATTACAGATAGAATGTCACAAATACATAAATCAACAATAGATATAGTTAATTCATCGAAAACTCACCCTGAATTACATAGCCAATTGTTTTAAGTTTATAAGAACGCAGCTTAGAGTTATTTACATTGAAACAAAACCACATATTAAAAATTTGGAAACATGCTTTACTATATACCTAAAAAATATTTACACATTAAAAATCGATAAATATAATAACATTATTTACAGGCCGTTACAAAATATACCGACTGATATTATTAGGTATAGAGTAAGTTAAAACATGCAATATTTTACTACCTACATCAGTTTCTGAATAATATTGTCAAATAAAGAATTTTGTATCAATAATTAATTAGAAATTTAAATATGTATGTAAATTTCTTCAAACGTTCCAAAATGTAACTTGACAAATTTAAGATATTTATAGGTAAATATAATTAGACAACACACAAAAAACAAATACAGCTTTAATAACTGTTTTAACCTTGGCAGAGTTTAATAAAATATTAACCCACGACAGCGTTTCTAACGATTGAAAAATGAAACGTTCAAGAAGGTAACAATCAGGGAAAAATGACAGACTAAAAGCTCTTCAACCACCTGTCAAAGCTCGGCAAGCGGCTGGTGTGATTTGAAACGACGTGGATTGCATTATTTAGTAGTAGTGATCGCATAACGTAACGTCCATGAAGCTTAACTACCAGAAGCAATATACAGTGTGATTTATTCCGTACAGACCTAGACAGACAAAACGTGCAATATTGGCTTTTAATGGTTTGCGAAAGACACTTTCAAATTATAAGAATTTGTTAAATTGTTCCTTCGGTTACTAAAACAATGTCTAATAATAATTAATACAGTTAGTCTTAACTTAAAAAAAAGTAACATTTTGACCTGATTTTCAACCCGAATTCCAAGCTCTGACTGCAAGGCCTTAGTTAATAGCAAATATCGACTATTTCACTGGACACAAAAAAATATGACATATGTGTCCACAAAAAACCTATTATTCTACATTTTGCACTTTACAAACTATATTTTAAAATTTTAATTTCAGAGAGTTTGATAGTATGGGAAAGTGTGATCGATGTGGCTCGCTATTTTTACTTCCTTTTACAATAAAGGAACTACTGGATTCACTCAAAAAATTCGTAATTGACTTTTCAACAGGTCTTCACGTTTTATAGTCACCTGCACCCATACCTAGTTCATTGGTCCGTCTGTCAGTATGTGTGTCTGTCTGTGTGTGTGTGTGTCTGTGTGAACGGAATATATCAAAAATGAAAAGGGGTATGACGTTGAAACTTCATATATACGTTTTGTGTACTGTCTAGATGCGACAGCAAGCTTTTGAAGAAAATCGCATAACCGGAAGTATGGTGTTTACTCTTGCGATTTTTCAGTTGTTTTCGATTGTTTTCAAAAACGGCTCTAACGATTTTTTTTAAACTTTACATTTTTATTAAATTTTTAGTTTTCCAGTTGAATACCTCTGAAATGGGTTTATTTTCTCTTTCTTTTTTTATTAATTCCTATTTTAAATAGAACACCTGGTATATTATTATATTTTTTAATTGGGCTTACCATTTTTAGGTCATCAAAATATGTCAGAATAACTTTATGCACATCTCTTTGTACATTTCTGTTATTGATTTGCCTCAAATAAGAAATTATTGGTCGCCACACATCTGGGCCATCCTACACTATCTTCCGTAATGACGTGTAACAGATGGAAAAAAATCAAAGGCCTTCTTCATTTTAACAATACCGAGAGTTGCATACCTCCAGGCACAGGGGCATGATAGGTTGTTCAAAATCACACCTCTGCTTAAAAATGTACAAAACAGATTGAGGTTGATTCCAATGGAAGAAAATGTTGCAGCAGATGACCAAATCATTCCCACTAAATCCGATCAACGATCAAACAAGACAATGCAAAGAAATCTCTCAAATGGGGTTATAAAGTATTTGTACCAAACGGAGTTTCCGGTTTTGGGTACAATTTTTACGTTTTTGCTTGCTCTCAAAGTAACTTGGTTCCTAAAGATGCTCCTGACTTAGCTACAAGCTTGCTCAAATAATACCAAAGCATGTAAACCATAAACTTTTCTTTGATAATGGTATAACCAGTACTCCATTGATGGTATGTATAACTAAAAACGGTATACTTCCTCTTGGTACTATGCGTTTGAATCGTTCACGAGGCTGTAAGAAAAAAAGAGTCCAAGAAACACGAGAGAGAGTATTTGCAAGCAAAAACTTCTTTCAAAGACGATGTCAAAATAAATATTGTTTCCTGGTATGGCAATAAAGTTGTTTCAACTTTATCGACCTACTTAGTATCACAACCAGCCGAAACTAAAAAAAGATTTTTCAGAAGTGAAAAATGTAACAAAATGGTAGATTGTTCAGAAAGTGCACTGAAATATAATGAATATATAGAAGGCGTGGGTCTGTTAGATTCTATGCTTGGATTTAATCCAAGTAAGGTAAAAAATGGCATCTTAGAACATTTTTCCACATGTTAGATATATGTGTGGTTAATAGTTGACTATTACGGAGAAGGAAAAATGATACGTATACACCTACCACTTCCGAATTTCAAGATAGCAATGATAGATGCTTTATGTAAACCTGGAAAGCTTGGATTAACACGAAAAGAGACCTAGTGCTAACCTTGAATATGCATAAACCAAACCCACTAGTTGAGTTATGGTAATCAAAAAGAAGTGTAATATTGATATCGCGATTGTAAAAATCACTATAGTTATAGGGCGTTCATTAAGAGGTATAGGGTAAAATTATATAATCTGGTCCTGAAAGTTTAGTACAAATGGATATATTCTTATTAGCAGCTGTATCGATATCGTATAGCGGCAAATTAGTGTTAACTTGAAAACATCAATTACACCGAATAGATTTGCTCACATTTCCATAGTGTACACTATACAAAATGCACCATAACATAAGATTAGCTGAAAATTCTATATCAATTAATATAAAATTTATATATCTTTCTTTAATTTCTACGAGCATCGTCGCCTCCTCTCTCCATTCTTCTCTGTTAGTCATGCATCTTTATTCTCTCTTGCATTGCTCCTTGAATCTCATTCTTCAATGACTTTCCAAGTCTTCCTTGTTTACTAGTTCTTTCGAATCACTGCATCGTATCACTGCAAATTTTTATTGACGTCAGGGCTATTTGGAAATATAGGTATCGAAAGAAATATTTTTGAGGTTGGTGGCTATAATTTTATATTTCGTCTTACTTTTTAATTTTTACCAGCTCTTCTGCTGTATCAAAAAAACATAGATGTTTTGTCCTCGAGCTATTTTTTCTGCACTTTACATTATGAACGTTATCGTAGATTAATATTGTCATATTTATATATTACAAGAGCTGAGTTTTGCCGACAATATTTTATCATTCTAAATACGAGTTGCTGCAGTGACGAAAACAATCATTACCGTAAAGCGGCGCGAGTGATTATTTTCCAAAATCAGCAGCAACTTGTAATGAATGAATGAATGACAAATATTGAAACAACATTCAAAGCAACAGCTGCATTCGGAGGGCAATTCAACGAAACACGAATGTCTGTTTGATGTTTATTTGACATAAATATTATTGCTACAATACTCTCTTGCTCCTTTTCATTTGACGTAAATATTAGAATGAAAGGCTGTTATTGATTGACTGTACAGAAATGCAAGCATTTGATTGGATACTTTATTCTGAGTTGAATTGTTGTTGTTATTTCAGTCTCTATGTTATAATATTTTGGTGAAACTGTGTTTATAATTTTTCTCATTTGTTCCAACTTTCTGTATCATACTGTACATAACATGTTCCCTAATCAAGTAATAATAAAACTAGATATATAATTAATAGTTACATAGAATGGCCCTTTGCATGTTCCACCTATTTCCAAAGCTTCAAATTATTTAATAATGTTTGCAATAATGAAGATGAAGTTATGCTTACTTTTGTATTTTTAGTAATAGTTTCTTACATTTGTAAGTTTCATTATGAATATTTATTTTGTATTACCATGTATAATTGTGATACTCTCCATATAATTTAATGGAGCCACAGTACTCTAGACGTGAAACTTTGTTGATCACCTTATCATTATTATAAGCGAAAACCAGGTTATCTATATCTGAATGACAATGAAGTACCAAAACAAGGCACAAAACAATATCAAACACATTGCAGTAATAGTATCCAGTTAACAACATAAAAGACTCATAAACGTAATTTTTATAAGGTTTCTAAACAACTTAAATTGAAATTGACGGTTTTTAAGTTTAGATTTTTTCGATACAGATCTGTATGTTTACTTGTTAATCATTTGATAAAGTTGTTATACCGATATTTGTAAATTGTTCCAGCTATCTTGAGTTACTGTTATATAACCGGCGACTATCATGCAGTTTACGTGTAGTATCAGTAATTTTTCTCAGTAAATGTTAATAATAAGATATCGCCGGTCTTCAGCCTCAAAGACCAGGTACGGCTTGAAAAACCATCTCTTTGTTAAGAGTAGATATTATGACAGTCTTTAGTCTCAGATGCCAAGCAATTTGGATTGGAAAGCACACTCTTCTTGCAGAAGTTAAAGAAGTAGAATCATAAAGATTAATACTGATTGATTATTTAAAACATGCCTTATATATACACACATTTTTATATAGGTGGCGCAAAGACTAATGAACATGCACCTGCTAAGCTACTAATATTTGACGAATTAATAGCTAAAGGTAAACATAAATGAACATTGCAGTTTCGTTTTGTAAATGCATTGTGCTGAATAGTGTTGTGTAACTATATCGGTCATCAAAAGCGTCATGCTGACTAGTTATCTCAACAGATTCTGGAACGTATTGACTGAACGAGTTGCTTCAGATGGTGAAACGAAATCTAACTAGTGTTTATACCTGAAGGGGTTTTATTTTATATGCAACTTTATCTAATTTCTTGATTTGTATATATTCTCAATTTTTCAAATGCGAAAATCTATTAAACTCACAGATTTGTGTCTTTTTATTGCATCACATGTTATTTGAATGTTCGGTGTTTTAATGTAATTTGTAATAATATATAATATACCACACAAACAAGTATATGTCAAACCTCAATTAAATATACCGCAGAAGAACATTTATTTATGTCAAAGGACAGAAACAAAGAGTAATGTAGCTTAAAAAATATTAAATCAGGATCTGGGAATATTAAACAAAGACTTTATATAACAGAAGCATTTAAAAGTAAAAATTTGTTTAGATTTAAAGCTTTAAAATGTAAATATAATTTCTAAATGTATTTTTTGTTTCCGTTCTACGAGCAGTATTCTCATATACCTTTGGTAGGTTGCTAGCACGTTCCAGAGATGTCCATCCTGTTTTTCCAGACTTGGGGATCGGCAAGGGAGGCTCATGAGCTAGTCAATTTACCCATCCACCCCTTCACGCGGACTAGCAAAAAAACACACAGATACCATCAGAAAAACGACAATCAGACAGACCACCAAAGCACTGGACACGAAGTTGGGTATCACCTTCCGTAGAAACACCACTCAGAAGAAACAAGTAGTGTTAAAGATGAACAGGCAAAGCTTAGAGAAAGTGGAAGAAGAAGAAGAAGAAGAAGTGTAGTGTTAAAGTTTTTACCTTAACGACAACGAAAATTAAAGATTAAACTGATTTAAAACAGCAGACAAAGCGTTTAATATTTTTGCAACATTAGGTATTAATAGAAAATTATCCTTATCAGCATCCTTTTAATTTAGGCAACAAATATTCAGCAAAAATATTGACAAAAGTATAAGAAAAAAAATCATATATAACAACATCTTTCAATCACGACGAGGTAACGTTAAAAGAACGACTGCAGCAATAGTAGTTTCGCAAGGAATAAAGATCCAATGCCTAAAAGGTTCAACAGGAGACAATCTTAAATAACAAAATATTAAAAAAGAAATCGGTTTGTTTTCTGGTACGAAAATAAGAATAACGTTTACAACAATTCAAAATGACATTTATTAAAATGTATATAACATATGATTTGGTGGAGCTTTCTACGTCTCCCTATCAGCATTCTTTAATTTAGAAAATACATATATTGTTCACTATGTTACAACTTAAAAGTTTTAAAGGGAAATATAATTTTTCGTTTAACGAAAATAAAAAAAACCAACTTTTAAAGTACTTTAAAGTACTTTTAAAAGTAAATAGAACAAGGTTCAAAATTCAAGAAATGTTAGATGTTGAAGGTAACATTTTCCTACCAACATCTTGAAGTAAAGGCAAACTTGTATTAGAACCACCCTGTAAAATAATAATAACAAAGTCAGAAAATCTTGAACGTGTTGAGCAGTGATCATTACCGCATATCGCCTTATCAAATATTAAAACAACACTCGAGACAGAATGACGTCTATTGTTAATGCCATCGTTGGCAGCAAAAGCCACGTGTCCGAGGGTGACCTGTGGATCAGGGGTAAGTTGGGGGCGACCTGTCAAAACGCTGTAAGTGGAAATGACAACGTATAAATACACCTTACTGATAATAACTTCGTCATTTTTATGCAGCAGTGCTTAAAACCTGGACTTGTTTGCGTTGGAAGCATCGGATGTGATTTATTTTCATGGGTGAGTTTATATAATGTACAATTATAGCCACAAAATTGTAGCAATTTTTGCAATTTTATATTTTGTTATTTTAATCAACCGATCTTTTATTAGGCCGAACCCTTCCAGCTCCTGTGCCCTGTAGAGTTTGTGGTGATAGGTCGTATGGGAAACATTATGGGGTATACTGTTGCGACGGGTGTTCTTGCTTTTTCAAGAGAAGTGTTCGAAGGAATATTATATATACTTGCATATGTACGTATTCAGTGTTTTTCAATATATCTATTTTTCAATATGTCAGTCTTATAGAAGTGCCCATTTTGAAGATATATTGATATAATTGAGGCTAAAATCAAAATGCATGCATGTAATATGGAAATGTATTCAACTTTTGTTCTTGAAAAACTCCCATTGTAGATTGTAAAAAAAGCTAAAGAACAACTATAAATCCCAAAAGTCACACGAGTACGCTAGCTCTTACCTTTAAGATGATATTATCTTTAGACAAACATTAAATTATCTTGATTAGAATTATTTCATACAAACATTAAGCGATAACTATCTTCTGCTATTTTAATTTTAATTATCAGAAAACCTGCACTTCTAAAAAATATTGCTTACATAAATTGTTGTTCAATATTCGTTGCTTTTCGTCATTTCGTAGTCTCTATATTTAATTTTTTTTAAAATATAGCAATGTTTACTTGAGCTCTTTTAGAACTTCCTGTTCAATTTTGGTGATTAACACAATTTGAACTAAAATTGTATTCAACTTTTTTAGCAGAATCGGATCTATGAATTTTGGCGCCCCGGGAAAAGTAACATTTCGACACTTCTAATACCTGACATCTCCCCCCTCTCGTTATTAAACAATATCAGATATTGCGTGGGATACAAAGAATAATCATATACATTTAATAATGTTCTTCAAACCACAGTAGTACATTTTTATCATAACAAACCATACATTTCTTACTTTCCTCTTTGCAAAATGGATTTTTAATTTTAATTAATGAAGTAAAGATTATTACATAACCAAAGCTATGCAGAAAAAACCTAAGTCTTTACCTTTCTTGCCTTTTTGTGCAAAATTATCAATGCTTTCTTGTATCTGAATTTAAGGCTCAAAATTGTTATCAAGTAGCTGTAGATATACATATTTGGATAAAAACTTTTAAACCTATTTTCGTAAATATCCTTTAAAATGTAGAAAATTGAATCTTATTCCCATTAATACACATTTTTTTACAACTAGGTACTTTACAAAGCCATTAATCAGAACTCGTATTTTCCAGGAAAGATTTAGAATTTTAAATGCACAATCCTAAAGTAGAGTATAGGAACTATATTAAATAGTTTTTTCCAAAAGTGATAATTCAAAAAATTAGGGAATTACACATTTTTGAAGATTTTTATTGTAAAGTTTTACTTCAAATGGGTATAAATGAATTAATTCGTTGATAGTATTCGATAGATCGTTGTGCATGTAAGTTGTAGATTTAATGTAGGATTAAAACTGGCTTTTATCTAAATTTTTAAAATTTCAATAAATTATTTTTTCCTCCAAATCTCACGGAAAGTAAACTTTAATGTCATTTTTGACAATGTTAATAAATTTTTGTCATGGCATTGATGTTTTCGTGCCGGCGACAGTGAAACTACATTTTACTGCCGCACTTACGAAGGGTAATAGTTATTTACTATACAAGTGGGATAAGAGCATCATCACTATACGAGTGTGTAACTTACACATTCGTATATTAATGATGCATTATCCCACATGTTTTGTACAGGGTTATTCGTTATAAATTACCCACCCCTTATCATCGTTATTATTGTCTATAGAAAAAAAAGTTTTAAATAAAAGTTATGTGGTTATAACTGAATTTTGTTAAAATGCTATCAAAAGTACAGTGGCGTGCATAATTAAGGGGATACAAAAAAGTAATATTTTTTTTTAAATGGAACACCCTGTATATTATTAAATTTTTGCAATGATCTTTCTTTCCTGATTTCAAAGATATACCATATGTTACCCCTACCTTATACCGTTTTTGAGTTATTAAACGTCGAATATTATTATTTATTATTATTTTGTATAGTATAACAAGTAAATATTTGGACTTTTTCTTCCTCACTGTAAACCATTTTGATTATTTCATTAAATAAATGTCACTTATCAAACATTAGTTGTCATTTTCATAGCTTACTTTAATAATGTTAACTTTTCCATATTTACAGTAACTACTTTAACTAAGATATTCGACGGTTAATAACTCAAAAACGGTATAATATAGGGGTAACATATACTATATTTTTGAAATCAGGAGAAAAAGATCATTCCAAAAATTTAATAATATACAGAGTGTTCCATTTAAAAAAATATATTACTTTTTTGTATCCCCTTAATTATGCACGCCACTGTACTTTTGATAGCATTTTAACAAAATTCAGTTATAACCACATAACTTTTATTTAAAACTTTTTTTTCTATAGACAATAATAACGATGATAAGGGGTGGGTAATTTATAATGAATAACCCTGTACACAATTTTACAACTGCCCAAAATTGAGAAAAGGGCATTAAGAGAAATGTCAGATCAGTCATTTTCAAAAATATTTTAGTAGGCAAATGTCATTATGTCATTAATTTGACATTATTTCAGTTAGGTAATGAAGCCATTATACCATTAGTGGTGTAATGGAAGTTTATTACACCATTAGGGATGTAATGAACATCATTACATTACCTAACGGAAGTAGTGTCAAATGAATGACGTAATAAGTCCTTATCCAAGCAGTTGTAGATAATAGTATACTATGTTATTAGGAGTAAAAGTGATACACTGTGTGGCGAGTTTGACTGATGAGCGTAAGAGAGTCAGACAAGCCGGTGAGAGATACACAAAGTCACTTTTACTTCGAATAACATATACTGTTTTATTTTCAAACGCCCGAACTAATATAAATAAATATATATTTCAGAAATTACTGACATCTACGTCAGTTCCTGACAAACAAGCAGGCCAATGTCAAAAATATTCGAAAGCTAATCAAGTTTTGAAGTATTTTTACTCCGCCGGCGTAAAAGTAACCACTTTTATACATAGGCATAAAAGTAACGCATTTACCTTTTCTGTCAAGTCACATAAGTTGTCACTTTTATAACGTTTGAAAATAAATATTGTTTAGTCAATCTAGCTTTAAATTTTTTTTTAAAATCAAATTTAAAAAACTTATAATAGCAGGAAAGGTTGCAAGAGCACGAGTGATTATTTATACGAATTTAACTAAATAAATTTAAAAACTTGTTAACAGTACATATGTCGGCGATGCTCGTTGAGTTTATGCAAACTTTCGATTTGCGTAATTGCGTGGATTATTTCTTGCACTCGTTCAGGACGTCCTTCGAAACACAATTTGTATAATTATATAACCAGGTTGTTTTACTGAAGGAAATAAAAGTTTTGTTTGATATAAGATATAACTGGAGTAGCCAGACCCAACTACCACTTAAACAATTGTAGCCTGCGTTTGGTCACAAATGAATACACTTCAGAGTTTGAAAGTATATTAAAATATTAAATAAAGTCCTTATATATGTATAATTGTATGTGTGTCGTGTTTTGCTGTTTTGATTTCATAACCTACTATTGGCATATACACAAAACACAACGTTTGTATAAAAATACCCTACTGGTAAGTGATGCGTGTGAAATCTGACCTAATGATAGTATTATTATGCTGCTGTCTGCAAAACGATTCCTTATAGTATTACAAGGTAACCCGGTAAACCGACACTAAAGCTGAGTCTTGTATACAAACAGTTTAATTGGCACATGTTACTAACTAGTTCATATTCTAATAAATTGCGCTCACAAATTACAAAAGAAAAAGCAAATAAAATTAACGGTATTCAATATGTAAATGGCGAAGTTCAGATGCCATTTCGTAGTAATGGCTCTGTTCTTCCACTTAACTTTAATTGATATAATAAATTAGCAAAAAAATATCTATCTATTAATAACGTTAATGTGCTCGATGCTTATTAAATGCAGTAACCCAAGAAAGGAAATAGTAAAATATAGAAAATAAAAAAGAAGAAAATGAAAGAAAATAATAGATCAATAAACACACCTCTAGTAATTAAAATTTGGTGGCTGGCTTACTGATTTTCAAGTAAATAATCATGATAGAGATGTTTGAATTTGTTTAGAAACCTAAACATGATTTTAAAAGTTTATAAATTAATTCTGCGTACATTTCGTAAACACAAGGCGTTCTGGCATTTCATCGTTAACTAACGGAACCAAGTCTTTGCTACATTTCTTGTGTGAGACTACACAAGACAGTTGTTTTTGCATTATTTTTAATTCCTGCACCCCTAAGACGTATCTTGTAATTGTCCAAATTAAAATCATACAGTCCACTACAAGCTCCACCCTGAACAAATTTAAGAATACTAAAAGTGTCTGAGAAAATAAAGAGAGTTATAAATGTTGACAATGCTATATGAAAAAGAGCGTTCGTATACTCTTGACTTGTGAGCAGGCAAAGTTCAAAGCCCTTTACTCCTTATATTTATATTGTGAACATCAGTTCTGTATCGTAGTTTATTGTAGAGATAATCAGAACTTTTTGAAGTTATCAGCCTATAGGATAAGCAGGCAAAATGCAGTGACCTACGATTTTTCATGTTCAACTATTTAATTAGAGAGAGTTTATGGGATACACACAACTTTCTTAAGCCAAAAATAAACAGTAAACATGAGTTTAGAACTCGTTGCACTAGTTTGACATCAATACTGTCTAAACAAGGACCATATACTGTATCAGCGTAAGTAAAATGTGACAGAACCAAAAGTATATCAGATAAACAGATTTTTGCGGTTTGAGACAAAGAATGCCTATAGAGATATAGGGTTTTTAGATTCATATAGGTTTTTTAATGCATTTATTTAAGTGCTCTTTGAATCTAAAGTTATGGTCGATAATTAGGCACAAATTTTTACAAGAGTTTTTAATATATAGCTGGGTATTTTCTATACAGAGACATAAGACAGTGTTTTCTCAAGTTATCTATGAGATTATGTAAGTCACTGTTGATTGCTTGGATAGCAGTTTGTATGTTAGATATGTCAAAGGACAGATAGAGCTACGTATCATCAGCATAGAAATGATAGCGACATGATTTAACAGAGGTTATAAAATCAGATGTATATATGATATACAAAATGGGCCCCAGTATGAAGCCTTGCGGAACACTCGCTGTCACTGCTCTTAGATTAGAGATTTTATCATGAAGCTTAACTTGCTGATATCTACCGCTGAGGAAGCTACCCAATAAATTAACGGCGTCCAAATAGTGTAGATTAGCTAAAAGCAAATCATGATCAATCATGTCAAAGGCTTTGGAATAATCTAAAAGTGTTAAAATTGTTAGTAGCATACTTTTATCCGTGGTGGTGAGAATATCAGTAGTGCATGTAAGAGCAGTGAGGCAACTGTACCCTGGTGTGAAACCAGATTCAGTAGGAGCTAAAATGTGTTGTGTATGTAGGTACTGGCGGATTTGTTTTGTCATAATTTTCTCCAATAATTTTGAAACAGCTGATAGAATACTGATAGGACGTAGGTCCTTACAACTAGAAGGTGAATTAACCTTGGAGAGAGGTAAAACTTCCGCTATTTTCCACGCAATGGGAAAGTACCTATTTAATAACAGGAGTTAATAATGTGGAGCAAATAGGGAACCACAAAAGGACAGCATAGTTTTATCATGGCTCTACCTATATTGTCTACCCCAACAGAGTTATACTTTATTGTGGATAAAACATTCATTACGTAATTTTTGGAAGCAAGAGTAAAGCTGAACGTATTCGTTCGATTTACTACCAAGTTAGAATTGTAATAATTGGGAAGCGTAACATCTGTCACTGCTTTATTTTTGGTAACTGCATCTAAAAAATAGTCATTAATATTGTCAACACTACCAATATGTTCAGGAATATCAGAATTTTTAGATTTACTGTAGGTATCGAGTGTCTTCAACGCCTTTCAAAAACTTTTACTGTTAGTTACTGCAATAGATTCAAAGTAAGCACGTTTTTCCCGTCTAACAGCATTAGTTGTATAGTTTCTTAAATCTTTATAATAATTCCAATGCGCTTGAACTTTCATTTTTTTTAACTTAGATAATGGTTTATCATTCACATCCATCATAAATTTAATATTTTCTGCTAATCACGTTGACTTAAGTTTAGTAAATCTGGATGTTCTAACAGGAGCATATAAATCAAATAAAAAAATAATATTATCATTAAGAAACTTCACTTTCTGGTCAATATCTTATAACCGATAGATCTGATACCATGGTAGTGCAACTAAATTTAGAAGAAAGCCATCATAATCAACATTTTGAAAATCTCTATTCGTTTTTAAGAGCTGTTAATCAGCAGTTGATTTTAAGTTCAAATGACAATAAACCAATGACTGATCAGAAACGTCATGCATACTTACCACTCCACTTTGGGTTAGCTAATCTTCGTTAGAATCAATAAGGGTGGATTAAAACTTGGTTACCCCGGTAGGTTCAGTAATAATTTGCTTCAAGCCAAATGTTTCCAACGCATTTATAAATTTTAAAGTAGTGGTATCATTTAAATTTAAAAGATCAATGTTAAATCTCCGATACAGAAAGAATCATTCACATTAAGGAAATATTAGAGATAAAATATTCAAAATTATTTAAAAATTCTTGTACTGCACGGTAGTCTTCCCCAAAAGCAATTTGTTTGGTACCAATTTTAACAGATAACCACAGTTCTTCCAAATCAGTGTTGCTCATATTAATTGGAGAGTAAGAGATCTTTTTTTAATATAGAAAAAACGCCGCCGCCATGAGTTTGGCGATCTGTTCCTATAAAATTATAATTTTTGATATCAAAAATGTGTTTGGAATCATTCGTAGTTAGCCACGTTTCAGATACTGCAACGATGTCGTAATCACATCCCTGGATATGTTTTTTAAATGCAAGAAAACCTGTGTTAAATTGATCTAATATTTAAATAAGCAAAACTCATATAATTATATTTTCTTAAAAACTAAAATGGCTTAGCAAATAACTTTGATTAAATTAAATGACAAATATAATTCAAATACCCAAAATTTGCAAATAGTTGGGACAATACGCGTAATCGCCTCCACATTTTAATTACCCATTCTATTGTACAAATTATCCAATTCTCGCATGGTATTTATGTAGAATCTCTTATTGTTTTTTTTTTATTACTAATATCCCATCGCGAGTCCATACGTTTTTGTGAGTGAACCGATCCGTCGCGTTGTTAAATAAATTAACCCGGGAGTTCGTCAAATCTTCCCGGATCATTGTTTTGCTACCTTTTAATTTTCTTGTGGCGGGTACCGATGACTCACAAATTTTACAATGATTGGCCTTGGAGATCCGACTTTCTTAACTGGCCCGACCCTGTAACACCGCGACTGCTCCATCGAAAACCACACTATCCAACATTTTTTAATTTGAGCTTAACATTCATAGGTAGATACTGCGTTGTTCCGCATCTTTCTAGCTAATCAGATTTGAGCTATTTATATTGGTTACCAATCTACGGCTACGCATAAACACGGTATCTACATGCATTTCTTCTGTTCTCCAATTCAAAGCACAACAAGTCATTATAATATTCTAAAAAACCAAACAAAACACAGTATCTGGTAGTTACTGTGTTTTAGAAAAAACACCTAACAAACTTTATTGTCAAAATTCTGTGTATAACACACTATTTGCGAGATCTTTAAATTATACTCCTCGCCGGAAGTGGATGGCTAAAAATATGCATAGGTATGGAAACAATTAAGCGAAGGACAACCACTAGTGTCCCAAACGACAATTTCAAGAAAAATACTATGGGATTATTTTGGTAATTTTGTATTTGTTTAAGTTGTCCAGCATATCTTTTTGATAAACAAAATTTTTCGTGTACCTATCTTAAAAAAATAAAACTGTTCTAGTAGATACTGTGTAGAAAATTAATTTCATCTTCACTTCCGCCCACCCATTGGATTTCAAAACACTGTAACTTCATTTTTAGGGTCCCGGGTGGTGTAGCTTGAACAAGCGTCCACGTTCGATCAGTAGAGTTAAGCAACGCTCCTTCTGGTGAGAACTTGGATGGGAGCTCCACGGCTGCTTCTCCCGGCGCCTCGTGGTACGGCTGCCAAGGAAATAGTTGGTTCCGGATGTCATAATAACATCATGACAGTCGTCAGTGGGGTTGGAAGTCCCTATAATTGTACAGCGACGCCTATAATTGGCTGAGTACAAAATAAATAAATAAATAAATAAAACTTTAGGGTTGCAAGATTTTTGGTTAGACAGTAAAAATTATATTTTAATGCAAACTGCAAATATATGGGTTTAACTTTGGGTATGGATGTAGAGTGTGGGGCCAGCGATTTAAAGTGTTTCCTTGTTACCCACAATTTTACTCGTTATCACATACTGTGTTATTCGATGGAGCAGCCGACCGGTCTATGTTATCTGGAGTGATAGAAACTCCAGCTGATTGTTGCACATTTGTAGGATGGCTTCTTCCACATCTTTATTATTTTCACCAGGTTTTTATTTGATTCCGAATATTCTTAGCTGTTCCGTCTGGTGTATTGCTTAAAGTTATCGGTGACATTTACCAGTTTCTCATTTTCTTTATTTCTAGTTCTATCAATAAGCTTGTTTTGTCAAAAATTATTAACTGTCAATTTGATAAAGCGTTTAAAGAAAAACAGAAAGTGTTTTACTTTCTGTGCGTCAATTCAAATCGGCGCACAGAAAGTGTTTACAGTAGCATTCCCATAGTAACGATCTTTACGTCAATGAAATGTAAAATTTTCTGCGTCTCCAAGTGTTACAAAAAAGCCAACTTTGTATAAGCGAGTAGAAAAAAGTTGCCAGAGGTCACCAATCAACTAAAAAAGTGGTCAAACAATCGTTATCCATTCGACACTATTATTGTAATACGAGTTTGGACAGAATGCCATTGGAAAACTAATGTTAACACTCGTGTTCCATTCACATAAGTTTTCCAATGGCTTCTCTGCACTCGTGTTACAGGTTTCGCATTATGAAACAAATTTAGTTTGTCAATTTAAAATTTTTCGCTTTTAGCCAATCAGTATGCTTATCACGACATTAGAATGCAGAAAATATTGACATTAGAGACAGGGCCGTAGCCAAGGGGAGGCTAGGGGAGGCTCAGCCTCCCCTAACCTTTTTTTAGCCTCCCCTAGCACATTAGTCGCTAATTTAATCTAACTTTTTATTTTTATTTTTTCTAAAATAAATTAACAAAATCGCGCGGGATCGTAGTCTGACGTCACATCTCCACTCCAACAGCTGAGAGACAATTTTATACTTCAATTTAATGGTTTTTATGAAAAAAAAATACTGGAAATTTTCAAACCAGCTGATACGGTGTTGCAAGTTCGAGAAACAGGTTTAAAAGATGCATTGGTACTAATAAACAGTTACACAAACTATAAAAGACCTAAGAAACGAAAAATCCTTTAATGACATAATAATCCAAGAAGTCCACAAAACCTATTTTAGTCTAGTTGAAGAAAATCAACCGCCATCACGCCGGCATAAGAAAGAAATACGTTGTTAAAGGAGTTTCTCATTACCTAAAGAATTGGTGAAAGGTCATAATATGAAGTCGATCAAAATCCGGTCTGCACCTGAAAACTATTTTATATCAAAATTAATAAAAGATTTTCTACTAACGAGGATTTGCTAACAGCTATTTCTTGTGTAGAAGATGAAAAACTGGATCTTCAAAATATACAATTTTTAGAAACTCTAGGAATAACTAACTATAACTATACCATGTGCGGAAGAAATTGCGGTCGTGAAAAACTTTTTTAATGCGCAGAAACAAAAAGAGTGGCACATGCAGTGTTGACGTATTTACAGACATTGATCAGCAAAGAATTGCTTTCCCTGATACTTATCAGTTGAGGGCAACTGCACGTACATTTGGTAGCAACCCTGCTTTATGAATCTTCATTTTCTGTGTGGACCCGCATAAACAGAGAACAAAGAACATCCATGCATCATCAGCGAATGGCAAATTTAATTTTGCCAGCTTTTGAGAAAGAGCGCACTGAAGACATTGATATGGATAGACTATTAGTTCAATTCAACAGTTCGAGAAGTAGAAAACTTCAACTGTTTTAAATATTTTATTTCGATTTTTTTAGTACGAAAACTGCTCATGAACACGAAATGTTAGATGGAAGATGTTTCAGTTCTGAAATTTTAGAAATTTAGTACTGTCATACAAACTCAAAATATCCAATGCGCTGTTTATCTGTCAATTCTAAAATTTACATAAATCTGCTGTAATTTTTACAGTTTTTGTTTCGTAACAACCTGAATAAATATTTTTGAAAAAAGTAAAGTGTGGAAAATATATGTACAAATTATTATGTTGTGTTCTTTTTAAGAAATATAAATATTTTATTGCTGCGTCTTATACTATGGAAATCACTTTCTTATTTCATCAATATTTTTTATTTATAGATCAGAATATACAAATCCCACAAAAGGGTTAAGTAACACAGAAAATTATGCTAGCCTCCTCAACCTTTTTTTTTTGCCTCCCCTACGTTGTCATACTGGCTACGGCCCTGATTAGAGAGCAGAAAGTGTTGATATTAGAGTTAAGTATCAAACAATATTTTTAAAATTTCATTTAAAAAAGTAGGCTTTTTTAATTCATTTAGGTGTGTGAAGTGCCACTTTTTTTCACTCAGTGAAAAGAAGTGACACTGCTTTTAATTTAGGAATGAACGGTTTTAAATAGACGTTTCTTTAGTTACCAGGCTTGACCAACGCATATGACTAAAATGAAGGCAAATACAATTCTATGCAAAATAGGATTGGATTTGAATATTTAATGAAATTTTAAAAAATCTTATAGACAACTCGTGTTAGCGTGCGTATTTTTCACGAGTATGGATTATTAAACTCGGCTGCGCCTCGTTTAATAACCCTCCACACTTCTGAAAAAATGTTGCACTTAACACTTGTGGTCTAAATAACTATTAAAACACTAGCATATCATAGGGAAAATATATAAATAACTATTGTTTTATTGTATATATAACACCTGTTACATAAGTTTTGGGAAAAATTATCGAAAGATATTATTTAAATTTAAGAAACTTTTATTAAGTAAACATAACATAACAATAACTAATGAATCTTAGACTTTAACACCTGGTTGCTATATTGCTGCTAGGGGTCGTCTATCTTCAATAAGACGAAGTTTCTGTCTTACGTGTCGCATCGCTTTCTAAGTCCACTTCCATAATATTTTGAAAAATTTTTAATCAGAAAATTTTGCTTTCTCTTTGTATTTTACATTACTAGGAGTGTCTTCAATATTATCTGTATGAAAATCTGCATTTCCAGGAAGCCTGGCTAAAGATAAAATATTTCTTGTCATTCATGACAATGATGCGGTTGTTGGCGAAATAATGAGGTCTCAAAGCACGGCAACAACCAGGGATTCTGGCCAATTCTGCGGCGGTATACTTGAGAAATGTTTTGCGTTTTCGGTATTTTAGGCCTCTTCTTGCGATGTATCGAGATATTGTAGCATTCGAAACATGGAAACGACGGGAAAGCTTACGGGTGGACACCCCAATGGCGTTTTTTGAACGCTCGGCTAGTCTATTGACCTGAACTTCAGTTAACTTAGGTGGACAGCCTGTTTTTGGCAGGTTTATACATGGAATTCCCTTTTCGCATTCCCGAAATGTACGATATATAGGGCCGGTTGCAGAAAGCAATGTTAAGTCTAGTGTTAGCTAACGTCGCGTCAAAGTGAACAAAATCGCATCAAATTTTGTTTACTAATGTATTAGTTACCATAAGCATTTGAGATTTGATTCGTTTTTGTTCACTTTGACGTCGCGTTAGCTAACACCAGACTTAACATTGCTTTCTGCAACCGGCCCTTAGTACTTTTTGAAATATTTTTCTCCCGAAAAATGTTTAGTACATCTCGTTTCGGCAGCTGTCCAACCACGTTGTAGGCGGACTTTCGAATTTCTAATAGATACGCCATTTCTCAAAAGACAAATAAAATTGTAAAATGTCAAACAAATTGACAAAACCTCTAGCCACATGTTTCTCCATAATTGACTAGATGTATTAGCGTTACTATGTAACAGAGGGCATTATAAGTTTTTTGCACTTCCGGGACTAAAGTTGATACTTTAGTCCCCGTAAACAGGGACTAAAGTAGATCATTTAATCCCTAGGGACTAAAGTAACTCATTTAATCCCTAGGGACTAAAGTAAAAATGATACCGTAACTATGGTAAATTTATGTACACACGAGGTTAGTAGGTTAGGTTTTGTTTGTCATCTGACACACACTGACGTAAAACTTAACCTGCAAATCTCGAATTTGACATATACTGGCAATACACTTCAGTACTGCCAACTGATTCAGGCTATCCAGGACCTGCTGCACTTCAGTTTGTAATAAATTATAATTGTGCTTCGCCCTCGAGGCAACAAACTCCACTCGCGGGATTAAATGGTGCACTTTAGTCCCTCATGATATAATATACTATTTCCCAAAACTTATGTAACATGTGTTATATATGTCGTAATAGTAATTTTGCTAATTGGCCCTCGATGGCGTACGTAATATAGCTTTTATGGCGCAGAGCCTATAAGCAGTATAACAATCATGAACAATCTAATATAGCAACACCCTCAATCTACATGGAAATCACAGCACACCAAACATTCACAGAGCTTGATAATAATGACGTAATAGCCTGTGGTCAAAATATTGACTCTTTAAATTTTGCCTCTTTCAAGGACGAAAATAAAATAAAACATCGTATGTACCACGTGCACAGCCAACGTTATAGTTCTCGGGAAATTTAAAACTCTCTGCTTCGCGCCGCGATTTAAACATTACCTCGTGCTATGACCTATTTATTGGTTATGCCCTTAACATAAAATAACTGTTGTATAATTAAAATGTATTGATTATCTTATTACAAAATATTGCACCTTATTAAACTTTATTACATGATATTGAAATTTTGTAATGCCTTAATGTTCCATATGCCATAAAATGTTAATTATATGTAGGCAAACTGATTGTATTAGTACCAATAACCTAAGGAATGCAAATTATATCTGAGGGTACTCAACAATAGAGTCCCTGTATATAGTTACAAAAGAGTTGAGACAACGAGGGAATTCATTGTGATTGGTGGATCACGCGCGTCGTATATTTGAATACTCATTGCCTTAGAAACAGTTTCCCATTAATCAAATTTGACAAATTGTCCATTAAGTCAAAATTTGTCACTTTTATCTAAGTTCCTGAAATGAGGGGTTGCTGTACTATTGGCTGCAAAAACAGATCCGAACAAGGTTTTCTATGAAAATACCATCCTCAAAACCAAGAGCTAAGAGCAGCATATCAAAAATTGTCCATTTTAAAAAAACTAGTGTGAAGAAGTACGGGTGGATGACAGAAGGAAATTAAAAGGTGCTGCCGTTCCTACTTTATTTTCATATCATATAACCAGACCTGAAAATTAAATTTTCTTCAATCCTAAAGATGACTTTTCCGCTGAACCTTTGTCTGAATCTTGCTTTGAAGACAAATAACAATAAACAGGAGGCTGCTACCCAAACATGTATGAATTCCTATACCAAAGCAAGGATTGTGTTTTCCATTCAAAATTAGTAACTCGCACGCAAACACATTACCCTGAGCAAGAAATTAGGTAGGTACACAATGAGAAGAGTAAAAACGAGAAACTCGAAAAAAATTCATATACAATACCGCGAGCGGTCGACGAATTGCCGAAAATTTTTGTCAAAGTGTATGAGTATTTATTGCTTCGATATAAATTGGTCGAGTGCGATAGCACGAGACCAATTTTGAAGCAATAAATACGAATAAACACTTTGACAAAAATTCATGCAATTCGTCGGCTGCAAGCGGCATTTGAAGGACTATTCAACGAACAAAATTGACATTTCTTAGTAATTAATAAATTTTATCACGTCCTCTTTGAAAATAAAAATCTGTTCACTTAAAATAAATTGTTTGTCAAATTTGACATTTCTAATATCATATTTGATTAATTTTACAGGAAGTTAAATAAATGTCACAGGAAGAGAAAAAAATTGTCATTAAAACTCCGCTAGCGGAATTGTTGCACAATTTTACGCTGATTGGTGGCAAATGACATAAATACTAAATTATGATTGGTGAATAGTTAACTTGAAGTGGGTGAGTTGAATAGTCAAAAATATTTTTACTAAAGGTCAGTTCGAAGCTTTAATATGCAGAAACCATAGTTTTAGGAAATGTTCATATATTATTATCTGCTTTACGAAATGTGTATACGTAATTCAGTTTTTTAACACTTGTTACTTATTTCTGATACAAACAGTACTCTACGCTATGTTTTGAGTGCTTTGAAGCAGCAGTAGAAATTTAAATCAAGGTGTTTTAGATAAACAATCTAGTGACTTTCAAACAGTATTTCTGGGCATGCATGCATGATGTATGTTTTGAATCAAATTTGGCGGCTGACGTTTGTGTTGTCTCAACTCTCATCTAACTATATACAGGGTCTCTACTCAACAACAGCCTCGCGCGCCATCAAAAACGCGGGAGCGCCAACACAAAGTTTTGAAAGATGATGATAATGCGACTTAACTGAAATAAAAAATGACTGACATTGTTTATTCATAAATTATTCTCATCGATTGCTCTATCACAGTTGCCATGAACGAGATTTGCAAATATATCATTGCTTATTATTATTATTTGTTTTTCTCTGCAAGATAGCAAACTGGCGAGTCAGATTATTTGGAGTTTCCCATACCATTAAGGTAAAATAAAAGCCAAATTTAATTACATGTCACACATCGATTGGAACACTGTTATAAGATGTCGACAGAAATTGATTCTTTCACCGAATTTTTAAAGCAGAAGTAATTCGTTTGGTATTTTGTATAATTAAAATAATATGACTATATGGAGGTGTTTTACTTAAAAATTCTATTTTGACAGAAATATATTCGTTTATGTATCACATCGAAAACCCAATAGAATACCAACAATACATTGAAAGAAGCTTATCCCATCTTAATAAATTAGAAACAGAAGAGGTCGACATAGAAAAACTCAACGAAGAAATTATATATATGGCATCAGTTTGAATATTCTCGTTCATAGCTTCTGATACGTTTTGAGTGAATAGTAATAAATTAGTTTCCGTATAGATCTGTTTGGCTTAAATCCATGTTGTTGAGGTGTTATCTCTGATTTTACGTGTTCAAAAATTCTGTTATGTAATATAATTTCAAATACTTTGGAACATGAACAAATCAAAGAAACTGGCCTGTAGTTCTTAATATCTGATTTGTCACCTGTTTTAAATATGGGGCACACTTTAGTTGTTTTCCATAACTTAGGATAATGGCATGTTTTTATTATTAAATCAAACATTATTAGTAATGGATAAGCTAAACTATCTGAACATGCCTTTATTATAAATGAAAGTATTTGATCTACGCCAACCGACCTCTTAGGTTTTAGCTTCTTAATACCTGTATAAATTTCTTCTAAAGAGATTGTATCAATGCTCAATGTATCCAACGAACCCACTGACTCTTCCGATAATGGAAAATCTAGATTAGGTTGCGTCTTTCCATATACCGATCTAAAATTTTCTGCAAATGATTCAGCAAATTTCCATTGTATTTTAGCAAAGAAACATTTAATGCGTTACCTTTCTTTTTGTTTTTTAGAAAAGACCAAAAAGCAGATGGATCACTATTTATATTTTGTTCAATTTTATTTAGATAGTTACGATAGGCAATATCAATATCTCGTTTAATTTGACTCCTGAATTTTTGAAAGTTTAAATGATAACTTTGCTGGCGAAACCTTTTCCATAACTTGTGATACCGAGATTTGATTTGTATCTTTTTGACAATATCTTTATTAAACCATGGCGGATATTTCTTTTTTACAGGCTTAGACTTAGACTCCACCATCGCATTTACATCTTTATATGAATTTAAGCTGTTTGTGTCCCTAAGATTCAAATTGATAAAAATTTGCTTTTTGGAAATTATATTGTTCACCAGCAAAGCCATCACGTAACGTAACTTCAGAATTAAAATAAATTTCAAGAGAAGGATGTTGACCACTTTGCTGAAGAAGCGGAGACTGACAGCCAGTTACTGTCATATTTATGGATGCTAAAACGAGATCGAGAGTGCGGTGGTTACTATTAAGTACCTTATTATATTAAGTCAAGCCAAAAAAATTAACAAAACCTACCATGTCATTTTCCAGGGCAGTACATGCATTCGATAGATCAGGATTCAGATTGGGTAAATTAAAATCTCCAAGGATGACCATTCCACCAGTGATAATCTGAAACTTATCGTATAAATTTTCAAAAAATACATTGTAACAGTGGCAGGGCGAAGAGGGGGGTATATAGATTGACTGCGGTTACTAAGAAATTAGAAAAATCTTTAGAGTTTAACGAAAGTATAATGTTTCAATAGTTAGGTAAAACTAAGAAGAAACGCAGGTGTCTAAAACATTTTATACATAACTCATCCGAAAACGTCCTTTGCAGAACTTGTAAGCTTTCAGGCCGAGCCCTCGGCCTTACGCGTCCTGTAAAGATGCTGTTTCCGTAGTTGTTACGTAAACTACTAATGAAATAGAATTTTAAAACCAATTGATTCATCAAGTCATCATTGAGTTTCGAATGAACTTTGGTACAAATTTTACCTGCCACAGAAGCGGTTCGCTCTGATGGTGGAACTGTCAGAAGATAAGAATATACTATTTCTAACTACATTGCTCTAACTCATTCGTCTTCAAATAATCTGTCACTTTTTTAATTGCCTTTTTGTAACACCATTTGCTTTTCTGGATTTACTACAATTTCGACTCCATCCAAAACGCATTTTCTTCATTCTCTATAGTTTCGTTTAAATTAACTGTTTCACTATCAAAGCATGCAGATTCATGCAAATCAAATTCATTTTCGTCTGTTGCTATCTGATGTTTTTTAATCGAAAAGAAAATTATTTTGACTAAATACCGAATAACGGTATTTGACAACCATATATCCGGTATTTCGATATTGTTAAATAGCACGGTCGCTAATTACAC
>OW679198.1:57044072-57087353 GCA_940337035.1 Agriotes lineatus
TCAAATAGCGTGAAAGAAGAAGCGGTAATCGAAGGAATAAACACACCAGAAACGAAGTCCAAGTAAACTCATAGACACGAGCATCTTTAACAATGGAAAAAGATTTTACTTTGAGACAGTATAAGGATAGTGAAAATTGGGTTACATAAAGAAAGTGGTATTACGAATACCGAAGGTAATATCATACATAAAACCATTAAAATTCCTGTATTTAAGGCTTGGGTAGAGTTTGTTTTAATCTATGGCTGTGCAACATGGATGTATGCTCTTTAAGGCACATTCTAAGAATATGATAGCCACGTACTACATCGAATAAAACTTTATGGAAACAAAGAAACCCAGTAAATATCAACAAGGTACTCTCAATATGTAAATGTTCCTAATTCAGGAAGACCCCGGAAGCAAGTCGAAAATGTGGAAGATGAAAAAATATATGGTATAGGAAAGAGGGAGATCATTTAGTTAAATGACAGCTATAGCAAGAATTGAACCCGCTGAATAAAATTTGAAACTTATTCACAGAAAATTTCTGTAAGCTAATTGTCTGTCTATCACTGTCTTCAAGAGAATTACATCCAGTGGTGCTATCCCTAAGATCAACAACATATATGTCAATTTTTTACATTATATGATTGCCACTAGCTTGCTATATCAGTCGGCCACTGTCGTTCGAGTCTTCTATGGTACTTTTCTTCGAGTAATGGTTGGACTACTTCATTTGTGTGGGACTACAGTCTACGTTTATGTTGATCAATATATTGATTGATTATCTCTTTAACATAGGGGATTCTCAACTCTCTATGTAGCGTCCAGTTGGAAACAAACCCTGGTGCTTCTACTATTAAACGAAGAGTTTTGGATGAGTTATTTGCAGGATTTCAATATTGGACGAACTTAAGCATACACATAGTTCAATTCCGTAGGTCGATATGGGCCTTAGGATGCTTTTGTACACAAACAATTCGTTATCTAAGGGTAGGCGAGGTTTTATCTGTCAGCCAGTGTCCAGTTATTTTCTCTTTTTTTGTAATATTAATTTTCCATTTAAGTATTTTGTCAAGGTGCATTCTATTTAACGGATAACGGTTGGGCACTATTGATTCCTGAATGTGAACATGATGTGTACAGATTTGTTCTGATTCACCTTAATTTTCCATTTATGCCTACATTGAGAAATGATATCTAAGTGAAATTGTAGGGTATAGCTGTATCGTTTGCAAATCTGCTTGTATTAGTATCCAGCAGATCCGTAGAAACTTCTTTGCGTGACTCGGCATTTATCTATGATGAAACTTTGTTGCCAATTTTGACTTGGAAATGACGTCCAGTTAGTAAATTGGTGTGGAAGGGTCGTTAATTTCGAATAAGAGACCTTCATGCCAAACCTTATCAAAAGCCTGAAGAACATCTAAAAACACAGCATAACAGTATTGTTTGTTCTCTAAAGCTTTGTTTATAACACCAGTTACATGATAACACTGCTAGATGGTTGAGGAAGCACGTGGAAACCAAATTGATGTTGTGGGATGGAATTTTCTAGTAATAAATCTTCTAAGTAGAATTAATTTCTCTAGTAATTTGGAGGTTACTGGAAGAAGACCAATGGGTCTGTATGAGTTGACATCATTAGAAACGGTGCCTGGCTTTAAGATCATGATGATGTGAGCAAATTTTAGATGAGTAGGCTAACGTAGGATAGAGTTGAAAATTACTGTTGGCCATATTATTGCTCTCTTTGGCAGCTCTGTTCGGAGTTTTGCCAAAAACTTTATAATTATTTATAAGTATATGCATAATATCTTGATACAATATTACTTACCTATTTTAAAATTAGTATATTATAAGAAAATGTACAGTGTGAATTATGGTGTGTTAAGTGGAGGGATGGTTAATTAATATAATAATTATTAGCAGCATACAAAGTGTGGAAAACGAAATTAATTTTGAATTTTTCAAACATGAAATCATCAGCGTTGGCTGTCTACTAAGAATATTGTTAGTTTTGAAAGCAACAATGCTTACTGTTTTGTTTATTTAAACAATGAACTGTATTTATAAGGTGGTCATATATTGCGCCTTACAGCCAGGTCCCATACCTGTTCTAATTAGAATTAGGGGCCTTATCTGGATCCCTTTTTTCAGAAGAGTTGAAAGTATTTATAGACACAAAAAACGAAGAATAATTCAAAAGTTTTTATATATTTAAAATAATACACCAGGACATGGCCACTAGTTTTTTTTTCTAACTATAATAGCTACAAAGGTAACCTACAGAAACACAAAATATAGACATCCTACACAAACACGAAATAATAAATATTGCAGCATTAAAAATTTAAAGAATTTCTACTAAACGTTCTTGAAAGCATTTCAGGGAAAAACTTTCTCGTCAATCGCTTTTTGATAACCGGAATCTGTTGCTTTGTAAGCTTTTATCCTAGGCGATAATTTCACCCACTGTTTGTGACATGCAAGATTTTAGAAATTTGTGTTCGCTTAAATAATCTGAGGCGTGATCTCAATCGCTACAGTCAGCAGCGGTCAAAGAAATCTTATTTAAAAAAAGCTGCCAACAACTATAACCTCTTTAGTTAATGAAAAAATCACAACCTCGTCAAAAATGATAATTCCGACAAAAATTTTGTCACTAATTGCTACAGGTTGTTTCTTCTTCGTCCTAGGAAATAGGAAAAGGTTTACGAGGTGAAAACAGGACTATAATGTGGCTGTGGTATGCATGAAATGTGTTTAGTAAGATATTTCACCAAAATATGCAGGTAAACGCGGATAAGCATAAGAAATCTTCCAGACTTCACTAAGATGGGGTGTGGTTATTTAGTGATCTTCAAAGACGATGATTGCAATCGTGTTGGTCTTCATTTTCCCCACATCACTGCAGATCTGCTCATTTCGACGTTAAGAGTAACCAGAATGTTTTTTTAGTTAATATACTTTATCTGATTTTTTGGACCCGAAATATGTCTATTATCGCATATTTAAAAATATACTTACAATACAACCAATATACGACCGATAAAAATCTAAAGATCAATCTAGGATCATACAAAATGTAATAGAATTTTCATGTTACAAAATTATTTCCAAAGCTAATCCAACGGACAGTGGTAGAAAATAAACTATAAACAGCTTTTTAAGTGAAGACAAATAACGAGAACGAGAACGAGTCAGTACTACTCATACATTTTGTCATCTGCCATAAAGCCGGCCCTGGCTGGAGCGCGCCTCTTTCTAAAAGTCATTTTGTGGCGCTATCTGGAGGCGCGGAATTTCGTTGATGTATTTTTATTAAGATTGCGGGAAGTAATTAATATTTCTGTCACCAGGCGAGAGGGGCTTTTTGCGCCCACGGCCCTATTTCCTTTTTTGAAAGAATATAGTACGCGAATTTGGCCACGGTAGCAATTAGCGGTCGCGTGTTTCACCTAATGTAAAAATAAATCTTTCGCCTTTTTTGGCCATTGCTGAAAGTGGTATCTATGTAAGAGCAGAACTCATTTTGTTCTCCGGTATGGATGAATGGCTTGGAGCTTTCAGAAATGCCATCTCTCCATATGAAAGGTCCTATATTTCCATTGACTGCAACAGTAACATTTAAAAAATGTACCCATTTAAGTCAATTTGCAAAAACTTCTGCTTTTCCTTATAAGTACTGTAATATGCAACGTAAAGACAGTTTCATAAAACACCTTAACCGGAGACTAATAGGCTAAAAGCAGAACAGACTACAATACAGTAGTTCGCAAAAAATCAAATTATTTCCCCCATACTCTATATTTGGCTCATAGATCATAATAGTGCTTTCAAATGTATTCACTGTATTTTATTAAATAAATGAGGAGATGCCACTCTGCCTGGCTTTTGCTATGCTGAAAGCATTCCAAGAATTCATCTTGCTGATAGCTTTTTCATGTTCTATACGTTGCTAGAATGTTTTGTACTTTCATATGATAGGTATGACAGGACAGTTTCGTGAACAATCTGCCTGATACAATGTCAAGACTTATCATTAATATTATCAATATCTTTTTAAAAGTATGAAGTTAGTCAGTTACAGCTTGGGGCAGGATGAAAATTATTTTTACACAGTTTTAGTTTTATGGTTTTTTTAAACTTAAATCGGGTGAATGTAAATAATATAGAACTGAAAATTATAAGAAAATTCAAATACTATTAACTATTAATTTTAATCCATCTAATAATAAACGGACTAATGTATGTTGTTGTTTGTGCCAATTTGTCAAACTTTAGTTTCTAGATCTGCTAGTAAAGTAACCACCTAATTATAACTGTTTCGTAAGTGTAGTTAAATGCTTTGGGTTTTAATCATAATTATCTAATATTCAGTTGTCTATCTGACAAAACATTTTTTATCAGAAAATCTTATCGTATTTTATTGCTTCAAGAAAACTGTAAATCATAATTCTGCAATTACAAAGATATAGGCGAGAAATTCGATCAGCTTTGAAATATCTAAAAGTTGACGAAAGTATTTTATGGATGTTTAAAACATATTCAATGACTATTTCCCTACGAAACTGGAGATCATTACAGGAAGAATATGTTTCGCCGGGCTCGGTGGCTCAGTGGTTAGGGTTAGGTTTAAAAAAAATTAAATGCAGAGAAAAGCTTTTGGAGAATTCCATCCTTCGGAAAAGATGTAAAACAATAAGTCCCACGCTGCTACGATGTGTGACAAGTAAAAGATCCCTTGCTAGGGTTGGAACTCCTTAGTCTCGATAAATTCTTGGTACTGCGCATGTCAGAAGACATTATTTTGATCGCCGTATGCTGGAAATACAAAAATACGGCTAATACATACATTAAATCTACCTCAACCGACTCAAAACGATAATGAAACAAAAAGGTAGTGGCTCATATGCGAACATAAGAGTTAAACATTAAAAGAAAATCTGGTGTGCACACAACTACAGTGATCTTATAATTAGCCAAAAATTTGATCTTTAATTTTTAAGCATTAGTCAAAAATTTTCAAAAATTACAAATTCTACAGACCCCGTACAAAATAGAGGTTGTTGAAAAGACAAATTTTCTCTAAAAATTTTAAGCCGAATTAAAAAATGTAATAATATACCTGGTGTTCTACTTAAAACATAAGAATAAAAAAAGAAAAACAAAAAACCCATTTTAGGGATATTCAACTGGAAAATCACCTACCTCACCTCAATGCACATTAAAAATGTAATAAAAACGTAAAGTTTGAAACTGTTAGATTCGTTTTTGAAGACACACAGACACACAAACTGACAGACTGACCAATGAACAAAAACACGTATTTGGGGTTCAGGGGAATCTAAAGTTTCGACTTTTTGGGATGAATCCAATACTTCCTTTATTGTAAAACAAAGTAAAAAGTTTATTATCGACTGGTTTTATTGAATTAGAACTATAGTGATTATATAAATCTATATACTGTTTGAAGCTTTCGCTGTTACTCAAATTATTCTTGTTAACATAGAATTTCGGCTTAGACCGCGTAGTATTTGTGAATAAACACCTAGCATTCTCTGGCTTAATGTGCCTTGCACCTTGTGAATTCGAGCAAGAATCCACGCTATGGCCATGCTCTTTGACGGCTCGTGTTGTTTGAGTGTCTTGAGAACGAGGATACTTTGTGCACCCATATTGACTAACGTTTCGTAAGACCTTGCAGCTTGCTCATCTAAGTGAAAGTCACACTAAGAACTGAAGGTAGGTAAAGGTTAGGAATTATAGGATGGGTGAGAGAAAGGGGGGTGGAGAAAGGAAGAAAGGCCAGGAAAGGTAGAGAACTACTGCCCTGGCATTCGCCTCAGAGAAGGTACTCTGTTGACTCAGGAAAACCACATAAAAACCTGCATCAGAGCAGGCGGCCAGGGAAATCGACCCCACGACCTCCCGAATGCTAAGCAGATGTGATAACCACTACTCTACAGAGCTCGGTAAGGAACTGAAGGTCGGTGTGCAGCTATTTATAGTCCTCTGTGCCAGCTGCTCGGGGCGACGTAACGCTGATTGGTCATGCAAGTGCAGCGTTATTCGTGGCGCGTGGCCATATGACGCACAGTGGTTGTAATGCTTTAGATCGGGTATCATACAATGGGGTTCGAAAAACATTATATTGAGAAAAACATCATAAATTGCCTAATGAACAGGTTAAGCTACATGTTTCGAGTAATTGTAAGATATTTACACGGAACTTCTCTCACAAGAATTAGATCAATTTAAAAAAAATTGCAGCCGCTGGGATTTGAACTCGCCCTCCCAGGCGGTCACTTAGGTGGAATCCGATTACTATAAGTGCTAGTCCGTTACGTTAACCGCTAGGTCACACCGGAACAGCAGCTGTATTCGCTTTTGACTGTATTATAAGAGGCGTTGGCGTTGATAGCTGCATATTTCTATCCATTTTATGATGTTTACCGATTATCTCACCTACGTCCACTAAGAGTAAAAACCTGAGCTATGCGCGAATTACTACTTTTACCTATTCCTGAATTAAAACAAAAACAGATGACATTTTATTTGCTCACTCTCACTCATTTGACCGAAGTATATTCTATTTCGAGCAGGTAGACATATAATCCACATTGCAAATATGTCTATCATCGACAAATAGTTTTTGAGCTATACCGCCAACAGACAGACGGACAGACAGACGAACACACAGACGGGCACACAGAGAGACAGACAGACGGAATTGACAAAATATGTTTATCGTCATCTAGAAACCTTCAAACGTGAAGATCTGACGAAATCTCGGAAGGTGATTTTTTCACGATTACAGTACTTTCTTCGTCTTTTAGGCGAGGCAAATAACAACTTGGAAATAATGAAATGGAATATTCATCCAGCGAATATTTTTAATATTCATGAACTTGCAGATTACAGAATCTAATATTCTATTAATTTAGTTGGCTATAAATAGAGAACGGATTATTTGCAGCCCATTATTACCAAAACAGGCACCCCAATTTGTAAAAACATACAGAAAAGTTTTGAAATATGCAAATGAATATGCCACCTCATTTACTTTATGCAGAACTTGAAAATGTTTTAATTAACGGTTGATTAATCATAACCCTATAATAAAATTTTAAAAAACAAGAATAAGTATTTAATGTTTTGTGGTACATACCTATTTATTTTAAATTTTCTTACAATGATTTAAAGCAGAATTAAGCAATTACTTCAATAAAAACATACAAACAATACAACCACAGTTTGTAAATTAATCATGCTCACAAAAACGTGTTACAAATAGTAAATGCTTTTGCAGTAGAAGCTATATCAAGATCTTCAACAAATTCATCATTTAAAACGCTGCTAATATTATTTAAGATAGTATAACCAGGGATTTTCTTCATTACTGAATTTTTTTTCTAAAATTTAAGCACGATTTCTTTCTTTTTCCTTTACACTTCTACAAGAATCCTCAAAACTATTAATTAATGCAAAATATTCATAAAAAAGTCATTCCTTGAGTTTCAACTAGCGTTAACGTAACCCGTGCCGAAAGCAAAAGCTTGTTATTTCTCGTGTGTATGTAATTCAAATGTATATTAGACACGTTTATGTAACTTCTTCTTAGAAAAAATGATTTACTTATGTTATTCGAAGATTGTCAGCAAATACAATTTTCAGGTTATTTTTTACATTCCGAATATAGGAAAGCAATCCTAGAAAATGTTTGCCAAAAAAATATAGATTTATTGTGTATTGTGCAATAATATGCAGCCAACTGCTAAAATATGTACGAAATGCTTAAATATGCAAAATATGCATTACTTAAGTAGTGCCAATTAACCGCAAAAGTTTCAATTCGTGCACATTTTAAGCATATCTTAAGATATGCAAAAATTATAGAATATACAGTTTGCATAAAATCCGTTCTGTAGTGAAATATTAATAAAATTGGCAGCTATAACAGCTTCGATTACTGGCTGCTGCTAGTCTTCATAAGAAAGTGATATAAACTACAACTAAATAGTTATTTATGTATCAAGTTAGAAAATGAAAATGTTTTTCACATTAAACGTGAAGTTTGCTTTACAAGCATTAGCGAGATGGGCAATACGTTGTGTGTGAAAAACACTAATTTTACAAGATTTTCTGTAATTTTGAGTCATATTAATTTTCATAATAAATAAATTTACTTAAATATATAAAGTTTTATTTTAAATTTTCATATTAGCATTAGCGTCAATATGAAATCTCGTATTGCAACTATTGCGAATATATGCATCATTTTGATATTGAAAAGAGCAACAAAATGTCATTATTCATTCATTCATGATCTATAGCCTCTTTTACCTTTCGGTGTCGAGGACCATTCATACTTCGCATATTAGGTCAAAATTAAAGAAATTATATTTTTATATTTATATAGGTATAACGATTAACTAAAAGATTATTTTCAAATGCAGCCCAACATTATAGCAGGTTTGTTCAGTCAGTTGTTATTATAATAATTAGTTAAACACGTTCATTACATGTTTGCATAAAAAAATATACAACTATGTTGTAGGTAGCTACCATGCTTTTATTTTCTAGAAAGAGTTTATTAGAACACAATAATTAAAAAATATGTAAAATAAATAACATCTTATACTCGACCAATAACACAAACCCTTCTGTTAGGCACGCCCCTGTAACAGTACTACATGGGGCTGATAACCATGAGTTAAAAAAAGCTGTATTGTAAATTATAGTACGAGTCGGAAATATTTTAGGTACAATAACTGAAATTCTACATGTTCCCAAAGAGTTATCAGCTAATAAACGCAATGTAACGTGATATTTCTTCATCAGTGCGTTCGTAAAAATTACGTGTAATCTCATTCGTCGATCAAGCACCTAGCAAGGGAAAGGTGATTGTTAGATTTCGTTTATTACAAGCTGGCTATACATATAACGTGTAGCATACCAACAGTGAATTATTGCAAAAAACCGTGGTCGTAAAAAAGTAGAACATATTATAGCGTTGAAGTTTTAATAAACAAAAGTAAAAGTAGCAGAGGCGTAGTGTTGAAATGATTTTAAAGCTCTGTATTTCCACATCGTGCGTTTTAATAAAATTTACAACGAAAGAAATCGACACTATTAATAAGTTGAACGTTAATGCAAGCTAAATGTGATAATCAAGTAAGCGATGTGTCTTTAATACTAAGTTAGTTCAAGCTTTCAAGCAGCTATATACATTTCTAACTTTCAAAGAAATAAAAAGAACAAAGTTTGCGCAATTTCATGTTGTAATTAAATGTAATTAAAAATGCAACGCAGTCTTTAATGTAATTAACTTGATTACTATAAGCAATGCTAAGACTGAAACACCCAAAATTTTCTCATCCTTGTCAACTTTCCTATTGTTACACTATATACCGACGCATAGTCCAACAGAAGTATCTACAAGAAATACATTATATTCGTAGTAAGCTCCATGACCAATAAAGGGGAATATATTATCATTTCTATTGTATTATCCAATTAACATCGTTTGTTTTCAAAACGTTAACCAGCCACAGGCGTAAGTTATTTTACGAATATACTAGTACTTTGTATTCATGGCGACGAGGTACATGGTATGTACACAAAGAATAATTGAAAATGAACAGGGCTATGCAACCACTATTACAGTAGTTGATTATGTTTTCTGAATTCCTCGTAACTCTCTACCCGTCGTAATAATAAAATAACGTTGCACGCAATTGCAAAAACGTCGGTTAAGCCAATTTGAAATGCATAACCCTGTTCATTTTCAATGATCGCAAGTGTAGATTCGATATGTATGTATAGCCATTGTTCAATTAAATGCAATTGATAATACGGAACAACCGTCAACTCTTTTAAACAAAAAGTTGAGCTCTGGATGTTTCTAAACAACAATTTTGTTCTCAAGTCGGGAAAGTATTTTCGAATACACTAAGCAAGTCTCTTGGCTTTATTACTGAATATACTACATATTGATTCAATGGAATAGCAATATTCAGGTAAATGAGTGGTCGATCAACTGGCGAAAGAAGATTCCAGGATAAGATACAGATTTTCGGAACTCCGAAATGAAGATAAAAATAAATCACATATGGTCAAATACGTGTTCCTAAACAGTAGAAAAGATAAACTGCTTCCCATCTACTAATATTTTAAAGTTTACCTGTGGTGAAACGCAATTGAGAAGGGAAGAAATAATCCTATCAGATTGATACAGGCTATGCTAGAATAGCACATAATTTTCTCTGTGTAACTAAAATGTGCACAGTGCAATGTATGTATATCTAGTGTTACGCATGTCTTGGGCGAGTGTCCCAGATACTTCATAGCTAGTTCACCTTATGGAATTGGTAATGCCTTCAACAGTGCATTTAAATCTACTTCAAAACTAATTAACTCAACTAAGAAAATTACTTTAAATCGTATAGTACTACTGTAAGAACTATGAGTTTAGATAGCACATAAATTTCAAATAGAAAACAATTAAACTGTTTACACTTTTCCATTCAAGTTCAACAAACAGCGTCATAAGGTTGTTCCACACTTGTATTTTTTTAATATGGACCAGTTTTAATGAAATGAGATATTGCTAAACCTCCTGACGTTTATATCAACAAATTTTAACAATTTCAAAATAGTCTTACAGATCTAACTTAATTTTTAGAAACTTCTATGTATGTATTATCGTTAACCTCTTGTTACCTTAGCGGTGTAGAGGTTGGTGCTTTCTACGCTGACATCTGGAGATGCAGTGCTAAACTTTTCCCGTGTTCGGAGTTACAAAGTTGGAGCGCTCCTTTTGTGCTTGCGTAGCAACCATTGTGTTAGATGTGTGTCTTAGTAATGTGTGGATCTTGTTACTCCATCTCTTAGGTCTGTGGTTCTGAGTATACCACAGTTAATTTGTTGCTCAACTGCGCATGGTCTCCCTGGACCCGATACCGATCGCCAAAGCTGCAGAAAATTCCGTCCACCGTGGGATTCGAACCGAGGACTTGCTTAATGCAAACCTATTACTCTGCCAACTGCGCTATCCGACTTTCTTATTATAAACTTATAATTGTTTAAACTGAAGACTGGTAGCTCAAGACTGACAACTACACAATATAGAGAAGACAAAGTAAGTTAGTATTATTGTGAAAATTGTTAATTATTTAACAGGCACCAAAGGTTTTCATTTAGAAACGGATTTTTTCTATACTTCAAAATTTATTAAGCTGTATATTCAACAACTCTTGATTATTATTCTTACATAGATTAGTGAATTGTATACAGATTCTTTTTTATGTGAACCAATTTTTAATTATGCGATTTATAGATTACTAGATGCTGGATCACTCACACAAAAAATGGAAATCTACTATATTTTCCAAACAATTGTACCTATATTTTTTAATATTTAAAATGTAATGATGTTTTACAGTAATACAAATAAATCATATAATAATAATAAAATATCTGAACCGCTGATACATTTAAAGCATGCTAGAGATTTTACTTTGATTAAAATAACTTTCTTAATTATTATCGTCAAGAATCCAGAACTGCCTCCATCGAGCTCATATCTCACCAACATTCTAAATGCCTTGGTACTGAGCAATGAACTTTGCAACTATCATGTGCATTAATAAATTGAAAATATAATAATTAATAATAATTAACTTGAGCCAAGCAACGCTAAACATCACAAATGTTTTTACCACTTTTTATAAATAACTAACTGCTGCTGCTGCTTTTGTAGAATTAATTGGCGTTGTTCTACTTTTCTTAATACAATGCATTTGCATGTTTAAATTTAAAACTTTTATTTTTAAATTATTATTTAAACACGCAGTCTTCAATTTTTAAACAGTGGTGAAAGCAGTAAGTCCCACTACATATTTTGATTTATGTTGCGATAATCATATTAATGGCTAATGAGCGAATTGATAAGTAAAAATATATAGAATGCGCTCAATAAAAGACAAAATGTAACCAAGAAATGCATTAAATATACATAAACATGAGAATAGGCACTTAAAAGAGCACAATAGTTATCTAAAAACGTAGATAATAGAAAAAAAAACAAAAAGTTTGTACAGTGTTTTACTTCAGTTCAAAAACACCAGTTAACAACATGCATATGAAACACTTGTAAAATAAATAAAGCTTCTCCTAGTGGAAACAACTAATTATTAAATGCTGTTCCAAATGTTCTCTGAATGTCATTTTTTGGCAGTGGTCTATTATGATATGTTTTAGGGACTTTTTCCAATTTTGTTCCAAATAGTCCATTGTAAAATTATGTAATCTGTCCCTGAAAATATTTTTATACTTTCAACGTTCACACTTGTTGTCGACTCCTATTTGAATTTGGATATAATAGCCAGCTTCATGATCAGCAACCTCACCATTCAAAGCAGTTGATATTTTCTGTAATACTTCAATTCTTCCATTTTTACATAAAATATACTTTAATTTAATATTAACTAATGGACCAAGATGTCCTAGTACAGCGCAACGGCGATTCCTGCTTATCCAGATATGTTATCGCTTTGCTAACATAATTGTAGTTAATTTTAATACATGTCAAATTATTTTGTAGCTTTTCTTGGTATATGACAGTTTGTGGTGTTTTATTGATAAATAAAATTTTAAATTGTTTAAGGCCATTTAAAAAGTTTGAAAAATATATCAAGATAAGCCGGAAATGTTCAAAATATGCATAACATGGAAATTGACATTAAAATCTAAAAAAGCTCAAAAACATGATACCAAATTAATCATTTTTGTTTAATTCGTTCAGATTTCTAACAAAATTTGAATTTTATCGTAAGCATATTTTCTATAAATCAGCTCTCTATTAATGGATAAGAAGATATGCTAAACGCCAAACACTAAATTAATAAAATTATTTTTTATTTTCTTTACACTCAACTACATAAATTAAATTTTATATTAAAATCGCTTTCTTGCGACTGTTCTGAAAATCTTTACGACATTTTTATTATAACCTTCGAATGGCGTCAGTAATTAAATTGGCCATTAATAGCTAGCATTTACAAATCATATTTAATGCCATCTGGGATTACGTGGTACACTGTTTACCTAATTATGTAATATTATTTTTTAGTAAGAAAAGGTTTGACACTTGCAGAGAAGGTCTGTAAACTAACTATTCCGACCACTACAGCTTCTTGTAAATAAACCGGAACAGTTTAATATATTTGTTATGAATTATACGGCCTGGAGATATTTGTAACAAATTGCTCTAAAATGGAATAGGTATATTGCTCTCATTAAAATAACTTCCACTTCATAACTGTTCAGCTTGCAGATACCGCGATTAACAAATCATTGTAATTAGAATAAGTGGCAGAAATATCTATAGAATTTAATCGACTTTATTTCAGACATCTTGAATTTTTAAAGTTTGTAGTTGTGGTATTTTAAGATCTATTTAATAAATTTGAACACATGATGACAGTTTGTCGGTCTACATATAAACAAGTGCAATTCTGCATATCAACTATTTAACTAATAGTTACAAAATCATTCTGTCGTAAGAATTTTCAGAATATTTTACACAACGTTTTATTTTATGGTTGATTAATAATGCTTTAAATGTTTGTGATTTTTTTGCTTTAAGTAAATCCAAATCTTTTAATAAACCAGTTTCCTGTATCGCATTCTTCAATACTTTAATGCAGCTTTTATTAGACATGGTTTATATTTTGTTAAACTACTATTAATTTTACTTTATAAACGTAAAATAAGGTTGGCAAAATCTTGTCAAATTACCGACAACTTTTTTAAACGAATTTAATAAAAATTAGGTACTTTGATATGCAGAGTATTTCTTGAAAAGTGAAAAGTGAACGCAAATACCTATTTTTAAACTAGAGACAATAATTTAATATTAACCCATGTACAACATTCTTAGAAAAGAAATTCCAGAATAGTAATTTACATTGCAAATGCAAACTGTCGACAACTTGCACTAGTGAAAAATTATCAGTGTTATTCGCAGGTGATTGGCTGAAACTTTTAAATTCTAGCTCTCTGATTGTCCCAATATTCTGTAGAAAAATAGCAACTGAAACTGCACTAGTCCAAATTATCATATATAAAACAACAAGTGCTCTGTCTTTTGCCGACAATACTTGCCATTCTGAATACGAGTTGCTGCTGCGACGAAAATAATCTGGGGCGCAAAGCGCCAGTGATTATTTTGCATGAATGACAAATATTGAAGCAAAACTCAGAGCATGAATTGTGTGGACAATTCAATGAAACAAGAATATTCATTTAACGTTTATCCGACATTAAATACTATCGCTACAATACTCTGCTGCTGCTTTTCATTTGACGTAAATATTGCAAGTAAGAAATAAGGAAAGGCGGCTACTGGTTGACTGCAGAGAAATGCAATCATTTGATTGGTCACTTTATTTTGAATTAATTGTCAATTAAATTTAATTTTCTCCATAGAAACTAGGATAAATGGATTCACGCTGTCGGCAATGATCTATAAAACTTTTCATTTAAATGTTATAAACGCATATCAACATTAAAGAAATTGACAATTTGACCGATAAAATGTATTGGATGCCAAGAATATGAGCAAAATATAGTATGATCCAAAATTATTTTCATCTAGTACGGCCATGGAATGCAACAACATTTATACTTAAATGTCAAACGAGACATTTGCTTTTAAGCAAGTTACAGTTGCATTCATAAATTAGGAAGAATTCCATGGCCATACTAGATGAAAGTAATTTTTGACCATACTATAGATATAGATGATATTAGTGAAGGTATTTTGTATGACGAAATCTTACTGTGGTCCAATACGCAAGATTCGTTTTAAAAAATGTAAAAAGTAAAAAGTGTGTGTAAAAATTCTTGAAAGTTAAGACTTCAGAAAGCTTTTTAAAGTTGTATATTTTCAAAACGTCCTGATTATTTTTTTAAATCTGCTGGAAAGAAATGTCCAGATTGAGCTTCTAGACAAGTTGTTCGTTAGTCACCCTATGTGGAACAGGACTGGGTACATTACTTGATGGCATGGTTGATGCGACTGCCATTGCTTACGCAAACACAAAAAACGATCCTATATCTATCGACTACATTAGTGTCCTGATTATCCCGAGTAAATTCAAATATGTCAATATATCAACATGTCAAATGTAAAAAGTTCCTGACAAATATACACCTACTTCCATAGTAATAACCACCTTTTTCTGTAATTTAATATTACTTAAGTGCTTTATTTTAATTTTATTTAAAGAAAATTGTAAGATATGTTTTATAAATTATAGTCAATAAAGAAAAAGTAGATGACAGACGTTGTTAAAAAGTTTCCTCAATTTTTGTTACTTTTCAAAATATCTTTCAAGAAGTAATTATTGGACAATGGATTTAATAAGTATATTTTGTTTTTTAGACACATTGACTAATATTTGCATAGCGTTTGGTTTTATTTTACAGCAAAGTAATTTCTATTTTCTGTAATTTTGACCTAATATAATGACATTTTGTTGTCGTTGCAATGGACGGGCACCAATTGAGCACTTTACTACTCAGGTAAAAATGTATATCGTTGCCGGACACACCAATTGAGCACCAAGGACCAAACGGAGACCGACCAATTGAGCACTTTAGATTAGCCAATTGCGCACTGTATTACTAGTTTGTTCATTAACAAACTGACAAGTTACCAGGTGCTGAATTAATGCAAACAGTTATCTTTCTCGGCCAAATAAAAATCAAAAAGTCATAGTAGGCCTTTTATTTAAAAAAATTATTAGCAATAATTATGTTATTACATTGCAGTGTATATTCAGAAAAATCATAATTTATATTATTTCATTTATCGCAAATAATAGATGTGTTTCGGAGAAAAATATAATTTTGATGATGAGGACTCCCAATACCAAACGAGTTACAAATTGGTTTTTAATGATATCGTTAAATTTGAATTGTGTGCTAATAATAATTATAAATTGAAATAAAAAGATTAACATTACAAAGTGGACACAGGTCAAAGTGCTGAATTCGCCTGTCTCAAAGGGTCGCTTTGAGCTTGGTGCTCAATTGGCGTGGACCCGTTGCAATATGAGATTTCATATACTTCATATACTTTGTATATTTAAGTATATTTATTTACTATAAAATTAATATGACTCAAAATTACAGAAAATCTTGTATGCAACACGTTGCAAAATTAATGTGTTTCACACACAATCTCTTGCCCAACTCCCTAGCGCTCGTAGAGCAACTTCACGTCTAGTGTGAAAAACACTTTTATTTCAACTTGATACATAAATAGGTATTTTGTATCTCTATGAAAATTTTACATTATATTTTAAAGAAATTAGAACCAACGAGTAAGGAAATAAAATTACTCTAATTATATTTGAAATACAAATTTTAAATTTGCATCTCATTGTGGATTTATTATTACTTATTACTTATATGAAAGTCACTAATATTACGTTATTTTGCATTTACGTATACCAGTAGTTGCACCTTTGACCAATTGTATAAAAAAACATATTTTTCTAGTTTAGATTCACATGTCAAATTTAATTCCCCTTGCTAATAAAAATTTGTTGTTATTTAAACAAATAGAAATTGTTTGAAAATATTTAACATTCGATAGCGCCTTACCTAATAAGGTAGCATTTTTGAAGAGAGGTAAGTTTGATTATATCGTCCTTTTTTGGTTTCAGAAATGTGTGGTAGCGTTTTGTACAGACCTTTATAAATGTAAAATTGTTTTTCAAATTATTTTAAACTGTAGTATATTCTAAACCGTAGTATATTTTACATATGTTGCTCACTTGCTGGAGTGGGAGCAGACATCAACAGTTGAACAATAAAAACAAGACTAGACAATGCCCAACAACGAGATAAGACAACAATGTAACATCCAAGACATCTCAAGGTAGATCAAGAAACGAAAAGCATGGAATGAGCATGTAAACAGAGCCAATCTTGAAACGCTAATAAGAAAAATGAAAGACACCCTAAAATTCTTTTGTACAAGACAGACTTCTGTCTAATAAAGAAGAAGAAGATGCTGGAGGAAATTGATAATATCTTTTTCCTGACTGGTTTAGAAAATGTAGTTCCAAATAACACAGAAAACTGTTTTTAATGTGTGAGGTGAATGCTAGTTTATTGGTTATAAGTTTAAAAACATAAAAAAACTCTAACCACGTAAATAATGTGATATAATTTCTTTTAAGACATGAAATAGAGAATGTGTTTCATGACAAATTTTAAACAAAAAAGAACATAGACAAAGACAAAATGAATGAACATTAATCAAGCAAAAACTCCAACAATCGACTTTGAGGAAGAAGAAAAAAATTCTGAAACCTACTTGAATTTTATTGGAGATATATCAGCTTCGCATCAAAATATTTTACAACTTTAGCATAACCGAGCAACTTCTTTTGTATGTCACATTATCTTTAAGGGCTAATAAATTTTCAAGATGTAATACTTATCATATTAGGTAGGTATACAGATTGTCCGAAATCCGTTTTACACATAAGAAATTAATGAGTGCGACAAAAAAGATATAAACAGAATGAGTAGCAGGACAAAGATAGAATGTAATCATGGCTAGGTAAATTTTTAAACTATAATTAAGTCAATGAAACAAACAAACACTTCTGTCAAATATTTTATCTGTCATTGAGAGTATAAAGTGAGGTTTAAATATACTTTTTAAAATTTAATTTAAAAAAGTAGGCTTTTTAAATTAAGTTCAGTGTGTGAAGACTTTTTTTTCACTCAGTGAAAAAAAGTGACACTGCTTTTAATATAGGAATAAACGAGTTTAAATAGACGTTTCCTTAGTTACCAGAACTGACCAACGCACTTGACTAAAATGAAGGCAAATAATAGTATATTATACATCAAGGTAGAGAAGCGCAGTATTATAACCTGAGCGCATATTAGATACTGAGCGCGCAGCGTGCAGTAGTGCAAAATACTCTATTCAAAATAAGCTTGGATTAGAAAATTTAATGAAATTTTAAAAAATCTTATAGACAACTTGTGTTAGCGTGCTTATTTTTCAAGCGTGTGGATTATGCACTGCTAACACTTGTGATCTAAATAACTAATTGTTTACTATTCACATAATTATTTTAATTATTTAAACCTCTCTTTATACTCCTAATGACCTATAAAATATTTGGCAGAAGTATTTATTTGTTTCATTGACTTAATTTTAGTTTAAAAGCCATGATTACATTCTATATTTGTCCTGCTACTCATTCTGTTTATGTTTTCCTTGTCGCACTCATTAATTTCCTATGTTCAAAACGGATTTCGGACAATCTGTATAAAAAGAATTAAATGTAAACTGATGAAGATTACAAAGTAGTCGAAATATACCTATTTTTACATTACTAGTCTAACAAAAAAAATTGCTGCTATATACCCTACAACAACCCCGAAAGGAAAGAGTCCAGCTAAAAAAGGAAAATAAACGCTGATCATAATGCGTCAGCAACTGACAGACTTGGATTCAAACCTTGTTCAAAATCAAAAGTGAATTTGAAATGATTAGTTATTAAATGAATATATGAATGATTTCCTACACCGAGCGATTAAAGAAGTTGGTAATAATGGACTTAATATGTCAAAAAAATATAATAGAATATACCAGTCCTGAGCTTACACATTATAATACGTATTTTTGCAATCGCAAACCAGTACAAAAAACGTGTTTAAAAAGTTTAAGAAGACACCTGAAACTGATTAATAAGACTAACTCCGCTTGCAAAATTAAGAGATAAATCTAAATATCCGGTTTATATGCAAAAGTGCAGATTGGGCTTGGCGTAACAGCCCTCTGCGAGTATTTTTTACTAATGGACTATTAGACCCCGTGTCCGCCCAACATGTGCCAACAGACAGATGTCGCTGGGGTCGTGAAAAATTGCCTTCATCAATTACACACCCAGGTTACTCGTGTTTCGAATAAAAAAGCGTACGTGAAAATTTCGCAGCCAAACTGACGTCCCCAAACTGCTTAAAAATGTTAGATGTTGAAAAGAGGCGAGGCGAGAGAAGCGCGGCAAAAACGCTCTTGATTCGAGCTTAATTGAAAGAACCCCCAATTAACAGTTTATCGTAGTTATAAAAAGCAAGAAAGTGTCCGCTCGCCACATAATTAATAGAGCTAGCGATAATGAAGTGTTAGATTGAATTAATTATTATAATCATAATGGCATTAATATGGAGCTCCTGTGATAGCCGGGCAACTCAGTTTTAGAAGTCGAAATAGGAGGTGCTTGTAATGGTACAGTATTTATACTCTCACTATCGTGTTCTGTTATGATTCGCGATAAAAACTGCAATAACTGTGGGGCATTTAAGATTATATTGATTTATCATATTCATTACATTAGTGCTATCTGTAATGTGTGCCTATAATTTTAAATTTGTGCTTTACAAATCGCATGCCACTGTATCTAATAATTTTACTACATGCTCTTAAAATATCCCAATTGCTCTTTGGAAATACAATTCCGTTACATAGTGAAGAACTAACACTGGGACTGCTATAATGGGAAAACAATGTCAATATCGGTAATTGGGTCTAGACAGCAGATGTCCTTGTTGCATCGCTTGTTGCACCCCTCTCCTATGCTTAACATCTTTATCAGAAACCATTAAGAGAAAATGCGTGTCCCGCCTGATGTCGAACTTGGCCATAGCTTTTTATTCTTATTACGTTTTTTAAGATATTCAAGTAATTATACTTAGATATTATAAGTACATTTCTGTAAGTTCGGTATACTTTGCAGTTTTGTAAGCTGCCTTAAACTCTATTTAAGGTATGTCGATAATATTTACATTTTATTATAGTTTAGATAATAACAGGATGAGAATGAAGTTATACACCAGCAGATCTCTTTTACATAAGCCAATCATGGTTGCTTCAACAATCATTACTCAATTAGAGCCAACAAAATTATATTTAGCAGAGAGTGTAAACCTAGAATTTTTTTAAATCATCCAGCAGCACTTGGTTAAAACCAAACTGTTAGTGAACTTGAAAAATGCCCCTTATACGTCAGTATGTGGAAAAAGTTTTTCCATTTACAAGTAGTATTGATTTAAAAAAACTGGTCCTCAGCCCTAAGATGGAAAGTTGCGTCTCTAAGAGATTCAGAAAATGTTTATTATGCCAGACAGTAATGTGATATATTAAAATGTTTTTTAATATATTTCAAAGAGAATTAGGTCCATTCGATTCCTCCTTATTTGGTGGAATTCCAAGAGATATATTCCAATTTTATAACTTGGTGAAGAACTTGGTCAGAAAGTTTCGAGAAAAGGAAGTGTTAGAAGATAAGAATGGTCTAATAAACCTGAGAAGAGAGTACTTGTTTTAACTGAAACAGTTAGACAATGCATTGACGAGGCGTCGTAAACAGCAATTAAACATTTATACCAATAAGTTGATGGTTTCAGTTATGGCACAGACACAGAATATTGATACAAGATTTGAATAATTTACATCCTTACCGATTTGATTTCGTTCATGAACTTTTAGAACAAGATTATTCAAAAAGAGTTGAGTTTTGCCATTGGTTTTCGATAATCTTAATGATGAGCAGTTAAATTTGACATTTTTACGTACAATAGGTATATCTCAAGTTACGGCAAACTTCAATTTGGCATGCTGCGAATGAGTTTTTTTTTAAAACACACGATATAATTAGCGTACACACAAAGCACAAACATTACTTAGGGCCGCTTCTACAATGCAAGTATATACTTAGAATAAACTATACTTTTAGAATATCATTCGAAAATCACCGAATAACGTTATTCTCGGAATAAACTCCGAAATCGGATGGATATACTAGGAATAGCTATTCTTGCTTCTCATGTTGTCACTAGTCAATTCTCGTTGTAAACATAAGCTATACATTCGTGGAACTTCTGATCGCTTTCTAAATTTTTATTCGAGTGGTGTATGCACCCCTCGTCTTTAAATAGCTTGCTTTTATAATTAGTGTATTTGTGTTGAATTTCCATTTCGATTCCGCGTGTCGTACAGAGCAGTTGTCTTTGTGTTTGAAGTTTGCTTAAACGAAATACATCCACTTAATTTAAACGTATTTAATTCAGATTAAGATAAAGTTACTGAGGATATAGCTTACACTGACATCCAAGTATTCAAAAGTCGATAATGCCGCCAGTCAACAAACTACCGCCAAAAGCTCAAAATTTACGCCTTTACGACTTGCCAATTAATTTTAACTAAACGTGTTCTGTTAGGTCCGGTTCTACAATGCAAGTATATACCTAAAATAAGCGATAATTAGAATAACATAAAAAAATTGTGTACTACAATCACTAAAAAACGTGTATTCTCGGTATGAACTACAAGATATCTTATCTTTCTGAAATCGGGTGGATATACTCGGAATAAGTTTATTCTTGTTTCCGATTGGTTGCTGTTCTTAAGTTATAATTCTCACTTGTCAGCTTTCCTTATACACATAGCCTATGTTTGTGTGTATTTTGGTCGCTTCCTAAATGTTATCAGAATGGTGTACCTATGCAAACCTGGTCTTTACATAGTTTTCTAATTTTATAAAGGATACTATATTTGTTTCTTCTATGAAATTTGCTTAAACGAAATTAATCCACTGAATTTAAACATAACTACCGTCAAAATTCCCGCCTTTGCGATCTGACAGATGTGAATGTGGACTAAATATGTGCGCCAGAGCTACCACTCTGTTATTCTCCGGATAACTATTTCTCCGTTGGGCAGAGATTATAAAACGACTTCAGAGTTATACTCGGAATAACTCGAGGTGTAAGTTATTCGGAGAATAACTATTCTGTACTATATACTTGCACTGTAAAACTGCCCCTTCACCATGTAAGTCGTGCTATTCAATAAACCAATTTTTTTCAGTAAATCTAACGACCAGCCATGCAATTTCTATAGGTACAGAAAACAAAAACAAAATATTGTATAAAAACTAATTTTGTTTAAAATGTGCACTTGAATAACTTCTGGGAAGATACATTCGCTCTTATTTTTTTTTAAAAACATCAAATTCTGGATTTTTATTCGTAATTATGTGACGGACGACTTAAATAGTTATGTATATTTATTATGCAAATAGCAATTTTACAAAAAGGTATTCAACGTTATAGTTGTAATATAAATCGAAACTAATCTAGCAACAATAAAAGATAAACGACCATTTAGTTCCGTTTTTTTTAACTGTGTACTTTACAGATACAGAAATAAATAAATAAATATTACGAAAACTTCTGTAATTACATTTTTTTAAAATACTCGTGAAATTTAATTTTATAAAATACGAGTATTAATATCTCAAATACTCTAGCTATGTGAAATAAATGGTCGTATATAAAGTAGCTATTTTACTACACTATTATAGTGGCTATACGCGACTTTATACAAAAACATTTTTTCAATTATAATCTCTTAAAATTTTATTATTATTTTAATGTTATTATCTTTTCCGACTACGCAATAAAATTCGAAGCAGATGTTTTCATCAAAGCATAATGAAATGTTTATCTAGGACATGTAATCAACTTCTATACACTTATAACATACGCTACAATGTTTAACCTAAACGTTATGCTACCGGGAGCAGTCTTATGATATGTATAAATATATATGATTAATAATTTCAATATTTTAAAACGTCGAAAATTGCTTTATTTATCCACTTAACCTGCAGGTTTCTGGCTTAGTACTGAAAACAACTATTATAGTATGGAACATAATTTGTAAGCGGAGGTTGCTGATATTTCTTTATTAGGTTTTGTTTACGAATATATACTCAAAACCTACATTATATGTTATAATTTAACTTTGTAATTGGTTTGAGAACTCTCACGAATCGGAAACAATTATTTACTGCCACACAGATAAGTCTCAACTACAAAATTCAATACCTCAAACAAATAATTATAAATAGGTTTATATTCTACGGTGGCAGTAATTATTTAGAATTGTTATATGATATTGAGAATGAAGCAGAAATAAAGCTTCTTTCTAAATATTTATAATACAAATTTAGAAACAGCTTAGAGTTACTATTCAAAGTTTATCTAAACTTCGGCTCAGGTAAAAGCTTCCAATGTTAAAGTAGATTTGTAAGATGTATCTTTTGTAATAGCTGTTGACGGCTGCTAAGTACAGATTGCATTACATGTTTCCTACTGTGCCTATTATAGTAAAACTTGCTTAGAAATGAGAGAAATTCGTCACCTTCTTGCTGGTTTCTATTATGTCTTATAGCGTCAGGTAGACATACAGTATATAATAAAATTCTCAAATATTTGTAAATGCTTACACGTAAAGCTTTTATGATTAAATAAAATTTTTATATTTTGTAAACCGTGTATATTCATAGCATTTGTTGATTGTGTACTTTCCCCATCCTAGTATGATCATCAGTTGTTATAATTGCATCTTCCTGGGTATTAAATGACACACTTTAGTCCCTTGGTAGGTATATAATGTTCGATTGAAATAATAACAAAAAATAGAAGTATAGTAAAAGAACCAAATTCTATAAAATGCCATGAATTAAATTCAATATATTTTATGCAATTAACATATATTAAATAACAAAATAGGCCTTTCGGAAATCTATGTTTCATAAACAATATAAATATAGACGTTAATCTATTTACAATTAACTAATACGAATACCTGAAATATTAGTTTTTATGTGTTAAAAACATAAAGTATAAAGCACTTTAATCAAAAGTACTCGATTTATATGTATGTTCATTACATACAATTGCACACATACAATCGCGAAAAAAACACCTTCCGAAATTTATTCAGATCTTCACGTTTCAGGGTCCCTAGATGACGAAAAAACAAGTATTCTCAATTCCATCTGTCTGTTGCCGGTATACCCCAAAAAGTATTTTTTGAATAAAGACGATATTTTGCATACGGATTTTATGCCTTCCTGGCATAAAACAGAGACATTTTCGATAATATATAAGTATATGGTGAGTAGCTTAAAAAAATTAATTATTCTATTTTTGCTAAAGTGAAGAAGTCTTACTTAAATGAAAGTAATAGTTTGCACACAGCTCGGGTTTTTACTATTAATAAAAAAGGGCATATTTTTGAACCAACATATACAGGGTAAAGACATTAAAAAATTATTTATTTTTGCTTCAACTGAGAAACAGATAAAAGTGATAATTTCTACACAGCTCAGGCTTTACCATTTACAAAAATGGAAACCAACGGATACAAAATGTTTTTAAAAAATTTAAAAATGGTCAACAATAAATGTGTTGTATTTAAAGCAGTCGCACCTTACCTATCAAAGGCGTCCTCGGTAGACGAAGCAACAAACGCCTGCTTACTTCGGGCTACCGCGCCGACCTTTAATTTAATTTAAAAATTGATGTAATTTGCATTACCAATTGTTTTCTTTTATTGTTTCAGTATTATTACGAACGTGAAGATATTTTACCCTTATTTTCCTCTGATTTTATAAATTTTCAGTGTCACAACGTCCACTTGCGAGGGAAGTTAGTAAAAGTCATTTACAGATTTTCTGGAATGGAGCAAATCGTTCAGATTCTTATAGAAATATATTTTCTAGTATATTTAAAATAGTATATATCAACAATAAAAAAACTATAAATACTAAACTAATGAAAAGTTTATATTAAGCTTGGCGAGTCGAGTTTTGTTTTTTCTTATTAGCTGAAGCTTCAAGTTTAGCAAAATGCTGACAGACCGAACACACTGTAATCAAAAAACATAAAAAATTTATAAAATAATGATAAACTTGCTTCTGATTTGCAGATAGAGAATCCTTTGCTAAACTCCGGCGAGTCGCTAGATGGTTAGCGGAAAAAAGTCACAGGAAAAAATCACACAATTAAAGCCCCCGAAAAAATTTTTATTATTGCACTACTTATAAATTTTTTCTTTCCGGTGATTTTTTTCCGGAGGCTTTTTTTCCGGGTGACATTTTTCCGGGTGCATTTTTTCCATATGACTTTGTTCGGCTGACTTTCTTTCCGGGGTTTTTTTCGGATGTCTTTTTTCCGGTAACTTTCTTTCCCACTTTTTATTCCGATTGACTTTTTTCCAGGGGCTTTTTTCCGGATTACTTTTTTTCCGGTGGCTTTAATCCCACGACTTTTTTCCTTTGGCTTTTTTTCGGGATTCTTGCTAGATATAATTATCAATCAACTCACCTTACAATTCAAGAGTAAGAACGATTTTTTTTAATCCTGCACAGTTTACAATATCACCAAACGAACAAATTATTGAATACTCAATTCAGGTATAAAATGGAATTTTCTGACATTTAGTAACAATTATGTATGGTACAAGTTAATAATGAGACATTTCATCTATAAAAGGAAAACTCACGAGGCAAAGCCGAGCTAGTGGCTGTGGGTTATGGACTATTTTAATTACTACTGAATAATAGTTATTTATGTATGAAGGACATAATCAATAGTTGTTATACTGTAGCATAGGCATAGGCCGTACAAGGCATTTTACGCCCGCTATCGAGAACCAAGAAACAAGATTATGGTTCCAAAATGAAATAAAGTAGCATTTTATCCATTTTTATCGTAAAAATGTTACTTTACCATTGGATTTGAATAGATAAAACACAGTTTATTGGAAATTAATTAATTCCTTGCAAGCAGTCTTCCAGATGCGTGTGCATTATTTCAGTTATATCAACGTTAGCTGTGACGTTCCTTTTTTTTAACCACTACAATTAATAAAAACATTTTTACGTAACACAATGATTCAATTTCGGTTAAGTGCTTTAGCTGTAAGAAGGAATATCAAACGCGAAAAAAGCAACTGTGTTAAATTAGAACAAATACCTAGCTCATAATTTCCATTGAAAAAAGGAAGACGTGGTGGTTCATTGTTATCATAAAAATTTGATTTGTTTTGTTTATAGGGTAAATATTATAATTTTTGAAGCCTCCTTTCTAATCATGTGAGGGGAGGAGACTAATCCTTAGCTACACCACTGCATCTCGGCCTTCTTACTGACCAATTGACTATGGTTGTGAGGGAGTAAATAATATCCGAGTTGTTAACGTATAGATGCTTAAAATATAGTAATAACTTTACCACATGACCAATATGTATGTACATTTACGTAATTTATTTCTAAGCATCTGTGATTGGTTATTCACTAATGTCATAATGTGATATCGAGTCAATTAATTCTAAGGATGTTGTGCAATAAATTGCAAGGATTCGGTAACCTAAAAATATTTGCTTAACAAAGTATATTCTTTCGACAGCTTTGGCCTTAAAACTGTAATAATTCCCCATCCCCATAGACAAACACCAATTCTACGCAAGAGTGGAACCGATATTCGGTAATCCTTCGAGGCGCCAAACCGAAGTAAGTCATCTCGGAGCGGATTGTCCGACACTATTGTCCAGTTGTTCAGTTGGGGGGCGAGGGGGGCCCGGCGCGACACTACACAGAAACCCTTTCTGCTGGCGGCTCCGCCGTGGCCGATCACTTTGCCGGACTTGTCATTGAACACTGAACCCACTCCTGAGACCGCGCCGGGAACTGTATCAATTAGGATTGCTGTTGCTGTTGTACCTCCGACATCAATTACCCAATTTTTTATTGCTCTTCCTACTTTCGGCTCCGTGCTAGGCAGATGGAACTGGTTGCTAGGCGGTCACAACTTTCTGTTAAGCTAGTTTCGTTTCAGGTTTTATTATGAATCACCTAATTATATTTTTAGTAGTCTAAATCTACTGCTACGTGGATTATTTAACTGAAGGTATGAGTAAATAATAGGTATTCGAGAAATTTAAGATTTCCATTTGGTTGATGATCATAAAGTTGCCGTTCTTAAGCAATTCGAGGGTGTCAAGAAGAATTTACCTGTTCCAGAAACCAATAGTACTTTAGTCGCGATTTTTTTAAGTTACAACTTTGTCTTAAATTGGCAATACTGAATACCATTTTTCTTCAACCTCTGTTTCTAAGAGCCGCAAGTATACTAATTTGTTCCCTGTGCAAGGAAACATTTTTTCCTCCCGTCGCAGTGGTATTGTTAAACTGTTGGCAATTTTTATTACAAAATATGACATAAGCTGGCATATCAAAATGACATATAAGATTGACTTTCCATAAAAGTCGGAGAGAAATTCTAAATGTACTCTTATATTTCTGGAGGTAGATATCGTATTCGACTCGGACAGTAAATCACCTGCGTGAGGAAACGATGTACTTTTCTCCTTTGATATCCAAATAGCTATTTTCTCCTATGGATCGGAAAATTACAATTTTCCGACGTGTTTTATGGGCCGTAAAATACAAATCGGAATTTTATCGTAGTCGTTAGACAACAAAAAAACAGTACGCAAATGTACTGCTTGCTAAGACGTCAAGAAAGAATAGTACGGGAATAACTTTTCGGCTTTGGTCGGAAAAAAACGTTACATAAAGTAGCAATATAGATTATTATCTTTTGCATTTATTCTTAACAAACAACATAGTATGTGTAATGAGTAGGAGAAATTGACTTTCCGACGCCTCGTCAACAATTTCCACAGTCGTCCGGGAATATATGAATTTTTTACTAGTTACACGATATACTATTATATGCACACAATCATCTGCTTGTAAATCACTCAGGCGATTTACAAAGAAGACTAAAATATGGAGGGTTGCGTTAGTAGTTTATATACGCCGATTCTGGCGCACAGGTAATTACGTGTTACCCGTACAGGTATGCTTACCTGCCCAGGTGTGCTCAGGTGTTTACCTTTACAGGTAACAGGTAATTACCTGTGCGCCAGAATCGGCATATATAGACTACTTGCATTAGAAAGTTCTGAGGTTAATACAAATGAACCAGTGATGGTCATAGCCAAGCAAACAGAAAAGAAAGAAAATTTTAAAAACTTAATATATTTGGGCGCGATGTTGGATGAAAAACGGGGGGGGGGGGGGAGATTTCAAAGCGAAACAAATAATAGAATAAATGCAGCAACGAGGTTAGTTAATATATCAAATAAAAATCTTTTGAATAACAAAGGCGCGTCAAACATAAATTAATTTTTTCGTTCTGTTTATCCACCAACATAAATATACGGATGTGGAAGTTGAATGCTCAACGAAAGATTCAAAATCTCGAGCCTGTAAGATAAAGCAAGGAAGGTGATAATAGTTACAAAAAGAAATATATTACAAAACGACATCATAAGGAACAATCGGAAAGAATGCAACTTAGTTGATTGGGATACCTGATATAGATGAAATTTAGTGGCATCTATTTTAAAGACGACAACGAAGTAAAGAATACTGTAATAGCTTAGTTAAATCAACAAAACCAGAATATTTTTGCAGACTGGATGATAGAAAGCGAAAGCACTGCTGAGAGTAATGTATCAATTTGCAGGGTAGCTGTATAGATAACGTTTACTTACTAAGGTACTTCTCCGCGCCCCTTCTCTAGTATTGAGGTTTGGAGTTTTGGTTCCATAAATATTTTCTATCACTCATAACCTTTCTTTTTTCATTTCATATTTTGCACTTCCATATATACCGGGTGCTGACTTGCTCGACGCACCATATGAATTTGCATAGTAGATTCTGTATGTTCAATTATTTGCTCCTCTAATTATTTGAGAGTTAAAGTGTAAATGCATTTTTTGTAGAGAAAAAAATACTGCATCCATTCATACTGTTGCTAATAATTTTTCATTTTCCGGAACCGAAGGAATGCAAAAAACAAACTAGCATTTTCACAAAAATCAGTGATGCGATGGAATTATTGAAACAAGCCAATGCCGCAAATGCGTGCGGCGCGACAATATGTGCTGTTTGTCATTGATGTTTGACGTTTATATAATTCATTATTAATTATGTTCTGCTTAATGTCTCTAAGGTACCTAGACCTTGTCCATAACAAAAATGGTTTTACGAGTATGGTGGACGTTCGTTAAGTAAGCTCCTTGTTTATTGTAAAATATCTGCAAAATCCAAACAGTACAACCATTAATAGACTGATTCATTTTAAGTTTAAGACTACAGGCGGGTTATTAAATAATTGTAGGTGCAGTAATGAGGTTCAGAACTTACACCAAAACGAGAAAAACAACAATACGTTTAATCTTTTGACGGCAGTGACTGGATGATCACACCGCACGCACTTGCGTTGGCATTGTCTTGTTTCAATAATTCCATGGCATCACTGATTTTTGTAAAAATGCTAGTTTGATTTTTTGCAATCCTTCGGTTCTGGAAAATGAAAAATTGTTAGCAACAGTATGAATGGATGCAGAATTTTTTTCTCTACAAAAAATGTATTTACACTTTAGCTCTAAAATAATTAGGGGAGCAAATAATTGAACATAAAGAATTTACTATGCAAATTCCTATGGTGCGTCGCGCAAGTCAGCACCCGGTATAGTACTAGCAAGATGCTCGTTCTTCGTACGGACTACAAATGTTTATTTCTTCTTCTAACTCTTAAATGAATTATGGACCCCCCTCCCCCTGCCCCTCACTCAATACGCTAAACCAACAAAGGCTGCGAAACAATATTGTAGGTAAATAGGAAACACTATTCTTCTGAAAAAAGTTCTCCTTGACTCTTGTATTCTTCACGCACCCCCTGGAAATATGTATTTAATTGTCGTTACCCTTGTATAGATTGATAAAACTATAGTTTTAGTATAACAAAATGAGATATCAAAAATATATGTACTGATTATATGTTGTATTCATGAATTATAGCAGGATACCTGTTTCCACAACAGGGGGGGGGGGGGTGACATTTCAGAAATTCTCATATTTTATTCTAATAATTATTCAGAAATTCGTAAAAACACAGTTTACCCCTAAAGGGTAAAAGTTTTAAAAATTCTTTCAGCCCGTTTCATCCTGAAATCAACCCAGAGAGGAAATAATTAATAATTTTAACCCCCTACCCCTTTTCAGTTTTCTCTTTTTACCGCTTTAAGGGTGAAATTCAAAAAACCTAAAACCCCTTTCTATAAATTTGATAAACACTTCTATATGACAAAAAATAATGCTCTAACTCAACAAACACAGGAGATACAAGGGGTTCTATAATGCACCCCAAATGCAGATTCGCACCTTTAAGGGTTGTTTAGGGCAAAATCCTGAAATGTGTGTTTAGCCATTTGTCTTGAATAGCTACGCAATCAAACACCAAGTCAATATCTTATCGGGTCTAAGAGATATTGAGGAATTCGTAAAAACACAGTTTACCCATTTTCACCCCCTTACGGGTAAATTTTTCAAAACCCTTAAACCACTTTTTAATTATTTTAAAAATACATCTATATCCCAAAAAATTTATTAAATGTTTGTACAGCTGTGATATTTGGGAGTTAAAAATTTTTTAGGAAGCAAATCGAAACAAGAAATCTGTTGAGATTACATTCCTAAAAATTTTAGAAGATTTTTCAGCTAATTTTTGATTTTAAAAAGTTCATTAATTACTAATGGTTTTTTTAAATGAAAACCATCAGTTGTGTTAAAATTTACAATTTAGTGATTGAAAATAAAAGGTCAATTTAATGTTACGTACGTTTCGCTATTTATTATAGCTTCTTCATGACATATTTTGATACATTTTAAAAATTATGGGACACACACATATAAAATATTAAACAATTAATTTTTAATCTAGAAATAAGTATTCAATGGTTAGATTTGTGAAATTAATAAACCTCCTATTATTTTACCTTTAGTATTGTTTTTTGGTTTTGGTTTTATTTTGATTGTGAAACTTGGATAAGATCCAATGGTTATTTATGTAAAATTGGATTCCAAAACATTTAGTATGTATTGGTTGTTTGTAATTATCTAAAACAAAATTATTTTGTATTAATATTGGATACATGTTTTAAAATAGAATTTTTAATTAACTTACATTGGTCGGTTGTTTGACTTGTTTCCGAAAATTTGTTTTAAAAAATTTTTTTTTCCTCATTAATCAATTTTTGTTTTTGAAGTTTAGTGGGATGGTATGTTTGTATTTTTGTCTAATTCAAAAATATTGAAGGGTTTTCCATTTGGGCCTCGAGGTCCTTCTTCTACAATATGTGTTTAGAATTTCTTAGCTTAAGGTGGATTATTTTTCGGGATATTTAAAAATAGATAATGGTCTATGTAGTTAGATGGTTGTCTTGTGTGTATTTAGTTTTTGTTAGAAGCTGGAAATTTTTTTATATTATTGTATAATTATTTATTTTATGATTTGTTAATTACACTACCTGTATAAGAATCAATGGCAGGTTTCTTGGTTTAGTAATTATTATTTTTTATATTAAAATTTTTGATGGTTTTAGTTTATTTACTTTGAAGGATCGTTGGTTGGGAATAGCCATTTTTGTTTGTCTGTAGCCTGGTCTCGTGTTATTTTTATTTTTTGGAGTTTGGCTTGTTGGGATTATTTTCTCTTTTTAAAATGCTGTAATTAAAATTTAGAACATATTTAGTACTATATTAATGTTTTTATTTTATGCTTACTTGCTTTTTGTCGTTTTTATTGTTAATTTAAAATGGAAATTGACAAGGAGCTGCTATTTCTTACTTGGCCATATTGCTTTCTGGGGGTTCTGACGTATGTTGGCCTTGTTATTTCATTAGTTAAATTTAGTTCCTATTAGTTAAAGTACCAGTGATTAAAATAACAAAGGCATTATTAGGAAATTTCTTAAACTTGAATCAATAATTTGTTTATGAAGAAAATTGTTAGCTTTCAAAAATTTAAGAATAAAATAGTAAGTTTAAAGAAGGTATGTTGATGAAAATGCAAGGGATAATTATATTTTTATTTTTAATTAACATTAAAAATATTGTCGTAAGTATTGTGTAAATTTTCTGTGTCTGTTTTATAGTTGATTGCATTTGGCGATTTTTTTATTTCGATACTTTCCAAAAGTAATTTTTTTTTAAATGGTTTTCACTATGTAAAATTTTGGGGTTTTCTAAGTTGAAATTGTGTAGTTTATTTATTGCATGATCAGCGAGGGCAGTACTATTTTTATTTGGTGTTAGCATTTTCTCTTTTATTGATTGTTTATGTTGATAAATTCTTTTTTTGAGATATTGTTTTGTTTGTCCTATATAGGTTGCATTGCAATTGTTACAGTCAATTTGGTAAATGAGATGTGATTTTAAGGCCCAAATGGAAAACCCTTCAATATTTTTGAATTAGACAAAAATACCATCCCACTATACTTCAAAAACAAAAATTTATTAATGAGGAAAAAAAAATTTTTTAAAACAAATTCTTGGAAACAAGTCAAACAACCGACTAATGTAAGTTAATTAAAAATTCTATTTTAAAACATCTATCCAATATTAATACAACATAATTTTGTTTTAGATAATTACAAACAACCAATACATACTTAGTGTTTTGGAATCCAATTTTTTATAAATAACCATTGAATCTTATCCAAGTTTCACAATCAAAATAAAACCAAAACCAAAAGTAATAAAAAAAACCATTACTAAAGGTAAACTAATAGGAGGTTTATTAATTTCACAAATCTAACCATTGAATACTTATTTCTAGATTAAAAATTAATTGTTTAATATTTTATATGTGTGTCCCATAATTTTTAAAATGTATCAAAATATGTCATGAAGAAGCTATAATAAATAGCGAAACGTACGTAACATTAAATTGACCTTTTATTTTCAATCCCTAAATTGTAAATTTTGACACAACTGATGGTTTTCATTTTAAAAAAACCATTAGTAATTAATGAACTTTTTAAACTAAAAAATTAGCTGAAAAATCTTCAACAGATTTCTTGTTTCGATTTGCTTCCTAAAAAATTTTTAAATGCCAAAAAATAGTGTTCTAACTCAAGAAACATAGGAGATACGAACAGTTCTTTAATTCACCCCGAATCCATATTTGCACCTTTAGGGGTTGATTAGGGCAAAATCCTGAAATACGTTTCTAGGCATTTGCATTTAAAATATTTGCACGTAAAGACCAAGTCGATATCTCATCAGGTGTAAGAGATATTTTGGAATTCGTAAAAACACATTTTACCCCATTTCAACCCCTTAGGGGTAGAATTTCAAAAAATCCCTTCTTAGCACTATCTTACGTAACAAATTGAATATTCCACCCAAATTTTAACTTAGTAGTACCAGTGGTTACGGCCCTGCGTTGATTAGGCAGGGTTGTGACTTTCCTTTATATATGTATAGATACGAGGGGAGGTCCATAAATTCGCTCCCTAAGTGTGAAAAAAAGGTTCTACAAAAACTTCAATATTTTTATTTTTCAATATAACCCCCTTACTTTAATACATTTATTACATCTACCAATTAATTTTTCTAAACCTATAAAATAATAACTTTTATCTTTATCTTCAAAATGGCTGTTTACAGCAGTAATCAGTTCTTCATTGTTCGAAAATGTTTGTCCCCTTAGCTCCTTTTTCAAATTTGGAAAAAAGATAAAAATCACTGGGGGCTAAGTCGGGACTGTAGGGTGCATGGTTAATTTCTTCAAATCCACATGCCTGTAGTGCAGCCATTGCTACTCGAGCTTTGTGTACAGGGCCATTGTCATGCAAGAGCAGCACGCCTCTGGCTATTTTTCCATGGCGCTTTTCTTTAATGGCCTCTTTCAAACGATGTAGAATGTTGGCATAGTATTCTGCTGTTATCTTTGTATCCTTTTTTTTGTAATCAATTATCAGAATTCCTTGTGAGTCCCAAAATATGGTTGCCATAATTTTTCCGGCCGACTGCGCAACTTTAAACTTGTTGGGATGCTCTGTACCCTTCCGGTGCCACTGCATCGATTCTTGCTTCGACTCTGGATCATAAAAATGAACCCAGGTTTCATCCCCTGTTACAATCTTATCAATAATTTCTGCTGGATTATCCCTACACATTTCCAAAAACTCTCTACATGTTGTCACGCGCTCTCGTTTTTTAACCTTGGACATACCGAGATGATCATGAAGAATCCGCAAAACTATTGTTTCTGATATGCCACATATCTGTGCTATTTCTTTCTTCTTTAATCTTGCATTTTCTAAAATTACATTTTTCACTTTTTCCACATTTTCTCCTGTGATGGCTTCAACAGGCCGACCAGAGCGAGGGTCATCTTCTAGAGACTCTCTACCCCATTTAAAAAGCTTGGACCACTTTTTAATTGTGTAGTCCGAGGGAGTAGAATTGCCATATACTGCCAACATTTCTTCCCGAATGGTTGTAGGACTTTTTCCCTGTTTTGTCAGAAGCTTTATTATGGCTCTGTATTCAGTTTTGTCTATTTTCTACTTTTTTATGCAATTCACCTCACACTTTTATTTATTAAAATTAAACTAATTACACGAAATGGTTCAAACTTTCTAATTACCGTCACAGAATAATAATAACCAGAAGGATATCTCGTATTACCTGACCGCCGGCCCCTCATAGCCTTGAGACGTTTCTACCCCGAAATTCTACCCTGAAACGGCCAGTGCAGGTAGCGGCTTTGGGGAGAGCCCATGGAATACAAAGGTTCGAGGTCACCCGTTGTCGGCGTCGACATCAAAGCGGTTTTGTACAAGATATCCTTCTGGTTATTATTATTCTGTGATTACCGTTATGACAGATGTGCAAACGGAAAACATTCAGTTTTCTTTTGTTATCTGGCCTACTAGATATTCAGGGAGCGCATTTATGGACCTCCCCTCGTATATACATAGTATACAGTCTGTTCTATAAAAAAGGCCCCGCCTTCTAGCTACTTTATTATTTATTTTAGACCCAATAAACCTTATATCAAATCAAATGGCACATAAAAACCTACATTTTAACACTATCAAATTTTTTTTATCTTCAAGTGTTTCAGAGTGGTGACGTCACGTCCAATTTTTTTAAATGGCACGGTATATATTTTTTGACATTTTCTGGTAGAGGTTTTTTTCCTCTTTTCAACAATATAAATATTTCATGCACTTGCATAAAAAAATTTTCGTGAAAAATTACAAAACTTTTTCACAGTGGGAGGCTATGATACAAAACTGTAAACAAAAGTGTAACTCAGAAAAACAAAACGATAGTAGCCAAACGCTTTAACTGTCAGATTTCAGAATAATCTAAAGTGTTTATTGTTTTGTTTTTCTGAGTTACACTTTTGTTTATAGTTTTGTATGGTGGCCTCCCACCGATAAAAAAGTTTTTTAATTTTTCTCGAAAATTTTCTTATGTAAGGGCATAAAATATTTATATTGTTGAAAAGAGAAAAAAAACCTCTACCAGAAAATGTCAAAAAATATATATAGTGTCATTTAAAAAAATTGCACGTGACGTCACCACTCTGAAACAATTGAAGATAAAAAAATTTTGATAGTGTTAAAATGTAGGTTTTTATGTGCTATTTGATTTGATATAAGGTTTATTGGGTCTAAAATAAATAATAAAGTAGCTAGAAGGCGGGGCCTTTTTTATAGAACAGACGGTATAACCGGTAAAGTAGACTTAATTTTTAGGCTCTAGACTGGACTCCAATGGCCACAAAAATGTAGCGACGAGACCACTGTGTTTCCCCGATCCGTATTTGACAACCGTGTGGTTTAAATAACTAAACTTTCTCAAAGAGGAGAAACCGATGCCTTGCAGTGAGGATGTTGACCACAAGGTTAATGACGACGACGGTGAGCTTCAAGGTTACTACTCCTGAGCAATTTTAATTGCGCTGTAAGCTTTCCAGATGTGACTATGTGAAATTCGATTTTCTTAGATACTGATCTAAAACTCTACAAGTTCTTAAAAAAGCTTACAACCCTATGGTTCTACAGGGTATTGGAAATCGTGTGAACATTTCTTTTCGAAAGAACGTCTGCAATGAGGCCCTGGCTAATATGGAATATAATTTTTTTACATTGTAAATCGCGTTAATTACCAAAACCACTTTGTGATTTAAAATATGGAGTTACTCTTTTTACGCTACAGTTTGTTAAAGTTTTGTTTTATGTTTCAGGAAAATTTTGGTAACTGGAAAGTATCGTTCGTAATTATTTTATATATTTAAATATGCATAGCAAAGAATAAGTTGTATTTTAATTAAAGTTTTATTATAATTTACAGGTCTTTAGCAACCTCGGAATCGCAGGGAAGCCAAAAATGTCTTCTAGGTTAGACTTTGTTGTGGTTTTCCTCTCCTCTAATGTATGATGTACCATATCTTCTACCACAAGTTTTCGATTAGATTAAGATCTGGTAATTGAATAGGACAGTCTTGACGTTATTGATATGGTACCAAACCTGAATTGTTTTTACCCTATTACAAGGAGCATTCTCATTTTGGAAAATAAATTACTCTTTTCCAAACAGCTCTATTCCATTTGGTAACATTTAATTTTTGTAAAACCTCCAGTTGTTTGGGGGCATTCATAGTTCCAGAAACAATATTTAACTTTCCAAGCCTAGTGGCAGACAAGCAACTTTACTTCATGACAGATGGTAGATGTTCTATCGTGGGTAGTAAACATTTTGGAGAAAACTCTTCTTACGTATGAATTTCGAGTATGGTTAGTAACAGTAAATGTTAATTTGTCACTAAAAGTAGTACCGTTTCCCATTCTTCAGAATTCCAGGTCTCCTTACGCAACGTAATCGTGTTCGTTTTCGTTTTTTGGAAAGCCGTGTTTCTTCCATGATCTACATCCCCGAAAGCAAAACTTAAAACCGCTTCCTTGCTGTACAAGTACAGACAAATAAAGTGATTAATTTGGTGTTCAAGCTTCTATCAGCCAAAAATTGTTCTTTGTAGAAATTCCTGATCTCAGTTGAAGTTTTAGTGGATGACCACTTCGAAGATAGTTATCCATTCTTCAAGTTTCACCATATTTTCTTATTGTTATTATTACTCCGATCGCCAGCGTGGCCGAGCGGTTAGGGCGCTCAGGCTGCGGTGCCACGGTACGGGGTTCAATCCCGACATCTGGAACCACCGGGATGCCCACCCAGTCGCTTTAAAAATTGGGTACCGAAACTACAGTTGTGGAAGTAGGAAAAGTAAGGTAGTCGTCGAAGGCGTGATGCTAACCGCATCACCCAGTACGCAGTTAACTGTGTGCCTGATTGACTGGGTTTCGTAGAGATATTTCGGTGACCCTGACTCGCCTTGTCTCAGGCCATGTTCCTACATGGAATGAAGTGCTCGAACTTTACTTACTTATTATTACACGGAACTGATTACAACCGACTGCAGCAGTGACTTCCCGACTAAATTTTTCTAATTTATGGTAGTTAAAATGATGAAGTACTTTTTCACTTGATATTTTGTAGTACAACGTTATCAGTACTTTACGTAGCAAATCCAAAATTACTTTATCATACCATGAGATAATAATTAGAAAAAAGTTAAACAAAAGTGATAGACGAAATACATTCAGATATACTAAATTTTCTAGGTAATGAGCATATTTTAATACCACTGTAGAGCAACATATGTTTGAATTTAAAGAAGATTTCATTGATTTGATTTATTAGCATCAACGTCCGTAAATATACCAAGCTATGTAGGTCATATATAAATCATCACATGAATTTTCAGTACGTAGGGTGAACAAATATGGCACAAAATGGCGGTAAATGTAATCCTTATAGTCTTGTAAACTATGTGACTGCTACGTTTAATCCAAATTTCTCGCCTTTTTTGGTCAGCGGGAAAACCTAATTAGCGAACACCACATCTTGAATGGTTCCAATGCATCCAGAAATTTTCAAACAATCTAACCTCAGTCTTTTAGCTGACAAGCTGTGACGTTTTTCGGTGTAATCGCCACGGTTTTAACCGGCTTAACCAAATTAAATGAGAAAGTAGAAACAACAATCAAAAATACTTGTGGAAGCAATTTTTAGTTCTTTGTAGCATTATCTACATTTTTATACGCCACCAAAATGCATGTCAAATCATATTAATTAAAAACCCATTTAGTTTCATACCAAAAAAGAAGAAATGTCACAGTTAAATAAAACTAGAAGAGGATTTTCAACTAACAGCAGGTTGAAAGAGAAATTTGAGAAGCCTCCCTATCTAATTTTTGGTTATGTTATCAAGAAGATTATCTAAATCTATATGAAAAAGCAATCCGATTTTAATGCCTGTGGTTATATGGTATAAGTACGAAACTAGTAACTAGAACTACTTGGCCTCCTTAAAAAATCGGTATAAAAGCAGATTGCATGTTGTACCAAATTTGAAGCTGAAATTAATATTTTATTTCCTCCAATATACAGTTACTATGTGATGGCAAACAACATTATCATTTACATTAACATATATGATCAATTCTCTCTTCTTTCCTATTCTTCATTTTCTTCGATAAGTAAATAATTTTTATATTCCATATTACGATTTGCAATTTTGTCCAGATCAATTAACTATAGAATGTAATTACGTTCGTTAATTTATTATTAATCCTTTGATCAAAAATACTCAGGGACACCATAAAAAAGTTAGTTTTTTGGGTAAAAGGTGTGACTTGATATAAAATTACCCAATTCTAGAAGAAAACTAAATAAAAGCAAATTAAGCAATTTTTGTTAGTCTGTTATTATAGTATACAGAATTTTTTTATCAGGGAGCACAAGTACTATTACATAATTGCAAACAATATTGTTATATGCATCAGGGTGGACCACGACCCCTGTTAAATACAGCACTGGATGGCTGGTCCGAAAAGTTTGGAAACGCCGTATTAGGATAAGTACATAGCTGTATGATTAGAAAAAGGGCTTTTTAACATTTACTTTTCGCTGTAACTTCCATGGCACATTTTGAAACTATAAACTTCAAACGTCTGTTTATCAATCCTGTGAGAGGTTTATTTTGCAAAAATAAAGTTGTATACAGAGTGACAATAATCTACCTGTGTTCTATGGGTAACTTTGTTATTTTAAAGTTTCATAATCGGTTAAACTAGCAAATTTGAACAGAATTTGTATGTGAGCCAAATAGCAAACTTCTTTAAAAAAAATAATTCGAAAGGAGATTTTTTATCTTTCTTTAATTTGAAATTTATATTGTATCTAACTACCTAGCTCTTACAGCACTACCATAAGATTTACAAAAAATTTAATAGTTCAGCGTCCTTGAGAAACTTTGTTTAAATAGTTCCATAACCATTACTCTTACGATCAAAAGTAACAAATGATTGTGGAAGAGCTTTTCACTAAGAATAAAAAAGATATCAATAAGGTCGTGTTACTATTGATTTTTAAGATGTAAATGGTAACCGTAGTTGGCTATGGACTCAATAAAAAGCTGATTTTTTCTGATTTTAAAAATGTATGTTGAACAGTTATAGAAATTACCATTATAGAAATGTAAAATCAAAAACGCTGTAATTGGAAAACAATAGATCTAAGTTCCCTAATTTGTTTATTCTTACTATTAATAACAAGAATAAATGGAAATACTAATCTAAAAGAATACTTTTATTTAATGAATAATAAAATAAATAATGGCTGCTCTTATTTTGATTTTTAAGGCTTCAGCATGGTCATGGTTTTTTTTACTGATTTTGCTTTTAACTGTTCTCCATAGAAAAAGTCGAACTAGGTTAGATCCGGAAGTCTAGGAGGCTATGCAATGAGCCATCTATTATCTATGCAATTATATTTTTCTAATAAATAGTTTGATACAATTGGTGCATTTCGGGCAGGTGCTGAAAAGAATTAAAATTCTGAATTAGGTTTAATGGAACTTAAAATAGCAGATATCTTTTGCAATTTCATTTTTACATAAAGACCAAGTATCCTTGTATCCATCATGCCACACCAACCATTTATTAAAAAACATGTTGATCTTTTCTTTTAACTGTAATATGTGGATGTTCCTGTTCCAGTAGAAATACTTTTTTTTGTTAAATAATGCTTATTACTAAATCTGGTCTTATCGAAAAATAAAATTGCCTTAGAAAACCTTTCGTGTCTTAGACTATGTTGCACAAACCATGTACCATTTTTCAGTCTCTTTTCCAGATATATTGCATACAATGTATTTCCAATATATGATGACAAGATGATAACGCTTCAAATTATTTTGTTTCATATTTATCCGCGCTTCTTCTCTAGAAATAATACACTCCAGTCCAATTTCTCGTACAGATTCAGTCGGTTTAAAGTTATTGCATGGCAAAACACGTATACGCCTGTCTCTTAATTATTATTTATCTTCCTTTTAGCTTCTTTTGGTTTATTAAGGGATACACACATATAGTTAAAATTTTTTTTCCAGTTTTACAACTGTTACAAGAGTTACAGCAAAATCACAAACTCACTTATTTTTGAAATAAAAAAATAATAAGCTTTCTAATGAGCTCATACCCAAAAATGGGGTCGTTTTTACTTTTTTCAAAATATTGGAAGAAGTTGAAGATAAGATCAAATTTAGCATTACCATTCATTCTCACCATTCTGACCAACTTTGTTAATTTAACCGATTATGTATCTCTTAAAATCAAAAGGTTAACCATAGAACAGTGTCACCCTGTATATAGGATGTCTGAAAAGTCTAGATTATGCTAAATATCTCAGTAAATATCTCTTTCTATAATGAATAATCACTATAAAAGTTGTTTAGTATTTCAACACAAGAAAATATTTAATTACCAATTTCGTGAGAAACAAAGAAACAGCAAATAACACTTTGATTTCTTTAAATTTCAAGGTAACCCCTATAATACCACTACTACTACTTCTTTTTCTCTTTCCAACTAGATACATTTTGAAGACGTTGTGTAAGTTTTTGAAAAAAAGTGAAAAAATGCTTGCAGGTTTATGGTTAAGTGTCAGTCATCTAGACATCTGTCATTGTTTTTATTTGTCAAGTCAACTAAGGGTGCCCTAAAAATATCTGAACTTAAAATGAAAAATTACTCATTTAATTAGCGAATTTCGATTTGCGTGAGTACAATACGATTTTAGAGTAAGGAAGCTGAGAATGGTTCATGTACCTGAAACACTTCATATTGAAGTTTTAGTGATGCTTGAACACGGGAAAAAGACAAGAAGAAGTTTTAAGTCAATGAAAAGATAAAAAACTAAAAAACATCTTTATCAAGTGAGCAGTACATAGGGGTACCATTTAAACAAAATTAAAGTGCTATTCGTTGCGTTTTGGTCAAAAAATAATATAACTAAAATATGAATGATACATTTAATTAAAGTAATATCCAGATATCTAATGTAGATCATGTGATGTAACAGTTATATGTTTTAACTGGTGGTGTTGTAAAGGGCAACCATAGGGTTGTTTATATCAAGTAGTAAACAATATCTTGAATTGATAATCTAAGATAGTCACTTTAAGGGTTAAATTCCCATTAATTGTGAAGAATAATAATTGATGATTTGATACGTAGTAGCAACATAGTATTCTCTACGATCAAATTTGACTATACGCCACAAATATTATTCAAATATAAAATTCATGATTGTTTGATTCCATTTAAAGTGGTATTTTACTACGAAGCCAGTAAAAAAGTAAAAGTGAGTGTTGTGGTATGCTGTTGTACTGTCTATCCACATAATAGAGGTTTCAAAGAGCTACAACGAGCTTTGTTTTGGTCGGGAACAACCCAGAGAGGTGTTTGATAACTAGAATTTATCCAGTCAGGAGCTGAGATAACACATTCAGGTACAAGATAGACAATCAGAAAGTTAGTGCCCATTTCTTATGAAATATTAAGAAGTTATATAACAAGTTTGGTGCGGCAAATCATGAATATAATTGTAAATATATTTAGAAATTAATTTAGAAGAATTAATTTTCTAAATTTAATAGTGATTCGAGTACTCGACGTTTTTCGATCATTAGAATTTGAAATTTACATTTTGGTATTAGGTTATTTTTTTAGAATATTCATTTAAATCAAGTTTGGATATTTAACATTTTATTAAACTAATTTTGACAATATCTATTTATTTTTGTAATGTCAGATCAAACTTCGATGTGCTACTAACAAACTGAAAGTATGAATTTAATTTTGTGAAGTACCTGAAACGTGTATTTGATTCACAAAGTCTAATAATTATTATATTTTAAAAGTAATTCAGTCATTAACTACAAGAGAAAGTTGTTAGTTGAAAATTTACCCATCCCGCTGGGAGTTAGGAATCCCATTGCTTGTACACTGACTAGTCAAATTAATTTATGATATACGTCAAATCATATTTATTGTATTAAGAAGTAAGGTAAGTACATAATTGAGCTATACCTGAGAGTGCTTCTTTTTAATAGTTAGAAAAAGGGATATTTAATTAGATATTAATTGTAAAAACACCGTAAAAAAGTGATATATTACAATTTTGGCACCTCAAGTGAGGCTAGATATATAACAAGGCTATTGCTGCTATTACACTAAATATTGGCCTATGACGAAAAACTGAATATTAAATTACTTCTATTAGAAATATATTTTTGATGAAATGGATATTTACTAATGATACATATCCCTATATATAAATGTATAGGGCATTCAGTAAACACAAAAACATTTAAATTGTTTTGAAGTTGGCATGAGCATATAATTTTTGTACCAGGAATTCTGTATTTTGTTTCGCAAATATTTCCACACCTGCATACAGGCAGATTTGAATTTAAAAATGACAATTAATATTTTTCATTGTCAGCGCCAAAGGAGATATTTTTCTAGAAATTCTCACCTGAAGTTTAATAAAACGTAATAAAAATACATATTAGTAAACGCTACGTCAATAGTATCCAACACAGTATTTGTATAATATATTAAAAGTTGTTAATTACAACATTTATGACAGATGGCAAGTTAATGTCACACCCTTAACCTATTTGTTTTAGGAACTTTTTGTAAATACATTCCTAGACAAAGGTGAACTTGGAGGTACACTCATGAAATTTTGGAAATCAAAGGCCACTTTGTGTTTTTATGTTTACTGAACAGACTATATGTTGTGCCTGCGTCTCTGCATCTCGGCGTCACCTCTTTATCGGCACAGATTGGGCGGAGCTCGTCCACGATCGGCAGTCGTGTCACGGGTTCTTTATAATGCAGCGATAGGTGCGCGTTCATAGGCGAGTGGTTAAAGCATCTGTCTGGCAATTGGATTGCGCTTGTTCGAATCCCCCCGCCTGCTATGTTTTTTCCTTGTTGCGAATTAATGCAATTACAATTGCTAAGTACTTCCTTTTGCTGTCTCAGTATTATTAATA
>OW679198.1:57087453-57210397 GCA_940337035.1 Agriotes lineatus
GTAATTATTGCATTTTCTATTTCGGTTAAAAACAGCTGGATTATGTTATATATTTGTAAAGTTCAAACAATATAATAGCACGTTAAAATATTGATTGTCCACTTTAGTTGACCTGCAATTATATTTCAGAAAGAAAACGACAAATTTATAACACCTACGATATAACCTTCGCCGGCACATAGTTATGTGTGATACCACTATTTGACCTAATTGTTTCACTTTATAAGACAAAATATGACTGCATGTTTGGCAACTACCTTTAAGCAAATCTGTTGTTACAGTCAATCTTTAAATTATATATTTTTGTGTCAGATTTTAGACAATGTATATAAGCTAAAACAAATTGATTACTTCAGATTTATATGTAATATATTTTCTACAGAACGCCCTTAGAATAAGTGGTACTTAAATTACAGAACAAACTTTTTTGTTTAAAACACACAATTTTCCCCTTTAAGAAGTTTTGTAGATGTATATAATGATTATCTTAAAATTTTTATCAACCACAACATTGTTTCATTCTTAAAATATAAATTTTTCATTGAAGCCGTTGAAGCGTTGCATGGATTTTTATGGCCCTAAAAAACTTGATTTGTTAGTATTAAAACTACGAGTAGTACATATCCAGATGATCTCTAAAAACATCTTTTTTACAAACCGCCTCACGCAGTGTCCACAAAAATGTTAGCATGTAGCGTCGGACTTTTTCTTACAAAACCTAAACGTATAATTGCAGTTATAAATCTTCGACATCTTGGTATCATTGCTGGCAATGTTGCAAAGGTCATTTAAGATTAAAATCTTGCATTTAAATATGATTAATACGTACAGCGACGCAATATCCAGTAATAAACGCAAGAACAAGAAACGTCTAGGTCAGGAAATTACTTAAAAATCGTGTGGCAAGAAGCGACATTTGCTGGAACTAAATGTTAGAAAAACAGGAAAAGCTATTCTTTCTTAAGGTACAAAGTTGATGCAGAAATCCAGCTAAAACTTTAACAAAAGGCGAAGTCGTACCCAAACTTGTTTTTGCGAAACCAGTAGCAATGCAGGAATGCCAATATTTAGATATAAATGCTGATATTGAAAAAGTATTCGAACTTAAACCGAACCGGTTTTTTGAACAAATTTCAAGTACTATGTATATCTATATTTAATTTTAAGAAATTAGATGAAATAATATATGTACCTGATATAATTTCCCTATAACAAGTATTAATAATTATATTTTTTAAATATAAGCGCACATACATTAAAAGGATATTGAAACCGTAATATCAAGCATAAAGAAATAGTTTTCAAGTCAAAGTTGCTCTAACCTTGTGTTTGTTGTCAAATAGTACAAAACATTTTCAACAGATTTTGATGAAACTATGAAGTTATGTATGTAAAATTGTTTCCCTTAAATTTAAACACAGCTTATACAGGGTGTTTCAGAATAACTGTTCCTAATTCTCAGAATTGAGAGAAGGCATGTTATTCAACACTTTTTAATATAAACTAGTGTTCGAAATACTTCCGTTCAGATAATACGACATTAAGGAATTGAGTCCTTTCAACATGATGGTGCACCAGCGCATTTCGGTTTAAATAGTTCGAGATTATTTAAATGCACAATTTCGAAACCGATGGATTGGGAGACAAGGTCCTATTCTTTGGCCTGCACGTTCGCCAGATATGACTCTAATTGATTTTTGTATTTGGGGTCATATTAAATCACTCGTCTATGCCACACCTGTGGACACAGCAGAGGAGTTAGTGGCTCGAATTATTCTTGCTTTGATGACAATCGTGATCGTCCGCAGATATTTCGAAGAATTCGTCGGGCAATCACACAACGTTATACCTTGTGTGTCGACAATGGCGGCCATAATTTTGACAATCTTATAATTTTTGTGTAATATCATTTTTTAAATAAAAATTGCAACCCTGGAAATCAATAAAATCGTTACTTTTCACATTGAGGATTATTTCAAGTACTCAATTCGTTAATGTCGTATTATCTCGAAACGGAAGTATTTCCGAACACTAGTTTATTATTAAAAAGTGTCGACTCTCAATTCTGAGAATTAGGAACAGTTATTCTGAAACACCATGTATAACTCGAAATTGTCCAAATCATACACAATATGTAAAATTTGTAATAATCAATGTAAGGTATCTAGGCAACAATCAAAAATTTGTAAAGTGGACGTTGTGATACCAAACAATTTTAAAAATAAGTCTAAAAATATCTTCACGTCTGTAATAACACTGAAACAATAAAAGGCAAAACTTGGTTAACGCGAATTACATCAATTGATGGTGGATTCGAACTACAGCGCCCGCGGATGAGATTTCAACGCTGCCTGTGTGTTCCACTGAGCCGTCCAGGATTTCTCGGATCTATGCGATTGCCGTGGCTGTATTAAATAGAACGTACTTATTGTTGCCCTTTTTATTCTTACAACATTTACCCTGTATTTGTTAGATCCCATTTTCGTCAAGTATAAATCCTGAGTATGTGCAAATGATTACTTTTATCTCTTTCTCAGTTAAAGCAAAAATAAATAACATCTTTTTAAGGTGCTCACCTTGTATATGTTTGGTCCAAAATATGGCCTTTTCGTCAAGGGTAAAAACTTGAAAATGATTTTTTCGATTGTAATAGTTTCTTCGTCTTTTTAGACATGGGAAGTAAAAAATAGAGGAGTAAATCATTTCTCCGAGTTTTTTTTTGAAAATTTCACGATACCATTTCAAGTTTCGTTGGTGTAGAATAAAAACTATCCACTTTTCGCATGAGTAATAAATGAAATAATTTACACAGTCCAACACAGAACTACTGGTGTAATATACTATTATATTACCTTTAATTTTGTTATTATTTTAATTCATTATTGTAAAATGCTTCCAGTTAAAATATTCATTTCAGTCTCGTCCCTATTTTTAAGATTATCGATTTTCTTCCAGAAACATTACTAGTATGCAAGTTGATAGATAGCAAAAATAATAATTTATCTCTGTTTTTATTATTATACCACAACAGCACTATTTTCGAATATTTTGGAAAAATGCTTTGAAATTTTATTTTGTTATCGAACAGTTTTCTTTGATGTATGTATACATACAATAATTTTGAATACTCAAATTTAGAAACGTTTTAAGCTCTTATACTAAATAAGATATTTAAAAGCATTTTCCCTGGCGCCATATTATAAAAATGAGGAGTTATATGAACGTACAAATGAAATTCTTGCATTGCTTGCAGATGGTAACCGGCTGAACCGAATCTAATCGAGTTCGGTGGAGTTTACGCATATTAATTGATTCTCACATTACAGAATGCATATCTTGTTTGGCATCATCAGTTAAGTGGTTTTGTGTGTACAAATAAAAAGGATTTTAACCAGGAGTTGACGAATATTTGCTGTAACAACCTGCGGGACCATTCCGAGTTTTCCCATCGTGAACTAGATCACGACGCGTTGATTCTTACCTTTTTAATTGTAGAACATGGTGCTACAATTTATAGTGCATTTAGAACTAAATAATGATTATAGCAAATATGTTCTAAAGTTCTAGGAATAGAACATATTTTACGCAGGTTTGCTAAATAACACAATATTTGTGTTAATTTTATTGTTACCAATGGTAATATGGACCAAAGTACATGAAAAATATTTGAAATTATAGTAAAATGTAAATAAATAATATATGTTTATAGTTTAATATTTTTTTTAATTAATGCCCTATTTATTTATGCCACATTTTAATACATATATTTATATAGTAATGTCACAATAATTATGGCATTTATGTGTGTGGTTATGGTGGAGGAAAGAGAGGATTACAATTAAATGCAATATTAGAAGCACCTTTTAAGTAAAACGCCATGAATGTACGAAATAGTCTGGAAAAAAAAATCTGGCATATTTCTAGACGATACATTATTTTCTATTATAAATTGTAGACATACTAAGTGTTCGCTCGATGAGCATCTGAATCTGAAACCTTGAACACGTAGGTATAGTGTAGCATTCTTAAGTATCTACAATTTTCAAAACGACTAATTTAGTGCTTAACCTGTCACTATTGCTACCTAATATAGAACTACGTATACGCTGTACATTTTGTAAAAAGTAAAATCAACAAAATATTAAAATTGGAATAAATAGCATCTATTTAATTTTGACTAATTATTGTTATAGTGAACAAGTTTCCTGTCTGTTTCTGAGAGTTTATTTTAACAAAGCTTGATGCTTAGGGTTTTACAAAAACACAAGCCGAGTAACGCAATAATGCAGTGAACATATTTTGTTCCTGAATAATTGGAATTCATATACTTCAACCTTTGATTTAGAAAAACTATTGAATTAGCTTGATGATTTCGTATTTTGCTATTGTAGAGTGGATTTATGCATACCTAATCAGTATAAACCTATATTAAAATGTGTACAGCATATATTATTACATTAATAATTTACAGACGCGATTATGCCTTCAACCTTTTATACAAAACAACAATTCAATTAACTTTGTTGCTCTTTTACTTTATACTTTATAAGAGCGAATATAGCACAGCGTATTAATAAGCCTATATTATATAAAAGGTAGTTTTGCACCATAACATTTAATTCTAATACTGACGATGCCCATTATGACTAGATATTCAATCTTTTACTTAGAGAAAAACTATTTGTTTTGGAGCTCCTGTGTTTTTACTGTTGTAAACTTAGCTGTATGGGTGTAGGCATAGCATTAATAAATTATTTATGTAAAATAATGTTTAGGTATATCAATTTTGCTTCAACAAGCTTAAATATTTTATTAGAACTTTACAGTTGATTATAGCTCATTATGTACAATTTTATATTACTGAATTCGTAAAGTTACGTGTAATGACATACAGTTTTCTTGAATTTATCACAGATAATCTATGTTTAATCACATTCTTATAACTTATACAAGTTTTGGTTTAGATCTAATAAAACAAACCTTCACCAATAGAACAAATATAATACATGTACACAATAAACTTTTGAAATATACACCTATTCTATGTACGATATATACTAAATTTACCTGAACATTTGGTGTTATGAAAGCAACAAAATTAGTCTAAATATTTTTATTATCATAGACATATGTCGGTAATGGCCATAAAGTAGATGTCATATTTTAGACTTGTGATTTTCTTTTGTCATAATTGACAATCAAGTAATGTGAATAATCAATCTTTTAAATTTTGAACTAACTGCCTGGAGTGATGATAATTCATACGTTCCATGTTTTTTCAATAAATTGCACTATTTTCTAAGCCTCGGTAGATAGCCCTATAGCTATTGGCCATACATATTCATAGTAGGAATAAAAAAAAAAAACCTTTTCGTTTGGCCTCTGCAAGCGTATGTAGTGGGCCAATGTTTTGCAATTAACACCCTCTGGCGGGTGAACGGTTAAAAATATTCTCAAATAATTTGATGTGAATTTGATCAGCAGATCAGCTCTGAAGTGGCTTTTTCTAAATGCTATACCATACGGGGTGTTCTATTTAAAAAAACACACCTTTAGTGCAACACTCTGTATAAACGACAATAATTTTAAAATATGCATATAGGGTGTACATATTCTCTCACAAAAAGCGAGTCTTAGTAGATTGCGTTAGTGTCGTTTGTCCACATGCCGATGAGATATCTTGAATAATGACAACCACAAAAAGATATAAATCAAACCGTGTTAAAAATAAATAAATGGTTTGTACATGTGCTATATGTCTAGAAGTATGTAAATAACAGTAACAGTAATTTACGTGTGGTAGAATTGCATATAGGGAGAGTAATGCAACTCGACTGCGAACCATAACCACCATTGCTCTTTCTGTGCAGTATAAATAGTCGCCAAGGTGGAAAATGTTGTAAATTATGCATAAAAAATATATACAACAGCATGGATATAGAAAATATAGAAAAGGAGATTTGTTATACACCTTTGCAAAACCTAAATATACAAATCAATAAATAAAATAAAAAACTAGAAGCCTTGTATCTCGTACTTAAATGGCTATTTTTGTATCTAGAATGCGAAATGCTACTTTTGCGTTCGAGAATGGAAGTTATTCGAGATGCAAACAATGATTTTTCGAAAACTGCAATAAAACTATAGTATGAGAATAAAAAAAATTAAATAAGGTAACTGTCAACGTTAATTGAGAATTTTATATTTCATAAACAATTAATTTTTGAACCACGGCCTGCTGAATTGTTTAACAAACGTCAAAGTGACGTATAAATTTAACTCACTGCAATATCGGCACCTTCAATCTACATGTAGTACAACATAAATTAGTCATGTTTATAATAGTTTATAATAGTTATTAGTATCAATTGAAATTTTAAATTACTTAAAATAAAACTAATGTGGGTTACTTAATTAATAAAATCACAAATAAGTTCCTAAAAAATTACAAATTTTTTGACATTTCTTTTATGTTCTAGAACACAAAAGAGTTTTGAGTTCTAGAACATAAAAGTATTTCGCTGTTAAGTGACAAAAAAGAATCACTTTGCTTACTGAGAATTTAACGAAAATGTCAACATTTGATGACAGTTTTCGAAAAAATAAATTATCACGGGATTATCTAAATGTGGTAAATAATATGAATATATCAGTTTTTCGTTGTAATAAAGTATCACAGATAACGTATTTAAGCAGGGCTTAATAAAATGTTACAAATATCTTACAATAATTAACCCATGGATTCAAAACGTATATACTGATCGTTCATTTGATTTAAATGACAATTGATTACAGAAAGAAAACTACAAATCTAACATGACAACTATGATAATATGACGGGGGTTCACGCTAAAACCTGAATTTCACCTGTAGAAACAATATTTGCACATTTCTGTGATTATTTATTACAGTACTCTAGTCTAAATGAACAATCAAGTATTCCTCTTTTAATGGTACCCCCTCATTTGCTATTAAACATGACAGATAACACTTTCAGTTGTACTTTGAAGCAGCGCATGATTATTCAGTTTCTTGTCAATGAAGATATTAAAACTGCTGAAAGTTTGCGCAGACTTAGTGCACAACTTAATTAAAGTACTCTTAAAAAATTTAAAGTGTTTGAGTGTGCTGCTCGGTGTAAAAATGGCCAAAAAAGTGTAAAAGATGATTCCGGAAGAGAAGATTGCAGGGCAGCAAAAGCATTTCATGTCGTTTTTCATCGTGTTGATGATTTGATTAAGCAGAATATGAGAATTACCTACTGTTTCGGATATAAATAGCAAACATAGCTAATTTAAGTACTGGGTCTATAAAATAAGTCATCCATCCACACCTCAACTTTAAAAAAGTGTCAGCTTTCTGGGTCCCACATCCACTTTCTGCAGATCAGAAATTAAGGCGTTTCCACATTTCATCTCAGCTGCTTAATCGTTTCAACGAAGAAAAACATTCATTTTCCCAGCGTATTGGAATACATGTGCTGAAACTTGGGTTCATTACCATACACCTGAATCAGAGTGAAAGCAGTGAAATCACCGTATTTTGAGACATTACAACTGTAATTTACATTGATTTTATACCTCTAGGTCCTTGACAAATTTCGTTAAGAAATTCGAAAAAAAAACTATCGGGATAGATAACGATGATTTTTTTTGAGGAAATTGGACTAGAAGACTCTACCATATCCTGTTTAGTCCAGACTTAAATCCTTCAGAATTGCATTTGTTTGGACTAGTTACAAGTCAACTTGGAGGCAAACGATTACAAGATAGAGATGCACTTTAAGAATGTGTTCTAAATTCAGACAGCAGGATATTTTGCAGGATTTCATGCTTTGATACAAAAGTGGAATAAATGTGTAGTTTTTAACGAATATTATGTTGAAAAATAAAATAGATTTAATCTATATACAGTTTAAATTACTTTCTTAAAATAATAAATTACGGTTTTAACGTGAACCCATCTCTTACTACAAAATATGTTTGTAAGTTTACTAACCAAATTGAACTGAATGTAGGATGCCCCATAAATAAGCCTATAAAAATAGCTCTTAAACGAAGCCAATGAGTTATCACTGATTTTGAAATAATTATGAAAATTGGCTTTTGCATTGATGAATCAAAAATTATTCAAGTTTTGCCTGAAAAGTGCAGTCCGCCATTGCTCTCTACTGTTTGACTGTTGTTGACATTTGTTAAAAGTATTGCTGTTAGCCACAGCAATGTTTCTAACAATTTAAATTACCTCTACTCCTAGTGAACGTACATATTTCCTTAACCAACTGTATCTCCCCGAAAACCGGCTCGTCTGGGTCGAATAAAAGGTTTTTAATCAAATTTCAAAATGCTTAGAATAAAAAATTTAATTTTTTTGGGACACTCTGTATATTGCTACACTTAATTGTGTATAATATTTTTTCTGTTGATAATCGATTATTTTATTAGCAGCTAACCTAAAATATATAGGAGCTATAAGAAATTGTGTAAATACCAAGTTACCTGTGATAAATTTTAAACAAAATAGAAATGTTGCACATAACCTTTTCGGTATAAACATATAAAATAATGGTGAGGCACTAACACCCCATGAAGGAGCTTGGGCTGCAAGGCGGAAGGTCAGAGCTTCCGTATCCTCGCTCTCACACCCGGCTGTCGCGTGTCAAATTCATGACACGTGGTGATGTGGTGAGCATCACGCATTAGACAACCGCATTATTACCCATTATTCTTTCGAACGCAGGTTCCCAATTATTCAAAGCGACTGGGTAGGCCGCCCGCCAGGAATCGATCTGGGATTTGAACTCCAGACTTCCGCGCCGCAGTCCAATGCTCTAACCACCGAGCCACGCAGGCGCTTCCGGTATAAACATATACTATAAGTTATTTTAATAAAAATTGAACATTATGCATGATTTTTTAATACTTCATTGTTGAATCATAATTTTATCTGCAGTCAGTTAATATTAGCCTTTAAAAAAATTTAATATTTTATGCTATAGTCAAGTCTACAACAGTAGAACACAAGAGCCTCAAGACTGATTTTATATTTTTTCCTAATTAAAAAATGTAATATCTAGGAACATAGTAGCGCCTGCAATGTATTAACGTACATGCTGTTTTGTAGAAATATTTTAACATTTTCAGCTTTATTAACACAATGCTACCGTCACACAAAGGGATCGAAGTCAATTCAATTGTTTTTTGAAAATAGAAGGCCTAAGCAAATGTTAGTTTGCACAAATTTCTATGTGTGTTTATTAACAATGCATTTACAATAGCACGACACGAGATTATCAAATATAATTTATTTGTTTTTTTAAATAAAGGGTTGAAGTATATTGAAGTATAATCACGTTTGAAATTTATTGATATCAATGTTATTGTGCAGGACATATTTTAAATATTAATCATCACTACCGCAGTGAAGTAAGAGAACATTACAGCAATTTAACATATAGATATACTATAATACTATTCAAGACAGAACCAAAATTAGTGTTAGTATTATTATTGTTCGACCTGATCGAATACACCGATACACTTTGGAAACAACAACTACCGCCTTAAAATAAACATCAATAAAACAAAATATCTAGTGGTAAGCATCAAAGTACCCACAAGACTACCCAATTTGGACATTAACAACTAGTCTGTTGAATGCGTCAACAGCTGCAGATATCTGGAAACATGGATAAATGAAAACAACGACCGTATTTCTAATGGTGGACATACAAAAATATTCTCAAGATACTGTGGACTGCGAGAATAACAAACAATGATGTCCTAAACCGAATAACTAAGACAACCGAGATAACTTTCACTCTCAAAACAAAAAAGCTCGAATACTTTAGCCATACCAGTAGAGGGAAAAAGTATATAGTTTTACAACTGATTATGCAAAGCAAGATCGAGGGCCGAAGGTCGGTGAGACGACGAAGAATACCATGGATGAAAACTTGCGGTTGTACGACTCTTCAATATTTCCGCGCAACCATATCAAAAATACGAATTGCCATAGTAGCCAACCTCCGACGTGAGAGGGCATTGTAAAACAAAGAATTCGATGTTTCGATATTTTGCCATTATTTCGATATTACATGAGTAAATAGTAAAGTAATTGATAGTTTAAATAGTTTTTATTAAAACTTTGTGAAAAGACAATAATAAATAAATTACAATTAATATTCATATATCCCCCAGTTTTTATATAAGCATCTGTCATAAAAAATCTTACATTGACCAACTGCCTCTCATTAATCAACGCGCACTCAGCAACTATTGTTTCTCTCAAAGAATTAATATTGGAGTGGCGTATTTTGTACATTTTGTTACTAATGGGGCCGCACAAGAAAAAGAAGCAAAGTGGAGATCTTGCCGACCAATCATTTAACAAATTGGTAGTATATAAGCTGGCATGTACTACTAGACAGGCGTCTTGTTGGAACCAGAGCTTCTAATGTTCTCTTGCAACTCCTTCCAATACAGATCATACATTAGTTACTAATAAGTCTAAATACGTTACCGAATTTAAATTTCTCTCACTTTCAAATAGAATCATAATATGCCAATGTACACAGACTCGTTGAACTAACGTTGAAACATAACTTTAGACCAAGCGTTATATTAACGCCGAAGTTTCGAGAAAATTAATGTAATGTCGTTGATTCTACGTCAGCCTATAACGGTCTTACAACGTTTAAGTTATAACCAAACAAGACCGTTATCTGTGGACGTTATAATCACGATTCAAAACACGCAAATTTGCAATATTGTGGACTACTGTTTAACGTGTTTTTAACGTTTGGTTGCCAAACCGACGCCATTTAAACGTTACGTTATTGCACAATGTCTTACCCATATGTTAACATAGTAACGTAGTTGCCAATTTACAGAAAATGTACGTGCTTTATACATTAAAACGACGTTTTTATTAATGAAATTCGTTAATTAAGTGCTAAACGTTATAAGGATGTTAGTTTTAACTACAACTTCAAATTGTTTTTTATGTTAAACCCACGTTTTAGTTGATACAAAATTTACATTTTATTTACGTCAAGTATTAACGACAGAACAACGTTACCTTTTTTAAATAATATTTAATTGTGTCACTGTACAGTTCCATCCAAAATCGACAACCGTTTAATATTAAAAGAAATAAAAATTAAGCTTTGTGGAACATAACACATATTACCTATCATCTATTCTTCTAATTCAGCATATTCTGTTAACCTTATCACAACCTGAAATAATAAATACAAACGTTCTGACTCACAGATTTTCTTATTTTGTCAGGGACATAAATGGCTACCTAAACAGTAAATCCAGATCACCAGACAAAGAGAAAGAACGCCTTTGTCAGCATACTGCGTTATCGCGTTTCAATTGGTCGGCACCATCATGTGATCAATGCTCTTACGTGTGATAGGCGCGCTGAGCGCACGTGTTCCTGGCCAACCTTACTGAAGAAGGGTACAACTTACGCGTTGTTGTGAACGTCATCTAATCTTTAATATTAACTGCTGGTATAAAATGCATTTAAATCAACGACATAAAAACGTACTGCAAAAACGTAATCCTAGCGTTGTTTTATCAAAGTCATATCGAGTTGACTACTGATCCAAAAGGCGTTGTTTTATGAATGCTATTTTAATGTAATATGGAAAACGTTTTTTATGACGTCATGTCTATATTTCACGTTAACTATTGGTTTAAAAAGCTCGTTATATCGACGTTAAGAGTCGACTATATTACATAATATGGCATATGTTAAATGTTTGTGTTTTTATACACGTAATATCTACTTTTTACATTAACTGATGGCCCAAAAAGCTCTTAAATTAACAACATTAGCATCATATAACTTCGTAGCCAACATGTTTAATCCTTGCGGTGGTGACGTGAGTACAACAACGTAACTGATGACTTCGGTCTTGTAGACCGCTTCTACATTATGTCTCTTTTACAGTTTGCCTAATGTAAATAAGTTTTCGGAAATATTTTACTATTTATTTGCATGATAAATAACTGTCTTATAACCAAAAGTAAAGTTTTATTTATATGTATAGGTGGAAAATTATACAATTGAAAGTATAAGGAAATAGACTACGATCTAAAAATATAACGTAGAAAGGTAAACCAAGCAAATGTAAGTTAATTATAGTTATTCAAAAAATACACATTATCCTGACATAGAATAAACAATGTTCAATTGTCACTCTATTGCCCATAACAATCACTACATACAATTGTGGAGTGTTCGAAACATATACATATAGGGCATTCGGTAAACACAAAACATTTCAAGTTTTTTGAAGTTGGCATGTGCATATAATTTTTGTACTAGGGATTCTCTATTTTTTTTTGAAAAGGTTTCCACGCCTGTGTACAGGCAGATTTGATTTAAAAAATGACAATTAATATTTCTGATTGTCAGTGTCAAAGTAGATAATTTTTCTATAAATTCTCACCTGAAGTTTAATAAAATGTAATAAAAATGCCTATTAGTAAACGCTACGTCAATTGTATCCAACACAGAATTTGTATAATATCTTAAAAGTTGTTATTTACAACATTTATGACAGATAGGAGGTAAATGTCATACCCTTAACCTATTTGTTTTAGTAAGTTTTTGTAAGTACATTCCTAGACAAAGATAAATTCTGGAAGTACAATCATGAAATTTTGGAAATCAAATGCCACTTTATGTTGTTATGTTTACTGAACAGACTATTATACGTTTTACATTTTTTGCACCTTTTAGGTGATTCTCTATTAATGCAAGAGACAGATTTTTGAAAAACGTAAAGTATTTTTGTCTGGATTATTGGTATTATACGTATATCACCTGGAAATTGATAACCGAAACATTCAAAATACTATAAAATATTACCATCTGCCAACGTCGTGAGTTTCGACCGCAATTGTAATTCGCTCATAACATCTCATCTCCATCATGTATTGACGAAATGAGTAGCACATTTTTATTTTTATTTGGTATATGTGACACTAAAGTACAATTTTCCTTAAATCCAAACATGCTAGAAACTATTGATCGAGTTTTGCCTTCTACAAATTGTGACTGACGTTTAGTTTTTCAAATTGTTCCAATTGTCTCTTTCTAAGCAGCAGTTCAGCCAATTCAATGCTAGTGAACCAATTGTCAGTGGTAACATTTCTCCCGGTTCCATTATATTGGCTTACACAGTCTTTCCACAACTGAAAGTGCACTATTTTTAGTTGAAAAAAGTCGATCAGGCTGTGAAAATACTTATAAGCCATATTTGTTGAGCTTGGAAGGTTTATATTGACGAAAAGAACATCTACCCCGAAACCCTCCAACTTTTCATCGATTATTACTTGCTGAGACATACTATATTTCTTTTTATAGTTGTCTACAAAATTGTCTAAGAAATTTCTAATATGTACTAATTTGTCCAAATCTTTCCTTTCCTCTCGAGTTTCTAAGTCATCGAACCTCAAAAATTATAAGAGAAATCGGAACCGTTGCAAAGACATTGTAATTCTGAAGATCTCAGGAGCTGTATTGTTTGTCTTGAATATATCTTCAGCATTTAATAAGTGACTAAATTTTTTTAGGCCGCTAAGTAATAATAAGCCCATTAAAGCCTGTACTTACTTCAAATAAATTAGTCGGTCTAGTAGGTATTAGTCTCGCGAGCATAGTTATCTGCTACACTTTTCATATATTTATTGCTATTTTCAACAATTGTATACTTACAACAGACATTTCTAGAGCATCTTGTATTCCTCCAGAGGGGTTTTTTACACCAGGCAATTAGGTGCATATATTTTTGTATTTTAACAGTTTTCGGGGGAGTATGTTTTTGCAATTTTGCTACACCATCTTTACCATTAAAAAACGGCCCAACAGCCTCAGATGCTTCGTCATCTTCTGAATAAAATTCTTGTTCCGTGTCTGAGTCGTCTTTTCGTGTTTCAACATTGTCCGCTTCATCCGTGTCCTCTTCGTCACCATACTCAAGTCCTTCGTCAACGGCAAAACATTCCTCCATCAATCGCCTCAATCTCTATTTTTCTATAATATAAAACAGTTTCTATAAGTTCCATAACATACATACTGCAAAAAACTGTTCCTTAGGTTAACTTTCCAGTTCAAAATAAAGTTTTCAATAAATATAATCAAGTACACTGAGAGCTACATACTGGTGACGCCGGACTGTGGAAACGAAATAGTAGATAACTCCAAAAGGTGTTGACTCTTCGAATCGCTTCACGTACTGCTGTTAGGTACCTATAAAGTTAGAAAAATATATGAAGTCTTAAAGCACCATCTCTTTGGAGATAGGTGAAAATAAAGAGAACATTTAGCATCGGTCTATGAGACCGCGGGTCACTACTGTAAGGTTAATGAACCATATAATTACGTCAACAGTAAAAAGAATGACAAAAAATCAACGTCTAATTTAGGTTGGGAAAATGACGTTGACAGTTTGACTAAAATTCAAGGTTTAATTTTCAACGTATAACGTGTTTTCAACTATGTCAACGTCTTTTCGGCGTAGTTTAAAAGTACAGTCGTGTTTAAATAAACCTGGGACAGCGTTTTTTTTTTCATATGCAGGTTGAGTTAAGTATTGAAGAATATCTCCATGGGTTTCCTGCTATCAGAAAGAGTTACTGATTTCACTACCTGTTAAAGTTTAATGTAACTCTTGCTGATAGCATGAAATCCATGGAGATATTCTTCAGTTCTTAACTCAACCTACATATGAAAAAAAAACATTGTCCCAGATTTATTTGAACACGCCTGTACGTGTGCCTGATGCCTCCAATATAATTATTATTTGTGAATATTTTATTTTAACTCTTCGCAAACTAACGCCACTGTAAACAGTTATTAACATAAAAATTATTTTCTTTAGGGAACATTATGTATTTATTTTTATGTGAATAATTGTCGAATTTGAAAATTAAGACTTGTCATATTTAATTTTTTAAATTATCGTTTTATTTATATTGCCTGCCTTTTCTGCAAGCTGAATTGGCGAGCAGGAATCAGCAAAATACAATGCAAGTAGGTAAATGTGTATCAGGATTTTTAACAAATGCAATAACTTCAAAAATTCCTATATTTTGTACTAATTTTTCTACAAAACCTATAACGCAGAATTCATGCAGCGGCAACTGCAGCAGGTTTTAGAAAATAAGATGACTTGTATGAAAATACATATAGTATATAATTATAAAATTACTGTAAAAATGCATTTAAAAGTCTACATTCAGTAATGAGTCACACCTCTACTACAAAATCAATTTTAAAACAAATTTTGTTAACTAAAAAAATCTAAGGAACATGTCGCAGGGTGCCTCAGGAGAGTATGCAAAGCAGCGCTTGTTCAGCTCGGAATATAGCAACAATTCACCACAAATTTATGATAATTAGATACAACAATGCGGTTCAGGGGGCGAGGGGGCCCCCGCTGGTTCAGGGGCGGAGCGCTGGCTCACGGAGCCACAGTCTTCCGCAGGGATTAAACAAGTTCGAAAGCTCCGTGCCTTTGGAACGGCTTATCGCGCTTATTGTTTACTCAAGCTCAGGAAAATAGAAAAGCTCGTTTAGTTGGTGGTGCCTTTTGAGTGCTGGGAATTTTAACGGGGGCTGGGGCGGCTCGTGAACTCGGTTGGGCCTTATGCCACGTGTTAATCTTGTTCAGTGCCTTCCTTGTGGACAATATTTGAGCAGAAACAACCCCGGGGAGCCTGTTTTCACAGTTTTCAGCTTTGCTGCGAGGGGTGAGTTTTGGAAAATCAACTTATTCGAATTTGGGTGTGGGTTGTGTGCAGAAACGGGTAGGCCTAGGAATTTTGAATTATTGCCGGCTTAATTTTGGTGTTGCTATTCCAATTTTCAGAATATTATACGCAATTGCTAGCTAAAGCCCCTGCTATCCTTAAAACAACAGAAATATCAAAATGATTTGATTTAATTTGGAGCTTGTGCGCTGTTTGTTGGAAATTTTTCATAATATGTGTCGTGTGTTTCATGTATTGTCCCTAATCGGGAAATAATTTCCAAATGGAATTTTTATATTGGCGAAAGATAAAATTGTTACACTTTGAAAAATAGTTAGGAAAACAGTAGTAAGTAGTAGTACGTAGTAACCATGTGGTTGCATGTAATTCCATGAGAGTAATTACCTGTAAGTTACTTTACCATGAATTACAAACATGCAATCTGTGAATTTAAAATAGAACAAAAGTTACTATACAGATAAAGTGTTGTTTTGATTTATAAATAAAGGGTTTATTCATTTCAGACACACGTATGTAACTACGCTTTTTCAAAATTGGTTTACATATTATGAATTTATACATATCCTCTACCAGGGCTGCGTATATATTTTGTACGCCATTCTTTTCATGCTAAAAAAATGCATGTGATAAAACCATTATTGCTAACTAAATCATTTAATAGTCTCACATCAACTGATATAATTGGTACCACTCAATACATTTAAAGCGTGTGTACAAATCTTGATTTTTTAAAATATCTGGCACAATTATTATTAACTGATAAATTTAAGTTGGGCAGAGGTAATTGCCAGAATATAAGAAATTGCCGGAAAAACTGTTGTTTGTAACTATATTACTGTTAGGTTCTTTACTGTAAATTATACACATGCTATTTATTAATTTAAAATTGAATTGCAAGCCTATATAACACTTAATAGCCTTCTGCTGATGTAATAAACATAGAGGATATGTAGATCACGTTTTTTGATATATGTTTGAGATGTTGCATGTTCAGATATAACAATTATTTTATTCGGAAGGAAATCTCTAAGTAGGCTGTGTTATTCTACCCAGGAATCGGAAAATAGCAATGTACTGAAACAACCTGGATTGTATTAGATATTTACAAACTTCAAACAATACATTTAAAATTTAAAAGATTGAGTACTTTATCGGTTCCGGGATATTAAGCCTGTGTTTACATATACAAAAGTAGGCTGGTAACTAAGTCATAACTGTATCTGTACGGTAATAGCCCTTTACCGAACATAGCAACCATTACCATACTGAAACAACTAATATTTCATTACCGTACATGGCAACCATTACCGTACTGCAACCGATAAATTATTCCACAAACCACGGATGTTATGAATCATAACAGCCTTAGATGTCTTAAAATCCGAGCTCGTAGAGCTCAAAACAACATCTGCGGCAGTTATGATACTCATAACATTCCTTGGTATGTTAATAGGCATTACCTGTGGTGCGATTTATAAAACAAAGACAACTTTAAATCTGACATAACAGCTATTCTATGAGCGTTACCGACCTAATATTTTTTCATACGACACAATGCTTCAAATATTCAAATATACCTATATATCAACAAATACCTATTCCTTTTACTAATTCATACATTTAGAATTGAATTAAGGTTAGTTTATGTGCATCAGTGATACATTAATGTAAACACTATACTGCATTCATATATTATTCATGTAAAACAAAATAATTATTTCAATTACTTTTTCTAAATAACATTTTGGTGTATATAAACGTAAATAATACCTGTAATCTATCGATGAAAGCTACACTATAGCCAAGCGTAAAACTGTAAATTATTAGCGCTTCAACTGTAATTCCATTGTTTTTTTTCCTAATAAAAAGTTGAAGTTGTGGCATATATAGCGCCTGCAGCCTATTAACATAAATATTATCTTGCATACATACTTGTATGTATTCTAGGTTCATTAATCATCTATATACTATAGGCAACTTTAGAAGTGTAAAACACAATAAATATATTTATTATATTTCATAAATAATTTAGATATTAATTTATTAAGGCTACACTATAGACAAGTATGCAACTGTAAACTACAAGGGCTTCAACTCTAAATCAATTGTTTTTTCTAAATAAAAGTGGAGATGTGGCACATATAGTGCCTGCAATCTATAAACATAGATGTCATCTTGCAGATATGCTTGTACATATTGCGGGTTATATACTATAGCCAGCTTTATAAGAATAAATGCAAGAGCATTAAAGCTAATTCAACGGTTTAAAAAACAGTTGAGGCATAATCAAGTCGTTAAACTATTGATGTAAATGTTATTCCGCCCAACAATTGTAATCAGAATGACTTAATCCTCTTTCTATCAATCAACTCTAAGCAAGTATTAAAGCCAATTCAAGTGATTTTTCTAACTAAATTGAAAATAATATGTTGAGCAAAATGATATCTGAATATATCGAAAATAAATATATATCATTTGGCATAAATAATTTAAATATTAATTTATCAATGCATCATAGTACAGCGTACAGCCAAATAGACAGTAGTAACACAAAATTCGCAACGTTAATTCAATTGCTTTTTTCTAAATAGAGGCTTTAGTATGTTGAGGCACAAGAACTTCGTAAATATATTAATATAAGTGTTGTTTTACACGAATAGGTACTTTTACATATGATTGGTTTATTAATACCCGGTGCTACAGCCAGCCTTAAAAGAGTAAGTAATACACAAGAGCATATGGACATATTCCTGCCAGTATCAAAGCTAATTTAATTGTACTTTTTTAAGTAGATATGATAATTGAAGTACTTACTTAGATCAGCATAACCGCATCTGCAATCTGCTGATATAAATTTTATTAGTTTTAGTGAGTTTTACATATCATGCCACAGTTAATGCTAGCATAAACGAAACAAATGAACATCAATGCTAATTGAGTTGCTAATTATAAAGTATGAATTTTTAACTGTGGAAATGTAGTGTTTGGAAGTTTAGTTTTAATTTGTTAAGCTCAATTTCCGTGTCATCACTTTTGTTTTTCATTATGTTGAAAATCTATGTTTTTTGTTATGGTTGCTTCTCCTTTGCCTCTATACAAAACTATTTTGTAAACTAGCTTTAAATATAATTGGAATTCTATCAATTTCCAGAATTATATTAAAACAAATCTAAACTGATATCGGTTTACTAAAGCAAGGGACAATCATTGACAGTCAACTCTGTAATAGTGAAACACAAAAACAATAAAGCTAATTCAATTGTTTAATTACATTGCTTGCTTTTCAGGATTTTTATCATAATTAAAAGGTTATTTAAAAAAGTCATATTGCACTAATCTCCTATAAATTTTGCGATCGCTTTTGTTTTTAATTCTATTGCAGTCGTCGTCTCTATTTTATTTTAATAAGCAACACTTATATAAAAACTATTTATGATTTTTCTTTCAAGTAGTTTTAATCCAACAACAACAGTACTACTGAAAACCCAAGTTTTAGGGACTTCTAAAGTGACAGTTTCGTTGCCGAAACAACGGACGATCGCTGGCCAGCGACGCAGCTCTCTTTATTAGGCCTAAGGTGTGAAGGTGGCCACGGCAATTGCGGACGAAAATATAAATAAGCCTCGTCCCGGGATCGCGTGTAATGATGCATCCTCGTCTCTCCTAATAACCCTTTAAATTTGGTCCTGCAGCATCCGACATATGTTTAGATCTCTATCTGTTGTCACTAGATAACGGGTAACCTGAGCCGGGCCTCGGCTTGATATTCACTAATAGAGTGCCTATAAGCGCCGATAAGATCAGAGATTATCCTATAATTTGTTGGAATTTCATCGGATTGGATCGCTCTTCGCAGGGGCCTCGTTTGGATTGTTTTGACTGTTGGCTGACTGGCATTTGTGTCATAAATGTGATTTGAAATGGGTGGAAAACAAAACAATAACTGTTTTGGTGACAGATTGATATACATATAGATTTTGTACAATTAGTAATGTAGGTTAAGAATATACAAGGTGAGATTTTTTCGTATGTCAATCTTAGAAATTAATATAGACAAAGTAGTTAAATAAAAGAAAATGAAACCGCTATAATTTTGTAAGCTTGATTTAATATCAGCTTTGTTTCAAGACGAAATTTACGGTCTACTAAATTTTTACAAACTTTGTTATTTATTTAGCCATGCTGCTTTCATTATTCATGTGATAAGACTAATCAAAAGAGAATAGTTTTAAATAATTGTAAACTTAAGAATATATTAGTTTTATGTGGACATTTTTACTTGTTAGCTCATTTTCCATCTTTTTCTACCTATGTCGAAATAAGTATGATTTCTCCAACTTTTGTCTTTTGTCTTTACATGTAAATATTTTCGAAGCATTATGTATGTCAAGATTAATTTTAAATATTAAGTATACCTTACAACAAACAAGTGAAACAACAATAGTTATAGACAACTGTATAACTTGATAATGTAACTTTATTGAATTTTTATTTGGTTTGTTATTTTTAAGCTATGGCAAAGCGTTAAATGTAAATCATAGTTGGCTGTGATATCATTAAATAAGTTATAGGTTATCCTATTTCCAAAAGTAAGGAAACTACAACCGGTCAAAAGCGGTACACTCAATATTTTTAGCCTTCTAAAGTGGCTAGTAAGGGAATTAAAAATTTAAAGGAAATTAAATTCGGTCATAAAACCACCACTATTTAGTTTTAAGCTTTGGGACGTTGCCACACCTAATGTTAGTAAAGATAGGCATTTTTTTAAACATTTGTATTTACAATATTTTTAAATGTACACCAGATACGATATAGACGAGAATTGATACACCACGATCACGACAAAGTTGAAACCAAATTGAAACTAAACTCCAATATTAGGGGTAAAAACACATTGCAAATTGTGGGTTTTTCAACTGTTGTAAATAATAATCCCAGTGAGAGATTTAATCTCTGCAATGAAAGGTTTGTTACTTCCCTGCAGGTAGGTGTTGTGACTTTCAAGGGTGGGTTCAGCTTATGTTAAGACTTTACTGAAATACCAAATAGAAATTTCGTTCATTATTTACTCGAAAACGGCATTTATAGGAAAACCCTATCGAAATAAGGGTTTTGCGGAAAGTTCATTCCCCACATTTCGTTCCCCACATTTCGTACCCCACATTTCGTTCCGGGGATATTTCGTCTCTCCACATCTCGTACCCGGAAACTTCGTTCCCGAGCGAGCTCAATTTGTCTCCTAGATTACACGGTGTTGAAAAACGGGTACAGCGATCTGAATGCAGTTGGAAAATGAAAGATATTTTAATTAATTTATTTATTATAATAAACTGATAAGAACTATATACAGTATGCCCCGGGATTGAGTTTACAAGAGGGAACTAAATTTTATTTTTAGTTTTACCAAAGAGCATGTGCTCTTTGGTTTTACATAAAAATGTTATAGGAATTATAATTCCTGCTTGGTTTGCAGAGAATTTTAAGAAAATTTTCAGTTTTTCAAAAACAAGTCGGCCTTGACAGTTAAGCAAAAAATATTTTCTTTTCAGGTAAACTACCCTTTTTGTTCATGATACGGCAAAATATTACTAAGAAAAGTTGTTCAGAATGAGAAATTATGGCGCTATAAAAAATATCAGGAAGATACGTACTTAGATTAAACCGTCATTTTTAATAAATGCAATTTATTTTGTTCTTATAATATAAATTAATTAAAATATCTTTCATTTTCTAACTGTATTTCGATCGCTGCACTCGTTTTTCAACACCCTGTAATATAGGAAACAAATTAAGCTCGCTCGAGAACGAAGTTTCCGGGTACGAGATGTGGGGAGACGAAATATCTCCGGAACGAAATGTGGGGTACGAAATGTGGGGAACGAAATGTGGGGAACGAACTTTCCGTATCCTGAAATAAGTACATTCAGGTGATCTTTCGGCATGTTTAAGATATACTTTAAAAATAGAACAGGCGTTTATATCTAAAAATGGCACATATGTAGAAAAGCCACTAAAATATGAATTTTGGATGAATTTTGTCTAAACTTCTGGCTTTTACTCATCAGTAACTTTAAACATTCGATTACTTTATATTCTATTTTTTTGTTATAGACCATGTCGGAGGTCATGATTTTATGAAAATTTATTATAGTACTGCTCTGATTTTTTTTTGTTAAGAATTCTTGTGATTGTCCCGCTATTATAATTATATTACCTATATGTATCACTCAATTTTTTGTACATTCAGATGTTGCGACTTAAAAATTTAGAATTATTTATTTTCTCTATTGGCTGGCTCTTTAGTATTTCCCAATACCTGGTCGCATGCAACTACCATTGTGGGAAGATTATGTAGCTCTTTTGAGGTTTTGTATATAGTTCTTCACTTCCTTAAAGCATAGCCATCGTCAATAAACTACAAACTTGTCGTAGATCAATGTTTTTTTAAATTTTTAAAGATACATATTTTCATGTTTAGATAAAGAATTTAAGTAGAGATATTAGATGACCTGGAAAACTTTTTTGTACATAATTTTCCATTTGTCTGGGATTTTTATTAATTAAAACAGATTTAACGTATAAAACTTATTTTCCTTTTTCCCATTTGTATAGTTTCGAAATGAAGATATCCTGCTATCGTTGACAGAGAGACAATGTTTGATAGACTCTTAATAGCAAACTTTACAGTTAATAGAATTAATAGGCTTTGCATGTTTAAAAACTGCATTGTATGCATTTCTTATATTCCACAAATTTTTCTACAGTAAATTCCACTAGGTATAGATGCATCGGATTTGCGTTTTATGTTATTTTGATAAAATATTTTTTATGAGCATCAATTAAACACATGACTGTATAAGGGGATAAGAGAAGGTGCTATTAAAAGATGAACAGCTGACCTTTGAAATCCCTTTAGTAGGCGGAAAGACACTGTAATATGCGATAACTTTGCAATTAGTTATAAAAGTACAACAAACGTCAAGGACCATTGTTAATAAATTATGAAGGAACTGATATATTGAGATAAGAGTATGGCAAATCTTTTTACGTATAGGGTAGTAATCGCTAACAGGTAAATATCTTATGTTTATGTATGTCCTCGTTTTATAGAATAAACATAGATGCAATTCTTACTGTTCACAATGCTGATTTTATTCAATATTATCAGTATAGTCTAATATTTGAAAAAATACTGATGAAAACATTTGCCACTTTATAACTGAAATTGAAAAAGAAACCGCGTAGCTCAGTTGGGTAGGCGCTAGGCTTGCATTAAGCAAGTCCTCGGTTCGAATCCCGCGGGGGCCGGAATTTTTCCGCAGCCTTGGCGATTGGAATCGGGCTCGGTGAGACTATTCACAGTTGGGCACCAAATTAACTGTGCTCTACTCAGAACTACAGACCTAAGAGATAGAGTAATAGGGTCAACACATCACCATGACACACACCTTACACAATGGTTGCTGCGCAAGCACAAAAGGCGCGCTCCAATTTTGTATCCCGAATCGATGCAAGTGCATAAAGCACCAGCCTCTACACCGCAAGGTAAAATGAGGTTAACGATAATACATACATACACGCATAATTGAAACTGCAAGTGTAAGAAACAATTAATGATTTTATCTGCGGTCACAGTAAGTGTTACATGAGATGTTTTATGCACTTTTTTCTACGGTCTCGGGTGTTTTTACATGACATTTAGGAAGCGTTTGGTCTACTCCCGTCCTAAAATTCTAATTTGTTTTTTTTAAACCAAATTATTACGTGTGATAACATAGATACTATTTTATGATAGAGCTTACATTTTAGCATGGCGTACAAAAATGTAGTAATATTATATTATGATCAATCCGGTGATATACCGACGAGGCCAAAATTATACTTATATAACATCAATGAGATAACATGAACAAAAAAATAACACGTAGTGCTTGAGTAGGAAAGAGATAAACATGGGAGCAAATATTCGAGTAGGCTTGACTCTCATTTTAATTGTATCATATGTCAACTAAACATGCCTACTAAAATAATTTTTCGTACGGTGATCTCTTTCTTACTCAAGCATTCTATTTTTTTGTTCATGTTATCCCATTGCTGTTATACATAATTATGGCCTCATCCGTATAGAGATAGTAGAACAGCTATATAATGTTGTTTTGTTAGTTCGTTATGTGCATTTGTTTACACTCTTCCATTAAAATAATACATAAAACCTAGAACGTTCATATGTTTTGTTGTTTATTATCTCTACTAATTTTTTTCTGAATGATAGCCTTCAAGTCAATTCGGTTGTTCTGTTTTCACCTTTCTCTCTCGAATTTTAATAAAGCTTCTCTGTTTTTGCATTTGATTTGATAAATATTTATTGAAACTGTTATCAATTGTATTTTCCTTAATAAAAATTAAGAGTTAATTAAAAACGCATTTATACTTCTCTCAATACATAAACGTTAATCGGCAGTTTTATTTTTAATTAAAGAAAATAGAAGTTTGGTCATATGGAATATTTTGATATTTATTTTTTAATAGCACAGGAAATATTTTGTACAATCAGAGATGTGGGTAGTCATGGTCGTTAGACACTATTTACATTGTAAACCTGGCTTTTAAAACTTTATAATTTTAGGGTATTCTGGCATAATTTTTTCACATTTAATGTACCTACATTGTTGCCCGATCATAGAAATCCTAATGTTTTTTGTTGTTTTATAACGGTATAATTTTAAATGCAGTAAAATTATTTATAAACGAATATTAAAATACAAGGAAGTCTAAAACATCAGTTTAAACCGAAATTAAAAAATATATAATGAAATCTGTGCAAAATAAAGTACAAGTCATACTTTTAATAACTGTAATATTTACTGTTATTGAAGAATAAAGCAAATATCTAGATAATGAACTACGTTTAATGTTATAGCTGCTTTAATCACAACAAATTATAGAAAAAGTTAATAGTAAAAGCCAACACATTGGAAACGTTTTCGCTATTTAAAATAAATGATTTTTGTAGTATTGTACATTAGATAATACTCTACAAAAAATTAAGAGGAGTGTAGTTATTTTATTTCTAAAACATTTCTATCCCATAATGATAAGTGTCCACTTAAACACAAAAAATCTTATACGGAATAGCAAATGTTATCATTTCTTTTAATAAATTATGTTGATATTTTTTCTAGAATATTTTTATAAGCCCAGACAATGTTTAAAAATACATTTTATTTCAAATTGATACGTCAAACGAAAATTTTAAATGCAGTCAGATAAAGTTTTAAATGGTAACTAATACACTCAGGTGTAGAAAAAAATTGGCCACCTATGAGCTCATACATTTTTGAATGTAATTATTCTTTTATAATTGTTCAGTAAAGAAGCAAGTAAGTGCAATACCTTGATTTTTAGACTCTGACAGCTAATTTAATTGTAAAACAGCACCGTTTTTATTCTAATTATAGAACTATGATACTACATTCAACATTTTAAAAAAATTGGTCTATCTTTTGCACCTGAGCATAAAATTAAATATTTAGTTTAGTGTTATAGCTTAATATTTTTTTTTCAATCGTCATAAAAATGACATTTTATGTGACTTGATTGACGAGATAAAGTTGTTACTTTATTTGATTAAGCGTATAAAGCTGTTATTGTTTCTACTACTTCTGCCTAATAATAATATAAAATAATAACATTAAACATTTCAACAATATAATTTATTTATTTTCCTCACTGTAACTATAGAACAAGTATTTCCAATATATTACGATTCTACCTTAATCTAGATTTTTCACTTTCTTACTAAATTAACATTTTATAATTTCATTAATGTTGTTGCAATTTGGGTAGTCATTTATAATACTATTATTAAATCCTACAGATATTAAAACTTCTCGAAGAATACTTATAATACCAAAAAAGTTATTGCTGAATTCTCAAAGAGTATTTGATTTCTACTTATTTAAAATTATAACAAGTGCGGTGCTTTCCCATAGACTATCAATTGAGAACCGCCCACCATCAAAATTTCTATTGCTCAAAATAAACGACTTAGTGGAGAAAGATAATCCGTATTACGGTACAAACGGAATGGAAGAATGTTGTTCTGGTGAAATCGATAAAACTTCCTTCGTGTGTGTATTACGTAGTTTTCATGAAGTTCCTATAACGTACGCTAATGTAAACGTAAAGCAATCAATATGCATGCGACCCCCAAATTCCTTTTGTAATTATACTGAGAAATTTATTCTAAATTGCATTGGAGTCTTTTGGTTAAAGGTATAATAAGTATTAGTGTACCAGATTTAATTGAAGAAGAAATCTTAATAGCCAATATAATGTGATTAATTAATCATAAATAAATTATACAGCAAATTTATGTATCGGAATACATGCATCAGTTCTGGTTGTCTAGTTACAGAACGTATTAATTTATATATCAAACAATACAGAACAGAAGTTTTTAGTTTATATTAAATATTTTTTAGTTAGCTTGTTTTACATGCTTATATCACAACAAATCAGAAATCAAGAAGAAATAAATGCCATTACAAAGGCATAATAATAAGAAACTATTTCTGTTAAAGAAAGTAGATTCGTTATGTCCTGCCACGAGAATTCGGAAAATAACATACAGAACGATGCTTTATTGAACAAAAAACGTAATTTCGGAATAGTACCTACCTATTTGATATCCACGCGATAACTATTAAAAAGATATGCAATTTCACCAAGATACACAAGAACTTGTAGAAGACTTTTTAAATCAAGTGTCACTTCTGTTGGTAAGACTCGATAGCAATGTGGTCTGACTACTTTTTTAATAATAATTTTCTAGGGTTGCATAATATGTAGAAAACTAGTGAGTCACCCGAACTACGCTTCGGTTCGCTAAATTAAGAGAGATTCATTAATATAAATTTTTAAAAAAGATGCATCGGCCGGGACTCGAACCCGGGCCGCCCGCGTGGTAGGCGGGCATTCTAACATTGGACCAATAATGCTTGGTTGAATGAACAGCTGCTGTAATAGCATATGAACATAACGAATCACCCGAGGCAACAGCTGCCGGAGCGCAAAAACTTTTTCGCACTTTTTTTGAACATAAAAACCGGCCTGAGATAGAATTAGCAAACTTTTAAGCCACATACAACTTAATCGGTCCAGTATCTTCGGAGGAGATAGCGAACAAACATAGGTACACGCGAACATACAAAGAGAGCACCGATTATATGTTATAAGATGTAGAAAATAGAAAAATTTTCTGATATATAATAATGAAAAAGTGAGTACGATAACTTAGAAGGGTTTCGCCTCTGACGTGATGACACTTCGAGTTACCTTGCTCTTCTATTCCTTACACTTTCAAAAAAATTTTCCAATCCTGGAAGTCGTTCATTATTACACCTACGAAAGCTTTTGCAATCGTTTAGTTATCTACTGCTCTGTTTTCGTTCTACTGATTTTCTGATTTTTGCTATAGTTCCCAAGATCTGAATTTTTCCGTTCAATCTCTCAACTGCTTCCATTGACTTAAAAATTAGAATTTTTAATTTGTATTAATCAATAAATATTATATTATATATTACTCATTCATTGTAGATCTAAACTGTGGCAAAATATATTTCATGGAACTCTTCTATAAAACTTTCCATGTTCTACTTAAAATGTATACATTTCTTTTATTCTTCTATCGCCTTTTCAGTATAAGTTATTGAGTCATACCAATGAGATAGCAAAGTTTTTAAGTAATTTTCTAGGTAATTTTAATGAAGATACATTCAGAATACATTAAACCATCGTACAGATATGGCGTCTTTATTACTTTATGAATTATGATCTGCTTGATAATCTATTGACCATACAAGGCAAGTGCAAGGGTAGGTCGATTATGCAATATTGTCGTTAATTGCTGACTGGAATGGTATTCTGATATGTAACATAAATTACTATGTGAAGTATACTTGCAGTAATTATCCCCTATAGACCATAACTCCTCGATAATTGCAAAATCTCTTCTTTGCACGTATCTATTTTCGCTCTTAATCCTAGCAAGGAAATAGGCTCTTGATGAAACCCTCAAAAATCTCACTAACGTACCAGGAATTGAGATATATTTGAGCTCATGAAAATGTTGCAGGCAGCTTTTCATTAAAAGACTCGAACAAATCAGCAGAACTCCAATTAGAGCTAGTTTAAAGTGAGAAACGGCCAACTGAGTTCCACCATAAGCCAGATGGCCACGACTGTCTACGGTGATTTATAAGAGAGGTTGTATTAATTTGCAATTGGCATTTTCTAGGAATTACGTTTCATCATTTCCAGCTTGCTTAAGAATAGTTAAAATTTCACAGCTCAAAATACTCTTACCACAACCGCTGATACAGTAATTAATCCTGCTAACTATTCATTGTGATTTCTTCGTCGACGTGCTTTTGCCTTTTGCCATTATTAAACTGTAAATTACAAGAATGTTGAATATTTTCTTTAGAAAGAGAAAAATCAAGAAATTATAAGTTAGATCATGGTTAAAAAGTCATGTAAAATAAATATTACAACTAAAAATGTCCAGTTTCACAATAACATAATTTTAGACTGAAGGCGCTTTATTTTACAAATATTTTGAAATAACACATTAATATAGAAACTTGAATTTTTAGCCTAGACATTTGTGGCTATCGATTTCGTTTTATGCTGCACATAATGTTCGATTTGGTTTTAAAAATTCATAAAATAAAAATGTTGTTATTCAATACATAAATACAGAACTGCTACTGTGGAGAAATTTCTTTTAGATATCTAAATATGAGCAATAGATGAAATTTTTTGAATTATCTACCATTAGAATAGATTGGTAGTAAATATTATCCTAAAACTAATTTCAACTTAAATACTGCTATTTAAGTGTTTATTTTCAATATTAATGAACTTGCTTCTGTATACAACTGTAGTGAATTATTAATTTCAAAAATGTTATAGAATTGTGTAAATTAATTTTTAGACAATATTATCAAAATCGGAAACGAGAAATTACGTAAATACCGTAAATGTTGATTGCTGTTACATTGGACTAATACGTATACTAAAGTTTACTTCTCGAATTGTTTCTATATTGTTAGGGAAATCGTTTACAATAACTGTCCGGAACATACGACTTTACGTCATTAATTTGATTCCGGAAAGTGAAATATTACATCACAAAGCCGGAAAGTGTTGCTAGGCAACTGCTGAATAATATGTTGGTGGCACTGTAAGGCTATGCCAAATTCGAGGTTATCAGGTTAGTTTTTCCGTCAGTTTTGAAACAGACTGACGCAAAACCTATTAACCTCGAATTTGACATAGATTTACAGTGCCGCCAACATACTATTCATAAGTTTGCATTTCCACAGTCACCCCTTATGGACCTTTTTAATGAACATATTGTATAAAACAGTATGAAATAAAACATTGTACAATACACGGCCGGAAAATGACTTATTAAAATATGAGTTTAGATGTTTATAGAATTTCTAAACGAGTAATTATTATTATAACATAAATAGCTATTCGAGCGCCAGCGTGGCTCGGTGGTTAGAGCATTGGACTGCGGCGCGGAAGTCTGGAGTTCAAATCCCAGATCGATGCCTGGCGGGTGGCCTACCCAGTCGCTTTAATTAATTGGGAACCTGCGTTCGAAAGAATAAGGGGTAATAATGCGGTTGTCTAATGCGTGATGCTCACCGCATCACCACGTGTCATGAATTTGACACGCGACAGCCGGTGTGATAGCGAGGATACGGAAGCTCTGACCTTCCGCCTTGCAGGCCAAGCGCTCCTTCATGGGGTGTTAGTGCCTCACCATTATTATTATAAATAGCTATTTCCAGGTATATTCGAATTTGATCTTTTATTTTTCAAAACTGTTTTCTGAATCTTCATACAAAACAAAGTTACCTAAAGGTTTTTCAAATGTAATATGTACAGACGACTACTTGTGATTAAAATAAATATATCCACCAAAATACCAGATTTATTACAACTCACATGATATGCAAGATGATGCACAAAGTTGTTAACAAGGACATATTATGTGGCTTAAACTAAGAAAAAAAGTCTGATTTTGCTTCTTGAAGTTACAACGTTCAGAATGGAGAATGTTTCCGAGATTTCCAATTTTAAAAAATGTATTGGTTCAAAACAAATATTTCAGTTTCAAGTGTTTCTGCTATTTTATTGAAAATACAAGATTTTTCAAATACATAGCTTGCAAGTATTCATCTTTTTCAAGGTAGTTTATTTAGGAACTAATAATTTTAAATTAATTAAATAATCAACCAAATATTGCTCCATTCTAAATGCTGTAAGATTAGACATTACATATAAGAGCTTGTTATCTTATTTTGAGCCACAGAATCAACCCTTAATTTTTAACAGCTTTATGAATCATCTTGAATAAGTGTAGCAGTCGTAATTCTAGAAATGTCATCAATTTTTCAACGATACAGTTTTGCTTAAAAATGCCACAAGTTAATATTGTTGATAAAGCAAGAATAATTGCTAATGCAGAACTGTCGCACTTTTTTTTACCGTAACTGTATATTATATTATAAAAATTGCTTAATTATTTCAGAACAAAAAACTTTAGTACAAACTCAAGGATAAGGCATCTGAGAGTTACATATTTATTATAGAATAAATATATTGTCAATTATTATTGAGTCTAGTTGAATATACAGTATCCAGATTGAAATGAATTTGAGCTGCATCATAGTACTGGTAATTACTGAATAATATTATTCCTTTCAGAATAAAACTTAAACCGTATACATCAAAGGTTATAATATCTACATAATAGTTATTTAGTAAACAAGTGGGATAAGAGCATCATTAATATACGTGTTTGCAAGTTACAAACGAGTGCGTAGCACGAGATATGTAAGCACACAAGTATATTAATGATACATTATCACACATGTATTGTACAAAATTTTATCTACAAATGTCTAAAATTGAGAAAAGTGCATTAAGAGAAATATCAGGTCTGTCATTTTCGAAAATATTTTAGTAGGCAAATGTCATTATGCCATTCATTTGACAATATTTCAGTTAGGTAATAAAGCCATTACACCACTCGGTTAGGTAATGAAGCCGTTACGTAACGGAGTGGTGTAATGAGCTTCATTACCTAATGGAAATAGTGTCAAATGAGTGACGTAATGAGATACTTATTCCACTGAAGTAGATAAAATATTGAATGCTTCCTATACTTGAATACCTACTAAAATATTAACATTGGAAGAGACTTTTGAAATTGTTTTCTTGTTTAGGTTGCCGGTCCGTTATGTCACCATAAGATAAAAAACAACTTGAAATCAAACGTATTCAAACGTACAATTATAACAATATAATCAAGTTAGTAGAAATTAATAAAATTCGTGACATCATAGCTCAAATAGTGAACACTTGATGTTTTAACAGTTTTCTACAAGCGATTTAATTGATCTAGTTCACTAGTTCCTTGTTTAAGTGCATGTATGTTATATTCTTTAGTTGTGGTCGTTGAGGACATTTCTGACTTATTTGAAGATTAGTATATTATCAAATGGAAAATATTGTTATTTTCTTTGAAAGTTTGCTTCTTCATCTGTAGAATAGTTTATTATCGTTTTAACAACATCTGAAATCAATTCAGTTGGTTCATTATATCTGAAAAAATGTTTATCAGTTATCTGAAATAATTACACGTTTTTATTATTGGAAAACTACATTCTGTTTTACGTATAACTTAAAATGATATTTATTTCAACTATATCTTTCAAAGGTGTTAGTGTGTTAGATATCAGAAAAGAAATAGGGCAGATACTGGAATTGTTACATTTATTGATGATCATTTCCCAACCAATTTCCATTTTTAATAAAATCTAGTCATTGATTTTAGATGACAAAAAATTAGTAAGAAATTGTTCGGTTAGATTCAGAGCTTCTGATTTTTTTATTTGCATCTGTTCCCATTGGCGTTGGTGTACTTCTCAAATGAAATTTCAGGTTGTTATGAAGATTATATGGCAAAATTATTCTACTATGTAAAGATATCCATAAGAATAAATTAAGAGAAGTCACTTTTTAATTATTTAATTTAAATGGCAAGTATTATATTGAGTTCTCTTAGAATAATAATGCATTTTCAGTTATTTGGACAGGATATATAAATATATTTAGTTTTAAAGGGAGATATTTCTGAATCTTTAATTTAAGGAAGCTGGGTTCAAAAACAGTACATAGCTACTTGGTTCATTATACTTACTGACCTGACGAATTATTTTGACATAAACCAAAGCAGTTTTAAAGAAACATATTATTTTAACTACTAGTAAATCATTAGTTCCAGGTTTTCAGTAACTTACCATGCAAGTCAAAATATACTGTTTGTGTGGCCAGTCGACAGTCGACTAAACCATTAGCACCCTGTTATAAACATACATATATTTTTCTGTTAATATGTATCCAGTATATTAACATGATTTAATTTTTGAAAATTTATAAAAACTTTAAAGTAGTTCAGGAAAGTTGTCTGGAAATAGAAGCTATGAAACCTTTCTTTCAGTTTTACAAAAATCTTTCCTTTTACTTATTACTGTTAAGGTCACAACGTAATTTGAAGATTTGGTATTTTAACTATCCATTTTGCTACGGTAGTATAAAAATTAAACCAGGAAGTTTCCCAAAGTGTCTATAGTTAATTTTATCGTGTCTTCGACGCTTTTATTAATTGCTTTTAATTTGCGTACATATTTATCACATCGACCAGAAATCTATTAATATGTGCACCTTAGAAGTACTGTAAATGCATTTATTAAATATCCAGTAAAGTACTTTCATTTAGCATACCTCGTCAAGTTATTAAATTTACATTAAAAAAAATAATTGAGGTAGGCAACTGAAGGATCAGTTCTAGTACAAAAAATATTTGTGATATAATACTTGATTTTTTTAGAACGTGACCTAGCTAAGAAAACGTTCAATTAATAAAATGTGTCGAGTTTTTGGTCGAAGTTAAATCTCCCTCGCTGTTAGACTTTTTGATAGATGACAAGAATAATGCTCGTTTGTAATTTATGCTTAATATTACATCGTGTATGTCGCAGTATGTCATTAGATGTAGTATTATATTCATTTATACAAAATATTGTGCAACAAAAAAATCTTAAAGCATCATTAAATTCATAACGCAAAGCTTGAATGAAGAGAATAAAAATCGTCTACGCTATAGCCAACTTCGACTGATCTTCATAATATACCGACACGCTATCAGCACTCCTGTAATAAAAACGATTTCGCTAATATTCGTAATATTCGTGTAATTAATGACGTTGTACAACCGACATTTCAGATAGCGCTCTTATGCATCAATCATTAAGATAACTATAAAAGCGTTTGTATTAATTATGAGGTATAGCGAAATATTAATTAATATTTTCCCTCTGTTGCACATGTTGTCTGTCGCTGTTACAAAAAAATACAGCGAAAGAGAGATAGCTCCACGTCCATCCAACGATATCAAAATCCGAAGTCGACACTAAAATAAATTTACTTGCAGGACGTTGTTGCAGCAACATAAAATCGCGTTTATTACGGTCACGTGTCGCTCGAAGACTTAAATATTTTATTGTGCTTTATGACTAATCGATGCGAGTCGAAATTTTCTGTCACTGTAATGAACGGATTAATTGGCAGCCAATCCTACAATGAGAGTCAATTCAAGGCTTGCTAGAAGCCAGTAATATTTGATACAAAAGCAAAGTTCATTGTATTTAAATGAAGCGTTTATTGCGAAATTATGCAAAATATAATTTACTACACCGGAGAACTCGCTGTTTTATAAAATAATGGCTAGTTAAAACACAGAGTTTAAGATAAATGAATTTGTATACGAGCTTACGGTTATAAATTTCTATACAAATAATAGGCCAATACTTATGCTAATTTCGATAAACGTATTTGTAGAGAAAAGCCCACATGCATGAAATGTGCTCAAATTAATTGATTTTACTAGAAATTTATGCTTCGTATATTTCGCACAGATAAGAATAATCGTGTAATTGCGCTAACATCGAGCACGGCATTTCCTGAAAGCGTATGTGGGATTAGAATTTTCTGATACGATTTCTACTGCAAGATGTTTCAATTAGCATTATTCAGATTTAGTCGAAAACAATATGGTTGCTGTAAAATTTGGTTTATTGTTTTCTGATAAAACATTTCTGAATCGTTGAGGGTAACAGAATTAAAAATTGGATGTTCTACGCAGACAAAATGCTGACAATATAAATTGCATTTGCAAATTTTATATTGTTTGCTCTTGTACCACTAATTAAGTACTTTTATAGCTGAGTCTGGGAGATACGTATTTTTCTTTTCAAAAACTGTAGTTGGTTTCAAATTAGTATTCAGAAATGTAGCGTTAAATAATTCAGATTTATGCATTCTTTAACAACGTGAAAATTACTTCATTAAATAAATCATAAGTAGGTGCTTTGTACGTCAGAAGTAAACGTTCTACAAACACGTACTATCAAAGGTTACGATCTCTTTATAGACAGTTCTATGATGTACATCGCCAACCGAAAATGTTTTTGAAGTGCCCAGTAGAGTGAATGACAGTCGTTTAGCTTGTTATGCCGAGATAAATAGCTCAGCTGTCACATTTGAATGTTCTATTTGGGTACTTTAAACAAAAACTTTGTAAAATGGTTAAAATTGATCATGGTTGGAGCAATGATTACTGAAAGACAAGAGGAGCAACAAAACAGAAGAGATTCTTTAACTTGTAACTTATAAAATTTGCTGGTCATGATTATAGGTAGATGTTCTCGGAATGTCTTTTTTAGCAGTGGTCTAGTATGACTTCTTTTATTGGACTTTTTCCACTGTCTAGGGTGTATATCACACGAAGTTTCGGGAATTTTGATCTATTCCCGTCTTCAGGTATTCCTTGTTAGTCCTGAGAAGGACTGATAAGTATTGTACGTTTTTCTACGTAAAGCCGTGCCTCCCCCGGGGTTTGAACCCGGGACCGCTGATCGCTGTGATTACTAGCCTGTCACTCTTACCACTAGGTCACCAGTATAAAAACGTACAATATCAGTCATTCTTAGAACTAACCAGGAACACCTGAAGACGGGAGTAGATCAAAACCCCCGAAACGTCGTGTGATATACAAGACAGTGGAAAAAGTCCGATAAAACATATCATTATAAGTAAATATTGTTAGAAATTTGAATAGGTACCATTAGTTATACTGAAGATTGTATTGTTTACAAAACTTTATAAATATTACATAATTAACAAAATGAGTATTCATGACAGCCATTCTTGTATGTACAGAAGTTGATATCCTGAAGTGCTACGGTCAGTGAGGTGAGACCATACATTAGAATAATCACTTCACTAAAGCACACATTTAGTGTTGGTGCTTTCAGTATGGCATGGTCGTAACCATATTATGTTATATGCATAATCGTGCCATATGTGCAACGACTTCGGCTAATGATTCTTCACAAGGAAGACATGATCTAATTGTTTCGAAACTTAAATGGAGAAAATTGGTTTAAAATCGAGACGGTGATTTATCAATACCGTTAGCTAAGAGCGCGAATACGGCATACAGAGCTGATAGTGTTGCATTTGAGATTTACACGTGAGAAGGGATAGAAATTTGCATCTGCATCTTTCGATAACTTTAGAAAAAATATTGCCCGAACCGAGATTCGAAATGGCCACCAATTGCTGTCTTCACAAAAGTTATGTAGTTTTGTGAGACCTTTCATATAATTTTAGGTTGGTTGCGGTTGATTGAGCGGAGTGCCGTAAGTGCTGTAAATTGATTTTTTCTCTTCTACCCTATTGGTTAAGATAAATGCTTAGATGCTGTTAAGGATTTCATTATTTTTTAAATTTGGTGCCGCCTCTGCCGGAAGACGCTTGTGGGTGGTTCACCCTTTATAAATTTCACCACCAAAAGCGGTTGCAGTCGATCAATTCCGATGCAGCTTGCGGCGGGTGCACTTTGTGCCACAACGTTTTTCTTTAATTCTTTAAACATGTGCTTGGGGAAAATTGTTGTTAATTGTTACTGTTTAATACAATATAGCAGTTAAAAATTGAAGTATTTTTCGACCCGGCGCGGCGTCTCCTACTGAAACCTCGTAAAGCCGGTCATACAGGGAAAACTAAATTCCGAGCCAGCGAATAGTTTAATCTTTTTACAAAACAGGTGCATAAAAAGTAACTATAAAATAGATTCCATATATTTGTAAGTATATTGGCTAGAAGTGTCTAGTCATTGGAAATTATAAGGTAACATTGTTATTTTAAATTATAGAAACTTCCCTTCTTATTCAACCCATTTCTGTTCAGAGTTGGACATAAGCTTCCTCTTTCTCTTTTCAATTTTCTCTTGATTTAATCTGTTTCATCTTCCGCCCATCCCATCCTTGAGCGTGCTCGGTCTGTTCATCCCGTTCTGGGTCACCATTTTGTTATTTTTCTATTTCATCGTCGTACTAAATGTTCAGCCTAGCGCCATTTTCTTTTACAAACTCTTCTAGTGATGTCTTCAACTTTCGCATTTTACCTTATCCATGTGTTTGTCTTTCTGTCTTTCAGTATGATTCTCAGCGTACATGTTTATGTTGCTGTTGGCGTTATTTTAATACATATATTATTTTCTGGTAAATACCAACTGTTCGGCTTCATGAGTTGGAATTGGGAGAATATAATCGTTGTATACTTTTGTACATGTGGTGGGGTAGCTACTTTGATTTAAATATGGTACTTCCATATCTTGCCTCGTCCAATCTTATTGTTCTGTGTACTTCTTTTAATTGTGGTTTTTGGTGGAAATTGAAATTTTGACCTACATATATGCATGTGTCTATGTTTATAGAACTGTTATGCATGTCGTAGTAGGCCATAACTTTAGTTTTCTTGCATGTATTCGAAGACTTACTATTTTGTAGCTTTGTTTGGTTTTTAATCAGATAGCCTAACTGCTTAGGCAAAAGACAGAGTGCAAGAGTCATTCTCCGTCGATAATTTCTTTTTGTTCCGGTCTAGCAATTTCACTGCGCCTTCTTAGGTATTTGTCTTATTCTTCTGTTTATACTGATGAATTTTGTAAGATCCAACGTTAGCACGCCCATTGTGATATATTTTACTACTAGGATATATCAGTAATACATTCCACATCGCATCAGTATCATAGGCTAGCTAATCATAGTGACATGTTTTATGGATAAGGTGTCTTTCTGCATGAATATCATCTTTTCTTTTAAAACCTGCTTGTTCTATTGTTGTTGTTATTCTATTATTCTATTGATTGTCATTCATATAATTAGTTGTGCGATAAAAGAGATATGGGCCTGTAGTGTTCAAGTCGTATGTATTTTGCTTTTTATATATTAGTATGGCAATGAAGTTCCTCCACTTCATGCGAATCTTTACGCACTCTAATTTAAGCACTGGTTGAATAAGGCTTTTAAATATGTCAGCAGTTTCGTAGCAATGGACTTCATTAATTCTGTGACTAACTATTCTATTCGTTTTATTCGCTTTATAATGAACTTGATTTAGAACATTTCTTTTCTCAAAGCAGCGATTTTTTTTGGTATAATATCTGTGTAGTGTTGAATCAACTTTTTCTTTTGTCGTTTCGAGTCTATTTTGTTGGCCTCTTTCGTTGAAGACTTGGAGACTTCTTTGAAGATGTCTCTTTTGTTGACTATATACTAATTTATATTATTTATGCTCAAAATTCAAAATTGAGATAATTCTAAAGTTTTCCTTATTTTAGAAAGTGTAGAAAAATAGTTTCATATGGCAAAATCTAAAAACATTCTTATACAGTCCCTGAGTTTCGGCGATTACTTAAATTGCCATCATCAAAAGCAAGTTTCAGCTTCGCCCCTTTGTCTTTGTGGATAAATACCAAGCAAATTTTTTATTTGTGGGTCTTGTACCTTGTAAACTTAAACAAAGATGTTTGCCATTATCTGTGCTTGTTACAGCACCTTGTAAGAAAGAATAGTTGGGCAAACTTTCCGAAATTTGACTTTAATACGAAAATGATCTTAATTTGTAATAGTTATTAACGACATAAGGCCGTTAGTAAGCATCTAACAAACGAGCATGAATTTGTGGCCGAGGCCGTCAGCCCGAGGTTAATGAATTTATCCAAGTTAGTTAGATGCGATAACGGCCGTATGTCGTGGAATACTTTTCATAACACCTACAAAAATTGAATTTTAGCGCAATTAAACGAAAAAGTGAAATAGTATTAGTAACGGGTGTTAGAAAACTCGTCTTATCACAGTCACCTTTGGAAAAAAATACGTTTGGCAATACTGAAATGTATTGTTGGTGACACTGTAAGTCTATGTCAAATTCGATGTTAGTAGGTTAGGTTCTGCGTCAGTTTTGACACAGACTGACGCAAAACCTAACCTGCTAACCTCGAATTTGACATAGACTTACAGTGTAACTAACTATACATTTCAGTATTGTCAATGTTCAAATGTTACTGTTCTGTTATTTCTTAACGACCTAGGCTGTTAAGTGTATAACAGCCATGGCTGTAATGGGGAACTTTTCAGTCAGGTTGACAGTTCTGTTATTGACAAATAATACGTAGGTGTTATGAAAAAATATATAGGTATGTTAATGTTCGATTCAGATTCAGAATTCGTTCAGTTGCTGAAATGGCATATTCAACCCGAGAACCGCGTACAACATAAATTCGTCCAATTGCCGAATTAATTGGCTCAATTGCAGTATTGGCCAAACCCATTTCAGTAATTGAGGGAATTCGGCATCTGACTCTCATACAGGTTGCCTAAAATTGTACGGAACATGGCAATTCAATGAGTTGGAAATGGTTCAAATACAATTTGTCATAAAAGTAACCGAAATAGAAAATGCAATAAATACTTGGTAGCTAGGCAACAAGTAAACACAATAGCTACTTGTTGCTGACAAACAGGACCGTTTAATCAAAAACTTTTATCCTCTACAGGGCTGTGAATTTTTTTTTAAATTAATTTATGTTGGCAGTGATGAGTAAAGGTATTTAATAATATAACTTATACGATTTTGACAGAATCACTTAACGTTGACAAAATGAACAGTCGTAGTTGTTTTTGTTATTAACATTTTTATTTAGTCAACAATTTGTTAAACTGCCCATGTGACTTTTACTACCACGATTGCCAATATACATTTTTTACAAAACAATTTCACATTCCCTCTTGAGTATAAAAGTTTTCGATCATACGGTATTTGAACCTTTTCCAATTCATAGAACTGCCATGTTCCGTAGAATTTTAGGCAGCCTGAATATATTTTACAAGGCTGCCATTTAGTAAATACAATATTGTCAGATATTACAATATTGTCCTTCTGTTTATATTTGAAAGAATTGAGTATTTAAGATGATATAAATGTTAGAGTGCATATTATTGGATACACAAACCTATTTATTTACTAATGAACAAACTTCATCAAATATTAATAGAAGTAGACTTATTAGAAATGGTTGTGAATCATTTTTCGGTAATGTGAAGTTGACACTGATCTCTGGCAAAATGTTGGAAGTCACTTTTAATAGACACAAGGTTTGAATAAATAATTTATTTTTAATCAAAATGCTTCTTCCTAACTAATCTATTTCTTTAACGTCTGTGTTTTTAACAGAAATTGCTATTGCTGCTGATACTATTCAGAAAGTCAGAAAATTGTGCAGTTGCCGTTGCATGTAGGGAAGTAATGATTTACAAATTTACGAAATTATTCTCAAATTTAAATCTAAATTATAGGTCGACGCCCCGTATTTACATCCTTTTTTGGCATTTTGAATTTCAACAGTGTGTCAGATCGTCCACAAAATGTAATTACTGTGGAAGTAAAATTATAAAATACAAGATCGGACATTTTTAACTAAACCTGCTAAATCTGATTATTAAACCAACTTATGCCGCTATTTTGACTCACAAAATCACCTTCAAACTTCTATCATTAACATGATATTAATAAACACAAAAACCAACAATTTTGAAATACAGTGAAAGTCGGATATAACGTCCTCGAAGGGACCGGTCGTATGTGGAGGTTATACCCGACCGGACGCTATATCAGGTAGCAGCAAAATTATAATTAGAAATCAAGAAAATAACACAAGTACATGTGTTTACTATAAATATGCAATGTAGAATAATCAAACGTCTATATATTAACAGATTCAGAAATATAAAAATTTATTAAAGGAAAATATACATTAAACTTACGTAAATATATGTAGGTGCAATGAAGGCGGCTTTAAGTTTTTCTCGGTTTCTTCATATAGTGGTCACTGATGAATGCGACAAATTAAATTCGGTAGAGATTCGCCATTGTCTAGTCTAGAAATAATTGCACCTTCTTCTTCTATCGAGATAACTTTCCGTTTACCTACGGCCATTTTGCACTACACGTAAGTACTACACGCAAACACGAACTGACGGGCTAGTGTTAAGGTATATTATTACATGGCATCATTGCTGCTGCAGCAGATATTAACGATAATCAGAAAAATATTTGTTGAGGTGTTTAAGTTATGTGATAGCATATGACATCACTTCTGCTGCAGCGGATGCTATAGCCGAACCTGGTGCTAACATATTACATGTAAATGCAGACGCTATATGCGACTCTGCCGCTATAAGCGGCGGCGCTAAATGCGATCTTTTTTAACATTGACTTAAATGGAAGATCAACCAATCATTCAAATTTTGGCTGCTATAAGCGACTTTTCGTTATAAGCGACAGCGTTATAAATGACTCTCACTGTATAGCATGTAAGAAAGCTGAATAAGGAGATTTTTAAATATAAATCCAAACTTAATTCGTAGTTTTCTATATTTTCTATGTAATAATTCTGCCTGGAATCCTGAACTATTGCCGTTACTATATTTCGTAAACTGTTATTAATATTTATATATTTTTTCAAAAAAGCATTTCCATGGCTCTTTTAAAAAAATCTCTTGTTTAATATTTATGGATCACGTTATAATAGTTTTAATGGGCGTGTAAAAATTTTATTTCTTAGGTCATACCAGATTGTTGTCAAAATCTCATGTCACTGGAATAATATTGACAGCTACCTTTTCGGGAATAAACAAATTTAAACGGTATTCTTACTGGTCGCAATTTATTGCAAGATAATGTAACTTTGATAAAAGTACGTTATTTACTCATTTTCTTTTCTGAAAACTTATTAGTTAGTACCTACCTTTTTTGTTTTTTAGTGTTCAGTTCTTTTTCATATGAATTTGTGAATAAATTATATTGATTACGTAGTTAAGATAACTGAAATGTATAAATCCTGTAACTGTATATTTGCTTGATTTGTCTATATTAAAACAAGTCAAGTCATTAAAGCGCTTGTTGCTGATTCCAGTGACTCCAATTTTTTTCGATTCTTGAGCACTTCTTGTATAATAATAAAATCTTGACTTTATATTATGCTTTCAGAGCTTGGTTTTCAGTATTATTTTCCAGTTTTTGTAATTATTCAAATTTGCTGTATTACGATCGCATCTTTTAAACCTGACTGTTTGCTTACAAATGTCGTAATAAAATATGTTTACTGAAATGGGGATTACTTTCTATTTTAAAACAGTTTTCGATAAAATCGTAAATATTTAACGAACGAGCCGTTCGTAATTTATTTCGTGTGTATTTGGACATATAAAAATTTAAACCTTGTCATTTTACGATCTTCCCTCTCAAACTGACATACTGGTTTTTGTGTAGAGAATTCGTCTGCATGTTTTGTCTTCTTCTCTTCTAAGTTTTGCATTATTTTTTTTCACTAGAACTGGAAAAGCTGCCCCGTTTCCTGATTCAAGAATTTTTGAGAACTAGCAACATTCATTAATTTTCTGTTTAAAGTAACCGAAAAGGTAATCCCAACACTTTTAAAAGGCTTTTTTGCAAACGCATAATGTGGCCACTAAATTAGAAAGAATCCCGCGCGGAATTTTTAAAGGCCCAAACGGCGCCAACATTCTCGGGCGATCTTTTTTTAAAGCTGTCGAACAAGCCCGCGTCTCCCGACTTTCTGTCCGAATCGGATCATTAGAGCCGAGATGAAAATAATAATTAGAGCCGGGAACTAATCAGTTAATCATAATCAAGAGCGGACCGGGCGGGGAATAAATAGAGATAATTAAATTGGGCGAAGACACACAATTTAATCGGACTGGTAGAGTCGTCGGCTCCAAGACAAGGGGCCACTTAGCGGCTAAGACACGACCCGAATAGAGACATGACCGCGGGCCCCATTATTCCCATTCCATTCATCTCTCCAACGAACCACCCAATATTATAGTCTCGAAAAATTTAAATAAATATTGCTGTCGCCGCGCGACACGCCGGTCAATTCGGGCCGTTAAAATTCAAATTTTTCCCATCGGTTCCGTTAAAGTGGTTTGTTCTGTATCCTGTCAAAATTTTAACAAAAGATGCCACGGCGACTACGTGATTTTTTTTTAGAAAATGCATCGTCATATTCCGAAAAGTGTCGATGAAACTGCCATCGTTCTTTGTTTTTATTGAAAAGGCAATTCATTCATCATTCACCTTTGATTGGCAAAGCGTGCACGTCTACTAATGCGTATTTTCATTTATTTGTATTCGTGAATGGACATAATCGGTACCGTTTGCCAACAAACGTCTAAAATAGTTTCACCAACGACTACTGCATAGTCTAAAGCAGTGATTCTGAAACTTTTTGAAGAAGCAGAGCACTGAAACATTAAAATCAATAATATATCTAAAAAGCGACTCAATTAACAAAAATATGAATGTAGATACCTTTTATTAAAAAATTATAGATTGCCCATTTCACGGTAGAAAAAATAAAAACATTAATTTAAAACTAAATTTCTAAATACTGAAACTGAAATAACGTTTTTGAGCAATATCAGGTCTGTTAATAAGTTTCCTTTTTTGAGTTAATATAGCTTTTGAAATTTTTTATACTAGTTAATTATGAGAAACCGCGTGTATGCAGATAAGATGTTGAAAACTGAAAAAAAATTCAAGGTTCAATCGGACAATTTTATTTTCAGGTCAGTTTACAAAGTGGCCGGTTTTTCTTTTTCTAAAGAAAATTGACTACTCTATATATTAACTGTGCCAAATGCATGTCGTATTTTTTCTTCTAAAAATGGTGAGTGATTTTTTACTTTCCCGTTTAAAAGACGAAGGAAGTATTGCAATCGCGAAAAAATAACCTTTCGAGATTTTTTCAGATCTTCACGTTTCAGGGCCTTTATATGACGAAAAACAGGTTTTCTCAATTCCGTCTGTCTGCCTGTCTGTTTGCCTGTTAATGATATAACTCAAAAACTATTTCTCGGAGAAAGACAATATTTTGCATACACATTATATATCTACCTGGCATGAAACCTAGAAAATTTCAGACAAATATATACAGGGTGAGCACCTTAAAAAATAAAATTTTGTTTATTTTGATTTAACTTAGTAATAAATACAAACAATATTCTTACCAAAAATGGGCCCCAATAGAAACAGAATAAATGTTATACGATACAAAAAGGAGCAACAATTTAGTACGTTACTTAATACAGCTGCAACGCAGGAATTCGAAACGTCGGTGCTCCGTAGCTCAGGTAGAAATCGCCCGTTCCCTTGCAATATCTCACAAAACGTTGGGGACTGCATACGCGGTCCGCCTGCCCTTCGAATTCCACCGGTAACGTTTTTTATTTGAAAATTTATTAGAACCGTTCCCTCTACTGTTTCAGTATTATTAGAAACTTGAAGATATTTTTACTCCTAACTTAATTTGATTTTTAAATTATTTAGTGTCACAATGTAGACGAGGGAAGTTCTGGGTAAAGCATTTTACAGATTTTTGAAATTGATTCAGTTACCATTACTAAGTGGTTCCTTCTATTGTTTCAGTATTATTAGAAACTTGAAGATATTTTTACCCCTTCCGTTTTCTTCGATTTCTTAAAACTAATTAGTGTCACAACTTCCACTTCCAAGGAAAATTTAAAGATTTTTTTAAAATGGAAATATATTCTTCAATCTGTTTTCTACTGTTTTTTACTTCCTTTTACGATAAAGGAAGTATTGGATTCACCCCAAAAATTCGAAATTGAGTTTTGCAACAGATCTTCACGTTTTAGAGTCCCCTGAACCCAAAAAGCGTAGTTTTTTCATTGGTCTGTCTGTCTGTGTTTCTGTCTGTCTGTCTGTCTGTCTGTGTGTCTGTCTGTCTGCCTGTGAACAGAATATCTCAAAAACGAAAAGAGGTATGGCATTTGAAACTTCATATGTAAGTTTTGTGTATGATGTAGATGAGACAGCAAGCTTTTGAAGCAAATCGCATAACCGGAAGTAGGTGTTTACTCTTGTGATTTTTCAGTTTTTTTCGATTTTTTCAAAAACGGCTCTAACGATTTTTTTTAAACTTTATATTTTTATTACATTTTTAATGTACCCAAAGAATCATTGAAAATAAACAGGGCTATGCAACAAACATTACAGTAGTTGTTATACGTTTTCTGAATTTCTCTTGTCACTAAAGCAGAATCGTGTTGTCCTAACTCTCTCCTCATCGTAATAATAAAATAAAGTTTGCACGCAATTGCAAAACGTCGGTTAAGTCAGTTTAACATGCATAACCCTGTTCATTTTCAATGATCGTAGGTGTATATTGATGTGAAATAGGTGATTTTCCAGTTGAATACTTCTAAAATGGGTTTCTTTTGTTCTTTTTTTCTATTTTTCTATTAACTCCTATTTTAAATAGAACACCCGGTATATTATTACATTTTTGAATTCAGCTTAAAATTCTAGAGAAAATTTGTCTTTTGAACTAACTAAAATTTGTAATTTTTGACAAATGGTTAAAAATTTAAAATCAAAGTTTTGGCTAATTATAGATCACTGTAAAAGGAAGTTGTGTGCGTGTATCACACCAGATTTTTTCTAATATGATTTTTTTTCAAAGAGGTATTTTTGATGAAATACTGACTAAAGCATTTGAACTTTCATTATAGAATATGACTAGAATTCATTTTTAAGTTCCAAAACTCAATATAGCATTTTATCTCTATATATCAATCTTAATTCGGACTGAAAAAGGAAATATTCACACTGAACGTTGTAAATAATTATGTATTCAAAGTTTTTAAAGAAGGTTTATAAAAGTGCTGACTAGACTGTGATTTTTAAGCACATATAACAGTTAAAATAAGCAGTATAAGCTTTAAAAAGCACCAAAATAAGCAAACATATTCATAAATAGGCAAAAATAAGCATTTACAAGCCTAAAGAATATTGTTAACCAGAAATAATCTGTTACAAATAACTACTGTTACTGAAAAGATGTAAATATTTTACAATTTTAGTATCCTATTTAAAAGAATTACTACATATTCAGTTATAATAAAAAAAGCTAGTTACATATACGTTTTTGCTATCATCTGCGAATATAAATTTATACAAATACGATCAAATTTTATAATATCTAACACCGAGGCAATGAATTAGTGGTAATTGAAAAAACAATAAGTTATTGACACTTTTTCTAAGTTTTCTCGAGTTCAATTTGTACGTTTTCCAAAAATAATTAATTTATATGCTGAAAATTACTTTTCAACATATACAAATGTTAATAGGGTGTATTTTAAACATTCAATTTATTGAAATATTTTGTGGCAGCTTTATCTTTTCTGCTGTTAAATTTTTGTTAATGGTAACTAATAATTCTTTGGTGGTTCTTTGAAAGGGCAAAAATTAATTTAGTTTTTGGTTTTCGACTGCTTTCAATGATTGCTACAACTTGTTTTACAATATTTAAATATTCATTGAGGCTGCGGTGGGGCGTTTCTAGCTTTTGTATAGCTTCTACAGTACACCAAAAATACTTGATATGTAGACAATATTTACAATATGGTCCTGCAAATGTTTATCTTTTAAAGCAGCTTTGGCGTTACGCATTGCTACGCCCATTAATTACCTCAACACTTTTTTCAAAGTTGTATTAAGTAAAATTAAACAGATTTTAATCACATTCCACATCTTGTTAATACAGGTTCGTGTAAAACCGTATTGGTCAATTTTTCTTTAAATGCTCAAATCTCCAGGGGGCTTTAACCTAAACATACCTAGTTAACTGAAGAAATAAATTGTTTATGCTGGAATACTCTTCACGATTTTTTTGTGCAACTCTACGAAGAATATGAGCTAGACATGTAACATGGATCAGATTTTGGTAAAATGTCTAAAGTAATTTCCTACAACTAACATGTACGGAGTTCTATCGTTAAACTTAGTAGATACAAAAATCTTAAAGTAGTATTTATAAAATAAGTAATAGTTTGACTATTTGCTCGTTCCAAAACTTTAGAATACAAAATGTATGATCTAGTGAAAGTGGAATTTAGCTACAATAGATTTTTAAACATAACTTTCAACAGCATCTGTAATTTTACTAACGGAAAACCAAATAGGCTTCCCCGCGATATTTTTCCTGATTTGCTTAATAGTAGAGTAGCCACATAGCTTTCTCTACAGTTGACTCACTTGTTACATAACGATTCCAAATTTTGCTACGAACTCCTTAAAATTTGGGCTCTCTGATTCAACTGATGTTTGTTAAATGCACAATTACATAAAAGCTCAAGCCAAAAATATGATTTATTCAAAGATTTAATTCTCTACTTGCAAATAAATATAACCTAAGGCTCTAAATAATTCCTTACTAATTCGGCAAACAACTTTCTTGACAAGAATTTATCAATCCAATCAAGGGTGTAAGTGTAACATTTTTATATTCTTGCAGGAATAAAACAATTAAATTTATTAGAAGACTTCTAGTTACACAACGAATTTAAACTTTCTCTTTACAAGTTTTATCTGCTTAAAAATAAATCGAAAGAGATTCATAAATATGCAATAAGCATAGATAACTATAAAAATGGGGTTTTGCAATTGTGACTCAGTCGCTCTAATAGTGCATAAAATGCGTGTCTTTCAATTATCATGCCGAAAAAGCTCTCACAAGCAACTAAGCATTTGCTTAAAAACCCGTCATCTAGTCATGATTAATATAGATTTTAATGTTGCCGGCAATGTTTTTGCCATTACCGATACTTCTTTTTACTTCATCATTTGAGGCAGGAATTATCATAATTTCTTTAATTGCATTGACGTTAAGCATTATTTTTATTACGCGTTGCAGGTATATTAGGTAAAAAATGCCGACAATTTTTCTGTACCATGTTGATTTTTAATGCGATTGATTCTGCTTATGTGGAGCAATTTGTACAGTTTCGGAAATGTGTTTTTAAAATGTTTTACTCGTGTAACTTGCATGTCTAACCACCTTTTTATGGTTATTTACGATAAAAGTGCGTAAAGCTAGTCTTTAGTTACTAGCGGGGCAGAGTTAAAACGCGAGTGCAACGATAGAATCTAGAAAACATGATAAATTTAAAAATTTGTTTTAATGTTAAATTAGGACTGCTGCATTGAATAACAGGTTTGCCTTGATAAGAAAAACTTCGCCTAATAACCGGACATGATTTTATGTGGTTAAAAATTCTAACCAAGTTGCTACTGACGACGTGACTAATGAAATCATGTTATTAAATAGTCGTTTTACAAACTTAAAACTGGCAACTAAAAACCAATTTTACACACTGTCGTAGATAATAGTTATGTATGCTACAAGTGAATAAAGAGGCATTTTATCCATGAGGGGAAAAGCGAGTGAGATAATTTCCCCGAATGGATAAAATCTCTTTTTCTTCAAACGGCAGTAAAATATGGCATTAGACTGCTGGATTGATGATGCTAAACTGTCACTTTATTGCCAAGCGGCAGATAAAGTTATTATCTGCCGCTGACGACTTTATCTGCCGCTGACAACTTTATCTGCCGCTCGTCAGCGGCAGATAATATTATTTGCCGCTGACGAGATCAAGTAATTTTCTTCGAATTTTATTCACAAAGTTCTAAATAATTTGTTATAAAAACGTTTGAAGAAAAAATACTATATGTTATTCGGAGCAAAACTATCTTTATGTGGCTCGGCTGTACTTATCTGCCTCGCAAGCTCGGCAGATAATCTGTCCAGCTTTGCCACATAAAATATAACTTTTGCTCCTAATAACATAATATACTATTATTCACGTGTGGCATATCAATGTTTTTCCAATAGTACCTACATTTAGTTATATAAATAAGTTTTGATATGGTATAAATAATTTCAAATAAATATCATGATAACTGCTTTTGTGTTAGTCACCACGGTAGCACGTATTTATTTTGTTAGTTGCTATGTATTATGGACTATTTTATTCACTAGTGAATAAAGTAGCCTATAATCCATAGCACGTATTTATTTTGTTAGTTGCTATGGATTATGCACATTTTATTCACTAATGAACAAAGTAGTATTTTATCCACACTCATGGTTAAAATCTTACTTTATCATGAAGATGTTAGTAGATAAAATACAGCTTTACAAATAGGTATTGTCAAAAATAATTTTTACCATTTGAAACAAAATTGGCCTAGTTCGTAGTTTTATTTTCTTGGTAATCTTCCATAATTTCAAAAATAAGTACAAGGAACTGGATCATTCGTTAAGAACAACTATGTTAGGGTGTGTCAAAATCATCCTTTCTTAAAAATGAAGACACAAATACGATAATCGTCAATTTTGGATGGTATGGCACAAAAGAACTGAATTGGCTTAAAGTAGACGAATGTGTATACGATTCCCACAAGACTGAGCACAGACGTCACGTCACAGACGGCTAAAGTAGTTTATTTGTGCTTATAATAAATTGTGGAATTGTTGCTTAAGATAATGTAGAACTTCCGAGAACAGATATAAAGATACAATTGTCGTTGACTATTTAAATTAGATAATATTCAAAAATTTAATAGCATTCGGTGTTTATAATTAATTTTTGTAAATATATACACGTTGTGTAATGGAGATTTGCGACTCAATGTCTAATTGAAGCTTTTGATGGTGCTTCTGCACTTCTGTAGGTGTTCTGTATCTCTTAAAGCTGTTTGTATAACCGTTTTTCTAAATTTGATCAATTCCTTTGGTTAGTAATCTCTCTTGCTCTGACGTCTTCCATTTTCCCGCATTTTACAGAATATTTTTTTTACAATACAAAAACGAGGCACAAATTAGGCGTTACTAAATATAGCTACGACGGAGAAATTGGTAAGGCCGGTCCTCCGTGGCTCAGGTATAAATCGCCCGTTCTCTTACGATATCGCACTAAACGTTGGGGCTGCACACGCGGTCCTGCCTGTCGTTCGAACTTGACTACCGGTAACGTTTTTTTTTTATTTGAAAATTTATGTAATTTATTAGAAACGTGAAGATATTTTTACTCCTAACTTAATTTGATTTTGAAAATTATATATTGTCACAATGTCGACGAGGTTCTGGGTAAAGCCTTTTACAGATTTTTTTAGATTACAAATAATCTTCCAAAGTATTGCAAGTGTATCTTCGGCATATTGTAGATAACATATCTTTGATTTTGATGATCGTGCTGTATACAAATACCGATATTTATCTCTACGAAATATCCAAATGATGAAGTTCAATATTGTATTTTCGAAAACTATGAAGTACAACTAAGGTGAACATATAACTAAATGGCCGGTAAGTATCGAAGTGTCCAATGTGAGTTCCCGATAAAAGGTCATGGCTTATGTACTAGATATTCGAAGGACTAGCCACAAAGTAAACTTAATTAAGATTTATTTGTTCGTAAAACTAAACTAAGCGCTGACAGTCTAAATATGTAACATGCTTGGGCGTTACCTAAACTAAGAGTAGACGAGCATGATTACTTAACATTTTGAAATAGACCATCGCCAAATGCAAATCTACAATCTTACTTGCATTGCAATCATATTTCAATTATCGATATCTGAGACAACTGAAAAACGAGATAAAATGATAATTGACAATCTGTCTCCATGTTATAATATATACAAAATTATAGGTTGTCTATATTCAGATGTGTTGCCAAATACAGTTTTTTTATATAAAATTATTCAATGTTCTGACAAATTTTACTTACAATAGTAACCGTTAATATAAATGCAGCCAAGTTAGTCAAAATGCCAAAAATTATAGCAGAAATTTAAATAAAAAAGACTGAGTATTTTAAATATGATTTTCCAGCTTATAGCACGACCCACTGATTTCTATAATAGTTATTTATGTATTAAGGGCATAATCAATAGATTATAGCACGAGGGAATGTCTAAAGCGCGACGCGAAGCGGAGAGCTTTAAATTTCCCGAGAGCTATAATTGTGATTAGGCACGTGGTACATATAAGGTTTTATTTCATTTTAGTCCTCAAAATGTATACAATTTAAGGATTCAGTATTTAGGCTACAGACTACTGCGTCGTCGTTGTGCTGGCGCTGTGCATAGGTATTTGGTGTGCTATGGTTTCTATGCAGATTGTTGGTGTTGCTATAGTACATTGTTGGTGCTTGTTATATTGCTTGGCAACTTTATAGGCCATAGGGTTATAAAAGCCATTTTACGCCCTCTGTCGAGGGCCACTAAACAAGATTATGGTTCCAAAATGCAATAAAGTAAGTTATATTAATAAATATATATCTATATTGGGCATTTTTCGTCATCATTGTAGGCACCACAGAGAGTGATTTAATAGTATATTATGGGACAAGTGGTTGAAATTTTAATAAATTTTAACAAATTAATGCACTTTAGAATAAATTAAACATAAAGTGACATTTCTCTTGTCAATAATTGAATCTCAAACAGTTTGAAATCCCGGTAGTCCGAACATTTCAATGTCTAGCGGTTGAAATGCGAATCAATGTCAAAATGACTGATTTCAGTGTGATGAGTAGAAAAAAAAATTATGATACGCCAATTTTAAAAAAATCTTATTCGAGCAAATCAACCAAAGGTAATTTAATTTCAGATTTTACATTTAGAAAAGAAAACTACTTTTTTGCAATACAATTAGAAATTAATGACAGTCGAGTCGTGAAGAAACCTTTGCATTGTGGGTGGGAACACATCGTTGCAGCCAAGACTACATTCTTGAGAAAATTCTTGCAACTTAGGGAGATTCCGAGATTCGTATATCTAGATGAAACATAAATCTATTTCACGGTTTGTCAGAGTTCATCAATCTGAATTAAAAAGTAATGCATCGTGATTATAAACACGGGGGAAAGAGATACACTATTTTGCATATGAGAACTCGTTTTCGCTCTTTGAAGGATTGTGAATTCTTGCTCGAATTGGCCAATAATGATAGAGATTTCCATGCAACAATAAACGGGAATTCATCAGTCTGGCGTGTAGCGCCGGTTATGGGCAATGCACCATATCATGCGGTGCAGTTGAACAAATCTCCAATATTTTCTTACTAGACAATCCAAATGCAAAATGGGTGATTAATCATAATTTAACAAGAAAGGAGTACAAGAATATTGGAAAAGAACTTTGGGAGTTGAGATTGAAGATCAATTTGAAGTACTTTGCACATGAAGTTACTTAGTAAACTTTCTTACTTTCTATCATTGCCAATATAATCAAATTGATATGGAATGGGGATTTTCTTAAACATATTTTATACAACAAACACATAGATTCTCATTAAGTTCTAATTACAGGGTTGCCGTTTTGTAGCCATTATGAAAAACTGACTTTGGATGGCATGGGCAATTTTCCTGTTCAAAATATTTTTTTATTCACTATTTGGTAAAGGAATCAGATTCAGAATTACATAGATTTGGATTCGTCTTATGAAATTATGATTGTGGAACAAGAGGTTCATACTTTGGTTTCAAAATTCGTGTTTGCTACACTGGTCATCCATGAATACATACAAGAGGACACTACAGTGAAATGCTTCTTAAATACCAAAAATAGTAAACTTGATTCTCCCTAATACAACAATACGACACATCATGGTTGATAAAAAATATATTATTTTAAAATTTCCGTACAAATGTTAGCTTTATGCAGATTTTATACTATTTAGTCTATTCTGTAACGTTTATTATTGTAGAAGCTGAAATCTAGACTCATAAAAATTACAGCTTAAGACATTTCTCTTGAAACTGAATGGTTGGATTGCGTAAAATTGAAATTTCACACTTTTCAACAATTCAGACGGCAATAATGAGTCGTACGCCTCAGCAAGACAGTAAACCTATTTCCGGTGGCAAGGGTCCTTTACCTTAAATAACGTAGGCGCCCTAAATTACCTGTGGACTGGGGTGGGCAGGTATCCGTTACGAGGCGCCACTCATTGACAGATTTTTGTTTATGTTTGTAGATTTCGTGCGAGATTACGCCCTTTAGCGTTGGGGAGCCCCTGGTCTGCTGCAGCTCTAATAACGGATAATTTGTCAAAACTTTGCGTCTGTTCTACTTTTGATATTTCATTTATATTAGCTGTAAACATTTGGATATGTATTGATAGATACTTATGTCATTATGGGGTTGTCCTTATACCGGGTGTCCGTTCTGCAACTCGAATATAGGAATCAAACATTGCATTGAACGTTTTTGGAGACTCCTGCTGTATATGTATTTATTTTTGTTAACTGTAGGCTAAGTCGTTAAAAATTTTTGCTGCAAATAATTTAGAGAGAAAATAGACAAACATAAATAGGTAGCAATAGCAATTCTCCTTTACAGGCAGAATTTAGTTAAAATACTTTTGGGCGGTATGGTAATAGTAAACTAATTTATAAACAGAGAAATGACAATATTTAAAGAAATTTCATAAATATTAGGTATACACCAAGTGAATTAAACATATGTATATTCAGGAAAAGATGATGAGCTCACGAGCACGTAGTGCGAGTGAGATCATATCTTTGAGTTAATAAATGTTTAATTCACGTGGCGTATATATGTTTTTATTCAATTTTGACGAAATTTTGAATAAAAAATTAAACAATATTCAAATTAAGATATAAATTTGCCCATTCATCGTCGATTTGATCTAAATTTTAGTAATTATATATTACACACTACAAAGCGAAAGAATAATTGAATGTAAATATTTGTCGAAATAATAAAAATATGTTGTTCTTCATTGAAACTTTTTTGAATTAAACTTTTTTAATTCTCTAGCGAATTAAATACTTTTATCTACTCCAGTGGGATAAGTAACTCATTACGTGACTCATTTGACACTATTTCCGTTAGGTAATGATGCTCATTACACCACTCAGTTATGCAACGACTTCATTACGTAACTGAGTGGTGTAATGGCTTCATTACCTAACTGAAGTAGTGTCAAATGAATGACATAATGACATTTGCCTACTAAAATATTTTTGAAAATTACAGATCTTCATGCTATTTTCTCAATTTTAGGCAGTTGCAGATAAAATTCTCTACAATACAGGTGTGATAATGCATCATTAATATACTTGTGTGCTTACATAACTCGTGCTACGCCCTCGTTTGTAACTTACACACGTACATTAATTATGCCTTTATCCCTCTTGTATAGTAAATAACTATTATTTCATTTGTGAATCCATGTGAATCATATGCTGTTTATGAAGGTTGTTATGGAGTTAATAATGTCACTTTAAACTGTCAAAATTGAATAAAAAATATTACAAACATTAGCTCAAACCAAGAATTTAGCAATCGTCATCAATAATCCTTATATTGACCTTTTAAAAGTTCTGATTGAGACATTCTTCCTTCTAGGTTAACATTGTCTCTAGGGCAACAGGTAACGTACGCTATAATAAAATTAGCATGGTTATTGTGCGTTGCATCATTACCTAAGAAACTGGATTTACTATCAAGGTTAATCTACGGAAGACTTTGTACTGGAAAAGTGCTTGCTTTCTCAAAATTCGTCTAACTGGAGTTTGATAGTACGTGCTAAGTAAACAATTTTTTGCGACTTTAAGAGCACGACTATCTTAGCAACACTTTACAGGTATCCAAAACTAATTGTAGTAACACCAAACTGTCGAAAGGAAGTCAGTAGTAAAATAATTCACCCCATCTTTGTCAGGTGAGGTTACAAAACAAATATATTGCCGTATTATCTCAGGTGCCGCGATGGATAAGTGAAGTCGAGTGAAATAAGCATTTCCGTTGCGTCTGCTGTTTGTTTGTCTCGGGTGGAAACCAACAATACGGATACCAACTTCTGCGGTTAGTAATCAGTGATTTTAAGTAGGTCTACTTAGCAGGGCTTATCCAGTTTTTTGACGCGTATTAAAGTCGTTGTTTGCAAATTTAGAATTAACAGGAACATTATACCGTGTGTTTGTAAAAAAAAATATATAAGCAAAACTAATGTCAACAGCAAGCTTTAGAGACAGCAAACGTTAGAATTTCCATAGCAGATTATAATACATATAGGTATACTTATGACAACAACAACAATGACAGTTAATGAATTCTAAAGCTTGCTGTTTACATTAATTCTAAATAGTAATTCTAATAACAGATATTGCAAATGGTATCCAATGTTTTTGTAGAAAATGCGATATCAAATTTAGAATTGAGAATATAATTTAAGACATTAGTCAGTGGGACCTTCTACCATACTGAAAATATGGCGACTCCTGATTTTCGATTTGGTACGAGCTAACTTAGTTTTGTTTCACGTGACAAATGAGCTAATTTTTCGAAGTTAAAACATGCGTTTTAGACGAAAAAAGCTATAAAAACTGTATTTCAGACAAACATTGGTCATTAGCACTGATACTCAGGTAATAAAATAGTATTACGCTCTCTACGGACTCGTTGCACTTGCAGCTTTGGGATTATAACCCATAATATTCATCAAATAATTATCAATAAGATGCATACTACTTATTACATTACCCTTAATAATATTTTAATTATTTATTATTCGAGCTCTCGCGACAAAACGATACTAAAATAATAATTACAATTTTAAAAATTACCTAATTTTCCTTTATTTCAAGAAAAAAATCTGACGCAGAACAATTTATATTTAAATAGCGTTTATGCAGCACAAGTGAAGTATTAATTATTTAAAACATTCCGTCTGTCATAATCCATGATTTAAATTATAATTATTATAAAATTACCATGAATAAAAAAATTTATTGCTACTAATATCACAGAAATAATAGCTGCATAATATATTTAGTGTAGACACGGTATCTATATTTGTAGATTCTTGAAGTGTACTTAGGAACTATTTATTGACATTTGGTTGGGGTCAACTGCAAAGTTAAATTGACATTCATCTGATTCACATAACTGTAAATAAATAACCTTTCAAACAAAAGGAAATTCGCCATATAAGTAAAAAATCTGTAAAGAGCTTTACCTAGAATTTCCCTCGAGGATATTGTGACACTAAATAATTTTAAAAATCAAATTAAGTTTGGGGTTTCATACCAGATAGATATATAATCTGTATGCAAAATATCATAATCCTGCATAAAATAGTTTTTGAGTTATACTGCCAACTGACAGACAGACAGACAGACAGACATGCGGAATTGAGAAAACGTGTTTTTCGCCATCTAAAGACCCTGAAACGTGAATATCTGAAGGAAATCTCGGAAGGTGATTTTTTCACGATTACAATACTTCCTTAGTCTTTTAGACGAGAGCAGTAAAAATGAGACATAGCAATTTATTTCAAAATTTTTGAAGGTTATATTGGAATGAGTCTGGAAAACCGCACTTACGATGATTTCAAATGGTCAAAGTACAAGAATAAAAAAGCAACATTTGAAAATAATATTTTTAAATCAAAATGCAAACTAAAAATTCAACATGTAGAGAGCACACCTTTCAAGAATATCTGGTAGCTAGTATTTCGAGAAAATTTTGAGAAGAGAATGTTTTTAACATTTTTGGTTGATAATTAAGACATGAAACGGTTATTCGTTTCTATATTTGAAAGTCATATGGTTATAAGTGCTCCATTGTTTTGCGAGAAGGAATGTAAACACGTTTAACACATTTAAACCAAATATGCAGAAAATTATTTTATGTTAACAGAAATACAGAAAATCGGCTTGCGCTTGCATATATTATCATTTCTTCTTTTTTTTCTCTGATAGCCCGAGTTCCATTTTTATTTCAATAAGCACAGCTCTCGATTACGAACCATCGTTTATTCAAATTTAAAAAAATCGTCATGCAAGTTGAGGGTATATATTCAACCCTCATATGTACTATGAATGAAATTTTCTATAATTCCTTGGAAGGTGATTTGGTTTTTGAGGACTAACGTATAATACTGCATATTAAATCAAGTGAATAAGAAAAATGTCTTCCATTTGTTGAAATTATAGAGCTCACTGCATACAACAAGTTTTGAACAAAATAGTTAAATAAAAGATATGTTTGGGGTTAAATGTTATATATTTCAAAAATCCAGGAAAGCCAACAAATTGCTTTTACCATACCGACCTCTTGTGCGTAAGAATACGTAAGAAAGTTATTTATTCAAGACTAAACGAATACTTTCCCAAAAATAACCTGCTATCATCATTTCAATTTAGATTTCGCCATCTACATTTTACTAGCCACCAGCTGCATCGAATCAATAAGACTAAAGGCTTTGAAGCTGCTATATTTCTTGATATTGTCCAAGTATTTGATGATGTGTGGCATGACGAGTTATTGCACACAATTATAGAATTTAGTACCCTTCATTACATTATCAACGATGTAGCATCGATTTTAAGACATCGCTCTTATAGTAGTTAGTTGACTAAATTCAACGTTATGAAATGTTAAGTCCGTCAGAGCAGGTGTACCACAAGATCCTGAGCTTGGACCTTTACTTTTTAATAGCAATGCGATTGGACGAATCTTCACCAAGTCATAAATGAATTACATGCATGGTAATAAAATGTGAAAGTACTGAATACTAACGAGCAAGCTGTTAAATATCTTGGAGTGTATTCGTATTGTAGATCGGCATGGAGAGTACAAGTGAATTATAAACTTAATACCATGGATAGATTACTTTTAGCATAATAAATCTAAATTCAGCGTTAAAAAATAGGGTGTGCATTACTAACCTACCAAGCAATGTATGCTTGTTCAGTATGGGGGACTACATCAGAAACAAATATGCAGAAATTGTATACCTTTCTACATAAGATGCCGAAAGTAGTTGTCAATGCCCCATGGTACATTGAATACGTCGTGAACCCAACTTACCGCCTGGTATTTTATATAATTATTACAAAATGTCAAAAAGTTAGTAATGCAACTGTAAACAACCGAAACTAAACAGTCCAAATAGACACTCAATTGAAATAATATGTAATTGTACATAAACTATTAGTTTATTCGGCCCTGTTTTATAAAAATAAGAAAAATAACTTGTAATTTAGTGTTGAACGTCCTGTGTCTTAGGGAAAACAGCGTGTCGGCTAGGAATTCTTAAAGCTTTTTCATTTTATAGTACTTACCTATTAGAAAAACTTCTGAAAATAGTTATTTTTTAATTATATGGGTCAGCGTGTATTTATAATTTTTTGATTAGCCATTAGATTATAACGGCAATACCAAAAATTGGAAACTTACGTTTAGATTGCACAATATATTTTCCAAACCTATAAATTGAAGAACACAACTGCAAGAATGCTTAGAAATCGAATTAGCCTAAGGCTCGCCACTTTCCGAAACTTGCGTCAGTTGTTCCAAACTACATTTGAGAAGGATGTGACTGTGCACCTTAATTAGCTTCCAATACGCTAAGCTCTGCAAGAAACTACACAACAAGTTGTCGATGTTTTCGGTTCTTTATGGGACATTAATTTTGATCTATTCTGGTGTTCACACCAGCAAAAGCGTCGTATAAATTCAGGTTCGGCACAATCACCATTGTCCCAGGCCGTCGAAAACTCCAGATATGATAAATAGAGCACACGCGATGAGCTAATAATCGTCCAAGTCGCCTATGCCATTCTTGTAGGCCATAAATTGGAAACTGGCCGTGACGTATTTTCCAGTCTTGACAGGTGGCTTTCCGCATTAAAATTTCAAATTATTTCGCTCGACACGCTTTGGCTCTTTTAGTACGGCCCAATGCACGTGTAGGAATACATTAATTGCGCATTAATATTGCAAATTGAAAATGTAAAAAATGCTAAGGTTGCTTAGTACACTACGATAATAATTCAATTAAATTATATGATTTTCTACATTCATTCTTTTGGTTAAAGTTATACTATACAATGTGAAAGAGGATGTGCAATAAAAAATTCAAATATACAGTATGTCCCATAAAGACCTAACACAAAAAACTCTTTTTTATTTTTTCTCAGTAAGAAGATAAGAAAAGGTTTGATTTGTTGAAATTAAGAAAAGGAAGTAGAAGTTATAATAGATATAATAGCAACATTTATAAACAAATAAATGTAACTTGGTTATATTTCCATAAGCTTTAAATAAAGGAAAGGAAATGTTACAAAGTGCTGGTATAATTTCTTCATGGAATTAGTTGATAAATACTTTGTTATTTTAAAGTCTCTTGGATAATTAAAGAGTTCTTAAAATACAAGTTAATTATAAAAGCTTAAAATATAATTCATATTAACAAGAACACAGTTGATCACTAAGATTTTTGAACAGGTGATAACTAAAGAAAATATGGTTAACATCATAAATTTTGGAACATTTACATAAATTAGAATTCAAATCGTAGCTTTTGTTGTTATCATCGTATATCGTTTGCCATTTTGTCAAGTTTATGATTATCTATACACACAATATCGGAAGCTGGAATTTGGCACCACATATAACACTTACCATCTATTACAGCTATTGTTTTGCTAATAAATCAGGTTTTCTGTGAGTAATCTGATTCAATCAAAAAATTATAAAGAAGAATTAAACTTCCTTCTTAAACTTTACATCAAAAGAGGCAATTTGAATAATGGTATAGTGCTGCAGGTAGTGCCTGGTAAATATTAAGTGTAGGTTTTACCAGATTATGTTAAAATTGCTTTTATTTAACCAGGTGCCCATACAATCAAATTTAATTCACAGAAACCTGAAGTACCTAAGTTTTTTTAGGAATTTCAAGTTATATATGTTGCGTGTCTGTTCATATTTAGGATACAGTGGACTCTAGATTATCCAGTCTACAGGTTAATCATGCGGGGTCAATCAGTGTTGCCAGTATAGGCAACTTGTAGCAAATGGGGATACAGAAATAGCCATTGATCGGCGATTATTTCAAATACAAAAAAAATTAATCCATAAAGTGTGTACACATTTTTTAAATTTAATTTTTATTGCTTTATTTTTCATTTAAAGATAATTGCATTCTAGGAAATCGAGTACGTTGTGGTCTTTATCCTAGATTTTTAATCAACAGTAATATCCCAAGTGCATTAAAATAGTCGATTAAATTTTGACGTTTTCTCTCAGAATGTTTTGCTAAGAAATTTGTCAAGTAAATTTGCCGCTCAACAAGAAAAGGGCGGAAAATTTACGAGATATATTTCTTCAGAGCAAAATATTCTTACAGAAAATCGTCAAAATTTATTCAGGCTAGTTTACATGCACGCGGGATGTTCGGCGTGATTATTTCCTGAATAAATAGATAAAAAGCAGTTGGTGAAACACTTTTAATGATCATGTTAAAAGTATGCACAAGCGATTAAATTTTGACACATATTTAACTGCGGTTAAATTTTGACGTTTGAATTTTTGTCATTATTAGACTGACAGAAACCATAGTGATTACGCATTATTATGGATATGAAGGAAATAATCATGCGTATATCCCTTCCGATTCCGGGCATTGGTCCCGATAGTCGAGATTCTCCTGTATTATATTCATTTTAAAAATCTACGAAAACAGTTCCAATATAGTTGATTCTTGATGAGGAATTCTGCTGGATATCAGTAATTAATTTATTTATCTTCATCGGTGTTGTTATAGACTAGTTACCAATTCAATTTGAGTAAGAGCTTTATTACCTCACTCAGTGCGGTAATGCCTCACTCGTTTTTACAAAGCAAAGGATAAATTAAACCAGAATTTATCGATGAACATAAATATTGGACAATACACGTTTGCTTATGGCACTTAACGAAACTCGTATCGTTAAGATGTTCATAATCAAACTTGTATCGTTAATATCTACGAGAGTTACAATAGTGTCATAGTCACTTATAAAACCAAACTGCTGAGTAGAAAGAAGATATTGATGTTCTAACCACCATTCAACCTGTTCTGTCACTTGTCTATTAGATTTAAATTGAGCGACCAACCAGACAATAAAATATCTTCAATTTTTGAAATATTGACCTTTTTAATCGAAAAGCCGTTGTTCCTTAATAAGTCCACTTAAAATTATCGTCTTATAACCAAATTATTACTTTCTTCCTAGAGCGATGAAGGAAAATCATTCTATCAAAAATTTAAAGTGCACAAATTATTTCTGTCAATGCTCAATGTGAACTCACAAAATAATAATAGTAATTTACAATTGGTGGGTTCCATTTACAGCCATTTAACTATTAAGTTGTGATCTGAAAACTGTATGACATCTCAAATAACACTTTAAAATGTTAAGTAACAAACGACTTCCGGGATTGAACCGTGTCATGATTGAAATCGAAGAATTCAACGTTTCGCCTACTTTCGTAAAGGGCTTCATCAGGAGGAAAAAGCAAAGAGCACAGTAACTCAACGTGTTAACCACGCCAGAGGCGAAACTCTTTTCAAGGGAAGGGATAGAAGAGCACGGTAACTCAACGTGTGAATCACGTCAGAGGCGAAACTCGACTGAGTCGTGTGAACCAACGTTGAGTTACCGTGCTTTTTGTTTTTTCCTCCTGATGAAGCCCCTTACGAAAGTGGGCGAAACGTTGAGTTCTTCGATCTCAATCATGACACGGTCCAATCCCAGAAGTCGTTTGTTACTTAATGTCAATGGCCGTGAAAGCCTCAGAAATCACATTAAAATGTTATTAGATCAGCGAGGAACTGATTTCTCCATGTCTATTTATCTCGTCTTACCTAAACTAATAGTTTTGTATTTATTTTTGTTGTGAAACTCACACACCACATCTTAGTTACTTCACAATATCTCTTAATATTGAAGATTTTAGCATTTTGGTGCAATTTAAATTCATATGTCAAATAATTTATAAACATGGACGTTAATTTTACAGTGTCTTTAATATTGATGGTGATAAAATATAAGTTTAGTTTTTTCTGTTATTTTTTAAAATTGCTAGTTATAGTGCCTAACCAGCATGGTCTTAAAATTTTATTAAAATTATGTTATGGTAAAGTATGTATAACTTTTTAATATTGTATTTAATTTGCATAATTTCATAAATTTGTTTTTAATCAGTTATTTTTGTCAAATATTTGATGTTAAAAACAAAATTGTGAAAGTTATCTATTGCATGATCTGATAGAGCTGGTTTATTTGGAGTAGCTATTTTTATTTTGATGGAATTTTAATGTTGAATTATTCTTGTTTTAATTTTGTGTGATTTGGCCTACATAATTGGCTTTGCAATTATTACATTCTATTTGATATACTATATTTTTCTCTTTATTAATTTCTGTTTTTATCTTTTAACTTATTTTATCTTCATCGGTGTTGTTATAGACTCTTAACTAAATTAATTTTAGTATCGTTAAGAGCTTCATTATCGTACTGGGTGCGGTAATGGATAGATATTACCGCACTCAGTGCGGTAATAAATATTACCGCACTCTTTTTATATAAAAAATACATTAAACCAGAATGTATTGATGAAGATAAAATATTGAACAATACACGTTTGCTTATGGCACTTAACGAGACGCGTTTCGTTAAGATGCTCATAATCAAACTTCGATCGTTAATATCTATTAAGCAATTTTGACTTATTGCATTATGATTTTTAACGACTACTGGAAATTATGTTGTTTCAATTTTCTTTTTAACAATATTGATCATTTGGAAATATATGGTTTAGGTTCATTATTAAATTGCTTATTGTTAAATCTTTAAAAAATAGATGCTAGGTTAACTAATTGAACTCACAAATATTACGGCGTAGTTATTTTTTAAATTATTAGAATTTTTAGTAATTCTTTGATACTATGTTTTCTGAAAGTATTATTGCTCTTTTTACTAAGTTGTTTATTGGGTCTTTTTTATTCTGTAATTGTGAGTGATTGGAAGTTTGGTACTAGTTAATCCACTCCGTACAAAAAAGTACGACATTTGAATAAAGTTTTTCTCTTGGTTGTATATCTAAAATGTGTATCACAAGCAAAAGCGTACATGGATCAAGCAGCTTTTACTTATTTGAAACTGTGCATTCCTTCATTAATTTTTAGCGTATAACTGGTTTTGTGCACGCATAAGTTTGTGTGAAGTGGCTTAACTATTTCTGTTCGGTGAGCAATGCACCTAAAATTTTTATTTATTGTGCCGTTTTGGTTTCTAATTAATGTTAAGTCTAAAAAAGGTATTCAATTTTCGTTGTTTTCGTTGTCGGTGGTGAATTTTAATCTGGGGTGATTGTTGTTAAATGTTTTAAAGATGTTTTTCTAATATTTATTTTAAATTTTGTAGTATCTCCTCTTCTATGTTTTGTTAAGTACTTGCTACTCTTTTTTTTTGTAAATTTTGTTTTTATATAATTTGAATTTAAAATGTACTGTACAGCTTTTAAAAACACTTCTTTTGGTATATCTGTTAACTTTTTCCAATATTGTTTCACGGTTTCTATTGGTAAGTTTATTGGAAGCAGGTGTATAGAGGCACTGCATCTAATGAGAATAGTACATAATTTTGGGGTAATTTAATTTCATTAACTCTTGTTTAAGAACCCAATAGTAATTTTTTTAATTTATTGGAGTGGTATGTTCGATACGTATTTTGATAATTTATATAAGGAGCTCATTATATAATGCTACTGTTGATATACGGCGGATGTTTTGTTTATGTAGTTTTAGGAGATTATACATTTTAGTGGCAAACCCATTGTTTAAACTTAACTTTTTGTAATTTTGTTTATTATTACTGATTTTTAGTATTACCTGCTACTTTTATTAATATTTCTTTATTATTTAAAAAAATGTTTTTTGATTTGCGTGTGATAATAATTTTTTATTATTGTTATTTTATAAGTTGTTAATATGTTACAAGTTACGTATTGATGACTTGATTTATTTTGATTCTTTTCACATAAATTTGTTATACCATGTTCAATATTAGCTAGTACGTATATTTTTATTTGGCGTCATTTAGATTACAAGTGTTAAAGTTGGGTCTTAAATTCTAAAACACCCTGTACTTTCCTTGGTATTGATGTTTACTAGTCAATTACGGTCATTTACGTTATTTATATTTTGATTAGTTTTTAAATTAATTTTATTGACTTTACTTCGTTCTCTTTCTATCAAGAGCTATATTTTTGTGCGTTTGAATGATAATTGTATTCCTATATTTTTTTATTGGATTTGTTATGGAGACTAGAAAGGACATTATTTAATTTTTTATTTTAAGTAATTTTTCTGCAAATTTTTGAGTAAAATTTTGTGATTTACATTTATTTACACTCATTTTTATCACTAAAATACTGTTTTTAAGTTTTAAAAAAAATTTGGTTTTCAGACATCTCCTTGTGAATTGGTTAAACGTTATTGATGTAACGTGATTGATTAAATCTTCTTTTGTTTGAATCAATACCCTTTTGATTCTTTGTGGAATCATAATTTGTTTGTACTGTTGGTTTTTTACTTCATTCCATTCCATGCCATCATAAAAATATCAACACAACAGGCTCTATAAATGCAGGACTTTAAATGTAATCTTTTTCTAAAGTATTTTTTATTTCTATTTTCAATATTCAATTGTTTTTAATATTTTTCAAGGCAAAACAATCCATGATTTTCTAGCTCTACCTCTATAGTGCACTTTTAAATTATATTTACAATGTAGTTTCTTTAAGAGGTTCGTCGTCTACATTGCTGATTGTCTTTTCCCTCTTGAAATATTCGTCATAGTATTTCTATTTTATAGTATTTATCTCACAATTCTCTATAACTCATAAGCAACAATGCGCAAAGTAAAATGGAATGGATATGTTATCGTTATGGTATTTGATCTTTCAATACTTCTTTATTTATCACCATTTCCAAATTATATTCTTAAGAGCGCTTTATAAAATTACTTTTTCGACTACCCATTTCGTAACGGAGAACGCATATAGAGATTGGTGGCGAAATGTGCGAATATATAGTGACATACAACACAATTGCGCTTTTACACTATAATTCACTTTGATTATTTGTAGAGTAAATGAGTAACTAAAACAGTGCACATTAAGACTTGAAGCCGATGCAACAGTAAAAGTAACACAAATACTGTAAAAATGTGACAGCTACTTGACAGTACAGTACATCAAGGTGCTTGCCGTGAAAACTCAATTACCATGCATGTCTCTATGTTCGTACAAGCTGTCACCAATCTGTATAATAATAAGTGAAGCTTGCGAAGTCACTCGTTACTAAGTGTGTAAGTGCTAGTTTTCGTCCAGGTCAATAAGTAACAAAAGTATCAATATTTTTTTCGAAAAAACTAGTAATTTGAACTATTACATAATAGGTTGACTGAAGATTTATAACTTTACAACTTGACATTAACAGGAGAATTAAAACCCCTGTTTTTGTTTATATGGTTACTCTGATATTGTTGTGCATCAATACCATATCTCTAGATCATATCTAGCACAATTATCATATATAATGCAACTAGTGGGTTGTTGAGTATCAAATAATCATTTCTGTTTACACCAGATATATTGTTTGGTAATCAAGCGGGTCTGCCTAAAACAATATATCGAGTGGAAACAGAAATGATTTGATAATCAAGAAGACACAAGTTGCATTCGGATAGATTATATCACGAGTCAAAAAACAACGTTTGAACAGATTATTTATTAATATTAAAAGTACAGTTAATGTGGTTGTTATGACAATTGTACTGTCAGCAGATAATGCCATATTTGTGAAGGCATTTGACTATCACTTATTAGTATGGAAGATATGTGATTATCACAGTTGCTATGTAATTACCAAAAGTTAGTACATGCGTATAACTATGTATTTTGCCGTTTTTCATTGGTTGATGTTAGAGGGAGTGGTATAATCATTGTAACAATAATTAATTATTATTTAAATTATGTCGTTAGTAGACAAAATTGGATCATCTCCTGGTTCAATAAATATCAATTGTGCACTTAGTAATTTCAATGAACTCATTTTGCTCGAACACATTTCATATTCATTTAGTTTTGCATCAGTGGAGGCTGCGGTGATGAATGGTTCTTTTTTATAATATCGGCGACTACAAGTGTCGGTTACAATAAAGGCCCACTTCTAAACAAATCAATTTTCCGCCTAAAATAGACGACAAGTGCCGGAAGGGTGCTCTGTTAATCCACCCTTAAGCAAGGACCGGTTGGGTCCTTTTCGGAGCAGCGGCGGCGACGTTTGACTCCAGAAATCCATGCCTTGATTACATTACGTAACACTGCACAGGCGCCACGAATTTTATTCCCAGATTAAGCCTGAGACACAATAAAGTGCTCGGATCTTCCGAGAACGGCTGGGAATTGAGTCCTAATTTTTTAAAAATCATGGGCATAAAACGGTAGTGTTCGGGTCGTAAAATGTTATAAGCACTCGCTTTTACGACCGGTTATTATAAACAAATAATTGTCATAATTTAATGCCGCCTAATTAAATTATAAGCAGCGCTGAACATATTCCCGTTGCCATGTAATTTCCAAAGACTAGTTTTTCAGTAGGGAATAAACATAGCAGCAATTATAACCTCGACATTGTGCTCGGCAAGTGATACTGTCTCAATTAATTTTTTATCGGTTCGATGCAAGGCCTTTTTAGGCATGTCGCCTCTTTTTATGTGCTTCTCTTTCTGCTGCTCCGATCTGGTTTTGTTTTTACAGTTACTACTTTCAGGCGATCGAAAAAGTAGGGACGTGTGTACAAGAAATTTAATTGATCGGCGTTTTCACCTGCTGGAGACAATATCAAACTGCGGCGAAAAATTACCTTTTTCGGACGCAATTAAAAAATAGCTCGAATTTCTCCATGTTTGGCCACCCAACTCTCAACACGCGCCTCGATGCCGGATCGACGTATTCGTTGCACGTTGGAAATTTAGCAAAGGAAATTGAAAGTTTAAGTGATAATCTAATTATGTAAATAGTGGCTATCTGCGGGTAATAATCACGGCTTCATTGTTTGGAATTGCTATAAATTCTGATATAATTAACAGTCAACAGAAAAAAGCGGCTTGCATATTCTATAGCTTCCTTAGGGTACTAATTACCCAGCATCGTTTATGGAAATAAATGTAGGAAAGTAAGATTAAGCCCGTGTTTTTACTAAAATGGTGCTCATACAGAGTGCTTTTTATGCACATTTGAAATGCAAGTAGAATGAATTACACATAATAAATGTTGAGTGGTTTGAGACTAGTTTGCTGATACAACGAACCGTATAAATTTGTTCTTATTTCTAATTTATTTGTAGAAATATTGAAGCGGAAATATAATAATGGCATCCTAATGTATAGCTCTGGATTTATTTTCAAATTTCTTGCAGTGCTTGTTAAAAAAAGGCCCATAACCTACAGTAATGACCAGGGCCGTCGCTAGACTTTTGGCCGCCCGGTGCAGGTTTTTAAATTGTCGCCCTTATGTCTGTAACTATTGAAAAAATGGCTAAATTAAAAAAAGTTTATTAACAAATATAACACGGTTAAATATACATATACTATATACTACATAGTAACACATACATAATACATAGATATAAATTAAACCCTAAAAAATCTGACTCAGACACAAATACATAGTTACATAAAAAACTAAATATATCTTCGGGCTAAATTCTTGGCACATTCATGTTCGATCTTAAATAATTTTCGATTATTTTTGATTTCGAGAAACTTCTTTTCCCAGAAGCAACTGAGATGGGTAAAGTGAGTGAGATTCTAAGAAATATTACTAAATTAGGGAAAGTGTTTTCTGAATTATTTTCTGTTATGTACTTAACAGTATGTAAAGGATTATTAGTTTCATGTTCGTTTAACCCAATCAAAGTTATAAATGAGAGCAGCTGATCTTTAAGTTCCAAGCCGTTTATGTAACTATTTAAACTACCAGTATCCGATAAGTATGTATGGAAATCCATGCAGTGTTTGACTAATTCATTTTTATTAAAAGTGGAAAGCAATGAAATATTGTAAAGAAAAGAAAAATAATCTGCGTGGACCCCTAAAAGTTCGTTTCTTTTATAGTATATTATGATACTAGTGTATAAGTACGCCTTTAAAGCACGTGCGACGAGTTTAAAAGCACAACGCGCCAGCGGCCTCCAATGGCAACGTGTTAAAAAGACGTAATTCGAGCACTCATATTACGTCACTTTTGACTTTAGAAACTGTGCAAAAAGTTGTCATATTGACACGACCGTAGAAAAAATATTGAATTATTGTGTCCAACACAACAAAAAACATATCAACCTTGAACTTTTATTCAGGGTTGTGTATCGGTCCATCTTTACCTTCATATAAAAATTGCCTCGTTTTTTTTTGTCGGTCGAGCTTTAGATTCGGACGAGAATTTCGCTTCGATTTCCAATTCACCCGTTAGTTCTGTAATACGACCTTTTGCCTAGCCCTACACCTACTGAATTATTACGTTACAATTATCTGGTTTGCTAGCTTATCTAGTCGGTGAGCTATGAGGCTCTATTCACATCGTCAGTGCGGCTAAGGGTAAACTAATACTGTTGAGGTCAGCCCGTTGACACCTGAAATGTTATACTTACAAGTGCAAACACCGATAGTAATAAAAACCTAACAGTCTACAGGAATACATATAATCTGTAAGCAACCATAGACACACAAATAAATATACACAAATACAAGTACATAAAGCAGTTGTGCACTGCACATGAGAAAATGCCTTAACTGGATACTAAACGTTTCGTAGCGCATGCAAAGTCAAAGCTTACGAGAGCAATGTATAAAATAATTCCGCACACACGAATAGCTTGAACTCGAAGTTGTCGATTCTTTAGGACGCGTCGCTATTTGCAGCCCCTGGACGCCAAATCAGCAAATGACGTAATGCCGGCCGGTACTTCCCCGTTACCTGGCAGCGAGCTCCTTGCTCATAGTTGAGCAATGGTTCGTTAAAACAATTATCAACAATATTCTAATTGTTTTCTGTCCTCGTAGCGCGGTTTCCACCAGGGCTAATCTTGTTTCCCTTTGTTCAACAAGTAGCCCGTGGACCGCTGGGGTGCTTCGGTCGAAATTTTTCTTCAAGCGCCGTCGATTTGGACACCGCTAACGCTTCTATGGCTTGCATCTCGCCAAGAGCTTGCCCTACTCCGTGGTGGACAAAATAAGACTTCACTTGGCCAATTTGGCAGCGAATCAATTGATCCGCACTATTCACCTACTAGGGTCCGAATAGGTCGATCCGCGCGGTTCACCAACTTTAGCGCGAATGAGTTCACTTGCTGCTTCCAGAGTTTGCACATTGCACTCGGAAACTTATAGCCTGCGGTCACTTACATCGATTCGTACTTATACTGCGTTGTTACCTAAATAAAACATAAGGACTCATACCGTCAGGCTTTATTACTAATTGGGTATATAATCAAAAGGTATAGAATAGGTAAATACAGGTGGCACAAATTAGCCAGTTTCAGTTCTCCAGCATCAACTAATAATTGTTTAAACAAGGCATCTGTTCGACAGCTTTCAAAATTATTTAAAGTGATTAAAGGCATTTGGCAGATTCAGTAATATTAATGTTCTTACGTTGGAGCCATCATATCGTATAATAAAAAATATTATAATATTTTTTTAAAGAAAAATAGCCGCCCCTCAAAAACGGCCGCCCGGTGCGGCCGCACGCTCGCACCTGCTGTAACGACGGCCCTGGTAATGACAAAGAAAAGATGCTTAAAAGAGAGCCACTAAAATGACAATAACGACTGGTGTCTGAATACGTCTGATAATTTGGATATCCTGACCTGTTCGCTGTTCCACAAACAGACAAATTACAGTTAAATAATTTATTTTCCGACTTAGAACACTACTAGTAAATTCAGTGTTCTGATTCTAAAAATAAGTTCAATTCCAGAATGCAAACCTGCCGTTCTTCACCAAACGAAACCTTGTGTACAAATATTTTTCTTAGTCCATGTGTTACTCCCAAAATATTTGAATTCACGTTCCAGCTACTTGTAATTATTATTTTAATGTGTGCAGTAATGCGGCAATGTTTGCAAACTAAAACTGCTCTCTCACTGACACATCACCGTTACATTATTGTATAAAGATAGTTTGTTAATATCCAATCTATTAAATAGCTTTCTAGGTTGATGATGTAAGATCCAAACGGCATGCAAAGGTATAAACCATCTATAATATCGTCCTAATGTGTCTAATATGAATCATCAAAAATGTTGACCATTAAGAATTATTTAGAAGTGTCTCTTTTAAACGCATCCCAATTAAAAAAAGTCGTATAAACATATGTTCCTTTCTCAATCATTACGAATTTATTAGTGGTAATCGTTTTCAAAGTGCAATAAACGCAACGAATCAGTGATGAAAAAAACATGTTTAAATGATAACATAATACATGGCGTAGATGGGAAAAAACACTTGAAATACCACCGGGTTTTGCTTATCGAAAAACTAAGATTCACATTATGAAAACAAAATGTATTGTACAGGGTGCCCAAAAATCAAAGAAATATAAAATACATTCAAGACAAACTACTCTTATTTTTCATTTAGAGCAAAATTTCAAATAAAAAGGTGTCTTACAATTTCAAAATATGTCAAAACACTTCTTTAGAGGCATTTAAAATTTGAAAATGTCAAATTGTTTTGTATTCAACTTTTCTTTCTAATTTATAAAGACTTCTAAGCAGTCCTTCTATATCAGAATAAAATAATGGAAGTTAAAGTATAACTATAAATTTTGAATAGGTATTCTAAGGTCTAAAAAACGATTCACGATTGTAATCGCAAAAAAAATCGGTGACTTCTTCGGATCTTCACGTTTCAGGGTTTCTAGATGAAGAAAAACAGGTTTTCTCAATTCTGTCTCTCTGTCTGTTTGCTGGCGGTATAATTCAAAAGCTATTTGTTGAAGGAAGACGATATTTTGTTTATTTTTACTATAACTGAGAAATAGATAACAGTGATAATTTGCACATATCTCAGTCTTTATCCTTGACAAAAATGAGACCTAACAAATACGGGATAAACATCACATAGTACGGTGTCTTTATAACGCAGCAGAAACTGGTACAATTCGAGCACGGTCGTGGCGCAGTTGTTTAAGCGGCCTGGGAGCGCAGCGGGGAGTTTGAATCCCAGCGAACTACATTTTTTTAATTTGAAAAGTGATGTAATTCACGCGAGGAGAGTTTCGTGTAAACACTTTTACAGATTTTACTTCGTTTTACGATAAAGGAAGTATTGGATTCACCCTAAAAATTCGAAATTGAATTTTCAACAGATCTTCACGTTTTAGAGTCCGCTGAACCCAAAAAACATGTTTTTGTTCATTGGTCTGCCTGTCTGTGTGTGTGTCTGTCTGTCTGTCTGTCTGTCTGTGAACAAAATATCTCAAAAACGAAAAGGGGTATGGCGTTGAAACTTCATATATAAGGGTTGTGTACTATATAGATAAGACAGCAAGCTTTTGAAGAAAATCGCATAACCAAAAGTAGGTGTTTACTCTTGTGATTTTTCAGTTTTTTCGCTTTTATCAAAAACGGCTCTAACGATTTTTTTCAAACTTTACATTTTGATTACATTTTTAATGTGTATTGATGTGAGAGGTGATTTTCTAGTTGAATACTTCTAAAATGGGTTTCTTTTGTTTTTTTTCTATTTTTTTTTATTAACTCCTATTTTAAATAGAACTCCCTGGATATTATTAAATTTTTGAATTCAGCTTAAAATGCTAGAGAAAATTTGTCTCTTCAATTAAAGCTCTATTTTGTACCGTTTTTGTAGAATTTGTAATTTTTGAAAATTTTTGACAAATGCTTTAAAATTTTAAATAAAATTTTTGGTTAATTATAAGATCACTGTAAAAGGAAGTTGTGTGCGTGTATCACATCAGATTTTTTACTATTTGTAATTCCACTACATATATTGCAATTTAAGACACTTTGATACTTTGAATTTTGTTCTTAAATAAAAGATAAAGATAGTTAAATTCTTAATTTGAACCAACTTTTTTCAATAAGTGGCACTTTCTCTATAGAGATCTTTTTTGAAACAAACATTTTTCCTTTCAACACACAATCCGAGAATATTGTATAAGCTATGTGCGAATGATACGTCAGAAATTAATACTTAATATGTATGCTTGCCTAGACAGTTTTCCTATTTAATGGCACAGTTATAAAATACCAACGTTTTACAATGGAAACTATTATAATATGAAATAAATATTTATTAATAGTATTTTTGAGAAAAAAGAAGATTTCTGTTACCTTTACAACAAGTTGCTTTGCAAATATATGGTTCCAAAAATAATAAATGTAAGAGAACACACTAAGACACTGTTTTGAAATAGATTCGCATTGTAATAATTAAATTTCTGTATATTCGCATGTGTTGTGTTGCATCAACAGCTAATATAGATGCGTAGACTCTAAAATTAAGTCACTTTTAATTTTTTTTAAATGTTCTTTTAAAACCATCACATTTTTCACGCTGTAGTTAAGAACACTGATCGAAGTTTGCAAACTTTCCTGCCATTTAATTATATCGAATAGTATGTGGAATTTTAACTCAACAGAGAATATATTAAATGTAATTTACAAGTAAAGTATGCTTTGATTTAGGCGAATAATTCATACTACCTCTCTACCACATTATTAATGAACAAACATGTGAATTCAGAATGTGCCTAACTTTTAAGGTATATTTAGATATGGCAAATCTTAACTAAATATGCGTATCGATACTAAATGGTTTAGGTTCTATACTAAATTTTTAAGCATCACATTTTAAGTAAATTCAAAAAGTTGTAAACCTATTGAATTAGGTAAATTGAACATGCATCACTATTATTAGTGACTTGATATATACATAGAACTAAAAGCATATAAAGAAAGAGGTGCAGCAGTCATAAATTTAAAAACAAAATTTGTTCTTGCAAATAGATTTATTAAGATAGATTGAGCCAATTAATACTTTTGTTGTTTTCAGAAGCCGCAGGTAACTTATCTTTAAATTCAGAAAAAATCAATGAGAAAGTATAGGTATTTAGCCCTTCCAATAGGAAAAGTCGCACCCGTCGTTCTAATTTACAATTTTAAGCCTACAAGTACACTGAATGCATTACTTCCCACTGCTGGACGATGCACCTGACACAAAACCTGAAACTGTAGCTCAATGTACTGATTAATTACCGACGATAAGAAAGCAGCCCATCATTTTTAAAATCTAAATATTTTTAATCTCTGGATCCATTTGCCTCATCAGATACTTGCGACGGTTTTTAAAAGCCCATCAGGAACTATTATTTTTTGCACGAAACTGCTTACACATTGACATTTACCCTAGCTCCACAAGTTACCCCAACACCAATTAGTCTAGCCACTCGAAATTAACGTCTCTGAAACAACTACACGAAATCCGCTGCCCGACAGGCTCCATTTTTTTGTAAGAATTCATTTACATTAGCTTGCTTTTAATGCGGGGATTCATTTAGTAGGTTTTAAGTGGCGCTGCCTTTTTTATATTTAAGCCTTCGTTCTGTGGAGCTGTTGAAAGCGGCATTTCATGGGAATAAAGCAAGTATGTAAAGGAGAACTGGCATAATATATGCAAACAAAATACTGCTGGTGGATTTGATAAACATTTTTATGTTTAAATTTTGATAAAACTTTCTACTTAAACATTTAAATTGGTAATGTATATGTATGCACATATGTACTTTTATAGTCTATATATTTATTATTAAATGTTTTAAAGTGTATCATTTCATTTAAAACGTTAAAAAGTCCCTGTTTTATTTCATATGGTAAAACAGGTGTACAACGCTTGGTATTGGTTCAAATGGTATGGGACAGAATAAATATTTCTATATTAAAGTAATATCTACTTTTTTTCATTATGTGAGCAACCATATTGTTTACTAATAATAATGTTGCTATGATTCATAATATTCCTATTCTTGTTTTTCTGAAAATTACTAAGTTTGAGTAAAACTTAGAACTGTTGTGTTAATGGCTTTGAAATTCCTCTAGCTTTAATGTCTATTATAGGATATGTGAAATGTTTAGTTATGTTTATTTAGCTAATGTGCACATGAAAATATATTTAATATAGAATATATAAGAAATAAAAAGACAATTGTTAATCTATTTGCAGTACTTATCTGTTTCTTCTAAAAAGCCACATTTTCTAACGCTTCGATCAACGGTTGTCATTTCTTTTAACGTTAATAGATTTCTTTTTAAATTAAATCGAAAGGAGACAAGAAGATATAAGCCGATACGGTACTTCACTACGCGTCACATTAATTTAACCTTCGTAATCTGTTACTTTCAGTATGGGGGCAGTAAACAGCTATAATGTGAAATTTTACATTTAAATGTGACAATGAATAGACATTTCTATCCGAAACTTCAATAATAAAAATACATTCAGTACCCAGTTTCGAACTAGCGACTTTCAGCTCAGCAGCCCAACTCTGTGCTATTACACGACCGTGCTCCGCAGTTACGCTATCGCGTAACGGCTATCATTGGTAAAATGAATACAAATCGAAAAGCATATACGAAGAACAATCACCAATCTCGCCCAAAAGCTTTTCAGTTCTTTGCATTAATATTCAACACACACTGGCGTAGAATGATCCTGATAGGTTATATCGTTCTCGCAATAGCGTGTTTGCATCCAACCTGAGGGACACCTTCGCTAAACTGAAATTCCCAACGTTGCTTTAACGCCAAAGCGGTTCCGGTCTTCACAAGAGTTAGTTTTATGAGACCTTTCATATAATTTTGGTTTGGTCGCGATTAATAGGGCGGTTACGTCAAAAATTGCAAATTAGTAAAAATGGTAGGACCTTTTTAATAAATTTATTAGTTTGTATTTCTTAAAAAACTGTTGCAATTAATTATATTCAAGGAAAAATACTTTGAACATAGCTTTATTTAATACTGATATGTGTTAAATTATGTTTGCTGACAGTTGCTTTTTAAGTTGAGTTTAATACAGAAAAGGTCTAACACTTTTGCACCACACTAAGAATTATAAATCCAGGCTTTTAGATACTAGGGTTAAAGAACACAAAGATTTTAATCAACGATTACCAAATTCTTCGTCTTCCTCTTATTATAGGCAAGTGGCATGTTTTTAACCACAAAGTGGTTCTATGAGGCCTCATTACTTCTAAGTCGAGTAGGTGGCTGGCCTTGCCCGTTGAAATGGAAACCCCTTGTTAGGGGTTGGCGACTACCGCAGGTGTTAGTGTGGTAGCCGGGGAGCGTACGATTTTTAAAATTCTTCTAGAGTCGCCTGGAATGGTCAAAGTAAAAAGCAAAGTGACGAGAAAGAAATAGGAAAGATGAGCAATAACTGGGGAACATGGAATTCAAAGAAGTAGAAGAGTTTATTTATTTTAAAAATAAAACACTTTAAATTACCTGCATCTGCAGATGACATCGTGTTGATTATAGACAAAATTGACAATGCTAAAGTATTGATCGTGAAATTAACAGCTGCATCTACCCAAGTTGGGTTTAGGATTAAACCCAGTTCATGACAATTCTGGTAATGAATCAAAGTATTGAAGTAGAGGGTGGGCCAATCGAATAAGAAGACAAATGGGACGGGACAACCAACCCGAATTAGTATGGCATGAGGCAACTGCGATGTGTGTTTAAATCAGAAATTCCAATCTGATTTAAAAGGGGTGTTTAATCCTGTCCCTTACACAAACTTCAAATTGCTGAAACAGCTACGGGGCATATTAAGATTAACTTTAAGAGGATAACAAATGAAGCAATACGAAAAAGGGATGCAGATAATAAATTATAAGTTTCAAATGAAGTTGGGCGGGCTACGTAGTAAGAACGGGAGACGACAAATCGATGAAAATGATTGTGTGGAGACAAGCACAAAACCGGCCAAGATAGTAAAGGTTGGGTGGGGGGGGGGGGGCTATGCACTGCAGTGGACGAGAAAGACTACTTGATGATGGTGATTGATATCAAATATATGTGAAGAAGATAAAGAGGTCAATAAGATTAATGAAGACAAAGAAAAGTGGAGGTGCAATAAGCGATCCAATAAGATCTAAATATTTGTGAAGAACTATTAAAAGATATTAAAGTAGGCCTGGTTTTTTCCAAAAAAGTTATTATAAATGCTGCTAATTATAAAAATAATCACTTTATAGAATCACCAAAATCTGAAATCGATAAGATGAGAAATGAAATACATTGTATATGGAATTTATCAAAATTCCAAAATAGGTGCAATAATAATAGCAGGAAGATTATATAGTGGCAGGTACAGAAATGGAGGAGCAAAGCAAAAAAATGAACTACGGAAAGAAATAGCAACACACTGGGCCTCAAAGTCCTGTTATAAGCTTCAAACAAGACAGGAAAATTTCAATATTCTAAAAAACGTCATTCAGTTATTTTGATTTTATGATTACGTCATTGTAGTTTTTCAGCATCACAACAAGAACATGATTTCATTATATTGGAACTCACAAATTTTGTAATATGAAACCTACAATATTCAATTGTTTTGCTATTATTTTAACACAGATAAGCTTTATCGTTTGCATTATTAAGCAACTAGCTGTATGTAGGTCTGCTGCACAGTAGACCATTATCACAGAAATAATAAGGGCGTGTTTAAACAGAGCGTGTGGGCGACCGTGAGTCCCATTCAGCAAGGCAGTAATGAGCCATCCTTATTATTAAAGAAAATATACTTGTGTTTGTAGTTTAAAAAAACGCAACTAATAGGCATAATAAGTAATTGTTTTCTGTGATAATATCCCTATTAAAAGTAATGGGAAGTTTGTTTACAAATACCCGAAAATAGTAAAGCCTTGGTACTTTTGCCGGTTTAACACGGCATATAGTGTTGTGCATTATTTAAGAGGTATGATTTTCTCGTTGAGATATATGATTACATTGTGTGCATTACCATTAGACACGTTAGTTTTTAATAGTGTACATATATTTTAAAATATTGAACACCATTATTGATTAGGGATTACAGTGTAGTTCAATACAGGTAAAACCTGAAAGTATGTATATTTGAAGCAAGCAGATATTATTATAATGTAAAAGAAAAGGGAACAACCCACTAGTTAGCAGAAAAAATGAAATTTTTTAAAATAATATCTGAACTGAGTTATGTAAATCAATTACCATAAAAAAAACTGCAAAATACAAATGTAAGTCCAACAGTATTTGCTTTGTGTCTAAAAGAAATTATAAAATATACAAATAATATACTTATTCAGAAATGGTTTGCCTAATGAACTAGTGTGGTAATCGCATTTAATATTTCTTTATGGCATTAAACAACGATTGTAAGTTGATAATGTTGGGTATTTGTAGTGAGAAAAAGAAGAATATATCACATGCATTTTACTACAAGCTTAAAAAGAACTTAATACACTGACACTATAATTTTCAGTAGTAATCTCTACAGCAGCAGAACCATCATACAGCTTGTCCATACAAGAAAAATTTGTAATTCAAATACCAAAATCATTATTGCAGACGCCTTTTCTGATTGCTCCTGTTTCAAACAAGAAATAAAAAAGCAATTACGCCCTTGCTACAGCTCTCATGCAAGCATATTTTAATACTAAGTGGTAATTTTTAATGGGTTAACTTTGCTACCGAAAAAATGATCACCAACTTCTATGTTAGCTGGTCCAGATGATCGAGATTCAAAAACAAGTCTGAAAGAGCGACGCCCATGTTTGTTTTTTCGCATACATGCAAATGCTAATTTGAAATCAGATCAAAAGTGTCTCGGGGTTTATACAGGTTAAGTGCACAATAATTGCTGATTAGATTATGGTAATAAGGAGAAATGTTTATTCAACTACCATCGCGTTTTAAGTGATGATTATTTTAAGGTTCGTGTTTTGCCACTATGTTACGCACAGTTAAAAAGACTACAACCGTGTTAAATAGCCTTTAGAATTTTATATTGTACCTAATTGTGCTGCATACTCGATGCTATAACACCTATCAGGTACTATGAGAATGCTTGTTGTGGTAGGTTTATTTCTACGTAATAGTAACTAATAAAATAAATATATATCGTGAAAAACGTTGCGTATATCAAGCCGTGAGCATAATATCAGTTTGGCTGAGGTTCTCCTAGGTTATGTTGAATAAAAGGAGGTTCGAATGTGTTTGAATTGCCATGGCATTTTGTTGCATAGTTGTAAATATATTTATCTACTCCAGTGGGATAAGTAACTCATTACGTCACTCATTTGACACTATTTCAGTTAGGTAATGAAGCTCATTACACCACTCAGTTATGTAATGGTTTCATTACGCAACTGAGTTGTGTAATGACTTCATTACGTAACTGAAATAGTGTCAAATGAATGACATAATGACATTTGCCTACTAAACTATTTTTGAAAATGACAGATCTGACATTTCTCTTAATGCACTTTTCTCAATTTTAGGCAGTCGTAGATAAAACTTTGTACAATACATGTGTGATAATGCATCATTAATATACTTGTGTGCTTACATAACTCGTGCTACGCACTCGTTTGTAACTTACACACACGTATATTAATGATGCTGTTATCCCACTTGTATAGTAAATAACTATTATCTACTCCTATTAAATGATATTCATATTACAAGGACATTTTTGAATTATAATAACAGTCATAATTTGTGGTAGTAAATTATGAATTCATAATTCACGGTTTGCAGCCAATCATAAAATTCTGTTTTCATTATTCAATAGGTTGCAGCCAATCACAAAATTTATTAAAATTCTGTTTTCATTATTCAATAGGTTGTAGCAAATCACAAAATTCATTCTTATTATCAAATGATTTTTGCAGTTGACAGTTGTCACAAGTGTCATCATTCGGAAATATGAAACACAAAACTCCTATTGCATAGAAATAGATAGAGTATCGTATTACATTCGCGATTATGGCATTATTCACTCAGATGACTTGCGCCACGCGCCTTCGGCTTGTGGCTAAAATGTCATCTTCGTGAATAATGGCTGTCATAATCGCTCATATAATAATATACTATTATTCCCTAGCCGGGAATAAAACGAAGTGTATGTATCTGAACTTTGATACGAAATGGACTTCTTTATTCCCTAAATGTGCCACTTTATTCCCTAAAGAGTAAACTAGCACTTTATTCCTTCACAGCCTGCCATATTTATTATTTTTTCATGACAAAAACAAACTTGATTCTATAACAATAGATCAGTGAACTAATAGTAATTGGTTATTATAATTTATCTTGAATGAAAATTACTATATGTAGGTTTATAGTCGGGAGAAGAACATTATATACACAACTGCAGTACACTACATTAATCTTTTGACTGAAAATGACTTAAAGTCTCACGATTACAATCGTCATTTTCTCCCAACCGGGAATTAGATAAAGTTTAGTACCTGACTTTTGAAACGTCATCATCTTTATTCCACCAGGGAACCAAGCGGTTCTTTATTCCCTAGGGATTAAAGTGGCACTTTATTCCTTCACGGCTTACCACATTCATTAATTTTTCATGACATACACACGTTTGTTTCTTGGCAAATTTTTGAAGATTCCTACAACTGGCATAGTTGGCAAAATTTAAAACTTTGGTTCCATTGCAGACTTTTAAAAATTGTATCATGGTTAGTCATTAGAACTATTTATGAATTTATTATATATTAAGTGACAAAATATCATACTTTCATCGTATCCCGCTCAAAAAAATCTGGAAGTTTGTGATCATGTTCTTAGGATATATATTACAGGGCAACTTGTATAATTCAGGCATTTTATATAATAACTAGGCATTATATATGATGCTTAAGGCATTATATAACGGGTGTTCATAAACAGTCGTCATCCCAGTTGCCTTAAAAAACAAAATGTTATGTCTTTGATTAATTCGTACAACACAATGAAACGTCATTGAGTACTGTCATAGCACATTTTTTCTCAATTTTAATAGACATACGTTTCTGAAGTCAAAACCTACTGGGATGACGACTGTTTATGAACACCCGTTATAATCCCTAATGAGCTGTAAGGATTTTATAAATGTATGTTTTAACGTAACAGTTAGCACTCATTAATCAATGGGTATAATGTGGGTGTACGTTAACTCACTATCTTAGCAAATTTTGTAGGTATTTATGGCAGGTGAGCTCATCACCGGCATCAGGCAACGACCGGTGAATATCACTGGAGACAGGCCAACTCTAGTAAGGATGCATATAACACACACTATCAAAGGTTGCGACTAACCTAAACATGCTAGAACGACCTAAAACTTAGAATAAACGATGCCGGTTCATGTAATTATGTCATCAAGTCATTATATATGATGACGAACACTTTATATAATGCCTAGGGATTATATACAATGACTGAATTATACAAATTTCGTGTAACGTATACAAAGAGATGGAATTAAGACGTATTTTTCTATTGCAGGTAAATCTATACCAGATATTATTAAATATATATAATTATGTTCAAGTTAATAGCTATACATGGACATAAGCGATACGAGCTTCTAATAGGTAGTAATAATTTTATTATTGTTGAATAGCTATTAGCTAGTACTATGCGAAAGTGCGATGAACAAAATATATATAATTTTATTCGTGTTAGTGCCAGTAGAATGCGGTTAATACATTTTTAATTTGTAAATATTGCGTGCTAAAGAACTATACTGCACATCACTGCTACAGAAAGATATGAAAACAGTATGGTATTTTTAGGAAAATTACCGACTTCTCTCCATGCAATTTCTGATATTTTTAAAAATTGCAGCAACTTGTGGAAACTTGCAATTGGTTTTCTTATTTATCTTTAGCGTTTTACGTATGTGACATCGGAAAACGAAGTATTTTCTTATTTACAACAACAAATCGTTAAAACATTTTAAAAACATATTTTTTAACAAGGATGGATTTTACTTGCTGTTTTAAGTATAGGTATTATAAATTATATTATCTTCATCAGTGTTGGTATGGACTATTTAACAAATTGATTGTTAAAAGTTTTATTACTGCACTTAGTAATGGGTATTTCCGCACTCAGTGCGGTTATAGATGGATATTACCGCACTTTTTTTACAGAACAAAGAATACATTGAACCAGAATTTATTAATGAAGATAGAATATTGAACAATTCAGGTTTGCTTATGGCACTTAACAAAACTTGCGTCGTTGATATCTATTTTCTTCATCGGTATTGTTATAGACTACTTACCAAATCAATTTGAGAATCGTTAAGAGCATTATTACCGCACTCAGTGCAGTAATGGGAATTACCGCACTCATTGAGGTTATATTACCGCACTTTGTTTTACAAAACAAAGAATAAATTAAACCAGAATTTATTGATGAAGATAAAATATTCAACAATACACATTTTTTCAGAGCCACAATTACATGGTGTGTAATTATTTTAGTCGTGTTAATAATAAATAGAATATTTCTTTCAACTAGGGTGGCAACCATCTTGCTGATACCATTGCAATCTTGTTGTCAACTCGATGTGTACCTATGTAATCTCCATCTTCATCCTTAGATTCAAATAGTTTTAGTACACATTCACGTTTTTGTTGATATTTATGTTTTCGCAGCATATATTGTAATTGTTTAATACACTTTTATTATAAATTTGTTGCTCACAAATTTATTTTATAGATAATATCTCCTTTAGGCACTAGTAACTTCTGTTGCCTAAATGTATTCTTCCTTTGATTTTTTTAATTACAGTATTAAAGAGTGGTAGATAGCTGTATCTTTAGATTTCCTTAAACCCCAAATTACGTTCTATACCAAAATTATTTCTGGAATCCTTCAAATTTCGTTTTTTACTAATTCGGTATTCACTCATTCTGTTTTGCTACTTGTTTGGATTTTGTAAGGACTTCAGATATTGCTTCTTTCTGCCGGTCAATAACATATCATCCACATATGCAATAATTGGGTTTGTTTATACCAAGGGGAAACCTTTGGAATAAATAAAAGTAGAAACCAATTTAAGAGATCGGTGGGCCAATGCAAAATTTCTTACCTAAAATACTATTAACCAGTATTATTGTATTAAGTATAATTAATATCAATAGTATTGTTGACATTTACGAACTGTAATTCAATATAGCACAAATGTTCACGGCTTTATAGCTTGTATGGGAGTCCTATGCGGGCCAGTGTGAACAGCAGAAAAGGAAAGGGGTTCGAAGAGAATTACGTGCGAATTCCGGCAGTGTGTGGAATATTTATAAGTGGGCTGAATTTATAGTTTCCCCTTCTCATAATTTAATCAGTTTATAGTGATCCAATATGGCGGCCCAGTCATTGTGGGTGCGTGTAGCGGTGTAGGTCACGATATCCCTCCATAACAATACATTTTCCCTTCCGGAATAACGAGAATAAATTACTGCAATGCCAATCGTACGCGTCCTGCGGCACACGAGGGTGGGTCTGGGGGCAGTTGCGTAACGCAATTACCGTGATTAAATTGGGGGTGGCCACCCCTGGGCCCGGCCTGCAGGTAGAGCAAAGCCGATTAAGTTTTAAGTGTTTTTCTAAGTAACCAAAGAGAGTTTGCAATAAAAACCCCGGACACGGCCTTATTTCAGAGCGAGGCGCCGGGCTGTGGTCGACTTGGGCCGGACACGCATTCCCAACTCGAGTTTTTGGCAAATTGCAACTATAAATTTGGAGGCGCGTGGCTACCGCAGATAAATATCTCAGGTAGACGCTTTAGGCCTTAGGTCCGCAGTGATCCCTCCTTCTGTTGGCAAGCGGTAGTCTTGAGACAAATCAATTTTTCAAAAGGTTTTGACAGGTTTTTGACGTATTAGGATATCTATATAGGGCCCATCATTACCTACTATTAGGAAAGAATATGCCCACTGCAACTCTTTGGAACTGCGAACATTTGCTAATCGCATTAATAATCCAGGAGTTCCGCAAGGCGGCGTACTTGGGCCTACTTTGTTTAACATCTTCTTTTTCTTTCACTGTAGACCGTTGATTATTTCTTCTTAGGATTAAATTTGGTGGATCTTGTTATACGGAGCGATATCGCTGTCTTTTTGGCAGTACTCCTGGTTGTCGTGATCCGTATGGTTTATCGTTCATACATAATTACGCTACGCGATTGTTGTCCATTCGCTTTACATATTTTCACCTTATTTATCTTCTTTGCTTGACTATGATTTCTTGCTATAGATCTATTTTCATTTTAGTTGTCCGGAGTAAGGTATTTTTTTCTTTGGTTTGCGCAAGTTTTATATTTTTTTACTTTCCTGGCGATGTTCATATTTTTATGTTTCCATATTTTCTATTTCTTGCTACCGAAATTCGAAATTGTTTTACGGAATGCCACATTAAATTTTGATCTAGTGTATTCATTCACTACGAAATAAAAGAAATTAATACCAACGGAACCTTAAAAGAATCTTAGAAAAATAGAAAGAACTAAATTACTTAAATCAGAAAAATATAGATGCAATCAACAAGAGAATCAAGGAAGCAATGACAAAAACAAAGAATAAAAATGGAGTTGGAAAGAAAGCTGATTGATGAAAGAAGAGAACTACTAAGAAATAATCAAGAAGATTCAGAAATATAAGAAGACATGAGTAAAAAAGAAATCTATAAAAGACGACAAACGGAAGCTATTGTTAGAAGAAAAAATATAAAAAGTAGTAGAAGAACAAAACATGAAGGGTATTAGAAGATCCTTAGAACGAGAACAAATAAATAAAATTAGAGGCAAACATCATATCAAAACTAACGACAGAAAGCAGATTTTAAAACTTGTATCAGAGTTCTACAAACATCTTTATGAACAAACACAAGAATTGCCCCACGACATTGAGGGAAAACCAAAAATAAACGTAAAAAATATTAACTTCGAAGATACACCATATATGGATGAAAAGGAGATATCGGAAACTCTAGAAAACATAAAGAAAAATAAGACACTAGGAGAAAACGAAATAATAATCGAATTATACAAGAGAGGGGAGGGGGGTACCTACAATTTTGGAAGTACTATTGAACACATGTTTATAAAAGGACAAAATAAAGTACGATTGGAACACCTTACTCATAACACTAATATACAAGAAAAGGAACAAACGCACATTGGAAAATTACCGCCCTATATCATTACTATCGCAGATAGCTTTGCATAAACAAGCTAATGATGAGAATAATAATTACCACGCTCAACAACAAACTGGAATATTATCAACCAATAGAGCAAGCAAGACATCGCACGCCAGACCACCTACTTACCATAAGGGTGAGAATAGAAAATGGTTAAAGAAAGAGGCACTTCAGAATAGCCGAGTGGATTACAGATATTCTCAAATAATGCTCTATCCTATATCAAAAAGCAGGAATGGAAGTACAATTACACAAAAACACACAACCCATATCAATAAAAAAAAGACGCAGTACAGGGTGTTCCATAAGCCCAAAATTATTCATAAGGACGTATTTAAGCAGTTTCACAGGGATAAGAAAGGTATCAATATAAACGGTAAACTACTTAACCATCTGAGATATTATGCAGATGATGTCGTTTTGATGTCCCAAAGCTTCGAAGAGCTACAATCAGTGGTATGTAAACTGGAAATTTAAAAAAAAGTCTCACAATAAATACGAAGAAAAGCAAAGTAATTACCAACCAAGTAGAACCTAGAAACGTAGAAATTGACAATCATAGCATAGAATATGTGTATAAGTATATACCGTGTGTCCACAGGAAGTTCGCACCATAAGGATAACCTAATAGAATAGAAAGATCGGCCAATGCTGTATCGCCGGCACGCTAAAACGTTGTTTTCTGGCTTCTGACTCGCCCCTGTATGAAACAAATGTCACTTGTGACAGTTTATGTGTGTGATTTAATGAGAATTGATATTGTTATAAATGGTACAAGAAAAGGGACGGTGCACACAGCACTGATTGGCATTTATATTCTATTTTCATTATCTTATCTCTATGGTGCGTACTACTGTGGACAATGATATTTGATATTGTTATAAATAGTACAAGAAAAGGGACGGTGGTCACAGTACTGGTTGATATTTATATTCTATTAGCATTATCTTATCTCTATGGTGTGTACTCCTGTGGACACACGGTATACTTAGGATAGGTAGTACAATTCGGAAAACAGAACCACATCGCAGAGATTGAAAGAAAGATGCGATTAGCGTGGTTAACATTTGGTAGACAAAACAAGATACTGAAGAATAGAAAAATACCATTATACGAGGAGTGTTCAAATATGAATTATAATTTGAATTGCTAGCCAAAAGACAAAGACATGCACAGAAGTTGTATACATTAATTAATGCTCTGGAACAAGTTCTAACTTCATTTTCGTTCACTTGGCAAGCATGAGTGAAGTGGGAGAGCATTCAAGCGTCGAACAACGCATCTTTAGTAAATTTCTTATCAACGAAGATATCAAACCATAAGAAATTTGTGTAAGAGTTAAAGGACAGTTTGATGCGCAATTACTATCAGACATAAGCGTTTACAAAAGGAGTAAAGCGTTTAAAGATGGCTGCAAAGGTCTTACAGGATAATGCTAGACCTCATTTCGCTATTCACACGCTAAGTACGATCCAAAAATTGAAATCGACCATGCTGCCCCATTTACCATACATTTTGGACCTTACTGCATCAGTTTTTTTATTTGTTTGGACCTTTAAAAGAGTTTCTAGGAGAAAAATACCTCGTAATGAAGAAATCATCGAAATTGTTCGGGAATGGGTGTGATAGCAGCCAAAATAATTTTTTTCTCGTGGAATATAGAAACTTCCGGAAAGATGGCACAAGTTTATTAAAAGAGAGGGAGACAGAGTTGAAAAATGAAATGATATACATTAGAGTCCTTGTGTTTGTTTTTAAATAAATATTAAATTATAATTTATATTTGAACACTCCTCGTATTTAAGACAAAAGGTGTATTACCACTGTTCTAACATATCCATATAGTACTTAAACATATACTTTGATAAGAAATATGGTATAAAAACTAGTTAAAGCACAAAGAGTCATAGAAAGGCAGATGCTAAATGTTAAGCTGAGAGACCGAATAAGAAATGAAGATATTGGATAGAGAACGAAAGTGATTGATGTCGTAGAACAAACAACCTCACTGCAACGGGGGTTTCTGGGCATACCAGGAGAAAGACGAACAATGAATGAAATAAGGAAATGCAACAGTGAAGACCATGGACAGCCCAAATACATGGTTTTGTCTAACTTTATGTTTAAACCCCACTTTCCATACGTTTATGTCAATTTCCTCGCTATGTAACCTCGTCCTCATCTGCTGCTACAATTACCTGATCACCACAAAAGTGTGGGAAGCCATTATTAATTGGTATTCCCATTTAACTACATTTATATCTCCAATCGTTTAGTGCTTCCTCTTGTAGATTTTGAATAATGTGGGCGACAGACAACATCCCTGCCTGAGCCCTTTTGAAGTGGTGAAACTAAAAGATAGTGAATTTCCTATTTTAATCTTATTTTCTCGTGTTCTATACAGTTTCTAATGGCAGAAATACGTTTAGAATTAATTTCACTTTTATCTAAAACGACAAACACCTTGTTAATAGGTACTGAATCGCAGGCTTTCTGTATATCAATAAATATCAAATGGGTTTCCATGCAAAACCGAAATGAAGATCTATATATAGATTCAGATCAGCTCCAAATGGCAATCAATATCTTATGCAAGTGAATCAACAACAAATAATGTATCGGTTTTACCATCAATGCACTATTCATAGTCAAAATTATGTGCCATGAAACCGTCGTGAAGAGGCAGTAAAATACCTAGGCCTGTACATGGATACTCGAAGAAATTACATATATACAACATTAGGCATTGCAATATAAAGTTTTATGCACAACATTAAAAAGTAGCAAGTACTTACGAAACCAAGGAATTTCTTACAAATACGGAATAGGCACAGAACAACCACTTATCAAAGAACTAGCTAAAAGCGTTTACCGATAAAGATATTACAATCCTTTTACAAATAGGCCTTAAGCATATCTATACCAGATTAAAGAACCTGCTAAGTTTTGACAAAAACAACAATGATAAAATCGGGAAATAGTGCTAGTGCTTCCTCAATGTTAGAAAAATATGATTTTCATTCTATTTGTAAAGAGACTTACATCATGGGTAGAGCATTGGAAAGTGAAAAAAGATAATATTTGAAACTGATGTTATAATAGTACAGTCATATTACAAAATTGCAGAAGACAATATACTTCCTGTATCTAGTTGTTAGGATTATTACTAGATCAACAGCTACATTGGAGAGCTTCAAACAATTTACAAAATACCGAGAGCTGCACAAAGTTAATGTATGGCTGACAACCGCATATTCATAAAACTGTCACAGAAGCGTCTCTGAGTGTCCTGCTTCTACGAGGAGCAATAGGAGTAATAAGCTGATGATGATGATTATGTTATTTACAGAAATGTGCATACGTGAAACGCAGCAGCTTAGATGGTTCGGATATAAGGTGAGTATGAGCGAAGGCAGAACAGTATCAGTGACATGGAAAACGGAAACAGACATTAAAAGAAAACGCGGAAGACCAGGACGTGGAAAAATGACATAACATAGCAAATATACTTAAGAACAAATGATCTAATTGACCCCAAGCAAAGAAAAAGAGAAAAATGATAGTAAAGAACGGTGAAAGTGTATCACCTCTACACCTACGTTAAAAGAGGTCACGAGACAAAGAAAAAAATACATTATGTGAGAAAGACACAAAACAAAAACATTAGGTATTATTAAATGAAAACATCCTTGTCATAGTTTTAAGTTTAATAGTGCAACGAAGTATATTATATACAGCTCTACTTTACCTTTTTGTCGAGAAATTACAATTTAAAAATGTACATTAACAAAAAAATTGTTCATCAATGATTGCTTACACTTACATCCAGTCTTAATTCCGAATTAACTATTAACAATAAAATGTCATAACCGCTAACATTTTGATGCGATCGTGTTTACTTTAACAAATAATTCAAGTTAATATCAAATTAGTGGTCTTCATAAGGCCAACCGTATTAATGTATTAAATATTTATTTCAAACTTTATAATAATTTCAATTCCTTTACAATCGCCAAATAACATACCACATCCCATATCAAAGCATGGGATATCATCACTAATAATATCCTTACTATGAAATGCATTTATGGTCTCAAAAACTATTTGTATTGATACTGTACGTTGCGCCTGTAGAAATTTAATATAGGCGAAGAAGTTAGATAACTATCACCAGAGCTGAGCAAATTATTTTAAAAAAGTAATTCATTTCCAATTACTGCCAATGAAGCAATTGAATTACCAGATTTTCAATTACTGAAATAAAATAGTAATTTAATTGTCAATTACTTGGCAATTGTAATTGCATAACATAAATTACTTTTTCAATTACTTTCACTAGATATTTTTCTCGTATATTTGTATTTAGTAGTATTTAGATAGGCATGTCTTAAACAATACAATTGAAATAAATAAATAATTATTATGGATCAATATTGTATAATAAAACTATTTGGTATCAATTGTTATGAAATATTGCATTTTTACCGTACTTTACTCTGTAATCTGTACTTACCGCAGACATACTTTTCACTACTTACACAATAATTATTAGCGAGCTACAATGCTACATCCTGTACAGTCTACACTACCCAAGCCACAGCAACTGCCCATTTCATCTACAAACATACGCACTTGCACCAAATGTCTCTTTGGTCGTGCTTAAAACTATCTGTTATCCAACTAATTATAGGAAGTCATAAATTATACTTATATTGCTCCCGGAATGCCCTATTGCCATTGGCTTAACATGCAAATTAACAATGCGGAGATTTAATACCTAATCAAGGTCAGTAATTTAGTAATTGAATTACCAAAATATAATTTAATTACTGCGAGTAATTTAAGTTACCATAAATAATTCAAATAATTTCAAAGTAATTTAAATACTTTAGAGTAATTTTAGTAATCGAATGTAGTAATTCATTACTTTCAAAAGGTAATTGTCTAGACTTTTTAACAAAAATGGTAATTATCAATTAAATTACCGTATTTTGAAAAGTAATTAAATTCCAATACAAATCAACAAAAAGGAATTTAATTAGTTATTTAATTACAAAGTCATTAATTATTGTCCAGAGTGGCTTATCCGCCATATGCAAATAGTATAGTATTTGTAAAGTTGTAAGTTATCATTACGAGTGGAAGCACAGAGAGAGAAACATGTCGGAGGACATGCAAGAAACTATGACGGATTAAACTTGAAAAAAGTCATCAATGTAGTTTGATCATAAGAATGAATCAGCATGCAATCTCTGGGACGGTATTGTAAAGATAAAAAAGTTAAATCCCCGGAAAAGACGTAGATATCACTAGAAGAAGGGTATACAACTCAAAAGTGCTAAATGCTTTAATCGTATATTATTATACTAGTTTAATAATAGGGTCTATTGTAGCACAAGTGGGAATGCGTGCTGCAATGCCTCTTTTTAAACGAGAATAATATACTATTTTATCTCCTTTGCATAAAAATGACGAAAAACTTTGACTGTCAGTTGTCTGAAACGAGGTAGGCTGTTTTAATGTTTTTCCTTTGAAAATAACATTAAAATATCGGTGTTACAATAACCACATTGTAACATTAAAGTAGATAAAAACCATTGAGAGCGAGTGTAGCCTAGGGGGGAGGGAGGGTTTCTTATCAATGGAGTGACATTGGAAGAGAAAGTTTGGCCTACAAATGGAAGTAACATAAAGTATCTTTTCAGTAATTATCTTTCTTCAAAGACAAAGATTATTTTATATGCACAGCATCAATATACTAGAAACTCTTCACTTATTTTAAACGTGTTATTTTGTAGATCATTTCGCTTCTTTTGGAATGATTTGCTATCGATTTTCTTCAAGATATTGTGCAACTGTTAACTAAATAAAGTAGAAATAATAGTTTACTGCTATTGGCATACACATTGCGACGCATTTTCCTGAAACAAGAAAAGCTACGTCTTTAACGTTCATACAGCCATTACATAATTAAAGTCGGGGCCTTGAAAGTTGGAGTTTGCCCACACGAAATGCGCTATCTAATCGGATATTTCAGATAAGAAGCAAACCAAGTGATAGCTGCTTCCTCTGTTCTAATTCCATTTCACACAAAACCGGCAGTGTATGGACGTTCACATACTCATATTCTTTTATTCGTTTAACGAGCAACTTAAATTCCAATTTGTGTCTTGATCATAAATGATGGTTATTAATTGTAAGGGTTATTACACCAAACCTTATATTTTGGAAATATGGCAATTACAAGTTTGTAATTTTGGCTTAAAAGCTTTTACTTTCGAAATCTTGGAATGTTGGCTTAAAAATTAGGTTGGCATTATATTTATTTATTGTAGATACTACAGTAATAAAACAGGTATATGACACATGTAGTACTTAAAATAGATATGTGATAGCTAGTGCTTTTTAACATCAGCCCACGCCACTAATATTTCAGTTTTTATGGAGGCATAATTTATTAGAACAGTTTTTTAAAATAAATGCCAGGTGTTAAAATTTATAAACATTAGGCTCTTTTGGACGTTAATTTCATGCGACTCAATAAATCACAATCTCCCTGTTAACAAACTGATCGAATTCAGACAAATACAATTTTTGTTGCCAGAATTTGTAATGGTGTATTTGAATTAACTTGTTTCTTATTTTCGATTTGATGGTTATACTCGAATTGTGTTCGTACTCGTTGATATTGCTTATACAAGATGTTTGTAGGCTGCATACTGACGTTTAAAACAAAGTGTTTTTTCGATACCTCTATCATTAAAGAAGTTATGGGCTAGCTAGCGATTTAAAAACACCCTGTATACCCAGGTATACATCAGTAGTACGTTTATACAAAGTTTAATTAATGAATCGATTCTACAGAAGTAATTGTGCGTTTTATAAAATAGAAAGTAGTTCATAAGTCTGAACTAAACAGGTACAACGCTTTAGCTTTTGTTTTTATATATTTTAGGTTATAGATTTGTTTCTCTAAATTCTTAAAATACATTATAAAGTTATAAATTAAGAAAAAGGGTCCTATGTACATGACATATAGATACTGAGATACGAAAGTATTTTAAAAACTTCCATTTTTGTAGAAAAAATTAACAAATGGTGTCTGTATTAAATTAATTTTATGTCATTTGTTTATACGGGGTGTCTACTTAACTTGGCGCCATAGGGAAAACTTTGTTATTATAAGTTTACGAAAAAAAGTAATTCTTTATAAACATATCTGTTTTCGAAAACAATAATACTCAGCTCTTCACATTTGACATCGGATGTACAGGGTGTCCACAAATTGAAAAAGTTTGATAGGAATTTTTTGACCACTTCAATTTTAAATTAAATTTTGTCAATCCTACTTGTAAAACACGTTATCTTTTATCTTAATTAAACATTCATCATATTTTAAATGTTTAATCGCCTATCTGTAACATTTTAGCAATGTAAATGTTCAGTATTAATTATCTTGTCACATATTATTCATTAGCATGCGTCGGTAAAAGGTTACGGATCAGCAATAAACAATTGAAGTATGATGACTGTTTAATTAAGATAAAAGACAACGTGTTTTACAAGTAGGATTTGAAAATTTAATTTAAAATTCAGGTGGTCAAAAAATCCTATCGAACTTTTTCAATTTGTGGACACCCTGTACATTCGATGTCAAATGTGAATAGCTGAATATTATTGTTTTCGAAAGCAGATATTTTTATAAAGAATTACTTTTTTTCGTAAAACTTATAATAACAAAGTTTTCTATATGGCGCCAACTTAAGTAGACACACTGTATATAAGAGTGGGGGCATGGTAACAATGAGAAAATTTTCGATTAGTCAATTTAAAAATGAGGCAAAATACATGCCCTAACTAGCCAGTTGAAAAAAAGGTTGCAAGCAGATATGCGCAGAACAACGTGTGAATTTTTTAGATTAAACAAACCTAAAATGAAGGTCTAAAAAATAATATTCTTATATTTATTCACTATTTCAAATAAGTATTAGGTAATTAAATTTACTTCACCGTCGTTGAGTAACTTGAGGGATTGGACCGTGTCATTATTGAGGTCGAAGAACTCAATGTTTCGCCCACTTTCAACGTGAAAACCACGCCAGAGGCGAACTTTTCTTCACCGTTGTACTTAGATTTTAAATAAAAACGCTACTCCGCATGTTCGGTTTCTTAAAATTCATTCAGATCAATGAAAAGACTTCAGTGACTTCAAAAATGAAGTATTTCGAATAGCATATTTTTTTAATTAAAATTATTTATATACTATTTTGTTATATTTCGTTCTACTCAATTAAAAGTATTTTATTTGTAATTACTAATTACAGTAACAAGTCATTTACAATAATACAGTATATGGAGTTAGTTAGGGCTTCGTGGACAATAAATCCTTTTTTAAATTTTATGCAGCATTTAAAGGTGTAATGATTTATAAAACTTTATCTTCCGAAATGATATATTTTCGTATCTCTAATCTTTTTAGGATAAATGGTTATATTTACATGGGTATATATTATATAAAAAATGTTTTGTCATCAATGCATTTTTAGTATGTCACGTTTATTTGTGGTTCAGCTCTACACCAATTTTTTATTAGATCGTCTTTGTCGTTTGAATCTCCACAGGGTTAATATCATATTTTCAATTCCTTCGGGTTCTCATCCATTTAACTGCGATAGCTTGTGTGCGGCACCTTTCTCTTAGCGATTTGTTGGTTTGGCTATCCTACTGCAGATGTTAACATTTTCAACCCTGCTGTACTTATCTTCTACTTTGTTTCTGAAAATTTGATGAGTTAATTTTTCTAGTACTTTTCCATCCTTACTTCCATCCGACTAGCCATTATTATGTAGGTAACTCCATCCGGGATTTGTCCGTGTCATTGTTGAGCTACCGTTCTTTTGTGTTTCACTTCCGATGAAGCCTTTTATGAAAGTAGGCGAAAGTTTTTTCTATTTTAACAATGGCATGGTCCAAATCCGGAAGTCTTTCGATAGGTAACGACAATGGTCGTGAAATCATCCGGAATCATATCATTATTATTTTTAATTATAACAAAAAATGAAAACTGTAGTATACTGAAAAGATCGGCGGATTACAATATCATACATTTAAAAATAATATAAAAAGACAAAAATTTATAAGCTCAGCCTAATAATTGTACACAATCTTAAACTGAATTGTAATATTCAATTTCATAAATTATATCTTTGTTGTAGCTTTGTTATAATTGGATTTGATACATATCTGATACTGTAGCTATCAGTGAACCAATGGAATATAGAAGAGCAATACTACATTCTACATAACAAATAAAAAAAAACTTTTTCTCTACTGCTTCTTTAAGCTTTTTACGACTGTCGTCGTTTACTCTTTACGCACCTTTTCCATTCTTCCCTGTCATTCAATGCCTGCTCTTGTAAATCTCTGCATCTTCCATTTCCTTCTTCCACGATTTTTTCAATTGTTCCCTCTTACTTCGCTGAAACGGTACCCATTAGAACAGATGCTTCGGCATCTATTCTTTGGCATTCTGTTTAGGTGACTACACCATGTTAATCGCCTTTTCAGTATTCTATCTACTACCATTTCAAGAGCATCCATATCATTTCTTATGTATTCGTTTCTGATCCTTTCTATTCTAGTCTTTCTCATACTTATTCGGAGTGCGTCCATTTCAGTTGCTAATAATTCTGACCGTATTGCTTTGCTCGTCGTCCAAATAGAGTCTACACATTACCCTTTTGCTGTGACGTAATAATTTTCTGTCTTTATTTAACTACAAGGAACTGGACGAAACAAAAAATTTTAAATTTTTCGTCAGGTCGGCGTTAAATATACCTTATTGTTTGCTGTCAATGTGACATTTGTCCAAAATCGTTAAAAATGCCGCGCTATAACGAGCAATCCCAAATTCTTATTTCAAACGTCAGAGACTTCTTTGAAGAGGAGAAACGTAGAACAGAAATGGGCCAAGAATGTCTTGGAGCGAGTAATGTGCTACTTAGAGCATCCCTGGCATTAAAAGTGAGTGAAAGGACTATTTCCAATATTAAGAAAAAAGGGATTCAAACGGATAAAACGTATTTTGAAAACATGTCACAAAAAATAAGCACAAGAAAAACCAAAATTACTGAGTTTATGAAAAACTCAATTCGAGAAACGATCTATAGAATGTATGAAAAGAAAGAATATGTTACAATGACCACACTGCATCAACAATTAAAGAATGAAATTGATTTTCCTTACTGCATAAATTCTCTTAGAACATGGTGTAGAAGCATCGGTTTTAGATGGAGAAGGGAAAGTAACAGGAGTTATTTAATGGAGTTACCTAACATACAATTAAAACGTTTAAAATTTCTCAGAGAATTTACAAAAAATCAAGAATCTGAGCATCCATTACAACCCATTTTTCTTGACGAAACATGGATTTTTAGCAAGGGTTCGTTTAGAAACAGCTGGCAAGATGGAACTTTAGCTACATGCTCTTCCAAGAGTGGCGAAGGGTGCAGATATATTATCTTGCATGCTGGAGGTATGGATGGTTTTGTCGAAAACGCTTCGTTGGTTTTTAAAAGTGGGTTAAAAACTGGGGATTATCATTCAAATATGAACAGGCAAAATTTTGAGAAATGGTTTCGAACACAACTAATTCCAAATTTAAAACAAAACTCTTTGATTATAATGGATAACGCAAGTTACCACTGTGGACAATTGGAAGAAATGCCAAACAAATCTTGGACTAAACTGAGATTGATTGACTGGTTAAAAACTAATAACATCGATTATCCTGAACATGCAATGAAAGACGAACTTTGGTCTATTGTTTCATGTAAGAAACCAAACACTAAAACCTATTATTTGGATGAATACGTAAAGCCATACGGACATACAATTTTGAGAATTCCGCCGTACCATTGCCATTACAATGCTATAGAAATGGTTTGGTCGGAATGCAAGCGCAAATACGATCATTTAATAACTTTAACAAACTCGAAACCAGAAGAAATTCTTCGCATTTGGAATCAAGTACTGGCTGATGTTACTATTGACCACTGGAGGAACTACGTCAATCACGTTGAAAAAATAATTAAAGAAGCATGGGATACCATGAAAGTTTGCGACGCTTCTAATATTGATCCTATTATTATCAATATCAATGAAGACGATTCATCAGACGAAGTAGAGTTTGACTCTTCCAGTGACTTAAGTAACTAGTTCTTGCCCCCGTTTCTTTATTTTTACATTCTTGGTTGATATCTTTATTTATAAATAATCCTGTATAATTGTTAATTCTTTAAAATAAAAGTTGGAATTTAACAATTGTATTTAAACAATTCGACCAAACAGTGACAGATTTGAAACGTTTGAACCTATAATCCATTTACTTGACTTCCGCGCTGAGAGTCTCATTTTTTTTAAATTCTTGACTGTACTTCTAAAATAACGTGGTTTGCAGACTGAAATGTAATTAAATTACTAAAATGTTAAAGAAGGAAAGTAACGTTATCGTTTAAATATTTGTTTAAATCAAAACAGTTGGTCAATTAAAGACAATCCAGTAAGCTCCATTGTAAGTTTTGTGCACCTGAACTTCAATATATTCCATTACAAGAAACCTTTCTAAATAAATTGACACTAATTAATTTGAAATCTAAAATGTTTGACAGCTAAGAGCTGGCAAGTGACACTAACACGATAAACTAAGTTTTAGGTACTTAGTAAGAAATAGCAATGGTGCCAACTTACCGCCGCTTTGACAATGTGGATGACATATATGTCAAATTCTGATGTCAACTATCTATGATCTAAATACGATTTTTTTAAATTTGACTCTAATACAAGACGTACGTTTTTAACGCTCTGTTTTGTTATTTCTGACGTCACGGCAAAAGGGTAATGTGTAGACTTTATATCTTCCTAGAAGGTATTCAAGTGACTGTTTTTAACAAATGCGATTTTTATTAGAAAAAGTCAATATTAGTGTTCTGTTACTATAGAAATTGCGTAGTTTGTTGCTAGATTTACTGAAAACTAATTTGAAAAAGTAGTTTGGTTCATTAAATAGTCCCTCGAATACCATTCTTAGTCAAAGTTAAGTAGATTATTTTTGCGGTGGTATCACTACTCATGTCCATTGCGCGTACCAAAGCGCAATGGACATTCGTGACACCACCGCAAAAATAGTCGACATAACTTTGACTACTCATGGTATTATAAGTGAATATAAAAAACGATAATTACGAAGAAGACAAATTTATCAGGATAAAAGCCGATATATTTTACGTGTTCCTCAAAATTATAGTAGGCGAAACGCGAAATATTCTTATCACGACCTACTAATTGTCAGTGTATATAATTATTAATTGTGCAAAATGCAAGTCACAACGTCACGTGCTAGTATACTTTCTGGTGCAAATATAGAGGAAGAACTCAAAAAAAATTGCAAGCATTCAATTTGGAATCGATCCAAACCTTTATTTAGCAAGAAATTCTGATATAAAAAAAAAATTTCCAGTAAAAAAAGTGGGGAATACTTTAATGACAATAAAGATTATAAAGAGTATGTAGTCAAAACTATGTGGAATACTAAAGCTAAATTATTCCAAGAAATTATTGTGAAACATTTAATGTAAGTTTTGATGTCTTTAAAGATGTTTTTCTACGATCGTGTCAAAATGACAATTTTTTGCACTGTTTCTAGTGTCATAAGCGACGTTTGTTGCACACTTAATATTAGAGCCCAAAATACGTCTTATTCGCACGTTGCCGTTGGAGGCGTGTTTTAATAATTTATTAAAACACGCTTTGCCGTAAATTTTAATGTCAACATAACCTAGAATAGCTAACACAATATGACGGAAAAAATGTCACCCAACTAAGTTTTTATATTTTTGTTACGATCGTAGAAAAAATAGCGTATGATACACATGTATAAGAGCCATTAAAGCACTAGCGACGTTAAAAGCACTCCGCTAGCGCACCGTGCTCTTAAACTCGTCGCACGTGCTTTAAAGGCATACTTATACGCGGGTGTTGCAAAGAACTCAAAAAGAAAGCAATGACAAAGTAGGTATAATTTTGCAAATTTTGATAAAAGAAAGGAAATTTCGGCTCTGACCAAAAATTAAATTTATAAAATGGCATGGGTTTGGAACGAAGGTACTCCTGAAGGTTTACAAAAAAATGTTACATGGAATGGAGGAAAAGTCAAATATTGCAGAACCCATTATTTTAAGAAAAAGCAGCTAAATGATGGAACAATGACAGATAGAATCGAGTATAAGCGTGTATGTTCGAAGACTTGTTACGGTGGATCAAGGAAGCATTGTGATACTGTGGTAGTTGCTCATCGAAAACAAAATAAATCCCAAAATATCGACTAGACAATAGAACACCAACTCTTGGTTGGAAAAACGACCATTCAAGGTATTAGAATAACAATATACCAATCGGTATAAATTGAATATTAAAATGGACAAAAATTTTGGCCGCCAAAATCGGCTTAAAAACAAAGTTTAAAAAATAATAACAAGATTAGTAGCACACTTCGATAACTGTCTTCCACAAAATAAAATTCCTGCTCAGTGGTAAGAGTTTGAGATAGTATCTTTACACAACCAAGGATTCAAGAATGACCCTAATAACTATCGTGAGTTCAGTGTTAATAGCACCATCAGTAGAGTATTTGAAAGAATATTAACAACAAAACTATGAAATGACCTGGAGAGTAAAATAAGTGATGAACAAGGAGGTTTTACACCAGAAAGATTTTGTGTGGACAATATTTTTGTCTTACAGCTGCTATCTGAGAAACTAATAGCAGTAGGGAAATTAATTCAGCTTGTATAGTTCATCAAAAAGCTCGATTCTTAGAAGCAAACTGTGGAAAATCTTGGAGATAATGAATAGGGATAAATCAATAATAATCATTGGGAAATATATCGTGATAATAAGGTATTTGCAAGAAATGGGAGACAACCAGCAGAATTATTTGCCCCTACCAAAAGACCAAAACAAGGATACAATTTACCTCCTCTCTTTTTCAACATATATCAATATCTAGAAGCTGTTACGAGATTAGAAAAAAGGGTAAAAGCGTGGGGTCACAAATTCGTCTAAAGTGACTGACAATCATTTTAGTCAAAATAGACTTGTACACAAAGACTAAAGCTACTGTTGCGAGATTAATAAGAACACATAAGTACAAATAATTGCATTTATTTTCTGCCGTTTACAGAACAACTTAAGTCTTATAAGGTTACTTATTAACTACTAAATTCCCAGTTCAGTCTGATAAAAAAACTCGGTAGGCGTTCTCAAAATTTCTATAAGTTTATCAGAGCAGCTCTTAATTTCGGACTTCTAACGCACGTACATAAACCTGACAATACATAATCGCTCTATACTGCTATATATTCTTGAAACTTGTAGACTTCACACTCTAAAATTTGTCAAACGGTCGACACCTCGCAAATGATCTCTCATAAAGTTTACAAATCTACTAAAAGAATTTGCTCCAACCGGCACGTATTTTTAGCCTAATTTTTATGGCCGACTGGCAATGGTTGCGCTTCGGATCACGTACTAATAATCTAGCTTCGATCAATGTTTCGGGTTACGAGGTACACCTCGAATAAATTTACCCTTGTGCTTCCGTGAGACTCAAATACATATATCTTTCCAGAGAAAGACACGTTCTAAATACCGGCTTTCGGCCGCCTGTTGTAATTTTAATATGACAATGTTGCGTACGAAATTCTACCTTAAAAATATTCATGTTATAAGTTGCTTATGGCTAACTAAAGTATAGTCTATTCGTTCAACCGCGTATAGTTTATTTTCAAACCAGAACGCAAATCGTACCAATGGGTCTATCTCTATCCATTAGGGACAACCACCCTTTAACGTTTAATTTTGCTGACTATCAGGTATTCATCGCACAGGACCTACAGCCCATGGTAAAAAGACTCTCAGTAAGTTGTAAGCAATGGGATCTAAACAGAAATATTAACAAAACTGAATATTCAGTTATAAACAGCTATGCTCGGTTTCAAGTACTAATAAATGACAATGAAAAAATGCATATCTCAGTGTATAATTTTTGGATAGATTTTTGTAGCCCTGCCCTTTCTTCTTGATCTCGCTGATGCCAAGTATTCCTATTTTATATTTTTCCATTTCTTCAACTATTTCCTCCTCTTTTCCCGTAAGTGTCTTGATGTTCCACGTTCCAAATCTTAACTTTTTTCTCGCGTTTCCGTTGCCTGATTTCCGTCCATGTCCGAGGTTTCCATATAAACTCTGAATCGCTTATACTCTGTATGGGTGATTGGCCCAACGACAGAGGCCCCATTACCTCAGGACAACTGGCCTTTGGTCCACGGCCGCTTATTGTGAATGTTCACGACAATCCTGTCTCCAGGACTTCCCCCATCCGCCGCCCGGGGGACGCGCTCTCTAGGAGTGAGGTCTTCCGAGATCAAAATGGTGAATTAAAAACATCAAATAAAGAAATACTAAAGACATGGAAAGAACACTACCAGGCAAAATTTAAAGAACAAGAAAGAACACAAACTCAGCATGGAAATGAAGAAGAAGAAGCACAAGATGAGGAAGAAGAAGAAGATGAAATAAGAATAGAAGAAGTAGAAGAAGCCCTAAAGGCAATGAGAAATGGAAAAGCAGCAGGAGAGGATAATATCGCACCGGAACTACTAAAGAAAGAAGGAGATAAACTGAAAAAATGGATATGGGAAATATATAAGGAGGCATGGAATAAGGAGGCAATACCCAGTGAATGGGAAAACAATATTATTGTCCCAATACATAAGAAAGGAGAAACTACAAAATGTGAAAACTACCGAGCAATATGTCTTTCGTCAGTAGCTCTTAAAATATACACAAAAATACTAGAAAAACGGTGAAGAAAAGAAGCAGAAGAAAAATTAGAAGAAGAACAAGCAGCGTTCAGACCAGGTAGGCAAACACAAGATCACATTTATACAATTAGAACAATAATGGAAAAAACATTAGAAATGGGTAAAGATCTATACCTAGCTTTTGTGGATCTATCAGCAGCCTTTGATATGGTGCCTAAAGAAGAAATATGGAAAGCACTAGGAGCGTTAAATATAAAACAAAAATTACAAAGAACTATTAAAAGTGTATATAATAAGGTAAGAGGCTGTGTCAGATTAAATGGAGAAATGTCCGAAAACTTTAATATGGAAAAAGGTATGAAACAAGGGGACAGTTTGAGTCTACTACTATTCGTCATATTTATGGACCAACTAATCAAGAAATGTAAAACAAAAACAAGACCCTCCACTATAGGTCATTACAGGCTAACACCCATGAAAACCTTCGACCTAGTTTACGCAGACGACATAATGCTGATAGCAAGTACGAAAACTGAATTACAAAGAAAAGTTAACATCTGGAAAGCCTGCTTAGAAGAAAGGGGAATGCAAATAAAAATAGGAAAAACCAAGATTATGCATATAACAAAAGGAGAAGAAGATGAAAACATAAATATACAAATAAATGGGAAAGATTGGAAACAGTAAACAAATATGAGTATTCGGGCATCATCATTACCAAGAATGGAATAATAGATAACGAAATACAAAATAGAATACAAAAAGCAAGTAACATATACTATGAAATCAACAACACACTAATAGGTAAAAAGGGAGTAAGAACAAATACGAAAATAAGAATCTATAAAACCATATACACACCGACCCTTACATATGGATCTGAATCATGGCCGATAAGAGATAAACATAAGTCGAAAATTACTGCGGCCGAAATGAAATATCTAAGAAAGATCAAAGGGAAAACTAGAAGAGATCGAATAAGAAACAAAAGCATAAGGGATGATTTCGAACAAATACCGTTAGTGAGCGAAATAGAAAACAAACAGCTAAGCTGGTATGGACATCTAATTAGAATGCCAGAAGAGAGAATCCCCAGAAAAACAATGGACATGGGAATAATCGGAAAACGGAAGAGAGGCAGGCCAAGGATAAAATGGGAAGAAAATCTAAAAGAAATAGTGCACAGCAGAGGAAGAAACATACAAGAAGTAAGGAACATGGCAAGAAACAGAAAAAACTTTAGACGATGGATAGAGGATCCCAATTACACGCCAACGCTATAATGGCATTTATGGGGAAACGATAAAGAAGAAGAAGAAGAAAAAATGCAGCTAGTTGATAAATTCAAGTATCACGTATCACAGTTATAAATAACAAATAATAGATCATTGAAAAACTACTAACTTTATGGCCCGCTAAGCGACACTAAACGAGTTGTAAATGTTGTAAATTACGGGGAGTGAAAAACGTTAATTTGCAATGTGTTGCATACAAAATGTTTAACAATTTTCTAATAAGCACAAAATTTGGACTAAGGTAAGGTAATTTTGACATTAATAATGACAATTAACTACTTGAAATATTTGAACAGGATTGCAAAAAGTACTTTACGAGCTGTCTTGTTTGTCAGTTTGACATACAATGACATCGTGGGTTACAAACATTTATAAAAATTATAAATCTGGTTTAATTCTGAATAGTGCGACCTATATATAAAATTTTGTATCCACCTCGTGCACAAGCAGCGTTTATTGCCTTTGATTTACGGCGCAGACCATAAACCCCTTTTTATACCCTTGGTAGATAAATAACTATTTTTTAGTGAAAAAGTTGTCATTTTGACATTAATAATGACAACTAAAAAGTTTAAATATTAGTACACGATCGTAAAAAATATTTATATAATTGTGGAATCTTGTTTATTGGCTCTCTATAGAGGGCGTAATATGGCTTTTATAGTCCAAGTGTCTATAAAGTTGCTAAGCAGTATAACAAGCACCAACAATGTAGTACACCAACACCAACAGTCGACATAGAAACCATAGCACTAAAAATGTACAGCGCCGACGCGGTAGTCTGTAGCCAAAATACTAAATCTTTGATTGTTGTCCATTTTGAGAACCAAAATAAAATAAAACGTTGTACGTACCACGTGCATAATCACGATTATAGCTCTCGGGAAATTTAAAGCTCTCCGCTTTGCGTCGAGCTTTAAACATTCCCTCGTGCTATAATCTATTGATCATAAATAACTATCATTACCACTTTCTATTTCACACTTTGCAAATAAAAGATCTTTTTTGAAAATGGTGATCTTTGCATAAACTGACATATGAGCGTAAAAGCATGAAAACTTACTTGTAATTTGATATTTTACCTTAATCTTAATACTATATTTGTTTCTTTCTTACTTTAGACATAGTGACATCAAAGTACACTACGAGTTTACTAATCTTTTTTGTTTAGTATTTTTTGTATTATCTGAATAATGTTGTTGGTATATATATTTTCTTTTGAAAACAAATATTGTTTTTTATATCTAAAAATTGATTTTGTATGCTTTATAAAAAGCAGCATTTTAAAAAGGAGCCGGTTTGATATGATTCGCCCGGGTTGGTTCAAACACCCAGTCCGGCCCTGTTTGCTATCGCTTGTTAGGGGATTTTCTGTTAATAATAAAATAGACGTTTTGCTCCAGTGTTGGTTTCCAATGGCAGCGGGAGGAAACGTAATACTGAGTTTTTCAAAAGTAGTCGTATTTTGAAATACTGATATTTTTATCAATGATTAAGCAATTTGAAAATTAAAAATGCCTGTATGTGCAGAAAGAAATGGGATTTATTAAAAATATTACATTTATCGTAAATGTTGTATGTGGCCGCCATTTTCTTCTTGAAGAAGAAGTAACCTTTCTTCAATACTATAAACCGCAACTCTGAGTAGGTCTGTCGAAAGAGCTGCTATGTTTTGTGTAATGGATTCCTTCAATTGATCGATTGAATTAGGTTTTGTTAAAAACACCCTTTCTTTTAGATATCCCCATAACCAAAAATCAGCAGGGTTAAGATCTGGCAATCTTGGAGGCCAAATTACAGGAAGTTGCCTACTGATAATACGGTCTCCAAAAGTGTTTCTTTAAAATCGTTCTACTGGGTAAAAGATGTGCGGAGGTGCACCATCCTGCATAAATATGATATTTTCAATGTCGTGCTGCCTTAATAATGGTATTGCATAATCACAAAGCATATTCAAATAACGTCATCAGTAGAACAGTGGCCCCTATAGCGGCCATTCTGTGCCGGACTATAGCGGTTATTTTGTCTTTAATTGGGTTAATTAAAATGATCGATTAAGTTGATTGATCCAACTAATCCGCGAATTAAACCGCAAATTAAATGCTCTAATTAAACCGCGAATCAAATGCTTTAATTAAATCCGCGATTTTAATTACAGAAATTTTATTTTACACATATGATAATTAACCACATGTGAATAATTATTTTAATTCCCGAAATCCTCGGCGACCATTTTGGATCTGATTATGTCACGTTGCCGTCTTCCGTCTCGCTTCTTCGCAGCCGTTCTCTCTCACTCGTATTTATTCAATTTAAAAAATGTTTGTTTCCTGCAGGATTCGAACCCTAGTTGTTGTGCCAGTACCCTTACACCACTTCCCCAGAGCTACGGTGAACTCTTGCTTTTAACGCGTCTCTGCATCAGTTTCTTCCCGAAATATGTTTTTCAAAGTTTGTCGAATAAGTGAGAAGTTTAACAATCTTAAGTTACTGTTTTTGAATAAATGAAATTAGTAGGGTAATTATAATGAATGTCCTGTGAAGAGTGAAGGTGGTATGACATGCTACTAAGTTTTTCAAGTCCAATTTGGGTTAATTGAGTCAAGAAAAAGCGGAGGGAAGTGAAGCCTTGACGGAGAAGAGGCTGCCGAAAGTGGAAAATAAGAAATAGAGACGGGAGCAGCAACAAAGCTGTGAGTAAAGCAATTTAAATAACTAAGTTTGAGGTTAAGGAAAGATAAATATAAAGTTGAAATTTGCATGCATTAAAAGTGATAACAAAGATAGGGCAAGGTGTGTAACCTCCAACACCACGACAGAAGAATAGGCAACACACCATACCGGATTTAGTTTGGTGGGTTGCATGAAAACAGAATAATAATAAATTTTGAAAACCGACCGAAGAACATTTTTACACATATTTGAGGAATAGGTCAGCTTGAATTACCTGTCTAAAAGTGAACATAGTAGGTTTTAGACATAACGGTGTCTGAGACGCCTAAAAATTAAGTATGGACGAAATAAAGGAAATGTTTGTTCAGATACAGGAAAAATTATCAATCTTAGAAGAGAAGATGGATAAAAATACGGAAGTAATAAGAGATTTGAAAGAAGAAAATAAAAAATTAAAACAAACAATTAAACAAGATGAAAGAATAGAATGAATTGAAAATGAAATAAGGAAAAATAATGTAATAATCAAAGGAGTAGAGGATAAGGAAAAGGAAAATACAGAAGAAGGGAAAAAAAGTGAAAGAAATTTTCGAGATAATGGGTTTGGAACAAATTAGCGACGAAGAGGTGACAGAAATTAGAAGAATAGGAGGATTTAGAACGGGAAAGAGGAGACCAATGCTTGTTAAATTCAAAACATGGAAGAAGAAAATGGAAATGTATAGATACACCAAAAACCTAAAAGGATCTGAAATCTGGATAGACGAAGATTACACAAAGATAGTACAGGATAGAAGGAAATACCTTATACCACTTATGAAAGAAGCCAGACAGAAGGGACAAGGAGCAGTACTCAAACGTGATAAACTTATAATTAATGGCGTAAAATACGAATGTGAAGACTTTGAAAATATGGAGAAAGAAAAACAAGAGGGACAGAAACGTACAGTATCAGAAAGGTCTCCTGAAAGTCATAATGAACAGCTAAGAAAAATCACGAGAACGAATCCAAAAAACTACTAGGTAATGAAAATGGGTTTGACGAAACGGAAAAGAATATGGCAATGGACAGGCTAAGATATAATGGAAACAAGAAAAACACAAAAAATAAAAAGAAAACAATAATAAGGATTGCGACCTGGAATGTAAAAACGATGTTGACAGTAGGAAAAATGGAGGAAATTGCAAAGCAAATGAAAGAATATAAAGTAGAAGTGATGGCAGTACAGGAAATCAGATGGAAGGGAGAAGGAAGAGTAGATAAGGAGGATTATACATTATACTACGGAGAGGAAGAAAAACAGGGGCACAGAGGAACGGGCTTTCTGGTCAGTGAAAGCTTTAAAAGGAAGGTGATCATATACAAGAGAGTAGGTGGAAGAATATCATACATGAGGCTTAAAAATAAAATAGCAAACTTAGCAGTAATAAATGTGTATGCACCGTCGGAGGACGCAGACGACGAAGATAAAAATAAGTTCTATGAAAAACTAGGAAAAACATGCGACGAAATCCCAAAACACGAGACGGTTATAATATTAGGAGACCTAAACCCACAAATCGGAAAAGAGGAGTACATATAGCTGGTGGCAGGAACGAATACACAGCACGAGCAAACAAATGACAACGGGAGGAGGATATGTAATCTGGCAACATAAATGAATATGTACATAGTTAGCACAAAATTTAAACACAAGTATGAGCATAAAATTACATGGATGTTGCCGGGAAAAACCACAGGAAACCAGATTGACCATTATATAATATCAAAAAAGAGAGAAAGAATGATACACGACGTAAGATCATACAGAGCGGCAAGCATAGACACTGGCCACATAATGGTAGTAGCAACTATCAACACAGGAGGAATAGACCAAACAAAGAAGCAGGCGGGGAGGAAAAAATGGGATGCAAAAAGTATTAAAGAGAAAAAAGGAAAATACCAGGAAGAAATAAAAAAGCAACTAACAGAAATGGAAGAAGACAACGAAATAAAAACCAAATGCAAAAAATTAAGAATGCGGCAATTAAAGCCACGGAAAAAGTAGTAGGAATAGAAAAGAGAGGAAATAAAAACAAATGGTGGGATGAAGAATGCGATAAAATAATACAGGAAAAGAAAAAACCAGGCTTAAATGGATAAAAACAGGCAAAGATGCAGATTATGAAAGATATAAGGAAATAAGAAAAGAAGGAAATGGGCTAATGAAACAAGAAAATAATGAATGGGTGGAACAAATAATGGAGAAAATGTAGAGTGAAAGCAAGAGTAACTCCAAACTATACCAATACATCAGGAAACAGAACAGGAAAGAAAACATGGCAAAAATAGAAAATAAAGATTGGATAGAACACTTTAAGAATCTGCTAGCAAAACCGGAATAGAAAATGGATGAAATAGACGAGGAAATAGAGCAAAACACAGAAGAACGACAAGATGCACCATCGGAAGAAGAAGTGAAGGAAATTGTAAACAAGCTAAAGCATGGCAAAGCAGCGGGACCAGGTGACATGATAAACGAAATGATACAATACGGCAGAGAGGAATTACTAAAGGCGATACATAAACTAATAGAACAAATATGAAAAACGGAAACTATGCCTCTGGAATGGAATGAAGGTTTAATAGTACCAATACTTAAGAAAGGTAACCCATTGAAATGTACCAATTATAGAGGGATCACTTTGCTGAATACTGTATACAAGATACTAACGACTTTAATACAAAAAGAATGAGGAAGGTCACAGAAGCCAGGATGGGTGAATACCAGTATGGGTTCCGACAGGGAAGGTCAACAATAGATGCCATCCAGATCCTTAGCCAAATAATTGAAAATTCTACGAACATAATATCCGAGCACAAATACTATTCGTCGACTTTAAACAAGCGTTCGATAGTCTAAATAGAAAACAAATAAAAATCGACATGCAAGGAATGAAAATACCAAAGAAAATAATAAAAGTAGTGGAAATGACAATGGAGAATACGAAAGCAGCGATAATAACGGACGAAGGCATATCGACAGAGGTCAAGGCCAATACGAGAGTAAGATAAGGAGACGGACTATCGGCAACTAGTTTCAATATAGCAATGTATGGAATTATAAAGGACTGCGACGTAACAGGAACAATAAGGAATAAAGCAGTACAGGTAGAAAAGTTTAGGTGAGACACTACTGCAACTTATACATATGAAACGCCAAGAAGAGAGGATTACTAATTAATGAAGGAAAGACGAAATTTATGGAGATACAGGGAAGAAGTAAAGACAAGGAAACGAAACAAATAGCAATCGATAAATACATATTTAAGGTGGTGAAGAATTCCAGATACCTTGGAAAAAATATCAATTACAAAAACGACAAAAAGGATGAAATAACACAGCGCATACAGGCGGGACATCGAGTCTACCATAAATATATACAAATAATACAAAGCAAAACTATAAATGAAAATATACAAGAAGGCAATCAGGCCAGTAGCCACGTACGCGGCTGAAACTACAACAATGACAAGTGGAGAGGAGGAAAAACAAAACATTTTTGAAAGAAGCATGATAAGAAAAATATATGGTACAAAGAAAATAAGAGAGGGGGAGTGCCAAAGATGAATGAATTTTGAAATAGAAGAGATACTTCAGAATGAAAATATAGTAAGAATAATAAAAGCGTCAAGACTGAAATAGTATGGACACATAAAAAGGATGAAGGATAGCAGCGATGTTAAGAAGATTACAGACTGGAAACCAGATGCAAGCAAACCAAAAGGAAGACCGAAGAACATATGGAGCGATCAAATCGAGATAGACCTAAAGATAATGGAAATTACAGATTGGGGAAGAAAAATACAGGACAGAAAAAAGTGGAAGAAAATAGCAGAGGTGGCAAAGAAAAACAAAAAATTATAGAAGGGCACGCGAAGAAAAAAGAAAAGTGGAGTGACGCACCACAAAAACAAATGCGTCTAAGAGCCCCAATGAAGAGGTGGTTACTATTCCGTGACGGAATGTACAACTTTGTATATATACTTATATAGACTGCTATAGAATTTAAATGTAAAAATCGCGTTGACTGTGCAACGTGGGTTGCAGCGTGTTTTATACGTCAAACAAGTTTCCGTACAGAGGCGTCTGACCGGGGAGGCACCCCGTGTCGAATGGTTCTGAAATGGTGAAAAGGATGGGATTTATGTCATCACATCGATGCAATTATTGACGGCATGAAACCCATTTGTATAGACACTGGTCGTTGTTATTTCGACAGTTATTAATTTATAACGGTGAAATTGCCGTGCCTAAGAACTAATAAGTAGAAATTACTTGAAATAAACGGGACCACATTATATCAATAACATAAAATCGGTGGTCTCTTTCTTTACATGTATGTATCTTTGTTCGCTATCTCCTCCGAAGATACTGATCCGATTAAATTGTATGATAGCTTAAAGTTTTACTAATTTTTAGACTTAGATCGTAGGTCGGTTTTTATGAACAACCATGGTCGGCGGAAGTAATAATAAAAATAGAGAGAAATAGAGTTTTTTGACAAAGGCACCCGGGGCACATCGCCACAGGAAACAGGCATGCATAGCTGTGACGTAACAACGGCGACCACCACCGAGAACAAACATATCTGTCGTGAGAAGAAGTGGTTATTGTGTGATTTTTGCTAATTTTTAGACTTAGATCGTAGGTCGGTTTCTATGAACAACCATGGTTGGCGGTAGTAATAAACGTTTATTATGCAATCTGTTAGTACAAACAATAAGCATATATTTTGACTGGGACAATGTCATGAGAGAGGTGTGTTCCAGTGATCACAAACTCTATATGTTAATTACAATTTAAGTATTTTCCTATGTAGAATTACGTATATATAAACATAACATAAAACATAAAACACAAAACATGCATACAGTTCTAAGTTGATAAGCGTACAATAGTTCGCGAATTTATGATATAGGTAAATAAAATAGAACAATGTTTATTAATAGTGATAATGTTTATTATAATGTTTACGATTGATGCACAAGATCCAGTGGTGTTTTCCGTTTTAGTCTCCTAGTCTGTTGACTATTGTCTAGTAAATTTATTGCTAATGTATTAGGGTGTGTTTCTAATCGTTGCAAGTATTTTGCACTACACTGCATAATTAAATCACTAACAGTGGGCACTTCTAGGTCGTCGTAAATGTCTTTGTTATATGATAGCTGTATTTGATTTTGAGGCTGTTCCCCAGAGTTGAAGCCCGTAGGTCCACACCGGTTTGATAATTTGTTGCGGAGGTACAACTGTGACTTGCGTCCAAGGAGCCAATAGTGCTTGCGGAATTTGGCACCAAGTTGCTTACGCTTCTTCCAAATGTGTGTTTGCCATGTTAGACCTTTATCCAAATGCAAGCCGAAGTATTTTACGTCATTTACAGTAGGAATTGCCTGGTTATTTATCATTACCGGTGGCGCCTGTCCACGACATTTTGTAAAAGCGATATACGCTGACTTTGTGTCGTTAATCTTGCACCATTTATTTGTCCATTGAGCGATTTGATTTATATTGTTTTGTAGTAATCTTTACGCTTCTACGGGATCTTTACTTGTTGCTAAGATTGCAGTATCGTCTGCAAATGTCGAAGTGGTTACATTTTCGTCTACTGGAAGGTCTGCTGTATATAGTAGATAGAGAATTGGCTCTAGGACACTGCCTTGTGGTAGGCCAGCTGTTATGGGATGCACTGTTGTTATTTCGGTTTCGAACCTCACCCGAGAAAGTCTTTCTTCCAGGTAAGATTTGAGGATGTTATACACAGCTGTTGGTAGTTTTCGTTTTAGTTTGAATAGTAATCCGTGATGCCAAACTTTGTCAAAAGCTTGACTCACCTCAAAGGTTTCGTTTATTGTGGCTACCACTCGGTGAACTTGTTCGATTGTTGAATGGTATCTCCTGAATCCAAATTGATGCTCTGGCACAAGATTTTTCTCTGTAACTATTTTCATCAGTCTTTTTGCCAATAGCTTTTCTAGTATCTTCGACATTATTGGTAAAAGGCTAATTGAGCGATATGATGTGGGGAGATTTGGTGGTTTTCCTGGCTTCTGTACAAGTATCGCTTCGGCAACCTTCCATTGTACTGGGAAATAGCCGAGTCTTAATACTGAGTTGAATAGTTGGACCATCATAATGATTCCTTTGTGTGGCAACTCTTTTATTATTTGGCCTGTAATCAGATCATATCCAGGGGCCTTTTTCGGGTGTAGTTTGTTTTTAATCACATTTCTCACTTCTTTAAGTGATATATGTTGTATTGGTACACTAGGTTGCTGGGGTTTGTTAAGATATGTCCTCATCCTCTTCCCCATTTTGTGATGGAATTGGTTTAAATACGCTCGTGAAATGTTCCGCAAAAATTTTCGCTTTTTCTTGATCTGATTTTGCCCATTCACCATTGGGCATTCTTATTGGTGGTATGTGTTTACGAGGTTGTTTGAGCCTTTTAATAGTCTTCCACAGTGCACAATTTCTGTCAGCAGTAATAATAAAAATTAAATTTCTGCTCCTTCCAGGCGGTCGGCCCTCGATCCGGTATTTCACTACAATAAAATTTATTTTCACTGGCTAAATTATTTTGAGCATAATAATTATTTTTAAAATCAATAAATCCTGGTAATTTAAAAGCAAGCGGTACGCACTTAGGAGTTAATTTTATTCAAATATTATACAAGGCAGAATGACCGCGAGGGCTTTATGTGTTTAAAGTGAACAAACGCCTGTCACTTTACAAGAAAAATTTATTGCGCTTCTCAAACAAAGCCCTGTAATTTTTGACGACATGACAGCTTTCTTTGTATGGGGTGTATTCAACCCCGTTCGAAAAAACACGACACTACACAGAACCAGAATGTTTATAAGAAAACTGTATTTTGTTTTCCAACAAATCGGGGCAAGTTTGACGGCACGACGCCCTTTTTAATTTGTAACACGGAGATTGTCATGTTTGGCTTTTATTTTATAAGTAAAGCGTCTGAAATTGTGTCACTATATTGATCAAAACTGTATTTTAGTTTTAAAAATCTCAGTATAAGTGCAGACGGACGAAAATAAAAACGTAAACACTTTGTAATAAAGAAATATATTTTTTAATAACATAATTATTAAAACAAATGTATCTCATTAGTTGACTCTCTTATTTCTAAAAAAAAAACTTAAAGTCAATTTACAAAAATGTAATAGATCCGACACTGATTTAATTTAAACGCAAAATGTTTCAATGTAGTGCAACTGTGAAAATCAGAATGTGTTTTACAAAACAATTTTATAATAACGAAAATTATGGTAAAAATAGTTTTAGTACAAATGTTTTAAAAATTTTTTTTAAAATTGCATCGTTCAAAATTCAAATAAACCGCAATTTTTTAAATTACATTACGCAATTATGAAATCGTAGCTTGATTTATATGAATTTTCGCCACTTTTTATTTGTAAAATAGCTTCAAATACTAATATTTGAATAAAAAACACGCAATTCGAAATCATGTCACTTAAAATTATACAAAAAACGACATCATGTTACTTGACATTATACAAAAAACTATATTTTTATTCAAATTTAACATCATGTCACATAAAATTATACAAAAGTCACTTAAAATTATACAAAAAACGACATCTTAATTCAACACGCGATTAAATTTGAATAAAAACACGCAATTCGACATCATCTCACTTAAAAATTTATAAAAATCGACATCATGTCACCTGAAATTATACAAAAACGATATTTTTATTCAAATTTAACATCATGTCACATAAAATTATATAAAAGTCACTTAAAATTATACAAAAACGACATTTTAATTCAACACGCGATTAAATTTGAATAAAAACACGCAATTCGACGTCATATCACTTAAGAATTAATTTACAAAAATCGACATCATGTCACTTAAAATTATACAAAAAACGATATTTTAATTCAACACGCGACTAAATTTGAATAAAAAACGCGCAATTCGACATCATTTTACTTAAAATTAACACAATTCGTTTTGCAAATCAATTTTATAATAACGAAAATTATGTAAAAATAGTTTTAGAGTAATTTCTAAGCATAACTTAAGCATAATTTTGCAAATGTTTTACACTTCTTCATAAATTGCATCGCTCAAAATTCAAATAAATCGCAATTTTTTTAATTACATCACGCTATTATGAAAACGTAGTTTGATTTATAAAGATTTTCGCCACTTTGTATCTGTAAAATAGTTTCAAATACTAATATTTTAGCTTTCTAAGCATAACTTAAGCATAATTTTGCAAATGTTTTACACTTTTTTTATAAACTGCAACGCTCAAAATTCAAATAAATCGCTTTTTTTAAGTACATCAGGCTATTATAATATCGTAGTTTGATTTATATAGATTTTCGCCACTTGGTATCTGTAAAATAGCTTCATATACTAATATTTTAGCTTTTAGATTTTTTAATTATTGCAGATTCCTGAAAAACAAAAACAGGGTAGAAATAAAAAACACAAATACTTTGTAATAAACAAATATATTGTTATTATTTTCGTAGAATATTTAATAATATAAAAATGAATGTACAGTTGTCTGTCTTATTTTCTAAAAATTACTTAGCCAATTTAGAAAACTGTAGTTTGAGGTGCACATTTCAAATTAAAAAGGCTGCAAGTAATAAAATCAGAATTTGTTTACAAGGGATCGTCGAACTAACTTCAGTGTGAATTTTAAAGTTTAAGACGCTTTCAATCCAGAAGTCCATTCGTTTTTGATGTTGATGACCTCTTCCTTATTGATACAGCAAACTTTTCGAAATTACATTTTACACGTTTCAAGTCTGTGATTTTAACTACCATCAAATGATACATCGGCATGGTAGTATGTATGTTCACTTAAATCACATTTAAAAGTTTTTTGTTTGGCTATCACAAGCATATCCGGTAGAGCTTCGGTCTTCAGAATTCTTACCACAGGTGAAAAGTTTTTATAAGGATTCAGGCCCAAATGAACACCTTTGTTAGAATTAATGTTTAGAGGAACATAAAAATCACACAATAACCACTTCTTCTCACGACAGATATGTTTGTTCTCGGTGGTGGCCGCCGTTGTTACGTCACAGCTATGCATGCCTGTTTCCTGTGGCGATGTGCTCCGGGTGCCTTTGTCAACAAACTCTATTTCTCTTTATTTTTATTATTACTTCCGCCGACCATGGTTGTTCATAAAAACCGACCTACGATCTAAGTCTAAAAATTAGTAAAACTTTAAGCTATCATACAATTTAATCGGTTCAGTATCTTCGGAGAAGATAGCGAACAAAGATACATACATGTAAAGAAAGAAAGAGACCAACGATTTTATGGTATTGATATAATATGGTCCCGTTTATTTCGAGTAATTTCTAATTATTAGCTCTTAGGCACGGCAATTCCGCCGTTATAAATTAATAACTGTCGAAATAACAACGACCAGTGTCTATACAAATGGGTTTCATGCCGCCAATAATTGCATCGATGTGATGACATAAATCCGATCCTTTTCACCATTTCAGAACCTTTCGACGCGGGGTGCCTCCCTGGTCAGACGCCTCTGTACGGAAACTTGTTTGAGGTATAAAATACGCTGCAACCTACGTTACACAATCAACGCGATTTTTAAATTTAAATTCTATAGCAGTCTATATAATTACCTTACTAATTTCATTAATTCAAGAACAATAACTTAATATTGTTAAAATTCTCACTTATTCGACAAACTTTGAAAAACATATTTCGAGAAGAAACTGATGCAGAGACGCGTTCAAAACAAGAGTTCACCGTAGCTCTGGGGATGTGGTGTAAGGGTACTGGCACAATAACTAGGGTTTGAATCCTGCAAGAAACAAACATTTTTTAAATTGAATAAATTCGAGAGAAAGAGAACGGCTGCGAAGGGGGAGATGAAAGACGGCAACTTGACGTAATCAGATCCAAAATGGCCGCCGCGAATTTCGGGAATTAAAATAATTATTCACATGTGGTTAATTATCATATGTGTGAAATCAAATTTTTGTAATTAAAATCGCGGATTTAATTAGGGCATTTAATTAGGGCATTTGATTCGTGGTTTAATTAAAGCATTTAATTCGAGGTTTAATTCGCGGACTAATTGGATCAATCAATTTAATCGATCACTTTAATTGACCCAATTAAAAACAAAATTTCCGCTATAATCCGACACAAAATGGCCGCTATAGGGGCCACTGTTCTACTGTCGTCTATTTACTCTAACTGCGTTTGCTCGTCCATCCACAATCTGTTCAAAAAACTATAGACCTATGATAAACCGTGATGTAAAGCCGCACCAAACGATAACTTTTGAATCGTGAAGTCCTTGTTGAATGATCGAATGCGGATTAGTTAATGACCAAATTCGACAATTATGTGTGTTCACACCACCATTAAGTTGAAAGTGTGCCTCGTCAGTTCAAAAAACATTATCAAGCCACTGTGGATTCACTTGAATTTCGTCTATTGTTTGCAGGGCAAAATCAGTTCGTATAGCTTTATCACCTCCATTCAGTTCGAACACAACTTGCATTTTATATGGATACATTTTAAGTTGCCTTCGAAGAATGCGCTATATTGTGGTGTTACCCATATCCAGACGTCCTGCTATTTTATTGACACTAGTTGTTCCATTTAGCTCTCTCAAACTTTGTATTTTATTTAATAAAAGAAAAACACAAGTAGACACTACATTACTCAAAGCTAACCATAACGAATACAAGACCATAGTAGAACACGAGCTATCAAAGCATGAAAACCTCGAAAACAAGAATATAGAAATTCTAAATGATTTGTTAACACATACCCTAACCGATGCAGCTACAAAAATAGCAAAAAAGAAAACCAACAAACAAAGCCAAATATCAGAAGAAACAAAGAAAATGGTAGAAAAGAGAAGGCAACTATGGAAAGACGGGAAACGAAACACTCAAGAGTATGTCGAAATAAATAAAATGGTAAGGAAATTGATAAGAAAAGACAGACAAACTAAACAAGACCAAATGATACAAGAAGTTATAGAGAAAAATAAAAATATGAAATGCCTTAGATCTCAGCTGGGAAGACCGCAAATTGTTACGTTGAAAGACAAAAATGGAACTAAAAAGCAAGACTTACCCGACATATTAAAAATAACAGAAGAGTTTTACACCAACCTATATAGCCCACAAATAAAAAAAACTGTTGCCACCAGAGGAAAGCTAAAAAGAAAAGTAATGAATATTAATTCCGAAGAAATTCCCGATATAGACAGAGAAGAAGTGAGAAATGCCTTGAATGACATGAAAAACAATAAAGCGGCAGGCAAATATGGCGTCCTGGCGGAAATGATAAAAGAAGGGGGAGATATGGTGCTGCATGCAATAGTGGTTCTATTAAATAAGTGCTTGCACGAAGGCACTATACCATCAACATGGAATGAAGGAAACATGGTTTTGCTATTTAAAAAGGGAGATAAAACAGACTTAACAAACTATAGACCCATCACCCTACTCTCCCAAATATACAAACTTTATACGAAGATCTTAACAAATAGGTTAACGAACAAGTTGGATAGTTACCAACCAGTAGAACACGCTGGGTTTAGAAGCGGATTTAGCACCATCGACCATCTACACTCTGTCAAAATTCTGATTGAAAAAGCAACAGAATACCAAATACCATTATATATAGGATTGGTAGACTACGAAAAAGCTTTTGACAGTGTGGAAAAATGGGCAATACAGGAAGCGTTACAAAATAGCAGGGTTGATCATAGATATGCTAAAATCATACAGAATATTTAGGAAAAGGCTGTATCAACTGTTCAACTTCACAACAACACGAACCAAATACCTATAAGAAGAGGAGTTCGCCAGGGCGACACGATTTCGCCCAAACTATTTACAACAGCACTGGAAGATGTTTTCAAACGACTACCATGGGAAAACAAAGGCATCAGTATAAATGGAATGAGACTAAACCACCTCCGCTTTGCCGACGATATTATCGTAATTTCTGAAACGAAAGAAGAACTGGAAGTCATGTTAAATGAATTAAATCAAGAATCAAAACGAATAGGATTAAAAATTAATCAAAACAAAACAAAAGTAATGACAAACACTGAAGAAGAAGTTACGGTAAAGATAGAAGAGACAAATATAAAGCAAGTGGAAGAATATATATCTGGGGCAACAGATCAAAATGGGGAAAAAAATCAAAAAATTGAAATAACAAGAAGGACAAGACTGGGATGGGCAGCTTTCGGCAGGTTGAGCTATATTTTGAAAAACGAAAATATTCCACTGCATATGCGACGCCGGATATTTGACCAATGTGTACTCCCAGTCCTAACATACGGAGTACAAGTCTAGACTTTCACGAAACACAATATAGACAGACTCGCTAAGACCCAAAGAGAAATGGAAAGATCAATGTTACACATAACACTAAAGGATAAAATAAGAAATGAATGGATTCGGCAGCACACAGGAGTAAAGGACGTTGTTAAACATGCAAGCCAGCTGAAGTGGAAATGGGCAGGGCACAACGCTAGATACGATGACAACCGATAGAACTACATCATTCAACAATGGAGACCCTGGACCAGAAAAAGACAAAGAGGAAGACCACAACTACGATGGGCAGACGACATAAAGAAAGTAGCCGGGCCCGACTGGATGAAAAAAGCCCGCGACCGAAACAAATGGAGAGAGATTGAGGAGGCCTATGTCCAATACTGGAATGAAAGAGGCTAACAAAGAGATGTTTCATATTCGTTTTCATTTGCTAAATTTTGCGTTTCTTTGAAAACTTCAGCAACTCCAGCATCTGTTGCCACATGGGGTTTTCCTAATTTCCTGTTATCCATAACAGAACCATTTTCTTCAAATTTTGCTACCAGCTTTTGAAAAGCTCTCAAAGTGCATGGGCCAGCTCTTAGACCGTTACGGGTACGAAACCGTCGAAAGCCTGCCGAGAAACTCCGTCTACATTCGTAATAACATTGGACCAATGCGAGTTTGCAGAGGCAAAACCATTTCTTTTCACAAAAGAAATTGTGTTCTAATGTGAAAAGCCTGTGATGACACTTGCATACGATGTTTTTAAACAAATTTGTTGCTATGACGACCAAAAGATGAAATTTAAAAAAATCAGTTTTTCCTGTGACCTGATACTGTCCTTATTTTCAAAAATGCGTAACGATCAGCCACGATACGAGTAGTTTAATATACTACTTACTTTTGTAAAACCCATTGGCTTCCGTTGCCATTAGAGACAAGGCGCAATGTAATTTATAACAAAGCAACTAGCATCTTGATTTTTATATTTATATATATTTAAATACAGGTGAATACAAGAGATAGTCATAAAATGTAAGAATGTTAAAATATCCTATGTGCTCTGGAGGAAAGTGCCATTTCCTCCAGCGGATGTAGTTTTGTATGCAACTATCATATTTAAAAAACAGAAAATCAATCTAGACGCACAGAAAATCTATTCCACTGGTCTATACACAATTGGTGTAGCTTGAATTTGATCCCATGACAATTATAATAACAGAACTACAATTCATCTCTTTTTCGCAAAATTGTCGTTCATTCTTCATAGTCGTTTTTCGTTTACTTCTTCAACCTTTCATTGTCGACGATTACTCAAACTATTGGTAGTGCAATATTATTAAACAAAAATGTAAACATTAACAACATGCTTGCATAGAAATTCCGAAGAAACACGAATTAAAATTCATTCATAAGCATAAGCTATTTATCATAAGTTATTATAATTGTTGGTAATTTGATTCTGCTTAAGAACCAACTACCTGTAGTAAACATTCAGTACTAATAATAAAGGTAATCACTTCAGATACCTGAAAATGAGTAACTATGCTACTAGCATAACTTAATTAGACTCTGTAGAATTACAACAGCATCAGTGTGAGAAAACCCGTTGTCTACTGGCCCCCCTCCTAATCCTGCTCGTCGTTACTATGTTAATATACAAATACCTTTTTCATTCGAGCATGCGACACCAACATTATTCCACTCCTGTAGGTATACAGAGCAGCATCCAAATATTATAAAACGCGATTTGCCTTTCACCATTCATACCTGACGCGGAAACTGCAGAATTAACAATCGAGTTTATAATTTTAATTAACTAGTGTTCACATGCTATAAAATGAAGAGGAGTTTCCTTCTTGTCCTGGCAATTGTAGTTCTTGACTGTGTAAGTTTAAGTGAACAAAAAGATGATCCACAAGTGAAAATAAATCAGGGCAGTCTTAAGGGAAAATACTGGAAAACCAGAAAAGGAAGAGAGTTTAGTGCCTTTCTGAGCATCCCCTATGCTGAACCTCCCATTGGAGAACTGAGGTTTAAGGTAAGTACATACATTTGTTCTAATTTTGTACTTTTAAGGCTTAATTTAATAGGAGCAGCATTGTAATTCACAAAATACAAACACTGGCTAATACCGCCATAAAAATGTGTTGTTGGGATACGGATCAGGTAAACAAAGAGTTAATAACCTCTAAATTGTGACGACTAAAATTCCATTACGACGGTTAGCTAAACTAAGCCGTCGAGAAATTTGGAAACGTGTCTATATCAACCAGGTGCGAGTTGACGTAATTTAACCAAGTCAACGTTTGAATGTTAAAGTTGTTCAATATAATATCGTACTTTTATGTGATCCCACATGTTTAATGCATGATTTGAGAAACTACGCTACTGGCAATTTCTCATAAACAAACCGAAAAGGATATGAAATATAGGTGATACGTAATTTTATGTTCGTCAATCTGATAATGATTTGGAAAAGTGAAAGCAGCCAAAATTACATTTGATTGTCAACTTGTGGTTATGTAATGTCCATTAAATGTACATTACTAATTACCAGGTAATTGAAATAAATGCCTCTCGGTACTGCATGCTTAAATACTTGAGTAATAATTTCTTGATATCGCTTTTACTTTTCCCTGGAGAAACTTTCTTCGATATTAATGTTTAATTTATGGATATATTCTATCTCTGTTTTATTTCCTTAAAAATTCAGAGATAATCTGAGTGATACTATCTAAACCATCGTATAAACTGCATAATCATTTCTCAAAACTTTAAATTTGATTGACCCATAACACGATTTTTTTGTGAACAATTAATATTTTCCAAAGTTTATATAATTCGTTGTTTTTCGATTCCTACACCCTTTTGGCAGGCATTAAAATCTCAATTTATGATGACTACCAAGAAGTCTGTAAGAACAAAATTGTAGCCTTAATATTCCTGAAAATAATATAAATCGTTGTTTCATATTGATCTTTAATAGATTCACATATTATTTTTAATTTTGAAATTCATCTTGAAAGACTGGGAGCTTTCATACTCTATAAAATTCTTATATTCTATTAAAATTAATGTAATATAAGACTTGGATTTATCTATTTCTAGCTTCAGTTAACATAAAATTTTAAAAAAACAAATTAATCTTTTTATTCCAGATTATAATTCACTATGAAGGATACGTAAATTTGTTTTTCGCTATTTTTAAACGAGCAGATAATTTTTGCACTTGACTACTTATTTAAATAGGATTTTACAGACAGTAATCCTAGTAAAAAGCACAAAAACAATACAATTTAGTATTTACCTTTTTGGGATCCGACAAAGTCAGTGAACCAGTAATTGCCTTCTTGATCCAGTTACACATAATTAAACCTTAATATAGAATCCAAACAAAATTTAAGTCTAATTGGAAATATGACCTCAACTGAGGCATTTTATTAACTCTGTGTTTATATATTTCAAGAAATCTGATTACATGGTTTCCTCTTGTAAGAGTATTTATATCTAGTACTCATGGGCCAAATTGATACTGTTCTTCATATTTTAAAAATTCGATATAAAGTAAATTTCACAGTATTTTTTTCCTTTAGCCTGCTGTTCCTGCAGGACCTTGGGAAGGGGTTCGTGACGCCACCCAGAATCATGCCGTCTGCCCACAAAGAAATATCTACGTCAGAAGCGAAATTATTGAAGGAGATGAGGACTGCCTTTATCTTAATGTGTATACTCCCGAGGTAGGTAATTATTTATTACATCTTAAGATGCATTTTTAAATTATTCTAATTAGTAAGATACTGAAATATGATAATTAAGGGATTAAAACCGTTAATAAGACAAATGCGGCATTGATACTTTTTAAAATTAATACAAAACGTATTTGCAGACTAGTTGTCTAGTTGAAAGCATTGTGATACAATATATAACATCAAATAAAACAAGAGTAAAAATCCCACATTTTAAAGCAATTCAAATTCTTTCATATATTGATTAGTTTGTTGTTATTCTAATTGATTTCAATATTTTCATAATACTAGCAATTACGTTGATCACTTTAAGTTATGCAAATGTATGCCTCCCATATGTAAAATTCTAATACAATAATTTGTCTACACTGTGTGGTTACTTCTTTTGTTAAAAACAAATTAGTTTCTAGCAGTTACGGGTAGTGATGGGACTATTCGAATGCAAATTACTACAGTATTCGATTCTTGCAAGATCTCGAATGCATTCGATTCTTTTGAGTGTATTCGAATGCTTCGAATCGAATACTTAATCGGCGTTTGTAAATCTCGCCGGGCGTGATCTCGATTCCGATCTGAATGCTGAATTCGGCGTGATCTCGATTCTTATCCGAATGCTGAATTCGAATGCATCGTCGCTTGCGGCGGTTGGTACTCTGTTTTGCACTCGAATCGTTTCAGATTTAGTTTTCACTAGCACAGCGCTGCGTATCATATGAGTTTAGACTAATATTACCACACAGACAGAAGATTGCACACTCAAACGATACAGCACCACCAAAATCACTAATGCAACTAAAAATCTACTAAAATTTCAACAGATACATGGAAAGGAAAGAGAAACAAACGCTGGGGTTGTCTTAATAATGTATGTTAAAGAAATACATATAGGCCTGTAACAACAATAAAAATACTATTTTATAAACGGTCCCTTTCTCATATTCATTTTCGGTACTATAAATTTAACATTTAAGTATTACAAAACAAATATACGTTATTAATAGGGTAAGCTGAACCGCCTGCAATCAAAACAAATTTTAATTTTTGTTTTGTGCACGTGCAGCGTCTCGGTATCCCTGGTTGTGCGTGCCGCCGAGTCGAGGTCACACTCACCACTTCCCAATACGAGAGCGAGCGCACAACTCGATTCTGTATTCGGAAGTGCGATTTTGCATTCGAATTGCTTGCATTCGAACGCAAGAGCGCACAACTCGATTCTGTATTCGGAAGTGCGATTTTGCATTCGAATTGCTTGCATTCGAACGATCATTCGATTCTCAAAAGTATTCGAATGCGATGAATTCGATTCTGAAAAGTATTCGATTCTGCCCATCACTAGTTACGGGGCTAGTAATTAAATAATAAAAATACTATGATATCCTAGTTAACAATCGGGGCAATTAAATTTTACATAGAATTTATATAAACATGGCTCTACCACCAAATTGCCTGTCTTCTCTCGTGAAACTTCCCATTAAGCTGAATTGTAATTGTCTTTTCCATATGTAAACGGTACGATATAATCAATTATTCTTATAACTAACAACCTACCCTTTTTATATCAGATTAGCATAGAACTAAATGTTCTCTTGGAATTGATATAACTTCTTTCATGGTTACTTAAAAAGTTAATAAGAATCGGCAATTCAAAGTTTTCAATTTTACTAGACATTGGAAAATGGGTTGAGCTAAACAACTGTCATAGATGGAATAGTATATTATGCAACTAGTTTAGAAGAGTGATTGTTTACTGAACAAGTATGGCTGGTTTGAGTACGAGCGTTAGCGAGTACTTAAACAGCCATACGACTTCAGTAAAACTACTTTTTTACCGCTTCCGTTTACTATTTTATTGCAATTCATATATAGTACAAGCACCAGGGAATTTTAACATGCAATTCTTGGTAACAGCATTTTGTGTTAATGGGTGGGTGGGGGGCTGTGCTCTGAGTCTAACTTTAGGTTTTCGGATCGATCGGAGAAATTGTTTTTCCGCAATATCGGAAGAAGTGTTGAAAACGGTTTTTCAGAAATTTCTCGTTTCCTGTTGCTCTGGCACTGGAATTGCATCAATACAACTTTGTAGTTTATGAAATTCCTCACAACTTTTGGAAATGCCTTTTTCTCGTGCGCTCAACAATTCAAAAGTTGTTATCCCATAAAGCCAAGAAATTAAGGGTTGAAATGGGTTTTACGTAAATATATCGCTTTCAGTTAATCCTACGATAAAAAATATTCTTATATTTTTTGTAGAACAACTAATTTGCAAAAAATTTGTATATGAGTATTTTTCTATTTGAACAATTATTTACCGATCTACACGTAAACCGTACATTTAGTGTGCACTTTCGAACGGCACTGTTCCTTTGAGGTACAGTTTGTAGCGGGTCTTTTTATGTGGTCTCCCAATATGCCTACTCCACGAAGTGTATTTCTAACAGTCTCACACTTCCCATGATCTTTTTGATGGACCGGGTTCTGCATCGTTGATCTCACTCATTGCAGAATCGTTGATTTTATCGCCCTTGTCAAGTTGTGTTTCCATTGAAAAGAACTCGGAAAGAGAAAATATGTCGTCGTCGTAGTTGATGTGATATTCGTCAACATCTGTAGTAAGCATTCTGGAGAATTCCTGCACGTTCTCACAGGATTCTCTGACGAGAATCAAATGGCGGTGCACTTTACCCCCCATAGCCTTTCCACATTTGGTCTTGCACCCGCATGAAATTTATTTTATTATTGCAAAAGGCGCGGGAGGCTCAGTGCTAGACACCTGTGTAAACGTACGGTCACTTTCTTTCAACCCCATCTTCCGCGGGTAGTGTCACTAAACTTAAACAAAATAAAAATTTATATTCAAAATGAACGATTTACGACTCACCATGTGAAGAGCAATCAATTCGATTATTCTGTTATTTGATTAATTTTTGAATATAGACTGTAATGTGTTTTTCCTTGCAAGCCTGGAAAACTGAATACGAAGGAACAGCATTACTCTACATTATGCGTGAAACACGGCGATGCTGTATCAAAGCATATCTTGTTCTTGCATGCATTTTCTGGTTGTGACACATCGGCTGCTTACGGTATGGGCAAAGTGAAATTTCTTAAAACCCTAGAAAAGACACCTAGCCTGGAATCTGCAGTGAATCACTTCGTACAGAAAGATGTAGACGCAGATATCATCGCATTAGGGGGAAAGCAATTTTTATTGCGTTGTACGGTGGAGACATCCATAAAGACAAGTCAATCAACTTGCTGCGATACAAACACTTCGCGAAATCTCTTGCGAAGTCAACTTTTAATCTGCATCGCTGCCACCTACAAAAGACACGGCCAGGATGCATGCATTTTGAACATACCATTAAGTTCAAACCTGGCTTGGAAATTACACTCTACCCGCGGAAATATAAGGCTGAACGAACTTGGCCGTACGTTTACACCGGTGCCTAGCACTGAGCCTCCCGCGCTTACTGCAATAATTAAATTAATTTCATGCGGGTGTAAGACCAAATGTGGAAAGGCTTGTGGCTGCCGCAAAGCGGGTTTAAAGTGCACCGCCATTTGCTCCATATGCGCCGGGGTAT